>CM036657.1:1388423-1988423 GCA_020746105.1 Trogon surrucura
AACCATAGCCCCATAGTCGCTACCAGTACATGTATAATGTGGCAGTGTATGATGTTCTGTTGAGGGCCAGTTTAGCTCAGTGAGTTGAGTGTGGTGCTTGAAACACCAAAGGTCCTGGGTTCGATTCCCGTTCGGTTCTCATGTGTTGCCTGACTTAGTCGAGAGGTGGTGTCCCTGCTCATAACAGGGAGGTTAGATTAAAATCATCTCTAAGGTCCCTTCCAGCCTAGGCCATGCTATGATTCAGTGGATCATTCATCTATTGTAATGTTGCTGGATACGCACAAAATCATGAGATTGTTATTTAATGTTAAAAAAAGACACTAGTGCTATAGGTTCTCTTGGCTGTCTTCTCATATCATTTGCATGCAAATATTAATCTACAAGTATAAATGGTTCCTATTTTTTTTTCATTAAAAAAACCAAAACAATTCCCCACCTCCCCACCCCAAAACCAATGAAAAACCCCATACAGCCTGTAAACACTACAGTGACCATGGTTACTTTTTTTTTTTTTTTGTGGTGTGTGTGTGTAAGGTGTTGTCCTTGTACAATCCCTCTCCACTCCCCAGTTTGGCACCTGAAAGAACAAGGTAAAAAGTATGAACATTTGTAGTTAGCCAGTTGGCTCATTGCTTAGGGTGTAGTATGTTATGTGCAATAGTATTTTGTGATGAGTGGGAGCCGTTTACTAATTTAAATGTACAGACTGATATAATGGAAGCTGTGAGTTCAGTTGATTACTTGGAACAGCACTGGAACAGGCTGCCCAGGGAGGTTGCAGACTCTTGTCTCCAGAGACTTTGAACACCTGCCTGGATGCAATCCTTTGTAATGTTCTCTAGGCAATGCTGCTTTAGCAGGGGAGTTGGACTAGATGGTCTCTAGAGGTCCCATCCAACACTGATGATTCTGTGATAGTTTTGGCAATACAGTGCTCTTCAGTGAATTTTTGTAGCATATAATTTTTATTACAGAGTTTATTTGTTGTACTTAACAGTAGTTGTCTGTAGTCTTGTGAAATGGAAACTTTGAAATTTTATGGTATGTTTTGTTCATTTGGAATGACTTTACCCCTAAAATCTTAAGACATAGTCCTGACTTGAAACAGTCTCTGTATTCTCAGATTTTAGGGCTAGAATGGACTGAGACTTATCTGGACTGCCTGTGTATCAAACCATTAACTTCTACACAGTTGCCCTTTTATTGAACATAACTGCTTTTGACTAACATATTAACTGTCCTAGACACAAGGAATCTGGTCTTGATTTGCGGATTCTAAGGATGCAGCATCTGTTTGTTTTGTGGTTTGTTTGGTTTTGTTTTTTTTTTTTGTTTGCTTGTTCCAGTGGTTAATCATGCTAACTGCTGAAAACATACCTATTTTCTAATGTAAACTGGCAACCGATTCCAAACCCTAATTCCTGTTATGCCTTTATCTGCTAGCTAGAGCCTTTTAATACTTGAACTCTGTGAAGATGCTAACACACCACAGTTGACCTCCCAGTTGTCTTTTTTTTAATAACTAAATAAATGGTGATCTCTGTGAGGCATTTTTGGGTCCCTGAATTCTATTTTGATTTTTTTTTCTTCTGTGTTTTGGTTCGAGGTTTTTTTGTTTTTTATTTTACTTTTTCAATATGGATTCCAGAGCTGTATATAGTACCTGACTGGCTCTGTCTGCACCAATGAGATATTTCTCTCTTGACTTGTTATTCCCTTGACTTATGCAGCCAAAAATTACAGTAGCCCTTCTTGCTTCAGCATCATGCTGGCTGTTTAATCTCTGACTTCTAAATATTTTTTTCATACATGTTTTTTAAAGCTTAATTGAATCTTTCTGAGAGGAGGAGGCAGGCAAATATAACCTTGCCACTTGTTAAATGTGTTAAGTACTCACCAATCCTAGAACATATTGTCCCCAAATACAGGTGCCTGCTGCTGTGTGCATGCTGCGTCCCCTCCCCGAGATCCTGCACTTGAGGGAAAAAGTTTTACTGCATCCATGAGGGAACTGGGTGCTTAAAGTATATATTGCAAATAATACATTTGGTGTATTGCCATTGCAGGCCAAACAAACTCAAATTGGGGAAGATTAACTTATTACCAATTAATAACAGAATAGGTGCGGTAGTTTGGCCCTGATTGGAGGTCAGGAGCCCACCAAAGCTGCTCTATCACTCTCCCTTCTTAGATGGACAGGGGAGAGGGAAAATATAGCGAGAGGCTCATGGATTAAGATAAGGACAGTTTAATAAAGCAAAAGCTGCATGCGGAAGCAAAGGCAAAAAAGAAAAAAAAAAAAGAGTACTTCCCATCAGCAGGCGATGTCTGGCCACTTCCTGGGAAGCAGGGCTTCGATACACTTATTGGTTGCTCTGGTGGACAAACACAAATAATGAATGCCTCCCCCCCTTCTTTCTCCTAGCTTTTATATCTGAGCTGTTATCATATAATATTGAATACCCCTTTGGTCAGTTTGAGTCAGCTGGTCTGACTGTGTCCCCTTCCAGGGTCTTGCCCACTCCCAGCCTACTGTTGGGGGGATTTAGAAAGATAGTCTTAGTGCTGTGCAAGCACTGCTAAGCAGTAGCCAAAACACTGGGGTGTTATCAACACCTTCCTTCTAGCTACCACTACAAAACACAGTACTGTGAGAGCTGCTATGGGGAAAATGAACTCCATCTCAGCCAGACTCAATAGTGAGAAACAAAACTAAAAATACCTCCCCCCCTTCCCCTTTTTCCTAGGCTTACCTTCACTCCTGACTGTTCTACCATCTCCTCCCATGAGTGACATGATGCGATTGGGGTTGCGTTCAATTCATAATGCTTCATCTCTACTGCTCCTTCCTCCTCGCACTGTTCCGCTCCAGTGTGGGGTCCCTCTCATGGAATACAGTCCTTCAATAACTGTTCCAGCACGGGCCCTTTCCATCCCTTTCCATGGGGTACAGTCCTTCAGAAATAGACTGCTCCAGTATGGGTCCTCCACAGGCTGCACTTTCTGGCAGAAAGCCTGTTCCTGTGTGGGCTCCTCTCCATGGGCCACAGTTCCTTCCAGGAGCCTGCTCTAGCTTAGGGTCTTTCATGGGCTGCAGTGTAGGTATTTGCTCCAATGTGGTGCTTGGTGGGCTGCAGGGTGACAACCTGCATCACCATGTTATTTTCCATGGGCTACAGGGGAATCTCTGGTTCCAGCACCTGAAGCATCTCCTCCCCACTCTTCACTGACCTTAGTGTCTGCAGAGTTGTTTGGCATATTCTCACTCCTCTCCCTCACAGATGTTGTATAGTTTTCTTTTTAACCTTTATAAAATGTTATCACATAGGTTCCACTAGCTTTGTTGACTGGCTCAGCTTTGGCCAGTGGTGGGTCTGTCTTGGAGCCGACTGGAAATGTTTTTGTCTGATATGGGGGCAGCCCCTGGTATTTTCTCACAGAAACCACAGTAGCCTTCCCCTCCTGCCACATAATCCCAATACTCTTTGCTCCAGTCATTAGCAGAGGCAGCTCCTGTCACCACCTGCCCTTTTGTGTGTGAGACTTGCCTCAAAGCAGTGCTAGTTCTTCTAGTTCTTGTGGTCTTTGGGGGGTGTCTGGTTTGAGCCTACTGTCTGGGCCAACAACAAAAAATCACATGGCCACTCGTTTACTTCTCCCCCCCAACCCTGTCCCTTTAGGGATAGGGAGGGAGGAAATTCAACTAAAAAGGTTTAAGGATTATTAGGACAGGGAGGGTTCATTGACCATTTATGGTCATGGGCAAAAAACAGAGTAGACTTGGGGAGAAAACATAAATTTAATTTACCACCACCAGTTATCAACTAGATCAGAGTAGGATAGTGAGAGGAATACATAAATAAATGCAACCTCTCACTCCTCCATTCTTCCTGGCTCCGGCTACCTCCCTCCCATCTGCGCAAGGGGAGCAGGGGGTGGGGTCCATCTGGCCATTGCTCATTGTCCGTGGCAATCCTTTCTTCTCTGGAAAAGGGGACTTCTCGCAGTCTTCTGCTGCCACGTGGTGCCCATCTTACGGGAGGCAACCCTCTCCCTCCACATGAGTTCGTCCCACCAGTGTGGAACCGACCTTGGGGCTGTGGGTCGCTTTGGGTGCATCCTGTGCAGTCAATCTCCTCAGTTCAGTTGATCTCCTCAGTTTGCAGGCAATCATCTCTCTGCCATCTCGCTCACCTTGGGACTCTGGGGAAATGCTTTGTTCTGGTGCCTTTCTCCACCACTTTCCTCTCGCCTCCCCCTTGTCCCAACAGAAAAACTCCTCAACACAAAAGACAGAATACAAAGAGAGATAATGAGAGACAAAAAAGAAGTGGCCCAGTAGGTTCCCCTCTTAAATACATAGATCAAAGAGGCACTGCCTGGCCTGGCCTTGGCCAGAGGTGGGTCTGGCTTTTACCTGGGCTGGGGAGGCTCTGGAAGTTTCACAAGGAGCCACTCCTACAACCCTCCCCCTACTACCAGACAGAGTCAAACCCACGACAGGGGGGTATCCCTTGGGGGCTTTTTCTTATTGTCCCCATGCATATGTTGTTCTGAAGTTGATGGTTTGTGCTGTGATGCCGTGAAAAGCTGAAATCAGAACTTAATAGCCTTGATGTCTATTAAGCAGGTATTCTTTATTGCTGTGCAGGACACACAGAGGATAGCTCCGTCTAGTGTGTGTGTCGAGAAAGGCCAAACATACAGCTTTTATACAGTTTAGACATACATATTCATGCAATTTCTGAGAACTCATTAACATGTTGCCGCCCACTCCTGCATGCATAATAGTCTTTCAGTGGTCATCAGGTGGTCGTCATTGTAGTCCTCATCGAGGTGTCCTGTTGAGCTCCATTCAGTTAACTCCTAGGCTGGTTCTGCATATCTCGTTCCATCTTTGAAGATAAGGGCATCCTGTCCTTGAGGAAAAGGTTCCGGGAAAAGCTCCCCTTGTGGAATATTTTATCTCACACCTCCATCCTCCATTGTCCCACTGATTCTGTTTGCCCCAGCAAATTGAGTCTTTTACATACCAATTAAAACTACGGTTCTTCCACGGCTTCACCTGGTTTTTCTTTTTTAACAGTTTTGCCCACATCTTGAAGTGCAGTACAAAGTCCAGAAGCTGCCGCAATAATACTGCTGAGACTGGATGTAGGAGGCCTCTGGCTCATAGGACCGGTCTCCTAGGAGGGGTCCATAGCCTTCTGACATGTTCTGATTGTCCCCCCTCTATCCCCTCCTTTTGCAATTTCCCCCAATTCCAAACATGTTAGAGCTTGTTCAGCAAACTGGTTAAAGCCTCTTCAGCAGAACTTTAAAAGGGGATGTATGTGTCTAAACTTTTCTTTACTTGTGTTTAATTACTTTCTAGTCACATTTGAACTTTAATTTTTAATAATCTTTATGAATATATGTATACTTGTATATAGAGTGACTTGCGGAATGCAGACTCCACAATCAATTAGATTGTAAAGTTGGTATGTTTTATTCTCAGCACTGGACACACGTGTGGTCATCTGTCAAAGCCGTGCATGCCTCAACGGGGCACCTGCCTTGACTATATACATTAAAGTGTTACATATTCATAAAGTTTTTCAATACGCCTATACATATGCATAACCTGTCCTGCTTCGTATTAAAATGAGTCATTTCCATAATCTCCTCCTGTCTGCATCTGCGTAGTGCCTCCTGGTGGTAGTCGTCGGGGGTCTTCTAGAGGAAGGCTCATAGTCTTCCTCGCCATGCACTTTTCACCTTTAGTTCCTTGCGCAGACTCAATCATCTTTGGGCTTCCATCCAAACTGGAGCTGGTATCAACTGGTCTTGAACTGCTCCAATGGGTTTCTACAATGCTCAACTACTATCAAAGAATAGCTTAACAATCCATGTAATTAATCAGTATCTCTACCTCTGTTTGCATACAATCATCAGCTAATTTTTTCTATAATCCTCCCATCATAGAGTATCTATCTATCTATGTGTGTGCATATAGATACAAATAAATGTGTTCTACATCTATACATTAATATGTATACAAGGTGTGAGTTGTGAGGCGTCTTACCCTTCTTTGTCTGCGTGACAAACTGTCTGGAAGGCTGGGCCCAAAGAATTGTGAGCAGACTTAAATCTGTCACTGAAATAGGGAATAAAACCTCTTAACATCAACGTAGTATTAAAAGGCAGGCATTCTTTATTACAGTGCTGATGCACGGGGGATTACTTCACCTATTGTGCATCCCCTATGGCACTTGAGGTGATGCTTATGTTATCCAAAATCATATATATTCACTACATTTCCCAGAATAATCATTCATATTCAAATTAATCCCCCAAAATCATTATCATAAGCTCCACCCTCATTGCACATGCTCATTAGTCTTTCCAGAGGTCTTCAGTGGTCTTCTGAGACCCCTAGTGGTCTTCCCATGGTTGTCCATTTTGGGAAACTCTTGGGTTCCTTTGACATATCTGGGTATGTTTGGGTCCACAGCCTGCAGGGCTTGGTCAACTGGTCCACAAAGTCTTGCTTGGTTAACTTATATAATTACAGCTCATTGTTTTTAGCTCCCTCACCTTAACATTCTCTGTTCTTGTGATTATCTTGTTCTTATAATGCCCCAATAATCCTATTGATTCTGTATCAAATCCAGTTGATGGCCGGTCACGAGCGGTGGTGTTCCCTAGGGATCAGTATTGGGGCCACTCCTGTTTAATATCTTTATCAGTGATCTGGATGAGGGGATCAAGTGCACCTTCAGGAAGTTTGCAGATGATGCCAAACTGAGTGGGAGTATTGATCTCCTGGAGGGTAGGGAGGCTCTGCAGAGGAATCTGGACAGGCTGGATCGATGGGCTGAGGCCAACTGTATGAGGTTCAGCAAGGCCAAGTGCCGGGTCCTGCACTTGGGTCCCAACAACCCCCAGCAGCGCTACAGGCTTGGGGAGGAGTGGCTGGAGAGCTGCCAGGCAGAGAGGGGCCTGGGGGTGTTGGTCAACAGCTGGCTGAACAGGAGCCAGCAGTGTGCCAATAACATCCTGGCCTGTATCAAAACTAATGTGGCCAGCAGGAGTAGGGAAATGATTGTCCCACTGTACTCAGCACTAGTGAGACTTCATCTTGAATACTGTGTTCAATTTTGGGCCCTTCACTCTATTTTCCCAAAAAGTGGGATCTTTACCTGGTATGCAAAGCCAATACATACACAGGGTCAAGGTATTTCTTTATTTGCAGGTTTGTGCAAAGCTAGAAGCTAGGTGGTATTCCACAGAGCTAGCTCTTTGAATACACCAAACTGTAACATGTTTATCCTGTCCTGTAAACATCAAGATGGCCTATATTTACATTCATTGTTTAATAATTATCATACAAAATTCTGTTGGTTTTGGTTATTTACACAAACCTTCTTCATTCATCAATTTCTCCCCCACCCATTGAAACTTCTCTGTACTTTTAGTCTCAGGTAAGTTTCACTGTTATCATTAGTAACCATCATCACATACTATCCTGTGACTCATTGGACTCTCATGCTCCTAATACATCTGAATAAAATGCAGATGATCACAATTATTATTCCAACTACAATTAAGCTCTATAATAGGCTTTGCAACCATCTTGTAATGGAGAATTCAAATCTGTGTAGTATCTTATTTAACCATCACATTTCCATGGTGGCTCTAAGGTCACGGCTTGATTTTACTATCTGTTTGATTTCATAGAATCATAAAATGGCTGAGGCTAGAAGGGACCTTAGAGATCATCTAATCCAACCTCCCTGTCATGGGCAGGGATGCCTCTCAACTAGATCAGGCTACTCAAGGTTCTGTCCAACTTAGCCTTGAACACCTCCAGGGAGGGGGCAGCCACAACATCTCTGGGCAATTTATTCCAAAGTCTTGCCACCCTCGTACTGAAGAATTTCTTCCTAAGATCTAATCTAAATCTATTCTCCTTCAGCTTAAACCCATTTCCCCTTGTCCTATCAGTGGACACTCTTGTAAAAAGTCCCTCCCCAGCCTTCCTGTAGGTTCCCTTCAGGTATTGGAAGGCAGCTATTAGGTCCCCCCAGAGTCTTCTCTTTTCAAGACTGAACAATCCCAGCTCCCGCAGCCTGTCCTCGTAGCAGAGGTGCTCCAGCCCCTCGATCATCTTTGTGGCCCTCCTCTGAACACGCTCCAACAGATCTATGTCCCTCTTATGGTGGGGACACCAGAACTGGACGCAGGATTCGAGGTGGGGTCTCACAAGAGCAGAGTAAAGGGGGAGAATCCCCTCTCTTGACCTGCTGGCTACGCTTCTCCTGATACATCCCAGGATGCGGTTGGCCTTCTGGGCTGCATGAGCACCCTGCCGGCTCCTGTAGAGCTTCTCGTCTATCAACACCCCCAAATCCTTCTCTTCAGGGCTACTCTCAACCCACTCTGTGCCCAGTTTGTATTTGTGCCTAGGATTGGCACGACATAGGTGAAGGACCTTGCATTTTGACTTGTTGAAGCTCGTGCAGTTTGCACTGGCCCATTTCTCCAGCCTATCAAGGTCCCTCTGGATGGCATCTCTTCCCTCAAGTGAGTCCACGGCACCACACAGCTTGGTGTCGTCGGCAAACTTGCTGAGGGTGCACTCGATGTCATTGTCCATGTCACTGACAAAGATGTTGAACAGCACTGGACCCAGAACAGACCCCTGAGGAACTCCGCTTGTCACTGGTCTCCATGTGGACATTGAGCCATTGACCACAACTCTTTGAGTGCGACCATCCAGCCAGTTCTTTATCCACCGAGCGGTCCATCTGTCAAATTCGTGTCTCTGCATCTTAGAGACAAGGATGTCATGTGGGACAGTGTCAAACGCCTGCACAAGTCCAGGAAAATTACATCCGTTGCTTTTCCCGTGTCAAGCAGCGCTGTAGCTTTATCGTAGAAGGCCATTAAATTAGTCAGGCACGACTTGCCCCTAGTGAAGCTATGTTGGCTGTCATCAACCACTTGATTATCTTTTATGTGCCTTAGTACAGCTACCAGGAGAATCTGTTCCATGATTTTACCCGGCACAGAGGTAAGGCTGACTGGTCTGTAGTTCCCCAGGTTGTCTTTGGTTCCTTTTTTAAAGATGGGGGTTATGTTCCCCCTTTTTGAATCTGTGGGAACCTCACTAGACTGCCAGGACCTCTCATATATGATGGCTAGTGACCTAGCAACTTCAGACGCCAGTTCCTTCAGGACCTGTGGATGTATCTCATCGGGTCCCATGGACCTGTGCACCTTCAGGTTCTCTGGGTGTTCCCGGACCTGATCTGCTCCTACCCTGGGTGGTTCTTCACTCTCCCAGACCCAGCCAACCCCCTCTGTGATTTTGGGGGGTGTGGTTCGAGCGGCTGCCAGTGAAGACTGAAGCAAAGAAGTTGTTGACTACTTCAGCCTTGTCCACATCCTCGGTAACCAGGTCACCTATATCCTTCCGGAGAGGCCCCACATTCTCTCTCATTTTTCTTTTTTCTCTTACATACCTATAAAATCCTTTTCTGTTATTTCTAATATCGCTGGCCAGATTTGACTCTGCCAGGGTCTTAACTCTTCTAACCTGGTCTCTGATTGCACGAGCAACTTCCTTGTAATCATCCCAGGATACCAGTCCCTGCTTCCACACTTGGTGAGTTCCCCTTTTGTATTTGATTTTAGCCAGGAGTTCTCTGTTTATCCATAGGGGTCTCCTGGAGTTTTTGCCTGCTTTCTTCCTTTTAGGGATGCAGTGCCTTTGAGCTTGGAGGAGATGATCCTTGAAAGTCAATCAGCTTTCTTGGACTCCCAGTCCCTCCAGGGCTTTATCCCATGGCACACTGCCAAGGAGGTTCCTGAAGAGGTGAAAGTCAGCTCTCTTGAAATCAAGGGTTCCAAGCTTGCTGAGCTTCCCCTTTTTAACTGCCCTTAGGATCTCAAACTCCACCATCTCATGGTCACTGCAGCCAAGGCTACTCATGAGCTTAACATTACCCACCAGTCCTTCCCTATTGACAAGAATGAGGTCTAACATGGCACCTCTCCTCGTTGGTTCCTCTATCACTTGGAGAAGGAAGCTATCATCAGTGCATTCCAGGAATCTCCTGGATTGCTTGTTCCCTGCCTTGTTGTTTTTTCAACTGATGTTGGGGTGGTTAAAATCCCCCATGGGGACCAGGGCTTGTGAACGAACAACGACTCCTATCTGTTTATGAAGGTCCTCATCCACTTGGTCCTCCTGACTGGGTGGTCTGTAGCACACCCCCACTGTAATGTCTCCTTCCCTTCCTTTCACCCTGGCCCACAGGCACTCAGTCTTATCATCATCACTTGCCAGGTGGAGTTCCATGCATTCTAGCTGTTCATTGACATAGAGGGCAACACTCCCTCCTCGTTTCCCCTGCCTGTCCTTCCTGAACAGTTTCTACCCTTCTAGTCCAACACACCAATTGCAGGAGTCATTCCACCATGTCTCTGTGATGCCGATCAGGTCGTAGCGCTGCAGACTCACAAGCATCTCCAGCTCCTCTAGTTTATTGGCCAAGCTGTGGGCATTCATATAAAGGCATTTGAGTTGGGTCCCTGATAAGGTACCTGGAGCCCCCAATAAAGTACAGTTGTACTTCATCTGTGCTAGTGACTCTGCTTCTGATGTCATTATGTATATCCCAGGGTCGTTTTCATTTGACCTGGTTGTAACCCCTTCCCCCTTCATATCTGGTTTAAAGAACATTCTATGAGTCCCGCCAGCTCGTGACCCAGGATCCTTTTTCCCCTTTGCGTCATTTGAGCCCCATCTGGTTTTAGTAGACCAGGTGCTGTGTAGATCTCCCCATGGTTAAAAAACCCAAAGCTGGACTGTTGGCACCACCATTTTAGCCAGGTATTTATCTGCTTCACTTTGTTGAATCTTCTACTATTTTTCATTGTAATTGAAGGAATGGAGGCAAACACAGTCTGTGTACCTGATCCTGCAAGCATCTGTCCTAGTGCCCTAAAGTCCCTTTTGATTGCTTCTGGACGTCTCTCTGCTATCTCATCATAACCAATCTGCATAACCATAAGCAGGTAATAATCAGAGGGATTAACCAGACCAGGAAGCTTCTTGATAACATCCTTAACCCGGGCCCCAGGGAGGCAGCAGACGTCCCTGTGGGTTGGATCCAGGCGGCGGATAGGGCCCTCTGTTCCCCTCAGGAGGGAGTCTCCAATTACAGCTACCCTCCTTTTCTTCTTGGATGGACAAGTCCTAATGCGTATGGCTGACTGACTCACCCTAGACAGCCCTATGGGTGAACCCTCCACTGACTCTTCCTTTGCCTGGCTCTCATTGTCTAGAGCCCCACACCTGTTCTGCAGGGGCAACTGGGCAGGTGGGGGAGGCTGGGCAGGGATTTTCCTTCCTCTCCTGGCAGGCACCTGCTTCCACTCCTCCCCATCCTTTAGGTCTCCTCCTTTTGCCTGATCACCTGGTCGCATCTGACACAGGTGTCATCTCTGGTCCCGAACTCTCTGCAGCCCGAGGCCTGAACACCCGCATGCTTGCGGGGGGCCTCTGTTTGGGTGCCCACAGTTTTTCTAACGGCCTTTTATCTGGTCACAACCATAATCAGTTCTGCAATCAAAAGACCTCTCAGAAACTATACAGGGGTTTGTATACAGCACCAATAAGTATTCCCCTGCTAATAAAGACTTACCCCTACTGCCTTTTGTTCGGTGGGCAGTGACCCATCCCTGCCCTCCCCCAGGCTTCTTATACCCCGAGGGGACAGTTAACAGCTGGATAACGTCGTTAACGTCAACGTTCACAGTTAGCGGCTGATTAACAGCGCTGATGCCTCGTTTAAAGTCCCGCGGCTGAGGGTGGCTCCGCCCATGCTCTCTCGGCTGCCCGCCCTCCAGCTGCCGGTCCCGCCACAGGCACGTCGCTGTTCCCGGCTTAGAAAAAGCCCCCAAAAGAGCTTTTTGTCAGCCTTTTCCGCTTCAGATCCCTTCCCCAGAGCAGATTTTACCTGCCCTGAAGCTGGTCACTGTAGCAAATGGCCGTTACCTCCTTATTGCCTCGTTTAAAGTTCCGCGGCTGAGGGTGGCTCTTGCCATTATGGCTCCCCAAACTGAAACCCCAAAGGTCTCTTTCTCCACAGAGGGCACTAAGTAGACATACCTAGGGTATGTTGATGTTGTTTCTCTCCATTTGACGTCGTTTCTCTCCAGTAGGCAATCTGATGGTCCAGGTTCCATCATCACTGACTCATACTGTGTGTCCCACAGAGAGTATTGTTTCTTCGTTGCAATTAACGGGCCCATTTATTTTCATCGTAACATTTGTCCAGATATTCTTTATATTAGTAGAGTAATTTCTGCACAAGCACCCTAGCTGTAAAGCTCAGGCCATGAACCTAATTGGTGGACATTAAAATCAATCTCAGAACAATTAGAGACCCGTGTGCAGTTTTATCTGGAATATTTTGACCCCTTTACCCTTGCTACAATCATGTTTGCCAGCATTTTGATATTCAAATTGTTATTATTGTCTCGATGTGGTCGTTATTTTCCAACCCGTTCAATACACCAAGGTGTGGTTTGTGTATAATGCCCCTCATCTTCTGGGCCAGCCTATACCCAAGGCAAATTCATTCCCCAAAGATACTGATCACAAGAATTCCTTTTGGAATCGTTTTTGAATCAGAAATATGAACGTTCTTTTTTTGTGTCTCCAAAGATGGAAAACAGTGAACTGAAGATTGGCTCTGTCTTTCATGGGTAATTTAATGTGTGTCTTAAATCTAAGGTTAGAACTCCTCCATCCAGTGGGCTTGCTGCAGATTTTGGTAACAGAAGGCAAGCTGCCACACTGCTAGTATTGTGAATTCTCCCAAGTGACTGAACGAGTTGCAAAACCAAATTACCTTTACAAGCTAATATATAATAGCCAAGTAATATCATTTCGATTATTCTCATCTCCACTGCTTATTTTGGCCAAATTAAAACACCTTTCACTAAGAGTCTTATTAATCCTTCTAGGCTTAAAGAAGTCACTGGTTTGTTTTTTTTAGGATAAGCAATATTACTAGTGCAGAAAAACTAAATAACCCAAAAGAGAGGAACAATTGTCCTTGATCGCAATCTAGCTCCAAGTCCCAAGTACAATTCATAGGCCAGTTCCCTTAGAAAATTTCAACTTCAAATCTCCTGTAGGTGTGGAAGTCCACTGTTCCTTTGAAGGGATCTTCTTTATTCTGGTGCAGTGTATCCAGGAATTAATCCCATTAACCTTGACTGCCATATAGGTGGTCAGGAGTACTTAACACCTTTTTTACCTCAGTCTTCAACAAGAAGACTGATTGTCCTCAGGACAGCTGGACTCCTGAGTTGGTAGACAGGGATGGGGAACAGAATACCCCTCCTGTAATCCAGGAGGAAGTAGTTAGTGACCTGCTGTGCCAGCTGGATCCCCACAAGTCCATGGGCCTGGATGGGATTCATTCCAGGGTGCTGAGGGAGCTGGCGGAAGAACTGTCTAAGCTGCTCTCTATTATTTATCACCGATCCTGGCTAACTGGGGAGGTCCCAGATGACTGGAGGTCGGCCAACGTGACGCCCATCCATAAGAAGGGCCAGAAGGAGGATCTGGGAAACTATAGGCCTGTCAGCCTGACCTTGGTGCCCAGCAAGGTTATGGAGCGGATCATCCTGAGTGCCATCAAGTGGCATGTAGAAGACAACCAGGGGATCAGGCCCAGCCAACAATGGGTTTAGGAAAGGAAGGTCCTGCCTGACCAATCTCATCTCCTTCTATGATTGGGTGACCCATCTAGTGGATGAGGGGAAGGCTGTGGATGTGGTCTACCTTGATTTCAGCAAAACCTTTGACACAGTCTCCCACAGCATCCTCCTGGGAAAGCTGGCAGCCCACGGCTTGGACGGGTGCACCCTTCGCTGGGTAAAAAACTGGTTGGATGACAGGTCCCAGAGAGTGGTGGTAAATGGTGCTGCATCCAGTTGGTGGCTGGTGACCAGAGGTGTCCCCCAGGGATCAGTAGTGGGCCCAGTCCTATTCAACATCTTTATTGACGACCTGGATGAGGGGATTGAGTCTACCCTTAGTAAGTTTGACACTCCCCCTCAGCTTGGTGTCATCTGCAATCTGCTGGAGGGTAGGAAGGCACCGCAGAGGGACCTGGACAGGCTGGGTCGATGGGCCGAGGCCAATGGGATGAAGTTCAACAAGACCAAGTGCAGGGTCCTACACTTTGGCCACAATAACCCCCTGCAGCGCTACCGACTGGGGGAGGAGTGGCTGGGGAGCGGCACGGCAGAGAGGGACCTGGGACTACTGGGTGACAGCTGGTTGAACATGAGCCAGCAGTGTGCCCAGGTGGCCCAGAAGGCCAATGGCATCCTGGCTTGTATCAGGAACAGTGTGGCCAGCAGGAGCAGGGATGTGATTCTGCCCCTGTACTCAGCACTGGTGAGGCCTCGCCTCGAGCCCTGTGTGCAGCTCTGGGCCCCTCACTGCAAGAAAGACATTGAGGTACTGGAGCACGTCTGGAGGAGAGCAACGAGGCTGGGGAAGGGACTAGAGGGAAAGTCCTGTGAGGAGACGCTGAGGGAGCTGGGGCTGTTTAGCCTGGAGGAGACTCAGGGGGGACTTTCTCACTCTCTACAACTGTCTGAAGGGAGGTTGTAGTCAGGTAGGGGTTGGGCTCTTCCCCTGGGCAACCAGTGGCAAGAGGAGAGGGCACAGCCTGAAACTGCGTCAGGGGAGGTTTAGGTTGGATCTCAGGAAGCACTTCCTCACGGAGAGGGTGCTCAGGCACTGGGATGCACTGCCCAGGGAAGTGGTGGAGTCACCATCCCTGGAGGGGATTAAGGAGAGGCTGGATGTGGCACTTCACAGAATCACATAGAATGTTAGAGGTTGGAAGGGACTTCAAAGATCATCTAGTCCAACCCCCCTGCCAGAGCAGGATCACCTACAGCAGAACGCACAGGAACGCATCCAGGCGGGTTTTGAATGTCTCCAAAGAAGGGACTCCACAACCTCTCTGGCCAGCCTGTGCCAGTGCTCTGTCACTCTCGCAGTGAAAAAATTTTTTCTCATATTTTTATGGAACCTCCTGTGCTCCAGCTTGTACCCATTGCCCCTTGTCCTGTCAATGGATGTCGCTGAAAAGAGCCTGGCTCTGTCCTCCTGACATTCCCCCTTGACATATTTATAAACATTAATGAGGTCACCCCTCAGCCTCCTCTTCTCCAAGCTAAAGAGACCCAGTTCCTTCAGCCTTTCCTCATAAGGGAGATGTTCCACTCCCTTCATCATTTCTGTGGCTCTGCGCTGGACTCTCTCAAGCAGCTCCCTGTCCTTCTTGAACTGAGGGGCCCAGAACTGGACACAATATTCCAGATGCGGCCTCACCAGGGCAGAGTAGAAGGGCAGGAGGACCTTTCTCGACCTACTTGCTACTCCCCTTCTAATACACCCCAGGATGCCATTGGCCTTCTTGGCCACAAGGGCACATTGCTGGCTCATGGTCATCCTGCTGTCCACTAGAACCCCCAGGTCCCTTTCCCCTGCGCTGCTCTCCAACAGGTCAGTCCCCAACCTATACTGGCAGATGGGGTTATTCTTTCCCAAGTGCAAAACTCTACACTTGCCCCTGTTGAACTTCATAAGATTTCTCCCTGCACAGCCCTCCAGCCTGTCTAAGTCTCTCTGAATGGCTGCACAGCCTTCTGGGGTGTCAACCACTCCTCCCAATTTTGTATGTTCAGCAAACTTGCTGACAACATTCTCTAATCCCTCGTCCAGGTCATTGATAAATATACTGAACAGTATCGGCCCGAGCACTGACCCTTGAGGTACCCCACTAGACACAGGCATCCAGCCAGACTCAGCCCCATTGACCACAACTCTCTGGCTTCTTCCCTTCAACCAGTTAGCAACCCACCTCACTACTTGGTCATCCAGACTGTCGTGGGTTGACCCTGGCCAGCTGCCAGGTACCCACACAGCCGCTCACTCACTCCCCCCTTCACTGCTGAACAGGGGGAGAAAATATTTTCAAGGGCTCAGGGTTTGAGATAAGGACAGGGAGATCACCCTCATTTACCGTCCCGGGCAAAACAGACTCAGTTTTGGGGAAATTAGGTACATTTATTAAAAGAACTAATCAGAGAGGAGTAGTGAGAAGTAAGAAAGAGCAAACAAATCTTAAACAGAACACCTTCCCCCATCCCTCCCTTCTTCCCGGGCTTAACATCACTCCCGGTTTCTCCACCTCCTCCCCCCGAGCGGCGCAGGGGGACAGGGAATGGGGGCTGCGGTCAGTTCATCCGACGTTGGTTCCACCGCTTCTTCACTCCGGGGGAGGACTCTTCACTCTTCCCCAGGGCCACTGTGGGGTCCCTCTCACGGGAGACAAGCTTCACGCTCTCTTCTCCGCGTGAGTCGTCCCACGAAGGGCAATTCATCAACTTGCCCAACGTGAGACACCTCACGAGGGGCACCCCACCCCTCGTGAGTCTGAGGCGCAGTCCTTTGGGGGAAACTGCTCCAGCGTGAGCCACCCACAACGTCCCAAAAGTCCCACTGGCCAACCTGCTCCAGCGTGGGCATTCCCTCTTCCACGGGCTACAGGTTCCGGCAGCAACTCGCTCTGATGTGGGCTTCCCACGGGCTACAGTCCCCTTTCAGGCATCCACCCACACGGCGTGGAGTCCTCGGTGGACATCTATGCGGTGATCCTCACGGTGGACTTCTGCACCTCGCCCATGGGCTGCAGGGGGACAACCCGCTTCACCATGGTCTTCACCACGGACCCGGGGGACTCCTTCTGCTCCGGCGCCTGGAGCTCATCCTCCCCCCCCTCCTTCTTCACTGACCTTGGTGTCTGCACAGATTCTCACTCCTCCATCTCTGTGCCAGCTGTAATGGCGCAGTTCTTTTTCCCGTTCTTAAATATGTTTTTCACAGAGGCGTTCCTCTGCTATCACCTTACTGATAGGCTCAGCCTTGGCCAGCGGCGGGTCCCTCGTTGTAGCCGGCTGGCATTGGCTCTATCAATCTTGGGGAGCTTCTAGCAGCTTCTTACAGAAGCCACCCTGCAGCTCCCCCCCCCCGCCGCTGAAATCTGGCCAGGCCAAACCAAAACACAGACCACACTTCCTCAGTTTACCTATGAGGATGCTGTGGGAGACGGTGTCAAAGGCCTTGCTGATATCCAGATAGACCACATCCTTTGCATGGCCACCATCCATCCGTCCACCTGGTTATGTCTTCGTAAAAGGCTATCAGGTTGGTCAGACATGACTTCCCCTTGGCAAAGCCATGCTGACTGCTCCTAATAACCCTCTTATCCTTGATATGCCCAGAGACAGTGCCAAGGATAAGATGTTCCATCAGCTTTCCAGGGCTGGAGGCGAGGCTGACCGGTCTGCAGTTACCCGGGTCATCCTTCCTGCCCTTCTCAAAGACTGGAGTGACATTCGCTTTCCTCCAGTCTTCAGGCACCTCTCATGTTGCCCACGACTTACCCAAGATGATGGAGAGTGGCCTAGCAATGACTCCCGCCAGCTCCCTCAGCACCCGTGGGTGCATCCCATCAGGGCCCATGGATTTATGGATGTTCAAGTGTTCAAATTGATCCCTAACCCAGTCCTCATCAACCAGGGCAAACTCCTCCTTTATCTTGACTTCCTCTGGGGCCTCAGGGGACTGAGGCTCCTGAGGACAGTCTCCAGCAGTGTAGACAGAGGCAAAGAAGGCATTCAGCAACTCTGCCTTCTTTCTGTCCTCTGTCCCCAGGGCACCCACCTCATTCACCAGAGGGCCTACATTGCCTCTAGTGTTAGTTTTGTTGGCAATGTATTTGAAGAAGCCCTTTCTGTTGTCCTTGACCTCCCTCGCAAGGTTTAATTCCAAGGAGGCCTTAGCTTTTCTGATTGCCTCCCTGCACTCCCTGACAGCTGTCCTGTACTCCATCCAAGTGGCCAGCCCTTCCTTCCACAATTTATATACCTTCCCCTTCCACCTGAGTCTGCCCAGCAGTTCCTTGGTTAACCATGCAGGTCTCCTGGATCTCTTTCTTGATTTCCTACCTGTTGGTAAGCACTGATCCTGAGCCTGGAAGAAGTGGTCCTAGAATATCAACCAACTCTCTTGGGCCCCTTTTCTTTCCAGTTCCCTGTCCCAAGGGGTTTCCCCTAGCAATTGCTCGAAGAGGCCAAAGTTGGCTCTTCTGAAGTCTAGGGTTGTGATCCTGCTTGGTATTCTGTTCCTGGGGTCAGGTCCACCTGAGCTATTTCAATTTTTGCAGCCTTGTCTACCTGGTCAGTATTTCGATGTTCTTCAGTGGCACGGCTTTTGGGCACATGAGCATCTACATGACACACCTTCAGAGTCATGTTTTCTACTCAAGTAGCAATATCTTGCCACAATGCAGCCGCCCAGATGGGTTTACCTCTGCGCTGCCAGTTGGTCTTCTTCCACTGCTGTAACCATCCCCATAGGGCATTAGCCACCATCCAGGAATCAGTATAAAGATAGAGTACTGGCCACTTTTCTCATTCAGCAATCATCAGGGCTAGCTGGATGGCTTTCACTTCTGCAACTTGACTTGACTCGCCTTTTCCCTCAGTGACCTCCACAACTTGTTGTGTGGAGCTCCACACAGCAGCTTTCCACCTCCGATGGTTCCCTATCACACAGCAGGATCCATCAGTAAACAAAGCATAGCATCGTTCATTCTCTGGTAGTTCATTATATGGTGGTGCCTCTTGAGCACGAATCACCTTCTCAGGCACTGCTCCAAAATCTCTGCCTTCTGGCCAGTCCATGATCTCTTCCAGGATTCCTGGGTGATTGGATTTTCCCAGTCGAGCTCGTTGTGTGATCAATGCTGCCCACTTGCTCCACGTAGCGCTAGTTGCATGATGTGTAGAAGGGATATTCCCCCTGAACATCCAGTGCAACACAGGCAGCCAGGGTGCCAAAAGGAGGGGTGCCTCTGTACCAACCACTTCTGAAGCAGCTCCAACTCCCTTGTATGCTGCCAGAATCTCCTTCTCGGTTGGGGTATAGTTGGCTTCTGATCCTCTGTATCCCCTGCTCCAAAATCCTAAAGGTCGACCTCGGGTTTCTCCTGATGTCCTTTGCCAGAGACTCCAAGTGAGACCATACTCCCCAGCTGCAGTGTAAAGTATATTTTGCACTGATGGTCCTGTCCGGATAGGCCCAAGTGCCACTGCACGAGCTATTTCCTGTTTCACCTGCTCGAAGGCTTGTTGTTGTTCGGGGCCCCACTCAAAATCATTCTTCTTTCGGGTCACTCGGAAAAGAGGTCTCACAAGCTGACTGTAACCTGGAATGTGCATCCTCCAAAACCCCACAAGGCCTAGGAAAGCTTGCGTTTCTTTCTTGTTAGTTGGTGGGGACATAGTCGCAATTTTATCAACTACATCCATAGGCATGTGACGGCGTCCATCCTGCCATTTTATTCCTAAAAACTGAATCTCTTGTGCAGGTCCTTTGACCTTGCTTTTCTTTATAGCGAAGCCAGCCTTCAGAAGAATTTCAATTATTCTTTTTCCCTTTTCAAACACCTCTTCCGCTTTACTCCCCCACACAATGATGTCATCAATGTATTGTAGATGTTCAGGGGCATCACCTTTTTCCAGTGCAGTTTGGATCAGTCCATGACAGATGGTGGAGCTATGCTTCCACCCCTGGGGCAGTCGATTCCAGGTGTATTGAACACCCCTCCAGGTGAAAGCAAACTGTGGCCTGCACTCTACTGCCAAAGGAATGGAGAAAAACGCATTGGCAATGTCAATTGTGGCATACCACCTGGCTGTCTTTGACTCCAGTTCATATTGGAGCTCCAACATGTCTGGTACAGCAGCACTCAACCGTGGTGTCACTTCGTTCAGACCACGATAGTCTACTGTTAGCCTCCACCCTCCATCAGACTTTCGCACTGGCCATATGGGACTATTAAAAGGTGAGTGTGTCTTGCTGATCACTCCCTGGGCTTCCAGCTGATGAATCAGCTCATGGATGGGAGCTAGGGAGTCTCGATTTGTGCGATACTGCCGCCGGTGTACTGTCCTGGTAGCAACTGGCACCTGCTGTTCTTCAACTTGCAGCAGTCCTACAATGAAGGGATCTTCTGAGAGGCCAGGCAGGGTAGACAGCTGTTTGATTTTCTCCGTAGTCACAGTAGCCACACCAAAAGCCCATCGGTAGCCCTTTGGGTCCTTGAAATACCCTCTCCTGAGGTAGTCTATGCCAAGAATACAAGGGGCCTCTGGGCCAGTCACAACAGGGTGCTTTTCCCACTTATCCCCTGTTAAACTCACATCAGCCTCCAGTACAGATAATTCTTGGCATCCTCCTGTTACTCCTGAAATCCAAACAGGTTCTGAGCCTTTATATCTTGATGGTACTAATGTACAGTGCGCACCAGTGTCCACCACCGCCTTATACTTCTGTGGGTCTGATGTGCCAGGCCATCGAATCCACACAGTCCAGTATACTTGGTCATCCCTGTCCTCCTCCTGGCTGAAGGCAGGGACCCTCTATTCCTGATCCTCATTAGAACATTCACTGGATAACCTTTGCCGTGACAGACCAGAAGTCCCCTCATCAGGATCAAGGGACATGACTTCAGTTCTTCTTTGTCTAGGAGATTGCTGATTATCTTCCTGAGTCCCCACAGCAACTGCACTGACCTCCTTCTTGTATGTCGCCTTCTTAACTGCTGTCTTTCCTCTCAGTTCACACACACGGGCTTCCAGTTTAGAGGTGGATTCACCATCCCACTTCCTCATGTCCTCCCCTTGATCACGCAGGAAAAACCAGAGTGCTCCACGTGGCGTATGCCTGGGGCTTCCTTTTCCTCTGACTGACTGTCATGGTTTAAGCGAGTGACCAGCCGGGAGAGACAAAGAACCATGTGGTCGCTCTCTCACTCGCTCACCCCTGCCGGGAGTGAGGGGAAGAGCCCGGAGAGAGCAGGAGGCAGAGCCTCGTGGGGTTGAGAGCAGGAGGCAGAGCCTCGTGGGGTTGAGAGCAGGAGGCAGAGCCTCGTGGGGTTGAGATAAAAACAGTTTGTTTTAATGGCGAACATAAATGATAATGATAACAGTGAAGTAACAGTAACGTTTAACCAGATATAACGCGAGTAACATGTAACGCGGATCTTACCACCCGGAACCCAGCAACGCGCCCGGACTGGGAACTGGAAAGAGAGAGACCCCCACCGCAACCAGCCCCCTCTATATATCCCGAGCATGACGTCACGATGGTATCGAATATCCCTTTGACTAGCGACTAGTTTGGTTCAGCAATTCCCGACTAGCGCCTTTACTGAGAATTAACCCTATCCTAGCTGAACACAGTACATTGATACAGGAGAAAACTGTTTTCTTGGAGCACTCCTGGCAGTTGATGCCTTGGCCCGCAGGGATGAGGAGATGCGGAGGTTGTCTTCAAAGTTTTGCAGCCAAGAAGACACTCTTTCCACAGTTGCTATATCCATATCTGTGCAATATATCATTGCCAAGTTGTTGGAATATGACTCTGGAGCGCCCTGAATCACCTTTCTCCACATGGCCCGTGTGCATGGAACATCCTCTGGATCTTTAGGGGCTTCTTCATCATCTAGATTACTGTAGATGACTTCCAACACTCCTAGTTCTCTTAGGTACTGGATGCCTTCATCTGCAGTAGTCCATTTTCCTTGGAAATTTGAAAGATCTTCCTTGAATGGATATCTTGCTCTTACACTTGAGAGGAGCCGTTTCCAAAGACTGCAAACACCTGCTTCCTTTCCAATTCCTTTTTCAATTCCCCGATCCCTAGCAAGGGATCCCAGTTGTTGGGCTTCTCCACCATCTAGTTGCTGACTGTCAGCTCCGCTATCCCAGCATCGGAGCAGCCAGGCAGAAATCCGCTCACCGGGCTGGCGACTGTAATCTTTCCTCATATCTCGGATTTCTGACGAGGTCAGGGACTGGGTAGCTTCTGTTTCTTGTTTGATTTCTTTCACTCTTCCCGATTCCCCAGTCAGAGGATTAATTTCTTGATCAGGCTCCTCCTCTTCTTCCTCCCTTACTAATCGACCGTATGGAGCTGTTGACTTCCTTTTCCACATTTTTGTATTCACTACTGGGGCAATTACTGTAGTTGTTGTTTGAGTTCCTGTCTCAACCATGGTGTCTTCAGCTGAGGTTTGAGTGCCTACCTCAACCACTGCCCTTTGAGAATACTGAACTGTGGCTCGATAGGCACAGGCTAAGCCCCAGTACAACGCTAGGAGTTGCTGGTTTTCATTGGGGTAGGTAAGGCACCCTTCTATCAGGTGGCGTGTCAATTTAGTAGGGTCGCTCGCCTGTTCGGGGGTGATATCCCAGGCTATGGGAGGTGATAACCGTCCTAGGAATCTGCCCAAGTCCTCCCACACACCCTGCCACCCAGGTACTGGCCATTTCAAGGCACACTTCAGTACGTCCTCACCCAAAGATTGTCTCCTCTTATGCCAGGATGGAAACAGATTCCAGAAAGCCCATAGCATACTAATAACATTAACTAGTAATACTGCAGAGCTTACGCAAGGGTGGGCAAGGACCCTGGGAACCTCCATAATAAAGTTGTTTACATCAATCTCTTGTAGGCAGAGGGGGATATATTCCTTTACTCTATCCAAAAGATAGCTCCAGCCGTGCAGCACGGCTGTAATTACTAGAACAAAACACATATTCATTGTTTGTCTTAACATGTTCTTAAGCAAAGCTAAACCAAATGATAAGCAAGTCCTACAAGCAAACTCCGTGTCCCGCACAGGAGCTTGCTGCTTAATAACTACTCTAGCTATAGAAAGCTTGAGCAAAACTGCTGTTATCCTGCTCCACGTTGGGTGCCAAAAAGGACTGTGGTGGTTTGGCCCTGGCTGAAGGCCAGGAGCTCACCAAAGCCGCTCTGTCACTCCCCTTTTTAGATAGACAGGGGAGAGGTGAGAGGCCCGTGGGTAAAGATAAAAAGCAGTTTAATATTGCAATTGCAAGTGCCGCGCACAGAAGCAAAGCAGAATAGAACAAAGATTATTCTCTACTTCCCATCGGCGGGCGATGTCCGTCCGCTTTCCCAGGAAGCAGGGCTCCAATACGCTTGGCGGTTTCTCCAGAGGACAAACACAAACAGCGAATGCCCCCCCACTTCCCTCTGCCTTCTCGCTTTTATATCTGAGCTGACGTCATATGGTATGGAATACCCCTTTGGTCATTTTGGGTCAGCTGGCCTGGCTGTATCCCCTCCCAAGATGTTGCTCATGCCCAACCTACTGTTGGGAGAACGTTGGAAAAAAAAACAAAAAACAAACCACAGCTTTGGTGCTGTGTGAGCACCGCTTAGCAGTAGCCAAAACACTGGGGTGCTATCAACACCCTTCTAGCTACCGCTCCAAGAAACACAGCACTGAGAGAGCTGCTGTGAGAAGATTAACTCCGCCTCAGTCTGACCCAATACAATGTCGTGGTTTGACCCTGGCCAGCCGCCAGGTACCCACACAGCCACTCACTCACTACGCCTTCACTGTTAGACAGGGGGAGAAAATATTTCCAAGGGCTCAGGGTTCGAGATAAGGACAGGGAGATCACTTTCATTTACTGTTTCGGGCAAAACAGACTCAGTTTTGGGGAAATTAGGTACATTTATTAAGAGAACTAATCAGAGAGGAGTAGTGAGAAGTGAGACAGAGCAAACAGATCTTAACAAACAGAACACCTTCCCCCCATCCCTCCCTTCTTCCCGGGCTTAACATCAATCCCGGTTTCTCCACCTCCTCCCCCCGAGCGGCGCAGGGGGACAGGGAATGGGGGTTATGGTCAGTTCATCCAATGTTGGTTTCACCGCTTCTTCACTCCGGGGGAGGACTCTTCACTCTTCCCCAGGGCTATTGTGGGGTCCCTCTCACGGGAGACAAGCTTCACGCTCTCTTCTCCGCGTGAGTCGTCCCACGAAGGGCAATTCATCACAAACTGCCCAATGTGAGACACCTCACAAGGGGCAGCCCACCCCTCGTGAGTCTGAGGTGCAGTCCTTCAGGGGAAACTGCTCCAGCGTGAGTCCCCCACAGCATCCCAAAAGTCCCACCGGCCAACCTGCTCCAGCGTGGGTATTCCTCTCTTCCACGGGCTACAGGTTCCAGCAGCGACTTGCTCTGATGCGGGCTTCCCATGGGCTACAGCCTCCTTCAGGCATC
The DNA here is from genome assembly GCA_020746105.1 of Trogon surrucura. Lineage (NCBI taxonomy): Eukaryota > Metazoa > Chordata > Aves > Trogoniformes > Trogonidae > Trogon > Trogon surrucura. Next base: position 1,412,684 of record CM036657.1, read on the forward strand.
CACCCCCACGGCGGGGAGTCCTCTACACAGTGGACATCTACGCGGTGATCCTCACGGTGGACATCTGCACCTCGCCCATGGGCTGCAGGGGGACAACCCGCTTCACCATGGTCTTCACCACAGACCCGCGGGACTCTCTCTGCTGCCGTGCCTGGAGCTCATCCTCCCCCCCTCCTTCTTCACTGACCTTGGTGTCTGCACAGATTCTCACTCCTCCATCTCTGTGCCAGCTGTTATGGCGCAATTCTTTTCTCCGTTCTTAAATATGTTTTTCACAGAGGCTTTCCTCTCCTATCACTTTACTGACAGGCTCAGCCTTGGCCAGCGGTGGGTTCTTCTTTGGAGCTGGCTGGCATTGGCTCTATCAAACTTGGGGAGCTTCTAGCAGCTTCTTACAGAAGCCACCCTGCAGCTCCCCCCCTGCCGCCAGAATCCGGCCAGGCCAAACCAAAACACTGGCTTTCTGTATTATCTGGTGGGGGAGTATTTTGTTGCTTGATCACAGGGTGTGGGTTCCCTACACACTGCTCGTGTATCCAGCTATGTCTCCTTTTACTGCTTCCCTGATGCTGCGCAGCCTTTTCACCATCTCCTGCAACTCAGCCACCTGCTGCAGGACGTCCTCCACCTGGGCACACCTTTTGCAGGCATGTTCACCACCTATCCCTGCCCCAGGGGAAAGGCACTTCCTGCAGTCTGAGGTCTGCACGGCAACCTCTCCCTTCAGCAGCTCCACCTGGGTGGAGGCATCAGTCACCACTAGCATGGACGGTACAGACCCCCCAGCCAGAGCTACAGCCTTTACTCTTCAATGAGTGCTCACCATTCTGCCTCGAGAGTTAGGTAGGATGGGCACCATACTCTTGTGCAGACAGGGTTATAATTGCTTTGCGTCTCCCAGTGGATCTGTGGGGAGCCACTCCTTCGAAGAAGCACCCTCCTTCCCAAACTACCACACCACATCCTGATCACTGGTGTTTCCTAGTCTGCCTTTAATGGGAGTGAGGGGAGGGCGCCGTTAGTGCTGGCTCCGCCCACGCCTCGTCAGCAGCCCTCCCACGAGTTGCTGCCTCCCGGCGCTGCCCGGGCTTTTCTCCGACTCAGAAAAGCTCAGAATAAGCCCCTTTTCGCCGCGATCCCTTCTTCACTGCTGACGTACCTGTACCGGAGCTTTCCCCTCGGCGAGAATTTCCTTCCACTTGATGAAAATTAATTCATTAACCTGTTTACCTGCTTTGTATAGTTTGTGGCACTCTCTGTTGATGGTTTCCCGCATATGAGAAAAATGATTTAAGAGTACTGGTCAGATATGAGTATTTCAGAAACGACTGTAATAATGAAAAATCTAATGCCTTCACAAATAGTTTAACTTTTTCATAGGAAGCTATGCATGCTGCTAATCATAACTTCACTTATTAAAGCTGTTCAGTAAATACTGAACTATATTCAACAATAAAGGTATTTCTAGCTAGTTTATTTTATGAAACTTATCAGGAAGAATTTTGTCAACGCTTTGAATGTTTTAAAACTTTATTTTGAAGAAAAAATAATCCTTTTAATTTTGAGGCATTTTATTTATTCCAGCAAAACTTCCTTACTCTAAGTTTGAATTTATTGTTCTCATTTTAGGTGGCTGGAGTGAATGAGGATCTCAGCGTCAGTAGTTGGAGGGGCCATAGATCTAAGGAGCATGTGTCTGGAGTGCCAGCTATTGGGGAATAGGTATGAGTGAATATGAGGCCAGCAACTGGAGTCAGAATGAGGGTGTATGCACCCCTGGGCCTGTGGTTCCAGCATCTAGAGTGGGAGTTGCAATGCCAGCAACTGGAGTGGGTGAGAGTATTTCTGTCAGCCACTGGACTGGGACCATGGGTCATAGGGCCTGTTTGTGTTCTGAGTGCCAGCTACTGGGGAGATCAGGGTGAGTGAAGTGAGTGAGGATCACAGCATCAGCAGCTGAAGTGGGGATGGCAGGTCACAGGGCTCCTGTGTCTAGGTCTCAGGTACTAAGGGGGGTTGAAATGTTTGTATTTTACCCTAACCTGTTGTGCATGTGTGTGTACATGTGCCTCTGTAACTTGCTAGCCAATTTCAAACTGGACCAGTTGTTAAGTAGGAGTCCCAGGATCTCAGCAGGGGTATCAGAATGGCAAAGGGCTAGTGCCAATATTGGAGGGGTCTGAGAGTATGGGAGTGTCTGTGAAATGAGTGTATGAGTGCATGCACCTGTTTGCCAGTGAGTATCAAACTAGACTAGCTGGCAAGTAAGAGATCCATATAGTAGGTAAGAGGGTTCAGGATCTGTTCATGGATATTAGATGAACAGAGCAGCTGTGCTGCTATTTGAGGGATCTCTGAATATATGTGTGCTTGTGAATCTAGAGAGTGAGGATATATGTGTTTTCACTAGTGAACTGCAATCCTGACCAACCAGAGAGGAGTAGGGAAACTTAGCTAGCTGTACTTATGTTTCATCTGAGTTCTGGTAATGTTATATGTGGGTGTTGGTAAAGGTAGCACCTTGTCTGTGGCAATTTATGTAGCTGACCATGTTAGTGTCCTCTGTGAGTGTGTGTGCACACATATCTCTAGGATACACAGCCTTATTACTGGTTGAACCTGCAAACGGGAAAGCAGCCACATCCGGTGGCTTGGGACAGAGAGGCCCCCGGGCTTGTCTGCAACAGCCAGGCAGGAACAATCCTGGAGTCTGCCAGAGGTAGCAGCCTTATAACATCCCTTAACAGTGTTCATCCCTGTTCTAACTCTCATAAGAGAAGGCTAACTTCTTGTCTTGCATTAAAATGTTTGGTACAGTTTGGTAGAGTTTGCCAATCTATCAAGTTACTAAGAGCATTCCTAGCAGTTTGGGTACTCCTGTAAATAAAATATGTTAAAAAGCTAGCAGTCACTTGGGCCGAACTTGTTTGTATTAAGGGTTAGTAAGTATCCTTGCCCAGACACCAATAGCTGGTCTAGACAAAAAAATTTAAGTGTACTTAATTCTTAGTTTTAATAATCCATCGCTGTCTTCTTGCATTCAAAGCATGTAGCATATGGTGATATAGGGCCAGTTTGGCTTTTTTGTATTCCCTTCTGTTTTGCTGAATGGCTGGATACCAAGTAAAAATGGTCTCCAAATGAAATGTAAAAATAAACATCTTTATTATATACAATATTATAAAAGAGAATAATAGACAATATGAAGTGGGTCCCGTCGGAGAGTCGGTCAAGAGAATGACAAATCCCACCGATATGGCTACAAGTCATCCTCTCTTTATTGCTCCGGACAGCTCAATCTATACAGTTCAGCAGTGTCCCCGCACCTGCCCCTTCCCAAAGTTGCTCAGTCACAGGTTTACATGCGCCAGTGTTTTATTGGGAAGTGCCCAATGCAAGCGGCTCTTGCCCCCCCTTCTCCCCCCGGGGCCAGCACCTCCAGCCAAGCATCTCGTAAAGCTCTCACAAAACAGATAAAACCTCCTCCTCCTGGTGTTCCAAGGCAGCTTCAAGGACAGAGCCTTTGTTTAGGCCTAAGCTGGGTTGTCCACACTTTTAAAGTTATACCGCACCTCTGCTCCACAAGAAATTCCTCTACATATCCCCCTCTTTCTTTTTGGACAACCCAGGCTTCGTCCGCTAGCTTGCTTATAATTTTCTTGATTACACTCATCAAACAACTAAACATAAGTAAGCCTATAACAATTAAAACTGCAATAACCAAAAATGCCTTAACTAAACTCTTAATTCATCCTGTCAAAGTTCTCACACCCATCACCCTAAATCATCCAGACCCGCAGTCGCTGGGGAGCCCCTGTTGCAGCGAGGTTTCTGGAGAACCCTCCCAACAATTGGGAAGTCCTACGCAGTGCGTCCACCCGTAGGTGAGGTTTCCGAAGTCGCTGCAAGAGGGTCCAGCAATTACACTATTAAATAAACAACCTTACATCATGTTGAATGCGGGAACATCTGGTGTTGTTTGCTCCGTTGAATTCTTCTTACAGCTTGGCCAGGGCTGAAGGAAGAATACAAGGGAGTCTCCCTATCTATTTTGGTCCTTGATCACACACTTCTAACAAAGCAAAAGGCAGCTGGTTTCCCCCACCTTGCTTTTACCTAAAGAAAGCTCACTTTGCTGGTTATTACCATGAACCCTAACAACATATAAGGAATCAGAAACCACATTGAGAGGCTCTTTGCTCCAATTCTGGAAAGCCCAACATACAGCTTTCAGTTCGAGTACTTGTAAGCTATCTGCAACGTCACCCTGGATTGTATGTTGCTTCCACGCTCCCTGTTGTTGCCAGACACCTGCTGCGCTTCTCGTCTTCCGCCCTGCGTCTTTGAAGACCGTCCTTCCATCCACTGGTTGCTGTGAGCGCAGGGGTTTTTCTAGCCATTTGTGTTGCTCAATTACTTGCCGTAGCGGGCCCTTAGGATGCTTGTTGTGAACCAGACCAGAGTAGCCCAGCAATGCTTCCTGGATTTCGATGGAGTGCCGCAGTTGCCATTCCAAGTCTTCATTTCTAACGGGAATACTAATGTCTGCTGGCTCCAGCCCATCTATTTCCATTATTCGAGATCGGCCCTTTCGGATCAACGCGGCGATGGCTTCTGTTCTTTTTGTTAGGCGAAATTTAGGTTGCACTGGTAAGAATACCCATTCTATTATTCTTGCTGACTCTCCAGGGGATTCCTCCCCCTTTTTCTTTTGCCATTGAAGCACAATGGCAAGAGGGTTGGAATCTGTATTGATGATAAGCAATGACAGGGGGTGATTCTCAAGATGGCACTCCATCCTGTTTGTAATTTAGCAGTTACTTGTTCAAGCACTTTTGTTTGTTCTGCTATTCACAGCCTGTCTTTAGTCATCGGCCACTGCTCCACCCATACAGGTAATCTTTTGTATGGGCGGCTGCTCGGCAGTGGCCGTCATGATAAATGCTGATCAGTGGTTAATACCATTCCGAGTTGAGACAGCAAGTCTCTGCCTATCAAGCCTTGAAGAGTTGAAGGTAACTGCATGATATATGGCCAAAAGACTATTTGTTGTCCATCTTCAAAAACTATAGTCACAGGGTCTCTACTGGATTGAGGAGCTTTCATTCCTTGCACTCCCACAATTTGTGTCATGGGAGCCTGCAGGGGCCACGTGGGTGGCCAGTATGTTTGATTAATGATGGTGACATCCGCTCCGGTGTCAAGCATTGGTCTTAACTGAACTTGACTTTCCCCCCGTTGTAGGGTGACTCTTCTTTGTGGCCGGGAATTCATGTCTAGTGTCAAGAAGACATCAAATCCCGACGACCCAAAGCCTTCATCTCCTCTTTGCTTTTGTCCCTCTTTTGGATGTGGCTGATGTGGATGGGCTGCTTTGAGGACAACGATCTGGGCAATCTTGCTTCCTTTTGGAATGGTGACAGGTGGTTGTAATGCATAAGCCATAATCTTTATTTGACCTGTATAGTCAGCATCAATAACTCCTGGTAATACTACAACTCCTTGTTTGCTGGTAGATGACCGTCCCAGCAGTAGCCCTCCAACAAAAGAGTCAGTTGAAAATAATGGGCCAAATGCAGTTGTTGGGATTAACGCTACTTGTTTGTCTTGCAGTGTAACTTCTACTGCGGTTGCCACATCCACGCCGAGGCTTCCCCAGGTAGCAGGTTTGTTTTGTTGTAGGAAACCGTCTGTGGCTTCGGTTGAGGTTGGGCGCTGATTTGTGTCTTGGCGTGCGGCCCCTGCGCGCTGTGCTTGTAGTTTTCTGACTTCCTGCATGCCACGGTAGCATGGGTGTCACTGTTACATACGTGACACCATACAGTCTTTTGGCATGTTATTCTCCAGTGTCCGGATTCTCCACAGTGAAAGCACGGTCCCACTGCTGGCCCATTGGTTGCTTCTTTCTTTGGATTACCAGACCAGCTGTTTTTCCTTCTGGATAAAGTGGCTGCGATCACGTGTCCTTGCCTTTCAATTGCACCTTGCATGGCCGCGGTAAAGGCTGCAGCTTGGCTGCTTTGTTCTGCTCGTCATGCTCGTAATAACATTTCATCCGCTCCCACGCCCTGTGGTAAGGTGGCCAAAATGGCTTTAGTACTTGAATTGGAATTTTCAAAAGCAAGTGTACGGAACAAGTGTTCTTGCAGTGGCTCGGTTAACTCGGTAGCGTCCTTTATGGCAGCAGACAATCGATCAACAAATTGATTAAATGGTTCGGTCGTCCCTTGTCGTACCGTTGCATACGGGGGTGATTTTTTCTTTTCTGGGACTGATAACAGCGCTCGATGAGCCAGAGTCTGAGCAATTTGATGCATGATTGTCGGATACGTCAGTTGGGTTGCAGTGGTGGCATAATTTCCACTACCAGTCAACATATCTGCTTGTAACCCATATAAAGGATCGTTAATTTCGCGGTGTTTGTTGGCCTCTTCCAGAGCCAATCTTTTCCATTCTCTCTCCCACAGTAAATATTGTGACTGGCTTAATAATAACGAAACAATATTAGTGCAGTCATTTGGGCACAATACGTCTGCTGTAAAAATGAATTGTATAATACTTCGTGCAGCTTCTGATCGGATGCCATGTGTGGTGACAGTCTGTTTCGCTTGCTGTAAGATCTTCCAATCATGCGGTTCCCAGGTCCCTTGTCCGTTATTAATAGTAACGGGACATGCAATCGAACTGGCTGCTTCCCAATCTCCCTCTATTATAGCATCTCTGATGACACCGCTCCATCGCTGTTGCAGAGGATCCTTTATGGTTCGAGTCTGAAAGTCAGGCTTGAATGAGGGAGCTGATGGTAGTGGGGGAGCTGAGGGTTCAACCGGTGGTACTATATGGGATAATGGTTGAATCTCTCGCGGGACCTTAGATATGGTTTCTGGTTGCCTCCAAAGTGACGATGAAACTGGTTTAAGGGTTTCCTCTATTTCTTGCTGTCTAATTGATAATTCAGTGAGTTTGTTCAGGATCTCTTTTAGAGGTTCATTCAGATCTTCCTCTTTCTTGGTCCGAGGCCTCTCCATTCACTGCATAACGTGATCATTACCTCTGACAGATTGGTCAGGGCTCATTTCTGATTCAGAATCCTCGTCGGAAAAGGGTATCAAAGGGTTAATTTTCGGGCGACAGTCGGCTCCGCCCTGTGCCTCCTCTTTCTGCTGGGCCGCGCCTCTCGAGTCCCGCGGCAGCGCCGCTTGCGGGTTTGGCTCATTTACAACCGGCGTCGGCAGGGGAATGTTCTCCTTTTCGCTTTTCTGCAACAAGTCCTTCAGAGAGGAGCACACCGGGGCCGCTGTACCCTTCATGGGGCGTGTCTGTCCTAGCCGAAAAAATGTCGCCAGTCGGGACGAGCAGGGGGTTTCTTCCTTTGCCTTTTCCCTTTCCTGCCCTCCCCCCAATGCTTCGATCGCTGCCGCAGCAACTTTATTTTCTGCCTGCATGATTTCTAGAGTGCGTATTACGGTTTTCCAAACAGTTCCTAGTCCTTTCGCTTCTTTTCCTTCTTTTCCTCCCTCTAAAGTACAGTCCCACAATAGATATCCTACTTCACGCCATTCCGTTGAGCTAAAGATTAACGAAGGGTCGTTCATTTTCTCCCGCTTCCGAGCCCATTGGATCAGGGCTAATACATCTCGCTCCTTTACTTTTCCTCCTCTCTTAGAGAGTATATAAACAAGGAGGTGAGTTACCGCATCAGTTTCCATCGCGGTCTTACCTTGGCAGGGGCTTGATCGGCTGCTCAAAGTCTGGTCTCCGGTGCCCTTTTGGTCACACCTGGAATTCTCCTGCCTCCGGCTCTCCAGCTCCCAAATCGGCTCACATCTGAGGCTTCGGAGTCTTTCCGTATTCAAGCAATCCGCATTTAAGCAATTCCCCATTTTAAGCCTTTTCGGGCGCCAGATGAAGTGGGTCCCGTCGGAGAGCCAGTCAAGAGAATGACAAATCCCACCGATATGGCTACAAGTCATCCTCTCTTTATTGCTCCGGACAGCTCAATCTATACAGTTCAGCAGTGTCCCCGCACCTGCCCCTTCCCAAAGTTGCTCAGTCACAGGTTTACATGTGCCAGTGTTTTATTGGGTAGTGCCATTCCACTATGCAAGCGGCTCTCGCCCCCCCTTCTCCCCCCGGGGCCAGCACCTCCAGCCAAGCATCTTGCAAAGCTCTCACAAAACAGATAAAACCTCCTCCTCCTCGTGTTCCAAGGCAGCTTCAAGGACAGAGCCTTTGTTTAGGCCTAAGCTGGGTTGTCCACACTTTTAAAGTTATACCGCGCCTCTGCTCCACAAGAAATTCCTCTACAACAATATAATAAAAGAGAATAATATACAATATAATAACAGGAAACAATACCAGCTAGCAATGCATCGGTTGATTACTGCAAAGTGTAACAGTGATTAAGAAAAGGATATATCACCAATTGCCACCTCAGTAACATCATCATCCAGGCCCACACTTCAGGTGGGAAGCCCCATTGCAGCCAGTTCCAGGAGTCTCACGGTAACCGAGAGAGTCCTACGTGGTGCGTCCACCCATAGGTGAGGCTAATGACCCAGTCCTGGAGCTTTCCCGCCTTTATACTCAGTAACAAATAACTCACATACCTAGTGTATGTAAGCTCTTGAATTCGCACCAAGTGCAGGTGTGCACTGTTACATAAGGTCCACACATGCCCAAGACGCTGGCCAGATGTCTGAGCGCGGTCGAGTTATCATCACGATACAGCTGCGCACAATATATCATTTTTAGCTCAGTGAGTTGAGCATGGTGCTTGAAACACCAAAGGTCGCGGGTTCGATTCCCGTTCGGTTCTCACGTGTTGCCTGACCTAGTCCAGAGGTGGCGTTCCTGCCCACGACAGGGAGGTTGGATTAAAATGATCTCTAAGGTCCCTTCCAGCCCAGGCCATTCTATGATGATATGATTGTCTGGAGGGTCCCATCCACATCCTGCTTGATCTGGGCATAAGGTCCAGAACAATTACTGTCTGTTGGATTGACTAAAAGAAATTTATATTTGTCCTTGAGCTCACCTGCTGGAGTCACGCAGTTACTATTTAAATACTTGATTAAAGGGTTTCTCATAAGCAGTGATGAATCACTGCTCAATAAATTTCTGCCACACCCTCTCAGGAAGATAATCGTAGAATTGCCCAGATTGGAAAAGCACTTTAAGATCATCAAGTCCAATCATTAACCTAACACCGAAAAGTCTACGACTAAACCATATCATAAGCACTATGTTTACACAACTGTCCTGGTTTGAGCTAAGCAGAACCAATTCTGTTAATTGACTTCTTTTCATCTCAGTATTGTGGATTAGGGCTGGGTCGACCACTGAATGCTGACAGACGCTCTCTAACCCCCTCTCTGTCCCCAAAATGGGAAGGGAAACGGAATAAGGTAGAGAGACTTATGGATGGGAAAAGAAAACTAAAACAGCTTTAATAAAACAGTAATAGTACTAAGAAGGAAATAATAAAAATAATGAACTATATACGCATATATACAAACTTGATACTGAACCTGACTTCCCCCCGATAGCAATCCCTACTGATGCTGCAGAGCAGGCGGCACTGGGGAAGCCCCAGGCTCAGCGGCGGCGGGAGCTGGATCAAAAGCAGGAGATGGGACAGAGTCCTCCTCAGCCATCGGCCATTAAAGAAGAAATCCTCAACACCCGTTATCCCTCAGTTTATACTGAATATGATGTATATGGAATGGAATACTCTTGTTGGTCACCTGTCCTGTCTGTTACCCCCCAGAGGTGTAACCTTTTACTTCCTTGTGACTCCTCTCACTACCCAGCACCCCCAGCGTGGCACACAAGAGCCAGCAGTGGCCTTGGTCACTATAGGAATAAGTATAAGCAAGAGCCTTTCTGCATCCCAGTCCCAGGCAGTGACTATAAACATCAGGTGTTATCACTGCCAGTAGCAGGCATTGTCTGCAAAAACATGCTGCTGACTTCAGAACGTGCAGCCTCCTAGAAGACACTAAACTGGAAAGTAAAAATCACTGAACATTCCACCCCTTATTCCATACCATTTACATCATACTAATCACTAGCTTAGGACTTTCTTTCTGTATAAAAAAGTTCAATAAGTTCTCTGAGATCATAATTGTGTCACATCCTGTCCAGGAAGGGGGGACAAGTGACTTAGATTTGTAATTCCCCAATGGAGTGGACAACAATGAGACAAGTCTCAAGGTCCATACAAAAACATTTATTAATTTCTCACAATGTATAGATTGGACTCACGACAATCGGTTTTAGTTATAAGGCACATTAGGACAGACAATATACTATGACTTAATGATAACCAGGAAAAGACTAGCCATACAACAGACTACAGCAAGCTGCGTTACTGAATGACAACAAGGGAAAAGGATATATAACAACTTCTAACAGGCAGTATTATACTTCTCATTCCAAGACAGAAACTAAGTATAAACTAAGCAAGCAGTATGATAGGCCTTGCATTACTAAGTGAGAAAAGGGAAAGGGAAAGAAAGAGAGAAGGGAGGGGGAAATGAGGGGAGAGAGGAGGAGCAAAGAGAGACAGAGATCACCGGTCTGGGTTCCTGCGTTGGTCCTGCCAATGAGGGTTCAAGGATGCCATCATCTTTTCTTCTTCTCCTCCTGCACTTTCTTCTTGGTGTCTTCGTCTCAGTCTACATAGAATCATAGAATCATAGAATCGATTGTGTTGGAAAAGACCTCAGAGATCATCAAGTCTAACCCTTTGTCCAACTCCAGTCCGTTTGCTAGATCATAGCACTAAGTGCCATGTCCAATCTCAGTTTAAAAACCTCCAGGGACGGTGAATCCACCACCTCCCTGGGCAGGCCATTCCAATGCCTGACCACTCTCTCTGTAAAGAATTTCTTTCTAATATCCAGCCTAAATTTCCCCTGGCAGAGCTTAAGCCCGTGCCCCCTTGTCCTGTTGCTAACTGCCTGGGAGAAGAGACCAGTCCCCACCTGGCTATAACTTCCCTTCAGGTAGTTATAGAGAGTGATGAGGTCACCTCTAAGCCTCCTCTTCTCCAGACTAAACAACCCCAGCTCCCTCAGCCTCTCCCTATAGGTCTTGTGTTCCAGTCCCTTCACCAGTCTTGTTGCTCTTCTCTGGACCCGCTCCAGCACTTCAATATCTTTCCTGAACTGAGGGGCCCAGAACTGAACACAATACTCCAGGTGTGGCCTCACCAATGCAGAGTACAGGGGAAGGATCACTTCCCTTGTCCTGCTGACCACGCTATTTTTGATACAGGACAGGATACCATTGGCCTTCTTGGCCACCTGGGCACACTGTTGGCTCATGTTGAGCTTCCTGTCAATTAGTACCCCCAGGTCCCTTTCCGCTTGGCTGCTCTCCAGCCACTCTGTGCCCAGCCTGTAGCGCTGCAGGGAGTTGTTGTGGCCAAAGTGCAGGACCCGGCACTTGGCCTTGTTGAACTTCATCCCATTGCAATCAGCCCATTTTTCCAGTCTATCCAGATCCCTCTGCAGAGCCCTCCTGCCTTCCAGCAGGTCGACACTCCCTCCCAACTTGGTGTCATCAGCAAATTTGCTGATGATGGTCTCAATCCCCTCATCTAAATCGTCAATAAAGATGTTAAACAGGACTGGACCCAACACTGACCCCTGGGGGACACCACTAGTGACCGGCCGCCAGCTAGATGCAGCCCCATTCACCAGCACTCTCTGGGCCCGGCCCTCCAGCCAGTTCTTAACCCAGCAGAGAGTACACTTGTCCAAGCCATGGGCTGCCAGCTTTTGCAGGAGTATATTATGGGGGGCAGTGTCAAAGGCTTTGCTGAAGTCTAGATAGACCACATCTACAGCTTTCCCCTCATCCACCAGGTGGGTCACCTGATCATAAAAGGAGATCAGGTTGGTCAGACAGGACCTGCCCCTCCTAAACCCATGCTGGCTGGGTCTGATCGCTTGTCCATCTTGAAGGTGCTGTGTGATTGCATTCAGGATGATCTGCTCCATAACCCTGCCAGGCACCAAGGTCAGGCTGACAGGCCTGTAGTTGCCAGGGTCAGCTTTGCAGCCCTTTTTGTGGATTGGGGTAACATTCGCCAATTTCCAATCATATGGGACAGTGAGCCAGGGCTGTTGGAAGATGATGGAGAGCGGCTTGGCGAGCTCTTCTGCTAGCTCCCTCATCACCCTAGGATGGATCCCGTCTGGTCCCATAGACTTGTGAGGATCCAGATGGCTCAGTAAGTCACCAACCATTTCCTCCTGGAATACAAGGGGGCTATTTGGCTTCCTATCTCTGTCAACCACCTCCAGAGGCCAGTTGTCCTGAGGGCCACCTGTCTTACTGGTAAAAACTGAGGCAAAGTAGGTATTAAGTACCTCAGCTTTCTCCTCATCTTTGTTAACTATATTTCGCTCAAAGTCCAACAGAGAATGGAGGTTTTCCTTGCCCCTCCTTTTGTTATTAACGTATTTAAAGAAGGACTTTTTATTATCCCTAACAGAATTGGCCAAATTAACTTCAAACTGCACTTTTGTTTTCCTGATTTTTTTTCTGCGTGATCTAGCTATTTTCATAAATTCTTCATAAGTAGCCAGCCCTTTTTTCCACAGTCAGTAAACTCTCTTTTTATTTCTGATTTCCTTCAGAATCTCCCTGTTTAGCCAAGCTGGTTGTCTTTCCCGCCGGCTAGCCTTTCGGCACACTGGTATAGTCTGTTCCTGTGCACTCAAAACCTCCTGCTTGAAGCATGTCCAACCCTCCTGGCCCCCCTTGTTTTTAAGCATTGTTTCCCAGGATATGCTCTGAACTAGACTTCTGAATAGGCAAAAATCTGCCCTCTGGAAGGCCAGTATAGAGGTTTTATTGATGGCTCTCCTTGCATCTCTGAGTATTGAAAATTCTATTATTTCATGGTCGCTATGCCCCAGGCGGCCTCCAACCACTACATCTCCCACCAGCCCTTCTCTGTTTGTAAACAGTGGGTCTAGCGGGGCCTTAGCCCTGGTAGGCTCATTGACCAGCTGATGAAGGAAATTGTCCTCTATACACTCTAGGAAATTCCTAGACTGCCTCTTCTGTGCAGTGTTGAGCTCCCAGCAGATATTTGGCAGGTTAAAGTCACCCACAAGAACAAGGGCTGTCAATTTTGAGACATCCGCCAGCTGCTTGTAGAATAATTCATCTCCTTCATCATCCTGGTTGGGCGGTCTATAACAGACACCCAGGAGGATGTCAGCCTTGTTGGACTTCCCCCTGATTCTGGTCCACAGGCACTCAACCTTGTCACTGCTGACCTCAAGTTCAGCAGAGTCAAGAGACTCTGAAGAGGGTCCCTTCGGAGAGCCAGTCAAGACAACGACAAATCCCACCGATATGGCTACAAGTCATTCTCCCTTTATTGCTCCAGACAGCTCAATATATACAGTTAAGTCCACGTGCCTGCCCCTTAGCAGAGTTGGTCAGTTACAGGTTTACACGCGTCAGCGTTTCATTGGATAGTGCCATTCAACTATGCAAGCGGCTCTCTCCCCTCCTTCTCCCCCCAGCAAGGCTCTTCACAAAACAGATAAAACCTCCTCCTCCTCGTGCCCCAAGGCAGCTCCAAGGACAGAGCCTTTGTTTAGGCCTAAGCTGGGTTGTGCAAACCTTTAAAATGATATCGTGCCTCTACTCCACAAGAAATTCCCCTATGTATCCCCCTTTTTCTTTTTGGACATCCCACGCTTCGTCTGCTAGCTTGCTTATCATTTTCTTGATTACACTCATCAAACAACTAAACATAACTAAGCCTATAACAATTAAAACTCCAATAACCAAAAATGTCTTAAATAAACTCTTAATTCATCCTGTCAAAGTTCTCACACCCATCACCCTAAATCATCCAGACCCGCAGTCGCTGGGGAGTCCCTGTTGCAGCGAGGTTTTTGGAGAACCCTCCCAACAATTGGGAAGTCCTATGCAGTGCGTCCACCCGTAGGTGAGGTTTCTGAAGTCGCTGCAAGAGGGTCCAGCATTTATACTATTAAATAGTGGTGGTTTGGCCCTGGCTGGAGACCAGGAGCTCACCAAAGCCGCTCTATCACTCCCCTTTTTAGATGGACAGGGGAGAGGTGAGATGTAACAAGAAGCCCGTGGGTAAAGATAAAAAGCAGTTTAATATAGCAGTTGCCGCGCGCGGAAGCAAAGCAGAATAGAACAAAGATTATTCTCTACTTCCCATCGGTGGGCGATGTCCGGCCGCTTTCCCAGGAAGCAGGGCTCCAATACGCTTGGCGGTTTCTCCAGAGGACAAACACAAACAGCGAATGCCCCCCCCACTTCCCTCTGCCTTCTCGCTTTTATATCTGAGCTGACGTCATATGGTATGGAATACCCCTTTGGTCAATTTGGGTCAGCTGGCCCGGCTGTATCCCCTCCCAAGATGTTGCTCATGCCCAACCTACTGTTGGGAGAACATTGGAAAAAAAAACAAAAAACAAACCACAGCTTTGGTGCTGTGTGAGCACCACTTAGCAGTAGCCAAAACACTGGGGTGCTATCAACACCCTTCTAGCTACCGCTCCAAGAAACACAGCACTGAGAGAGCTGCTGTGGGAAGATTAACTCCACCTCAGTCTGACCCAATACAATCTCCACCCCTTATTCCATACCATTTGAGTCATGCTCAGGTCTCACATGTTTAGATCATCTTAATATTTATTAATGCATATTTCTCCAGTCCCTCAACAGAGAGATGCTTCTCTTCCACTCTATGCTTTTCTTTCCCACTTCATATGTTGCTTGGGCCGTATCCATAGCATGCAGGGCAGGAGAAGCAGCACATCCAACTGTTGGGCACCAACACCAGTTTGGTTTGGGCCGCCACTGCATTCTTCTTGTTCCTTTTGAAACCTACTCTTCATCAGTCCACGTTGTCACTTCCTACAAGACACAACTCACATACCAGATTATTTTTCCCCCAAGGTTAAATCACCTTGAGGCACACATCGGGTTTCCCCATCTTCCCGCATTACCCACCAAGTACACCCAGGTCCTTGAGCAAAGACAGTCCCACGAATGGGTTTGCCTTTTCCCATGGGAGGAGCAACCCACACTGCCTTCCCCAGCCACCTTCCCACGTGCACTACAGGGACCTTATCTCCTCCTACAGTATGTAGAGGTTCTGTTCGGGCAGAACCTGGATGGTTAGCAGATCCTCTAGAGTTAACCAGCCCAGTGACTTCTGCTAAATTTGTATCCCAGTACTTCCATGTCCCATGACCCAATGCCCTCAGCATAGTCTTTAACAGTCCATTGTATCTTTCAATCTTTCCAGAGGCTTCTGGATGATAGGGGATGTGATACACCCACTCAATGCCATGTTTCTTGGCCCAGGAATTGATGAGATTATTTCGGAAATGAGTCCCATTGTCTGATTCAATTCTTTCTGGAGTACCATGGCGCCACAAAATTTGCCTTTCCAGGCCTAAGATGGTGTTTCGGGCAGTGGCATGGTTTACAGGGTATGTCTCAAGCCAACCAGTCGTTCCTTCTACCATGGTGAGTATGTAGCGCTTGGTTTGGCGTGTTCGTGGCAGCGGTCCCGTATATTCAATTTGCCAGGCCTCACCATAACGAAAACCCAGCCACCGCCCTCTGCTCCAGGGAGACTTTGCTCTTGTGGCTCGCTTGATTGAGGCACATATCTCACATTCATGAGTGACCTGTGCAATGGCCTCCATGGTCAGGTCCACCCCTCGATCACGAGCCCATCTATATGTAGCGTCTCTCCCTAGATGTCCTGATGTTTCATGGGCCCATCGAGCTACAAACAGCTCACCCTTACATTCCCAGTCCAGGTCCACCTGAGCTATTTCAATTTTTGCAGCCTTGTCTACCTGGTCATTATTTCGATGTTCTTCAGTGGCACGGCTTTTGGGCATGTGAGCATCTACATGACACACCTTCAGAGTCATGTTTTCTACTCGAGTAGCAATATCTTGCCACAATGCAACCGCCCAGATGGGTTTACCTCTGCGCTGCCAGTTGGTCTTCTTCCACTCCTGTAACCATCCCCATAGGGCATTAGCTACCATCCAGGAATCAGTGTAAAGATAGAGTACTGGCCACTTTTCTCATTCAGCAATCATCAGGGCTAGCTGGATGGCTTTCACTTCTGCAACTTGACTTGACTCGCCTTTTCCCTCAGTGACCTCCACAACTTGTCGTGTGGGACTCCACACAGCAGCTTTCCACCTCCGATGGTTCCCTATCACACAGCAGGATCCATCAGTAAACAAAGCATAGCATCGTTCATTCTCTGGTAGTTCATTATATGGTGGTGCCTCTTGAGCACGAATCACCTTCTCAGGCACTGCCCCAAAATCTCTGCCTTCTGGCCAGTCCATGATCTCTTCCAGGATTCCTGGGTGATTGGATTTTCCCAGTCGAGCTCGTTGTGTGATCAATGCTACCCACTTACTCCACGTAGCGCTAGTTGCATGATGTGTAGAGGGGATATTCCCCCTGAACATCCAGTGCAACACAGGCAGCCAGAGTGCCAAGAGGAGGGATGCCTCTGTACCAACCACTTCTGAAGCAACTCCAACTCCCTCGTATGCTGCCAGAATCTCCTTCTCGGTTGGGGTATAGTTGGCTTCTGATCCTCTGTATCCCCTGCTCCAAAATCCTAAAGGTCGACCTCGGGTTTCTCCTGATGTCCTTTGCCAGAGACTCCAAGTGAGACCATACTCCCCAGCTGCAGTGTAAAGTATATTTTGCACTGATGGTCCTGTCCGGATAGGCCCAAGTGCCACTGCACGAGCTATTTCCTGTTTCACCTGCTCGAAGGCTTGTTGTTGTTCGGGGCCCCACTCAAAATCATTCTTCTTTCGGGTCACTCGGAAAAGAGGTCTCACAAGCTGACTGTAACCTGGAATGTGCATCCTCCAAAACCCCACAAGGCCTAGGAAAGCTTGCGTTTCTTTCTTGTTAGTTGGTGGGGACATAGTCGCAATTTTATCAACTACATCCATAGGCATGTGACGGCGTCCATCCTGCCATTTTATTCCTAAAAACTGAATCTCTTGTGCAGGTCCTTTGACCTTGCTTTTCTTTATAGCGAAGCCAGCCTTCAGAAGAATTTCAATTATTCTTTTTCCCTTTTCAAACACCTCTTCCGCTTTACTGCCCCACACAATGATGTCATCAATGTATTGTAGATGTTCAGGGGCATCACCTTTTTCCAGTGCAGTTTGGATCAGTCCATGACAGATGTTGGAGCTATGCTTCCACCCCTGGGGTAGTCAATTCCAGGTGTATTGAACACCCCTCCAGGTGAAAGCAAACTGTGGCCTGCACTCTACTGCCAAAGGAATGGAGAAAAACGCATTGGCAATGTCAATTGTAGCATACCACCTCGCTGTCTTTGACTCCAGTTCATATTGGAGCTCCAACATGTCTGGTACAGCAGCACTCAACCGTGGTGTCACTTCGTTCAGACCACGATAGTCTACTGTTAGCCTCCACCCTCCATCAGACTTTCGCACTGGCCATATGGGACTATTAAAAGGTGAGTGTGTCTTGCTGATCACTCCCTGGGCTTCCAGCTGATGAATCAGCTCATGGATGGGAGCTAGGGAGTCTCGATTTGTGCGATACTGCCGCCGGTGTACTGTTCTGGTAGCAACTGGCACCTGCTGATCTTCAACTTGCAGCAGTCCTACAATGAAGGGATCTTCTGAGAGGCCAGGCAGGGTAGACAGCTGTTTGATTTTCTCCGTAGTCACAGTAGCCACACCAAAAGCCCATCGGTAGCCCTTTGGGTCCTTGAAATACCCTCTCCTGAGGTAGTCTATGCCAAGAATACAAGGGGCCTCTGGGCCAGTCACAACAGGGTGCTTTTCCCACTTATCCCCTGTTAAACTCACATCAGCCTCCAGTACAGATAATTCTTGGCATCCTCCTGTTACTCCTGAAATCCAAACAGGTTCTGAGCCTTTATATCTTGATGGTACTAATGTACAGTGCGCACCAGTGTCCACCACCGCCTTATACTTCTGTGGGTCTGATGTGCCAGGCCATCGAATCCACACAGTCCAGTATACTTGGTCATCCCTGTCCTCCTCCTGGCTGAAGGCAGGGACCCTCTATTCCTGATCCTCATTAGAACATTCACGGTGTAACCTTTGCAGTGACAGACCAGAAGTCCCCTCATCAGGATCAAGGGACGTGACTTCAATTCTTCTTTGTCTGGGAGATTGCTGATTATCTTCCTGAGTCCCCACAGCAACTGCACTGACCTCCTTCTTGTATGTCGCCTTCTTAACTGCTGTCTTTCCTCTCAGTTCACACACACGGGCTTCCAGTTTAGAGGTGGATTCACCATCCCACTTCCTCATGTCCTCCCCTTGATCACGCAGGAAAAACCAGAGTGCTCCACGTGGCGTATGCCTGGGGCTTCCTTTTCCTCTGACTGACTGTCATGGTTTAAGCGAGTGACCAGCCGGGAGAGACAAAGAACCATGTGGTCGCTCTCTCACTCGCTCACCCCTGCCGGGAGTGAGGGGAAGAGCCCGGAGAGAGCAGGAGGCAGAGCCTCGTGGGGTTGAGAGCAGGAGGCAGAGCCTCGTGGGGTTGAGAGCAGGAGGCAGAGCCTCGTGGGGTTGAGATAAAAACAGTTTGTTTTAATGGCGAACATAAATGATAATGATAACAGTGAAGTAACAGTAACGTTTAACCAGATATAACGCGAGTAACATGTAACGCGGATCTTACCACCCGGAACCCAGCAACGCGCCCGGACTGGGAACTGGAAAGAGAGAGACCCCCACCGCGACCAGCCCCCTCTATATATCCCGAGCATGACGTCACGATGGTATCGAATATCCCTTTGACTAGCGACTAGTTTGGTTCAGCAATTCCCGACTAGCGCCTTTACTGAGAATTAACCCTATCCTAGCTGAACACAGTACATTGATACAGGAGAAAACTGTTTTCTTGGAGCACTCCTGGCAGTTGATGCCTTGGCCCGCAGGGATGAGGAGATGCGGAGGTTGTCTTCAAAGTTTTGCAGCCAAGAAGACACTCTTTCCACAGTTGCTATATCCATATCTGTGCAATATATCATTGCCAAGTTGTTGGAATATGACTCTGGAGCGCCCTGAATCACCTTTCTCCACATGGCCCGTGTGCATGGAACATCCTCTGGATCTTTAGGGGCTTCTTCATCATCTAGATTACTGTAGATGACTTCCAACACTCCTAGTTCTCTTAGGTACTGGATGCCTTCATCTGCAGTAGTCCATTTTCCTTGGAAATTTGAAAGATCTTCCTTGAATGGATATCTTGCCCTTACACTTGAGAGGAGCCGTTTCCAAAGACTGCAAACACCTGCTTCCTTTCCAATTCCTTTTTCAATTCCCCGATCCCTAGCAAGGGATCCCAGTTGTTGGGCTTCTCCACCATCTAGTTGCTGACTGTCAGCTCCGCTATCCCAGCATCGGAGCAGCCAGGCAGAAATCCGCTCACCGGGCTGGCGACTGTAATCTTTCCTCATATCTCGGATTTCTGACGAGGTCAGGGACTGGGTAGCTTCTGTTTCTTGTTTGATTTCTTTCACTCTTCCCGATTCCCCAGTCAGAGGATTAATTTCTTGATCAGGCTCCTCCTCTTCTTCCTCCCTTACTAATCGACCGTATGGAGCTGTTGACTTCCTTTTCCACATTTTTGTATTCACTACTGGGGCAATTACTGTAGTTGTTGTTTGAGTTCCTGTCTCAACCATGGTGTCTTCAGCTGAGGTTTGAGTGCCTACCTCAACCACTGCCCTTTGAGAATACTGAACTGTGGCTCGATAGGCACAGGCTAAGCCCCAGTACAACGCTAGGAGTTGCTGGTTTTCATTGGGGTAGGTAAGGCACCCTTCTATCAGGTGGCGTGTCAATTTAGTAGGGTCGCTCGCCTGTTCGGGGGTGATATCCCAGGCTATGGGAGGTGATAACCGTCCTAGGAATCTGCCCAAGTCCTCCCACACACCCTGCCACCCAGGTACTGGCCATTTCAAGGCACACTTCAGTACGTCCTCACCCAAAGATTTTCTCCTCTTATGCCAGGATGGAAACAGATTCCAGAAAGCCCATAGCATACTAATAACATTAACTAGTAATACTGCAGAGCTTACGCAAGGGTGGGCAAGGACCCTGGGAACCTCCATAATAAAGTTGTTTACATCAATCTCTTGTAGGCAGAGGGGGATATATTCCTTTACTCTATCCAAAAGATAGCTCCAGCCGTGCAGCACGGCTGTAATTACTAGAACAAAACACATATTCATTGTTTGTCTTAACATGTTCTTAAGCAAAGCTAAACCAAATGATAAGCAAGTCCTACAAGCAAACTCCGTGTCCCGCACAGGAGCTTGCTGCTTAATAACTACTCTAGCTATAGAAAACTTGAGCAAAACTGCTGTTATCCTGCCCCACGTTGGGCGCCAAAAAGGACCGTGGTGGTTTGACCCTGGCTGGAGGCCAGGAGCTCACCCAAGCCGCTCTATCACTCCCCTTTTTAGATAGACAGGGGAGAGGTAAGATGTAACAAGAGGCCCGTGGGTAAAGATAAAAAGCAGTTTAATATTGCAATTGCAAGTGCCGCGCACAGAAGCAAAGCAGAATAGAACAAAGATTATTCTCTACTTCCCATCGGCGGGCGATGTCCGTCCGCTTTCCCAGGAAGCAGGGCTCCAACACGTGTAACGGTTTCTCCAGAGGACAAACAGCGAATGCCCCCCCCCACTTCCCTCTGCCTTCTCCCTTTATATCTGAGCTGACGTCATATGGTATGGAATACCCCTTTGGTCAATTTGGGTCAGCTGGCCCGGCTGTATCCCCTCCCAAGATGTTGATCACACCCAACCTACTACTGGGAGAACATCAAACCACAGCCTTGGTGCTGTGTGGGCACCACTTAGCAGTAACCAAAACACTGGGGTGCTATCAACACCCTTCTAGCTACCGCTCCAAGAAACACAGCACGGAGAGAGCTGCTGTGGGAAGATTAACTCCACCTCAGTCTGACCCAATACACTTAAATAACGTTGAATGCGGGAACATCTGGTGTTGTTTGCTCCGTTGAATTCTTCTCACAGCTTGGCCAGGGCTGAGGGAAGAATGCAAGGGAGTCTCCCTATCTATTTTGGTCCTTGATCACACACTTCTAACAAAGCAAAAGGCAGCTGGTTTCCCCCACCTTGCTTTTAGATAAACAAAGCTCACTCTGCTGGTTATTACCATGAACCCTAACAACATATAAGGAATCAGAAACCACATTGAGAGGCTCTTTGCTCCAATTCTGGAAAGCCCAACATACAGCTTTCAGCTCAAGTATTTGTAAGCTATCTGCAACGTCACCCTGGATTGTATGTTGCTTCCACTCTCCCTGTTGTTGCCATACACATGCTGCACTTCTCGTCTTCCACCCTGCGTCTGTGAAGACCGTCCTTCCATCCACTGGTTGCTGTGAGCGCAGGGGTTTTTCTAGCCATTTGTGTTGCTCAATTACTTGCCATAGCGGGCCCTTAGGATGCTTGTTGTGAACCAGACCAGAGTAGCCCAGCAATGCTTCCTGGATTTCGATGGAGTGCCGCAGTTGCCATTCCAAGTCTTCATTTCTAACGGGAATACTAATGTCTGCTGGCTCCAGCCCATCTATTTCCGTTATTCGAGATCGGCCCTTTCGGATCAACGCGGCGATGGCTTCTGTTCTTTTTGTTAGGTGAAATTTAGGTTGCACTGGTAAGAATACCCATTCTATTATTCTTGCTGACTCTCCAGGGGATTCTTCCCCCTTTTTCTTTTGCCATTGAAGCACAATGGCAAGAGGGTTGGAATCTGTATTGATGATAAGCAATGACAGGGGGCGATCCTCAAGACGGCGTGTGCTCCATCCTGTTTGTAATTTAGCAGTTACTTGTTCAAGCGCTTTTGTTTGTTCTGCTGAGCAAGAACGGGGACTGTTAGCTTCTGTGCCTTGCAGCCATGGTAAAAATGGAAGTAGGTCGTTGTTGGTGATTCCAACAATGTTTTGCACCCATTGCAAATCTCCCAACAATTTTTGAGCGTCATGTAATGTCTGGATGTTTGCGTGTAATGTGATCTTCTGTGGCCTTATCTGTGCATCTGATATTAGCCAACCCAAATATTTCCAGGGTGCAGTTCGTTGTACCTTTTCTGGGGCCACCACAAGACCTTGCTGACTCAATTGAGCAGTGAGCCAGGCTATGTCGGCGTCACTCAAAGGCTGTTTCGTTGCAAGCAAAATATCATCCATGTAATGATAAATAAGTGCTGAGGCAAACTTCTGACGAATCGGACGCAAGGCCCAATCGACATACAACTGACACATGGTGGGAGAGTTTTTCATGTGGCAAAACAACCCATTCAAAACGTCGAGTCAACGCTGCCCTGTTAATAGAGGGTATAGTGAAGGCAAATCATTGTGTGTCTTCTGGATGCAAGGGAATAGTAAAAAAGCAGTCTTTTAAGTCTATTACTACGATGTGCCACTGTTCTGGGATCATGGTGGGTGTCGGTAATCCAGGTTGAAGCGCTCCCATAGCTTGCATTTGATCGTTGACTCTTCGCAAGTCATGTAACAGTCGCCACTTTCCTGATTTTATCGGTATTCAGCAGCATGGGGAATAAGCAGGAGGAGCTAGAAACCTGGGTTCGGGCAGGAGATTATGATCTAGTGGCAATTACAGAGACATGGTGGGACAGCTCACATGACTGGAATGTGGTCATGGGTGGCTATGTCCTTTTCAGGAAAGACAGGCCAGCCAGGCGAGGTGGTGGAGTCGCTCTTTACATGAAAGAGCAACTACAATGTCTTGAATACCATCCAGGCATGGAGGAGGAGCAAGTTGAGAGTGTATGGGTTAGAATTAAGGGGCAGGCTGGCAGGAGAGATACTGTTGTGGGTGTCTATTACAGGCCACCAGATCAGGGTGAGGAAGCTGATGAGGCCTTCTACAGGCAGCTGAGAGCGGTCTCACAATCACAGGCACTGGTTGTCATGGGGTATTTTAACTTCCCTGATATTTGCTGGAAGGACAACTCAGCCAGCCAGCCACAGTCCAGGAGGTTCCTCCAGTGCATCGATGATAATTTTCTGATGCAAATGGTGGAGGAGCCGACTAGGAGAGGAGCACTGCTGGACCTCATCCTCGCTAACAAGGAGGATCTGGTTGAAGCAGTAAAGGTTGAGGGCTGCCTTGGCTGCAGTGACCATGAAATGGTGGAGTTCAGGATCTCGTGTAGCAGAAACAAAACAGCAAGCAGAATTGCAACCCTGGACTTTGCCAAGGCAAACTTTGGATTTTTCAAGCAATTACTAGAGAAAATCCCATGGGCAAGGCTGTTTGAAGGTAAAGGGGCCCAAGATAGTTGGTTAGCGTTCAGGGACTGCTTCTAACGTGCTCAAGATCAGAGCATCCCGACACGTAGGAAGTCAAGGAAGGGAGCCAGGAGACCTGCGTGGCTAAAAAGGGATCTGCTGGGTAAGCTCAAGGGCAAGAGGAGAATTTACAGGTCTTGGAAGGCAGGGCTGGCCACTTGGGAAGAATATAAGGCTGTTGTCCGAGGATGTAGGGAGGCAACTAGGAAAGCAAAGGCCTCCTTAGAATTAAACCTGGCGAGAGGGGTCAAGGACAACAGGAAGAGCTTTTTCAAATACGTGGCAGATAAAACTAACACCAGAGGCAATGTAGGCCCCCTGATGAATGAGGTGGGTGCCTTGGTGACAGAAGATACAGAGAAGGCAGAGTTACTGAATGCCTTCTTTGTCTCTGTCTACTCTGCCAGAGGCTGTCCTGAGGAGCCCCGTTCCCCTGAGGCCCCAGAGGAAGTCAGGGCAGTGGAGGAGTTCGCTTTAGTCGATGAGGACTGGGTTAGGGACCGATTAAGCAATCTGGACATCCATAAATCCGTGGGTCCAGACAGGATGCATCCACGGGTGCTGAGGGAGCTGGCTGATGTCATTGCTAGACCACTCTCCATCATCTTTGCCAAGTCTTGGGAGACGGGAGAGGTGCCTGAGGACTGGAGGGAAGCAAATGTCACTCCAGTCTTCAAAAAGGGCAAGAAGGAGGACCCGGGTAACTATAGACCGGTCAGCCTCACCTCCATCCCTGGGAAAGTGATGGAACGACTTATCCTTGGTGCCATCTCAAGGCATATCAAGGATAAGAGGGTCATTAGAGACAGTCAACATGGCTTCACCAAGGGGAAGTCGTGCTTGACTAACCTCATAGCCTTTTACGATGACATAACAACGTGAATAGATGATGGCAGAGCGGTGGATGTGATCTACCTTGACTTCAGTAAAGCATTTGACACAGTCTCCCACAGCATCCTTGCTGCTAAACTGAGGAAGTGTGGTCTAGACTCTCGGGTAGTGAGGTGGACTGTGAACTGGTTAAGGGAAAGAAGCCAAAGAGTTGTGGTCAATGGGGCAGAGTCTGGTTGGAGGCCTGTATCCAGTGGAGTCCCTCAAGGGTCGGTACTGGGACCAGTATTATTCAATATATTCATCAATGACTTGGATGAGGGACTAGAGAGTACTATCAGCAAGTTTGCTGATGACACCAAGCTGGGAGGAGTGGCTGACACGCCAGAAGGCTGTGCTGCCATCCAGCGAGACCTGGACAGGCTGGAGAGTTGGGCGGGGAAAAATTTAATGAAATATAACAAGGGTAAATGTAGGGTCTTGCATCTGGGTAGGAACAACCCCAGGTTCCAGTATAAGTTGGGGAATGACTTATTAGAGAGCAGTGTAGGGGAAAGGGACCTGGGAGTCTTGGTGGACAGCAGGATGACCATGACCCAGCACTGTGCCCTTGTGACCAAGAAGGCAAATGGCATCCTGGGGTGTATTAGAAGAGGAGTAGCAAGTAGGTTGAGAGAGGTCCTCCTTCCCCTCTACTCTGCCCTGGTGAGACCCCATCTGGAATATTGTGTCCAGTTCTGGGCCCCTCATTTCAAGAGAGACAGGGAACTGCTGGAGAGAGTCCAGCACAGGGCAACTAGGATGATGAAGGGAGTAGAGCATCTCCCTTATGAGGAAAGGCTGAGGGAGCTGGGGCTCTTTAGTTTGGAGGAGACTGAGGGGTGACCTCATTAATGTTTACAAATATATAAAGGGTGAGTGTCACGAGGATGGAGCCAGGCTCTTCTCAGTGAGAACCAATGATAGGACAAGGGGTAATGGGCTGAAACTGGAACATAAGAGGTTCCGCTTAAACTCGAGAAGAAACTTCTTCTCAGTGAGGGTGATGGAACACTGGAACAGGCTGCCCAGGGAGGTTGTGGAGTCTCCTTCTCTGGAGACATTCAAGACCCGCCTGGACACATTCCTGTGTAGCATTATGTAGGCGTTCCTGCTCTGGCAGGGGGATTGGACTTGATGATCTTTCGAGGTCCCTTCCAATCCCTAACATTCTGTGATTCTCTGATTCTGTGTATTAGGAAAATTGGGGTGTTCCATGGACTTACAGATGATTTGATGTGGCCGGCCTCAAGTTGTTCTTCTACAAGTTGTTCTGCTATTCGCAGCCTGTCTTTAGTCATCGGCCACTGCTCCACCCATACGGCTGTATCGGTCACCCAGGTAATCTTTTGTATGGGCGGCTGCTCGGCAGTGGCCGTCATGATAAATGCTGATCAGTGGTTAATACCATTCCGAGTTGAGACAGCAAGTCTCTGCCTATCAGGCCTTGAAGAGTTGAAGGTAACTGCATGACATATGGCCAAAAGACTATTTGTTGTCCATCTTCAAAAACTATAGTCACAGGGTCTCTACTGGATTGAGGAGCTTTCATTCCTTGCACTCCCACAATTTGTGTCATGGGAGCCTGCAGGGGCCACGTGGGTGGCCAGTATGTTTGATTAATGATGGTGACGTCCGCTCCGGTGTCAAGCATTGGTCTTAACTGAACTTGACTTTCCCCCCGTTGTAGGGTGACTCTTCTTTGTGGCCGGGAATTCATGTCTAGTGTCAAGAAGACATCAAATCCCGATGACCCAAAGCCTTCATCTCCTCTTTGCTTTTGTCCATCTTTTGGATGTGGCTGCTGGCAGGGGGATTGGACTTGATGAGGTCCCTTCCAATCCCTAACATTCTATGATTCTATGATTCTATGATGTGGATGGGCTGCTTTGAGGACAACGATCTGGGCAATCTTGTTTTCTTTTGGAATGGTGACAGGTGGTTGTAATGCATAAGCCATAATCTTTATTTGACCTGTATAGTCAGCATCAATAACTCCCGGTGATACTACAACTCCTTGTTTGCTGGTAGATGACCGTCCCAGCAGTAGCCCTCCAACAAAAGAGTCAGTTGAAAATAATGGGCCAAATGCAGTTGTTGGGATTAACGCTACTTGTTTGTCTTGCAGTGTAACTTCTACTGCGGTTGCTACATCCACGCCAAGGCTTCCCCAGGTAGCGGGTTTGTTTCGTTGTAGGAAACCGTCTGTGGCTTCGGTTGAGGTTGGGCGCTGATTTGTGTCTTGGCGTGCGGCCCCTGCGTGCTGTGCTTGTATTTTTCCGACTTCCTGCATGCCACGGTAGCATGGGAGTCACTGTTACATACGTGACTGTCGTGGGTTGACCCTGGCCGGCCGCCAGGTACCCACACAGCTGCTCACTCACTCCCCCCTTCACTACTGAACAGGGGGAGAAAATATCTCCAAGGGCTCAGGGTTTGAGACAAGGACAGGGAGATCACCCTCATTTACCGTCCCGGGCAAAACAGACTCAGTTTTGGGGAAATTAGGTACATTTATTAAAAGAACTAATCAGAGAGGAGTAGTGAGAAGTAAGAAAGAGCAAACAAATCTTAAACAGAACACCTTCCCCCCATCCCTCCCTTCTTCCCGGGCTTAACATCAATCCCGGTTTCTCCACCTCCTCCCCCCGAGCGGCGCAGGGGGACAGGGAATGGGGGCTGCGGTCAGTTCATCCGACGTTGGTTCCACCGCTTCTTCACTCCGGGGGAGGACTCTTCACTCTTCCCCAGGGCCACTGTGGGGTCCCTCTCACGGGAGACAAGCTTCACGCTCTCTTCTCCGCGTGAGTCGTCCCACGAAGGGCAATTCATCACAACTTGCCCAACGTGAGACACCTCACGAGGGGCAGCCCACCCCTCGTGAGTCTGAGGCGCAGTCCTTCGGGGGAAACTGCTCCAGCGTGAGCCACCCACAACGTCCCAAAAGTCCCACCAGCCAACCTGCTCCAGCGTGGGCATTCCCTCTTCCACGGGCTACAGGTTCCGGCAGCAACTCGCTCTGATGTGGGCTTCCCACGGGCTACAGTCCCCTTTCAGGCATCCACCCACACGGCGTGGAGTCCTCGGTGGACATCTATGCGGTGATCCTCACGGTGGACTTCTGCACCTCGCCCATGGGCTGCAGGGGGACAACCCGCTTCACCATGGTCTTCACCACGGACCCGGGGGACTCCTTCTGCTCCGGCGCCTGGAGCTCATCCTCCCCCCCTCATTCTTCACTGACCTTGGTGTCTGCACAGATTCTCACTCCTCCATCTCTGTGCCAGCTGTTATGGCGCAGTTCTTTTTCCCGTTCTTAAATATGTTTTTCACAGAGGCGTTCCTCTGCTATCACCTTACTGATAGGCTCAGCCTTGGCCAGCGGCAGGTCCCTCTTTGTAGCCGGCTGGCATTTGCTCTATCAAACCTGGGGAGCTTCTAGCAGCTTCTTACAGAAGCCACCCTGCAGCTCCCCCCCCGCCGCTGAAATCTGGCCAGGCCAAACCAAAACAGTGACACCATACAGTCTTTTGGCATGTTCTTCTCCAGTGTCCGGATTCTCCACAGCGAAAGCACGGTCCCGGTGCTGGCCCATTGGCTGCTTCTTTCTTTGGGTTACCAGACCAGCTGTTTTTCCTTCTGGATAAAGCGACTGCGGTCACGTGTCCTTGCCTTTCAATGCCACCTTGCATGACCGCGGTAAAGGCTGCAGCTTGGCTGCTTTGTTCTGCTCGTCATGCTTGTAATAACATTTCATCCATTCCCGCGCCCTGTGGTAAGGTGGCCAAAACGTCTTTAGTACTTGAATTGGAATTTTCAAAAGCAAGTGTACGGAACAAGTGTTCTTGCAGTGGCTCAGTTAACTCGGTAGCGTCCTTTATGGCAGCAGACAATCGATCAACAAATTGATTAAATGGCTCGGTCGTCCCTTGTCGTACCGTTGCATATGGGGGGAATTTTTTCTTTTCTGGGACTGATAACAGCGCTCGATGAGCCAGAGTCTGAGCAATTTGATGCATGATTGTCGGATACGTCAGTTGGGTTGCAGTGGTGGCATAATTTCCACTACCAGTCAACATATCTGCTTGTAACCCATATAAAGGATCGTTAATTTCGCGGTGTTTGTTGGCCTCTTCCAGAGCCAATCTTTTCCATTCTCTCTCCCACAGTAAATATTGTGACGGGCTTAATAATAATGAAGCAATATTAGTGCAGTCATTTGGGCACAATACGTCTGCTGTAAAAATGAATTGTATAATACTTCGTGCAGCTTCTGATCGGATGCCATGTGTGGTGACAGTCTGTTTCGCTTGCTGTAAGATCTTCCAATCATGCGGTTCCCAGGTCCCTTGTCATAGAATCATAGAATCATAGAATGTTAGGGATTGGAAGGGACCTCGAAAGATCATCAAGTCCAATCCCCCTGCCAGAGCAGGAATGCCTAGACTATGCCACACAGGAACGTGTCCAGGCAGGTCTTGAATGTCTCCAGAGAAGGAGACTCCACAGCCTCTCTGGGCAGCCTGTTCCAGGGCTCCGTCACCCTCACTGAGAAGAAGTTTCTTCTCGAGTTTAAGCGGAACCTCTTATGTTCCAGTTTCAGCCCATTACCCCTTGTCCTATCAGTGGTTGTCACCGAGAAGAGCCTGGCTCCATCCTCCTGACACTCATCCTTGATATATTTGTAAACATTAATGAGGTCACCCCTCAATCTCCTCTTCTCCAAACTAAAGAGCCCCAGCTCCTTCAGTCTTTTCTCATACGGGAGATGCTCCACTCCCTTCATCATCCTAGTTGCCCTGTGCTGGACTCTCTCCAGCAGTTCCCTGTCTTTCTTGAACTGAGGGGCCCAGAACTGGACACAGTATTCCAGATGGGGTCTCACCAGGGCAGAGTAGAGGGGAAGGAGAACCTCTCTCGACCTACTAACCACCCCCCTTCTAATACACCCCAGGATGCCATTGGCCTTCCTGGCCACAAGGGCACAGTGCTGGCTCATGGTCATCCTGCTGTCCACCAAGACTCCCAGGTCCCTTTCCCCTACACTACTCTCTAATAAGTCATTCCCCAACTTATACTGGAACCCGAGGTTGTTCCTACCCAGATGCAAGACCCTACATTTACCCTTGTTGTATTTCATTAAATTTTTCCCCGCCCAACACTCCAGCCTGTCCAGGTCTCGCTGGATGGCAGCACAGCCTGCTGGTGTGTCAGCCACTCCTCCCAGCTTGGTGTCATCAGCAAACTTGCTGATAGTACTCTCTAGTCCCTCATCCAAGTCATCGATGAATATATTGAATAATACTGGTCCCAGTACCGACCCTTGAGGGACTCCACTGGATACAGGTCTCCAACCAGACTCCGCCCCATTGACCACAACTCTTTGGCTTCTTCCCCTTAGCCAGTTCACAGTCCACCTCACTACCCGAGAGTCTAGACCACACTTCCTCAGTTTAGCTGTGAGGTTGCTGTGGGAGACTGTGTCAAATGCTTTACTGAAGTCAAGGTAGACCACATCCACCGCTCTGCCATCATCTATCCACCTTGTTATATCCTCATAAAAGGCTATGAGGTTAGTCAAGCACGACTTCCCCTTGGTGAAGCCATGTTGACTGTCTCTAATGACCCTCTTATCCCTGATATGCCTTGAGATGGCACCAAGGATAAGTCGTTCCATCACTTTCCCAGGGATGGAGGTGAGGCTGACCGGTCTATAGTTACCCGGGTCCTCCTTCTTGCCCTTTTTGAAGACTGGAGTGACATTTGCTTCCCTCCAGTCCTCAGGCACCTCTCCCGTCTCCCAAGACTTGGCAAAGATGATGGAGAGTGGTCTAGCAATGACATCAGCCAGCTCCCTCAGCACCCGTGGATGCATCCCGTCTGGACCCATGGATTTATGGATGTCCAGATTGCTTAATTGGTCCCTAACCCAGTCCTCATCGACTAAAGCAAACTCCTCCACTGCCCTGACTTCCTCTGGGGCCTCAGGGGAACGGGGCTCCTCAGGACAGCCTCTGGCAGAGTAGACAGAGACAAAGAAGGCATTCAGTAACTCTGCCTTCTCTGTATCATCTGTCACCAAGGCACCCACCTCATTCATCAGTGGGCCTACATTGCTTCTGGTGTTAGTTTTATCTGCCACGTATTTGAAAAAACTTTTTGTCCATTATTAATAGTAACGGGACATGCAATCGAACTGGCTGCTTCCCAATCTCCCTCTATTATAGCATCTCTGATGACACCACTCCATCGCTGTTGCAAAGGATCCTTTATGGTTCGAGCTTGAAAATCAGGCTTGAATGAGGGAGCTGATGGTAGCTGATGGAGCTGAGGGTTCAACCGGCGACATCGTATGGGGTAATGGTTGAATCTCTCGCAGGACCTTAGATATGGTTTCTGGTTGTCTCCAAAGTGACGATGAAACTGGTTTAACGGTTTCTTCCATTTCTTGCTGTCTAATTGACAATTCAGGGAGCTTGTTCAGGATCTCTTGCAGGGGTTCATTCGGATCTTCCTCTTTCTTGGTCTGAGGCCTCTCCATTCGCTGCATAACTTGATCATTAGCTCTGACAGATTTGTCAGGACTCATTTCTGATTCAGAATCCTCGTCGGAAAAGGGTATCAAAGGGTTAATTTTCGGGCGACAGTCGGCTCTGCCCTGTGCCTCCTCTTTCTGCTGGGCCGCGCCTCTCGAGTCCCGCGGCAGCGCCGCTTGCGGTTTTTCTGCAGTTGCAACCTCCGTCGGCAGGGAAACGTTCTCTTTTTCACTTTTCTGCAACAAGTCCTTCAGAGAGGAGCACACCGGGGCCGCTGTACCCTTCATGGGGCGTGTCTGTCCTAGCCGAAAATATGTCGCCAGTCGGGACGAGCAGGGGGTTTCCTCCTTTGCCTTTTTCCCTTCCTGCCCTCCCCCTAACGCTTCGATCGCTGCCGCAGCAACTTTCTTTTCTGCCTGCATGATTTCTAGAGTGCGTATTATGGTTTTCCAAACCGTTCCTAGTCCTTTCGCTTCTTTTCCTTCTTTTCCTCCCTCTAGAGTACAGTCCCACAAAAGGTCTCCTACTTCACGCCATTCCGTGGAACTAAAGCTTAATGACGGGTCCTTCATTTTCTCCTGTTTCCGAGCCCATGGGGCTAATACGTCTCGCTCCTTTACTTTTCCTCCTCTCTTAGAGAGTATACTAGGGAGGCGAGTTGCCCTGTCAGTTTCCATCGCGGTCTTACCTTGGCAGGGGCTTGATCGGCCGCTCAAACTCTGGTCTCCGGTGCCCTTTTGGCCACACCTGGAACTCTCCTGCCTCCAGCTCTCCAGCTCCCAAATCGGCTCACGTCCGATGCTTCGGATGCTTCGGAGTCTTTCCGTATTCAAGCAATCCGCATTTAAGCAGTTCTGCATTTAAGCCTGTTCAGGCGCCAGATGAAGAGGGTCCCTTCAGAGAGCTGGTCAAGACATCGACAAATCCCACCAATATGGCTACAAGTCGTCCTCCCTTTATTGCTCCGGACAGCTCAATATATACAGTTAAGCAGTGTCCACGCACCTGCCCCTTAACAGAGTTGGTCAGTTACAGGTTTACACGCGCCAGTGTTTTATTGGATAGTGCCATTCAACTATGCAAGCGGCTCTCGCCCCCCCCTCTCCACCCCCCCACCCCCCCCCAAGGCTCTTCACAAACAGCTGCACCTCCTCCTCTCTGTGCCCCAAGGCAGCTCCAAGGACAGAGCCTTTGTTCAGGCCTAAGCTGGGTTGTCCAAACCTTTAAAGGGATACTGTGCCCCTGCTCCACAAGAAATTCCCCTACAAGACTCTCTAACATATAAAGCCACCCCTCCACCTCTCCTACCCTGTCTGTCTTTTCTGAAGAGATTGTAGGCACCCATAGCGGCATTCCAGTCATATGAGTCATCCCACCACGTTTCTGTGATGGCAACTATGTCATAGCTTTCCTGCTGCACGATGGTTTTCAGCTCCTCCTGTTTGTTACCCATACTGCGCGCATTAGTGTACATGCACTTCAAGTGGGCTGCTGATTTCACTCTTAATTCAGTCTTTCCATCCTTGGGCTGATCTTTGGAGAGCCCAGTTTCAATGCTGCTTCTGTTCTTCTGTCTGCTTTCTTCTGTCTATTGCTTCTACCTATTTCTTGTGTCAAATATCCCTCATTTATCTGCAGTATGCCAGGTAGGGGATCAAGGCACTTCATTGTTTTCGATAATCCTCATTAGCATGTGTGATTGCCCTATCTCCTTGGAAGACAGGCTACGAGACAAGGCCATCCTGCCTCTGCAGAATTCCTGATCCTGATTGGTGTGATATTCATTACAGTTCATGTCCATAGGTCATAGGTTCACTTTGAAGAAGTTACTGGACGTCACACGATGAGGCCAGCTCTGGTCATCACTGGTTTATTTTTCTGAAAGACATTTATTGAACACTGTTAATATTACGTAACATCATGCAATTCTAAATCGAGTATTCTCACTCAGAGTTAAATTCCCTTGAGGTACACATTGAACTTCACCATCTTTCATCATCACCCACCAAGTAGTTCCAGGTCCTTGGGCGAAAGGAACCCCACGAATGGATTTGCCTTTGCCCAAAGCAGGAAATACCCAGACAGTCTTCCCCAACAAATTCCTTTCATATACCACAGGGACTTTATCTCCCTCTACTGTATGTAAAGGCTCTGAATGAGCAGGACCAGCACGACTGATGGATCCTCTGGTATTAACTAAACCTGGTGGCATGTGCTAAATGCTTGTCCCAATTTTTTACAAGTTCCACCTCCCATTGCTTTTTAGAGTATCACAGAATCACAGAATGTTAGGGGTTGGAATGTGTGGCGGGCTGAAAGGCACAGAGTCAGGTCTCAAGAAAAGTTACAAGCAGGAGATCAAACTATGCAGCCAGGATTGTTATTAGCTCATGTACTCCTTCAATCACTCTCTTATCACACAGGGAGACCAGCTGTTCCCAGGTCTATTTTGATTACACTCTTCCATTCACTCCCATGCACATCTTGTGTTCAAGATGTGTCTTATCTGTCCGTTCTCATGAGCAAACTCCCAACATGAGCTGTACTTGGTTGGTCGCAGTCTGTTTTCATTGTAAGCAAGCAAGAGTTATGCACTTGTTTAGAAAAGACATCAAGGACGAAAGTCTGAATTTCGCAAAGCAGCGCTGCCGGCACAGCTAACTGTGAAATGTAGGCTATTCGCAGGAAGGGAACTCAAAAGGTCATCTAGTCCAGCCCCCTGTCAGAGCAGGATCACCTACAGTAGTTGACACAGGAAGGCGTCCAGGCGGGTTTTGAATGTCTCCAAAGAAGGAGACTCCACAACCTCCCTGGGCAGCCTGTGCCAGGGCTCTGTCACCCTCACTGTGAAAAAGTTTTTCCCAATGTTTTTGTGGAACCTCCTATGATCCATCTTGCACCTGTTGCCCCTTGTCCTGTCATTGGACATGACTGAGAAGAGCCTGGCTGCATCCTCCTGACACTCCCTCTTGACATATTTATAAACATTAATGATGTCACCCCTCAGCCTCCTCTTCTCCAAGCTAAAGAGACCCAGCTCCTTCAGCCTTTCCTCATAAGGGAGATGTTCCACTCTCTTCATCATCTCTGTGGCTGCACTGGACTCTCTCCAGCAGTTCCCTGTCTCTCTTGAGCTGAGGGACCCAGAACTGGACACAATATTCCAGATGTGGCCTCATCAGGGCAGAGTAGAGCAGGAGGAGAAAGTCTCTTGACCTACCAGCCACCCCTCTTTAACACACCCCAGGATGCCATTGGCCTTCTTGGCCACGAGGGCACATTGCTGGCTCATGGGCATCCTGCTGTCCGCTGGGACCCCCAGGTCCCCTTCCCCTACACTTGTCTCCAACAGGTCAGTCCCCAACCTATACTGGTTGGAGGTGAGGCTGACTGGTCTGTCATTACCTGGGTCCTTCTTCTTGCCCTTTTTGAAGACTGGAGTGACATTTGCTTTCCTCCAGTCCTCAGGCACCTCACCTGTTCCCCATGACTTACCAAAGGTGATGAAGAATGGCCTAGCAATGACTCCCACCATCTCCCTCAGCACCCACGGGTGCATCCCTTCAGGGCCCATGGATTTACAGATGCTCAGATTGCCTGACTGATCCCTAACCCAGTCCTCATTAACCAGGGCAAACTCCTCCTTTATCCTGACTCCCTCTGGGGCCTCAGGGGACTGAGGCTCCTGAGGACAGTCTCCAGCAGTGTAGATGGAAGCAAAGAAGGCATTCAGCAACTCCGCCTTCTTTGAATCCTCTGTCTCCAGGGCACCCACCTCATTCACCAGAGGGCCTACATTGCCTCTAGGGTTAGTTTGGGCCCAATTGTCTAAAAGATTGTTTTTGAAATGAGTCCCATGATCTGGTTCAATTCTTTCTGGAGTGCCGTGTCGCCACAAGATCTGCTTTTCTAGGCCCAAGATAGTGTTTTGGGCAGTGTCATGAGGCACAGGATATGTTTCCAACCATCCGGTGGTTGCTTCCACCATTGTGAGCACATAGCGCTTACCCTGGCGAGTTAGATGAAGTGTGATGTAATCAATCTGCCAGGCCTCCCATACCTATATTTTAACCATCGTTCCCCATACCACAAAGGTTTTAATCGCTTAGCTTGCTTAATTTCGGCGCATATTTCACAATCGTGGATAACCTGCGCAATAGCATCCATAGTTAAATCCACCCCTCGGTCACGAGCCCATCTGTATGTTTCATCTCTTCCCTGATGTCCTGAAGTGTCGTGGGCCCACCGAGCTAGAAACAGTTCACCTTTGTGTTCCCAGTCCAAGTCTATGTGGAACACTTGAGCAGCCTGATCCACTTGCTGTTTGTGTCGATGTTCCTCAGTGGCACGACTTTTGGGCACATGAGCATCTACGTGACGTACCTTCACAACTAAGTTCTCTAGCCGGGCAGCAATGTCTTGCCATAGTTCAGCAGCCCAAATAGGCTTACCTCTGCGCTGCCAGTTATTGTGCTTCCACTGTTTTAACCAACCCCAGAAAGCATTTGTCACCATCCACGAATCAATATAGAGATAGAGCACTGGCCATTTTTCCCATTCAGCAATGTCTAAGGCCAGCTGGATGGCTTTTACCTCTGCAAACTGACTCAATCCACCTTCTCCCTCAGTTGCTTCTGCAACGCGTCGTGTGGGACTCCACACAGCAGCTTTCCACTTACGACGATTTCCTACAAGGCAGCATGATCCATCAGTGAATAGGGCATACTGTTTCTCATTGTCTGGTAACTGATTATATGGTGGAGCTTCTTCAGCCCATGTCACCACCTCCTTAGGGGGCATTGCAAGGTCTTTACCTTGTGGCCAGTCTGCGATTATCTCTAAAAGTCCTGGATGATTGTGACGACCCATTCGAGCTCTCTGTGTAATCAGGGCTGTCCATTTACTCCATGTAGTATCGGTGGCATGATGTGTGGAAGGAACTTGACCCTTGAACATCCAGCCTAGAACTGGCAATCGTGATACCAGGAGAAGCTGTGCCTCAGTACCAATTACTTCTGAAGCAGCTTTAACTCCTTCATATGCGGCCAATATTTCTTTTTCAGTTGCAGTATAGTTGGCCTCAGAGCCTCTATATTTTTGGCTCCAAAATCCTAAGGGTCGACCTCGAGTTTCTCCTGGTGCCCTCTGCCAGAGGCTCCGGGTAGGACCATTGTCCCCAGCTGCGGTGTATAGCAAATTTTTAATATCTTGCCCTGTTCGAATTGGCCCAAGAGCTACTGCCTGTACAATCTCGTTTGATTTGTTCAAAGGCCTGTTGTTGTTCAGGGCCCCATTGAAATTTGTTTTTCTTTCGAGTCACATCAAAAAGAGGTTTCACAATCTGACTATAACCAGGAATATGCATTCTCCAGAAACCCACAGTACCTAAGAAGGATTGTGTTTCTTTTTTGTTAGTTGGTGGCAACATAGCTGATATTGTGTCAATCACATCTATTGGGATCTGGCGGCGCCCATCTTGCCATTTCACTCCCAAATACTGGATCTCTCGTGCAGGTCCCTTGACCTTGCTTCTCTTTATGGCAAAACCAGCATCTAAAAGAATCTCAATTATTTTCTTACCTTTCCTGAAAACTTCTTCTGCTGTGTTACCCCATACAATGATGTCATCGATGTATTGCAGATGTTCCGGAGCTCCACCCCTCTCCAGGGCAGTCTGCATCAGTCCATGGCAGATGATGGGGCTGTGTTTCCACCCCTGGGGCAGTCGATTCCAGGTGTACTGGATACCCCTCCAGGTGAAAGCAAACTGCGGCCTGCATTCTGCTGCTATAGGAATAGAGAAAAACGCATTAGCAATGTCAATTGTGGCATACCACTGAGCCGCCTTGGACTCCAGCTCATACTGAAGGTCTAACATGTCCGGCACGGCAGCACTCATCGGTGGTGTAACCTCATTTAGACCATGATAGTCTACAGTCAATCTCCATTCTCCATTAGACTTTCGCACAGGTCAGATAGGACTGTTAAATGGTGAGCGAGCTTAGCTGATCACTCCTTTGCTTTCTAGTTGACGTATCAGCTTAAGGATGGGAATCACAGAGTCTCAGTTAGTTGGATTAGGAAATGGTTGGATGATCGGGTCCAAAGAGTTATGGTTAATGGAGTTAAATCCGGCTGGTGTCTGGTGGCTGGTCACGAGTGGTGTCCCCCAGGGCTCAGTGCTGGGACCACTCCTGTTTAACATCTTCATCAATGACCTGGATGAGGGGATGGAGTGCACCCTTAGTAAGTTTGCAGATGACACAAAACTGAGAGGAAGTGTCGATCTGCTGGAAGGTAGAGAGGCTCTTCAGAGAGATTTGGACAGACTGGATCGCTGGGCCAAGGCCAGTCGCATGAGTTTCAATAAGGCCAAATGCCGGGTCCTGCACCTTGGCCACACCAAGCCCCAGCAGCGCTACAGGCTTGGGGAGGAGTGGCTGGAGAGCTGCCAGGCAGAGAGGGACCTGGGGGTGTTGATGGACAGCTGGCTGAACAGGAGCCAGCAGTGTGCCCAGGGGGACAAGAAGTCCAATGGCATCCTGGCCTGGATCAGGAATGATGTTGCCATTAGGAGCAGGGAAGTGATTGTGCCCTTGTACTGGGCACTGGTGAGGCTGCACCTCGAGCACTGTGTGCGGTTCTGGACTCCACTGTACAGGAAGGACATGGAGGTGCTGGAGAAGGTACAGAGAAGGGCAACCAGAATGATTAGTGGATGTGGTGGTTCGAGACGAGTTACCGGCGGGAAGGAAACAAAGGAACCACGTGGTCACTCCCTCCCCCCTCTACCGAGAGTGAGGGGAAGAGCCCGAAAGGAGCCGCAGGCAAAGGCCTCGTGGGGTTGAGATAAAAACAGTTTGTTTTAATGGTGAACATAAATGGTAACAATAACAGTGAAAATAACAGTAACGTTTAACCAGATATAACGCGAGTAACATGAAACGCGGATCTCACCACCCGGAAACCCAGCGACGCGCCCGGCCCGAGCACTGGAAAAGAGAGCGCCCCCACCTCGACCAGCTCCATATATATATATACCCCAAGCATGACATCACGATGGTATCGAATATCCCTTTGACTAGTGACTAGCTCCTTTACTGAGAATTAACCCTATCCTAGCTGAACCCAGTACAGGGAACTAGAGGGTAAGTCTTATGAAGAGATGCTTAGGGAGCTGGGGCTGTTCAGCCTGGAGAAGAGGAGGCTGAGAGGCGACCTTATCGCTCTCTACAACTACTTCTATACTCATGCAGGAAAAATCACAAGTCACCGCATGACATGTTCCAGTCGTTTCTAGCTGGACTCACAGGGGTGAGTCTTCTAATGGCATCAATGTGGGTCCATTCAGGTCTGTTCTCCCTCTTGGACAGTTTATGAAACATCTTGTCAAATGATTTTTATAGTGAATTATTGGTTTCTCAATTGATTTCTTAATGGTAGCAATGCGGGACTATAGGGGATTAGCAGTACTGTCTTCACACTGTTGTGCTTTGTTGGCCACTTCATTCACAGTTGGTGTCTGGCCATCTGATGCCCAGACCATTGCTGTCAATGTCTGCCTATACGTTGGTGGTGCACTTTGCCCACACTTCCAAATAACAGATTTATGGCATAACATTTCATCAGGGTTTACAATTATTTGAGGGTTACTGTAAATCACCTCTTTCAATGCTAAATCTCTTGGGTATTTAATACCCTTTTACACGGTAAAGGAAAGGAAACCTGATCTTTACAGCTGACAAGAGTCGCTTCCAGAGACTGAGACCGTTTTCCTTTCTCACAAGTTCCATGTTGACGCCTGGGTTTTTAGACAGGGATCCCAACTGTCTGGCTTCATGGAATCACAGAATGTCAGGGGTTGGAAGGGACCTTTAGAGATGATCTAGGTCCAACCCCCCTGCCAGAGCAGGATCACCTACAGTAGTCACACAGGAACGTGTCCAGGCAGGTTTTGAATGTCTCCAGAGAAGGAGACTCCACAACCTCCCTGGGCAGCCTGTGCCAGTGCTCTGCCATCCTCACAGTAAAGAAGTTTCTCCTCGTGTTGAGGTGGAACTTCCTGTGTTCTAGCTTATACCCATTATTCCTTGTCCTATTACTGGGAACCACCAAAAAGAGACTGGCACCTTCCTCTTGACACCCACCCCTCAGATATTTATACATATTAATAAGATCCCATCTCAACCTTTGCTTCTCAGGACTAAACAGCCCCAGTTCTCTCAGTCTCTCTTTGTAGGAGAGATGTTCAAGTCCCTTAATCATCCTCGTAGCTCTCCCTTGGACTCTCTCCAGTGGGTCCCTGTCTCTCTTGAATTGGGGAGCCCAAAACTGGACACAGGATTCCAGGTGTGGTCTCACCAGGGCAGAGTAGAGGGGGAGGAGAACCTCCCTAGACCTGCTGGACACACTTTTCTTAATGCAGCCCAGGATCCCATTGGCTCTCTTGGCCACAATAGAATCATAGATTCATAGAACAGTTCAGGCTGGAAAAGACCCTTGGGATCATCGAGTCCAACCATTAACCCTACACTACAAGTTCACCCCTAAACCATATCCCCCAACACCACATCTAAGCGACACTTAAACACATCCAGGGATCGTGACTCAACCACCTCCCTAGGCAGTCTATTCCAGTGTCTGACCACTCTTTCCGTGAGGAATTTCTTCCTAATGTCCAGTCTAAACTTGCCCTGTTGCAACTTGAAACCATTCCCCCCTGGTTCTGTCCCTAATGACCTGTGAGAAGAGACCAGCACCAACCTCTCTACAATGTCCTTTCAAGTAACTGTAGAGCATGATGAGGTCCCCCCTCAGCCTCCTCTTCCTTAAACTGAACAGTCCCAGCTCCCTCAATCGCTCCTCGTAAGATCTATTCTTCAGGCCCTTCACCAGCTTTGTCGCCCTCTTCTGCACTTGCTCCAACACCTCGATATCTCTCCTATACTGAGGTGCCCAAAACTGAACACAATACTCAAGGTGTGGCCTCACCAGTGCTGAGTACAGGGGAACAATCACCTCCCTACTTCTGCTGGTCACACAATTTCTAATACAAACCAGGATGCTGTTGGCCTTCTTGGCCACCTGGGCACACTGCTGGCTCATATTCAGCCGGCTGTCGATTAGAACGCCCAGGTCCTTTTCCTCCAGACAGCCTTCCAGCCACCCTTCCCCAAACCTGTAGCGTTGCATGGGGTTGCCATGACCAAAATGCAGGACAAGGGCCCAATCCTGTCCCTTTGGACAACTTACTGTCCACTAGGACTCCAAGGTGTTTCTCCACGAGGCTGCTTTCCAGCAGGATGTCCCGTAATCTGTGCTGGTGCCTGGTGTTATTCCTCCCCAGATGCAGGACTCTACATTTGTCCTTATTGAACTTCATGAGGTTCCCCTTTGCCCAGCTCTCCAGCCTGTCCAGATCTCGTTGGATGGCAGCACAGCCTTCTGGTGTGTCAGCCACCCCTCCCAATTTCGTATCATCAGCGAACTTGCTGAGGGCACACTCTATCCCCTCATCCAGGTCATTGATGAAGATGTTGAACAAAACTGGACCCAGCACTGATCCCTGGGGAACACCACTGGCCACAGGCCTCCAACTTGACTCTGTGCCACTGATCACAACCCTCTGAACTCTCTTGTTGAGCCAGTTCACAATCCACCTCACAATCCAATCATCTATCTCACATTTTTTGAGTTTCCTGCAAGGATGTTATGGGAGACAGTGTCAAAAGCCTTACTGAAGTCAAGGTATATGACATCCACTGCTCTCCCTTCACTCACCCATTTGGTCACACCTTTGCAGGAGGATATCACATTAGTCAGGCAAGATTTCCCCTTGGTAAATCCATGCTGGCTACTCCTGATAACCTTCTGTTGTGGTTTGACCCTGGCCAGCAGCCAGGTAACCACACAGCTGCTCTCTCACTCCCCCTTCACTGCTAGACAGGGGGAGAAAATATTTCAAAGGGCTCAGGGTTTGAGATAAGGACAGGGAGATCACTCTCATTTACCTTCCCTGGCAAAACAGACTCAATTTTGGGGAAATTAATTACATTTATTAAGAGAACCAGAGAGGAGTAGTGAGAAATGAGAAAAAGCAAACAGATCTTATAAACAGAACACCTTCCCCCCATACCTCCCTTCTTCCCGGGCTCAACATCAATCCCAATTTTTCCACCTCCTCCCCCCCAGTCAACGCAGGGGGACAGGGAATGGGGGTTATGGTCAGTTCATCCAACGTTGGTTCCACTGCTTCTTCACTCCGGGGGAGGACTCTTCACTCTTCCCCAGGGCCATTGTGGGGTCCCTCTCACGGGACACAAGCTTCACTCTCTCTTCTCCGGCGTGAGTTGTCCCACGAAGGGCAATTCATCACAAACTGCCCAACGGGAGACACCTCACGAGGGGCAGCCCACCCCTCGTGAGTCTGAGGTGCAGTCCTTCAG
Organism: Trogon surrucura; assembly: GCA_020746105.1. Classification (NCBI taxonomy): domain Eukaryota; kingdom Metazoa; phylum Chordata; class Aves; order Trogoniformes; family Trogonidae; genus Trogon; species Trogon surrucura. Next base: position 1,453,968 of record CM036657.1, read on the forward strand.
GGGAAACTGCTCCAGCGTGAGTCCCCCGCAGCGTCACAAAAGTCCCACCAGCCAACCTGCTCCAGCGTGGGCATTCCTCTCTTCCACGGGCTACAGGTTCCAGCAGCGACTTGCTCCAATACCGGCTTCCCACGGGCTACAGCCCCCTTCAGGCATCCACCCACACGGCGTGGAGTCCTCTACATGGTGGACATTTACGTGGTGATCCTCACGGTGGACATCTACACCCTGCCCATGTTCTGCAGGGGGACAACCCGCTTCACCATGGTCTGCACCACAGACCTGAGGGACTCTCTGCTCCGGTGCCTGTAGCTCATCCTCCCCCCTCTCCTTCTTCACTGACCTTGGTGTCTGCACAGATTCTCACTCCTCCATCTCTGTGCCAGCTGTTATGGCGCAGTTCTTTTCCCCTTTCTTAAATATGTTTTTCACAAAGGCATTCCTCTCCTATCACTTTACTGATAGGTTCAGCCTTGGCCAGCAGGGAGTCCCTCTTTGGAGCCGGCTGGCATTGGCTCTATCAACCTTGGGGAGCTTCTAGCAGCTTCTTGCAGCCACCCTGCAGCTCCCCCCCTGCCGCCAAAATCCAGCCAGGCCAACCCAATACACCTTCTTTTCTTCCATTTGGTTAGAGATGGGCTTCAGAATGAGCTGCTCCATCACCTTTCCAGGGATGAAGGTGAGGCTGACTGGTCTGGAGTTGCCAGGGTCCAAATCCTCACTGACCAGTGGAGAATCATCCTCAATCCAATTTTGCTCCCTTACTTCCAGTGACTGGAATTCCTGAGGGCTGGTCTTAGGAGTAAAGACTGAGGCAAAGAAGGCATTCTTTAATTCTGCCATCCCTGCATCCTCTGTTACCATATCTCTGACCTCATTTAGCAGTGGACCCACTTTTTCCCTACTCTTCCTTTTCTCACTGATGTATTTGAAGAAGTTCTTCTTGCTTTCTTTCACCTCCCTAGCCAGACTATTTTCCAAGAGAGCCTTGGCCTTTCTTGTTGAGTCTCTGCACACTCTGGCAGCATTTATATAATCCTCCCAATTAACCAAACCCTTTTTCCACTTATTGCAAATTTCCCTCTTCCATTTGAGTTTTTCCAGGAGCTCCTTGACTAACCATGCAGGTCTCCTGCCTCCTCTATTTGATTTTCCTTTAGAGGGAATGCATTTATCTTGAGCCTGGTGGAGGTAGTCTGAATGTTGACCAGCTCTCTTCTGCCCCCGTACCTTCTAGAATCCTACCCCATGGGATACTTGTAAGTAGATCTCTGAAGAGGACAAAGTTAGCCCTCTTGAAGTCCAGGGTAGAAGTTTTACTTATTACTCTTCTTCTTTCCCTAACAATACTAAACTCTAACATGTCATGGTCACTACAGCCAAGACTGCCCCCAACCTTAACATCCGTGACCAGACCTCCTTTTTTGTTAACACAAGGTCCAGCATTGCACCTCTCCTCATTGGTTCTTCAACCACCTGCAGCAGAAAGTTGTCATCAATACACTTCAGGAACCTTTTGGACTGGTTATGCTTGGCTGTGTGATCTTTCCAACTAATATCAGGGTAATTGAAGTCACCCATGAGCACCAGGGCACGTGATCTTGAGGCTCCTTCCAGCTGCCTGTAGAAGGCCTTGTCAACAACTTCTTCTTGGTTAAGTGGTCTATAGTAGACACCCACAACAGTACCTCCCGTGCTTGCATGTCCCTTAACTCTTACCCATAAGCTTTCAACACTCTCATCGTCTCCCCCTGGGTTAAGCTCAGTGCATTCTAGTTGCTTACTCACATAGAGAGCCACTCCACCACCTCGCCTTGTCAGTCTATCCTTCCTAAAAAAGTACATTGTTGTCCGTTACCACATTCCAGTCATGTGAGTTGTCCCACCACGTCTCTGTAATCGCAATGAGATCATAGCTCTTCAACTGCACCCAGATTTCTAGTTCATCCTGCTTATTCCCCATGCTTCTTGCCTTGGTATACAGATACTTTAGAGGCTTAGTTGAGGGGCATCTGTTACTGTTGTTGGTTTGGTCTATATGCCCATTGAGTGCAATGGCAAATATGTCATCCTGCTGCACAGTGGCTTCCAGCTCCTCCTGCTTGTTGCCCATGCTGGTGTACTGAAGAGGGTCCTGTCGGAGAGCCGGTCAAGACAACGACAAATCCCACCGGTATGGCTACAAGTAATTCTCCCTTTATTGCTCCGGACAGCTCAAGATATACAGTTCAGCAGTCTCCCCGCGCCTCCCCTTCCCAGAGTTGGTCCGTTACCGGTTCACACGCGCCAGCGTTTTATTGGGTAGTGCCATTCCACTATGCAAGCGGCTCTCACCCCCCCTTTCTCCCCCTGGCAAGGCTCTTCACAAAACAGATAAAACCTCCTCCTCCCTGTGTTCCAAGGCAGCTTCAAGGACAGAGCCTCTGTTTAGGCCTACGCTGGGTTGTCCACGCTTTTAAAGTTATACCGCACCTCTGCTCCACAAGAAATTCCTCTACATATCCCCCTTTTTCTTTTTGGACAACCCAGGCTTCATCCGCTAGCTTGCTTATCATTTTCTTGATTATATTTCTCAAACAACTAAACATAACTAAGCCTATAACAATTAAAACTGTAATAACCAAAAATGTCTTAACTAAACTCTTAATTCATCCTGTCAAAGTTCTCACACCCATCACCCTAAATCATCCAGACCCGCAGTCGCTGGGGAGCCCCTGTTGCAGCGAGGTTTCTGGAGAACCCTCCTGACAATTGGGAAGTCCTACGCAGTGCGTCCACTCGTAGGTGAGGTTTCCGAAGTCGCTGCAAGAGGGTCCAGCACTTATACTATTAAATAAACAACCTTACATACGTTGAATGCGGGAACATCTGGTGTTGTTTGCCCCGTTGAATTCTTCCCACAGCTTGGCCAGGGCTGAAGGAAGAATACAAGGGAGTCTCCCTATCTACTTTGGTCCTTAATCACACACTTCTAACAAAGCAAAAGGCAGCTGGTTTCCCCCACCTTGCTTTTAGCTAAAGAAAGCTCACTTTGCTGGTTATTACCATCAACCCTAACAACATATAAGGAATCAGAAACCACATTGAGAGGCTCTTTGCTCCAATTCTGGAAAGTCCAACGTACAGCTTTCAGTTCGAGTACTTGTAAGCTATCTGCAACGTCACCCTGGATTGTATGATGCTTCCACGCTCCCTGTTGTTGCCAGACACCTGCTGCGCTTCTCGTCTTCCGCCCTGCGTCTTTGAAGATCGTCCTTCCATCCACTGGTTGCTTTGAGCACAGGGGTTTTTCTAGCCATTTGTGTTGCTCAATTACTTGCCATAGTGGGCCCTTAGGACGCTTGTTGTGAACCAGACCAGAGTAGCCCAGCGATGCTTCCTGGATTTCGATGGAGTGCCACAGTTGCCATTCCAAGTCTTCATTTCTAACGGGAATACTAATGTCTGCCGGCTCCAACCCATCTATTTCCATTATTCGAGATCAGCCCTTTTGGATCAACGCGGCGATGGCTTCTGTTCTTTTCATTAGGCGAAATTTAGGTTGCACTGGTAAGAATACCCATTCTATTATTCTTGCTGACTCTCCAGTGGATTCCTCCCCCTTTTTCTTTTGCCATTGAAGCACAATGGCAAGAGGGTTGGAATCTGTATTGATGATAAGCAATGACAGGGGGCGATTTTCAAGACGGCATGCACTCCATCCTGTTTGTTATTTAGCAGTTACTTGTTCAAGCACTTTTGTTTGTTCTGCTATTCACAGCCTGTCTTTAGTCATCGGCCACTGCTCCACCCATACAGGTAATCTTTTGTATGGGCGGCTGTTCGGCAGTGGCCGTCATGATAAATGCTAATCAGTGGTTAATACCATTCCGAGTTGAGACAGCAAGTCTCTGCCTATCAGGCCTTGAAGAGTTGAAGGTAACTGCATTACATATGGCCGAAAGACTATTTGTTGTCCATCTTCAAAAACTATAGTCACAGGGTCTCTACTGGATTGAGGAGTTTTCATTCCTCCCACTCCCACAATTTGTGTCATGGGAGCCTGCAGGGGCCACATGGGTGGCCAGTATGTTTGATTAATGATGGTGACATCCGCTCCGGTGTCAAGCATTGGTCTTAACTGAACTTGACTTTCCCCTCGTTGTAGGGTGACTCTTCTTTGTGGCCGGGAATTCATGTCTAGTGTCAAGAAGACGTCAAATCCCGATGACCCAAAGCCTTCATCTCCTCTTTGCTTTTGTCCCTCTTTCGGATGTGGCTGATGTGGATGGGCTGCTTCGAGGGCAACGATCTGGGCAATCTTGCTTCCTTTTGGAATGGTGACAGGTGGTTGTAATGCATAAGCCATAATCTTTATTTGACCTGTATAGTCGGCATCAATAACTCCCGGTAATACTACAACTCCTTGTTTGCTGGTAGATGACCGTCCCAGCAGTAGCCCTCCAACAAAAGAGTCAGTTGAAAATAATGGGCCAAATGCAGTTGTCGGGATCAACGCTACTTGTCTGTCTTGCAGTGTAACTTCTACTGCGGTTGCCACATCCACGCCGAGTCTTCCTCAGGTAGCGGGTTTGTTTCGTTGTAGGAAACTGTCTGTGGCTTCGGTTGAGTTTGGGCACTGATTTGTGTCTTGGCGCGTGGCCCCTGCGCGCTGTGCTTGTAGTTTTCCGACTTTCTGCATGCCACGGTAGCATGGGCGTCACTGTTACATATGTGACACCATACAGTCTTTTGGCATGTTCTTCTCCAATGTCCGGATTCTCCGCAGCGAAAGCACGGTCCCACTGCTGGTCCATTGGCTGCTTTTTTCTTCGGATTACCAAACCAGCTGTTTTTTCTTCCAGATAAAGCAGCTGCTATCACGTGTCCTTGCCTTTCAATGGCACCTTGCATGGCCGCGGTAAAGGCTGCAGCTTGGCTGCTTTGTTCTGCTCGTGATGCTCGTAATAACATTTCGTCCACTCCCGCGCCCTGTGGTAAGGTGGCCAAAATGGCTTTAGTACTTGAATTGGAATTTTCAAAAGCAAGTGTACGGAACAAGTGTTCTTGCAGTGGCTCAGTTAACTCGGTAGCGTCCTTTATGGCAGCAGACAATCGATCAACAAATTGATTAAATGGCTCGGTCATCCCTTGTCGTACCGTTGCATACGGGGGTGATTTTTTCTTTTCTGGGACTGATAACAGCGCTCGATGAGCCAGAGTCTGAGAAACCTGATGTATGATTGTCGGATACGTCAGTTGGGTTGCAGTGGTGGCATAATTTCCGCTACCAGTCAACATATCTGCTTGTAGCCCATATAAAAGATCGTTAATTTCACGGTGTTTGTTGGCCTCTTCCAGAGCCAATCTTTTCCATTCTCTCTCCCACAGTAAATACTGTGACGGGCTTAATAATAACAAAGCAATATTAGTGCAGTCATTTGGGCACAATACGTCTGCTGTAAAAATGAATTGTATAATACTTCGTGCAGCTTCTGATCGGATGCCATGTGTGGTGACAGTCTGTTTCGCTTGCTGTAAGATCTTCCAATCATGAGGTTCCCAGGTCCCTTGTCCGTTATTAATGGTAACGGGACACGCAATCGAAATGGCTGCTTCCCAATCTCCGTCTATTATGGCATCTCTGATGACACCGCTCCATCGCTGTTGCAAAGGATCCTTTATGGTTCGAGTCTGAAAGTCAGGCTTGAATGAGGGAGCTGGTGGTAGTGGGGGAGCTGAGGGTTCAACTGGTGGTACTATATGGGATAATGGTTGAATCTCTTGCGGGACCTTAGAAATGGTTTCTGGTTGCCTCCAAAGTGATGATGAGACTGGTTTAAGGGTTTCCTCTAATTCTTGCTGTCTAATTGATAATTCAGCGAGCTTGTTCAGGATCTCTTTCAGAGGTTCATTCAGATCTTCCTCTTTCTTGGTCCGAGGCCTCTCCATTCGCTGCATAACGTGATCATTACCTCTGACAGATTGGTCAGGAGTCAGTTCTGATTCAGAATCCTCGTCGGAAAAGGGTATCAAAGGGTTAATTTTCGGGCGACAGTCGGCTCCGCCCTGTGCCTCCTCTTTCTGCTGGGCCGCGCCTTTCGAGTCCCGCGGCAGCGCCGCTTCCGGGTTTGGCTCAGTTACAACCGGCTTCTGTAACAAGTCCTTCAGAGAGGAGCACACCGGGGCCGCTGTACCCTTCATGGGGCGTGTCTGTCCTAGCCGAAAAAATGTCGCCAGTCGGGACGAGCAGGGGGTTTCTTCCTTTGCCTTTTTCCTTTCCTGCTCTCCCCCCAACGCTTCGATCGCCGCCGCGGCAACTTTATTTTCTGTTTGCATGATTTCTAGAGTGCGTATTACGGTTTTCCAAACAGTTCCTAGTCCTTTCGCTTCTTTTCCTTCTTTTCCTCCCTCTAAAGTACAGTCCCACAATAGATTTCCTACTTCACGCCATTCCGTTGAGCTAAAGATTAACGACGGGTCGTTCATTTTCTCCCGCTTCCGAGCCCATTGGATCAGGGCCAATATATCTCGCTCCTTCACTTTTTCTCCTCTCTTAGAGAGTATATCAACAAGGAGGCGAGTTGCCGCGTCAGTTTCCATCGCGGTCTTACCTTGGCAGGGGCTTGATCGGCCACTCAAAGTCTGGTCTCCAGTGCCCTTTTGGTCATACCTGGAATTCTCCTGCCTCCGGCTCTCCAGCTCCCAAATAGGCTCACGTCCGATGCTTTGGAGTCTTTCCATATTCAAGCAATCTGCATTTAAGCAATTCCCCATTTTCAGCCTGTTCGGGCGCCAGATGAAGAGGGTCCTGTCGGAGAGCCGGTCAAGACAACGACAAATCCCACCGGTATGGCTACAAGTAATTCTCCCTTTATTGCTCCGGACAGCTCAAGATATACAGTTCAGCAGTCTCCCCGCGCCTCCCCTTCCCAGAGTTGGTCCGTTACCGGTTCACACGCGCCAGCGTTTTATTGGGTAGTGCCATTCCACTATGCAAGCGGCTCTCACCCCCCCTTTCTCCCCCTGGCAAGGCTCTTCACAAAACAGATAAAACCTCCTCCTCCCTGTGTTCCAAGGCAGCTTCAAGGACAGAGCCTCTGTTTAGGCCTACGCTGGGTTGTCCACGCTTTTAAAGTTATACCGCACCTCTGCTCCACAAGAAATTCCTCTACAGTGTACATGCACTTGAACTGGGCTATGGGTTTCATCCCCAACACTGGATTACTCCCAACATTGGAGTAACAAGCTGATAAGTGGCTCACCTTCATGATGGCTAAAGTTCTTTCTCACATTTCGAAACTCCTCCAGAGACAAAGATTTGACAGCTACCTCTGATTATGTAGCACCTCTGCTATGAGGACAGGCTGCGGGAACTGGGATTGTTCAGCCTTGAAAAGAGAAGACTTCGGGGGGACCTAATAGCTGCCTTCCAATACCTGAAGGGAACCTACAGGAAGACTGGGGAGGGACTTTTTACAAGAGTGACCACTGATAGGACAAGGGGAAATGGGTCTAAGTTGAAGGAGAATAGATTTAGATTAGATCTTAGGAATAAATTCTTCAGTATGAGGGTGGCAAGACTCTGGAATAAATTGCCCAGAGATGTTGTGGCTGCCCCCTCCCTGGAGGTGTTCAAGGCCAGGCTGGACAGAGCCTTGAGTAGCCTGGTCTAGTTGAAAGGCATCCCTGCCCATGACAGGGAGGTTGGATTAGATGATCTCTGAGGTCCCTTCCAGCCTAGGCCATTCTATCACAGAATCACAGAATCACAGAATGTTAGAGGTTGGAAGGGACCTCAAAGATCATCTAGTCCAACCCCCCTGCCGGAGCAGGACCACCTACAGCAGAGCGCACAGGAACGCGTCCAGGCGGGTTTTGAATGTCTCCAAAGAAGGAGACTCCACAACCTCCCTAGCCTGTTCTAGTGCTCTGTCACCCTCACAGTGAAAAAGATTTTTCTCATATTTTTATGGAACCTCCTATGTTCCAGCTTCCACCCATTGCCCCTTGTCCTGTCAATGGATGTCGCTGAAAAGAGCCTGGCTCTGTCCTCCTGACATTCCCCCTTGACATATTTATAAACATTAATGAGGTCACCCCTCAGCCTCCTCTTCTCCAAGCTAAAGAGACCCAGCTCCTTCAGCCTTTCCTCACAAGGGAGATGTTCCACTCCCTTCATCATTTCTGTGGCTCTGCGCTGGACTCTCTCCAGCAGTTCCCTGTCCCTCTTGAACTGAGGGGCCCAGAACTGGACACAATATTCCAGATGCGGCCTCACCAGGGCAGAGTAGAGGGGCAGGAGGACCTCTCTCGACCTACTTGCTACTCCCCTTCTAATACACCCCAGGATGCCATTGGCCTTCTTCGCCATGAGGGCACACTGCTGGCTCATGGTCATCCTGCTGTCTATGATTCTATGATTCTATGATTCTATGATTCTATGATTCTGACTCTGAACCATCTGAAGACTTTGGTTTAGAAGGACCCTCTCCTGAATCATCATCATCTGATACTGGTCAATCTGTCTTTGTTAGATATTTTTACCCAGTCACAGGGGCAACAGTTTTCCTTTCTGATTCTGCCTCTAACTTATCTGATGGTTCTACTTTAGAAGGACCTTCTCCTGAATATTTGTCAGCTGTTGCTGGGTGTACTGACTTTTTCCTTTGTTTCTTTCTGGTCACAGGGGCAACTTTTGCTGGTACAGACTGAGTGGGAGAGGCCACAGTGGTTGTCAGTGCCCTGTATCAGTGCTTGCTCAAATGCCACAACACCAAGAGATTGGAAGAAATCATCATTAAAATCAATATAAATAATAAAAATACAGTATTCTTTTCAGTGAGGGTGACAGAGCCCTGTCACAGGCTGCCCAGGGAGGTTGTGGAGTCTCCTTCTCTGGAGACATTCAAAACCCGCCTGGACGCCTTCCTGTGTAACATCATCTAGGTGTTCCTGTTCTGTATGTCCCTAGCATACTGTGATACTGTGATACTGTGGTATTTTGATCAGAATAACTGCATTCACAATCACGATATCATGATGTGAGCTGTCTGGTTTCTTTTTTTTCCCAGCCTTTCAGGAATCTCAAATAAAAGATCTGATACACTCTCAATTGCATGTGCTGGAATTTAAACTATTCAGACAACATATCATGGCCCAGTAAAGCTGAGTTAACGGGCAATATATTTTAAAGCCTGATCGGCTTTTTTTCTCAGCCTCACGTTGGGCACCAATAAATCTGTCGTGGATTAGGGCTGGGCCAGCCACTGAACACTGACAGATGCTCTCTAACCCCTCTTCCTCCCCCAAACGAGAAGGAAAACAGAATAAGGCAGAGACACTTATGGATTGGAAAAGAAAACTAAAACAGATTTAATGAAACAATAATAGTACCAATAAGGAAATAAAAAAAACCCACAAACTATACACAAATATATACAAAACCAATATCAAACCTGACTCCCTCCCCCGATAGCAATCCCCACTGGGGCTGGGGAGGCACTGGGGAAGCCCCAGGCTCAGCAGCGGTGGGAGCTGGATACAGGGAGCTGGATTCGGGAACTCAGGATCCGGATCAAAAGCAGGAGGTCAGACATAGTCCTCCTCGAATGCTGACCATTGAAGAAGAGGCCTTAACTCCAGTGATCCCTCAGTTTTTTACTGAATGCAACGTATATGGAATGGAATACTCTTCTTGGTCATCTTGTCACATTCCCTCCCAGGAGGGGGGGACAAGTGACTTAGATTCGTAATTCCCCAACGGAGTGGACAACAGTGAGACAAGTCTCAAGGTCCATACACAAACATTTATTAATTTCTCACAATGTATAGATTGGACTCACAACAATCGGTTTTAGTTATAAGGCACATTAGGGCAGGCAATATACTATGACTTAATGATAACCAGGAAAAGACTAGCCATACAACAGACTACAACAAGCTGCGTGTTACTGAATGACAACAAGGGAAAAGGACATATAACAACTTCTAACAGGCAGTATTATACTTAACTACAAGAAAGAAACTTAAACCTGAACTAAGTAAACAGTATGATAGGCCTTGCATTACTTAGCGAGAAAGGGGAAAGGGAAAGAAAGGGAGGGGGAAGGGGGAGAGAGACAGCGATCATCAATCCAGGTTCCTAAAGTCGACATTGGTTTATTAGCAAAGTTGGCCAAGTTTGGATGCTGGATGAAACTAGCATCCTGTTTTTCTAATTGGCATATAGTCAATTTACTGATACATTTAATTCCACTTCTCCTTTTTGCATAGGCCATAAATCTAAAGCCCTTTGAACAGCCTCTTTCGCTAATTCAAAGGCAGCCTGCTGTTTGCTTCCCCATTCAAACTCTTTCTTTTTTTTTTGTTACTTTGTATAATAGAGTCAGGATTTGACCTAGATGCAGAACGCGTTGTCTTCAAAAGCCAAACAGCCCAATAAATCTCTGTGCCTCAATATTATTTTGTGGCACTGCAAAATCCAAAATTTTCTGTCGAGCTTTGGGTAATATTTCTCGATGCCCACAATGCCACCGAATCCCTAAAAATGTTACTGTTTGAGACAATCCTTGAATTTTAGTAAGGTTAATTTCCCAGCCTTTCTGTTTCATATGATCCACCACTGAGTCAAGTATTTGTTGCATCTCCTCCTCATTGCTCCCCTGAATCAGGATGTCATCTATATAATGAATTATTTGCATATGAGGGGGTAACTTTATCTCATCCAGGTGTTCAGCTACTGTCCAATGGCAAATGGCTGGACTATGCGACCATCCCTGAGGCAATCTGGTAAAAGTATATTGTCACCCCTGCCACGTAAAAGCAAACTGATCCCAATAGTCCTCTGCAATGGGGATATCGAAGAACGTTAGCTAAATCAATTACAGCATACTAAGTTCCAGAATGCTTTTGAACCTTTCCTATTAACGTGACAGTATCTGGTACGGCTGCCGTAAGAGTCAGAGTGTGTTTATTTAATTCTCTAAAATCTACAGTCATTCTCCATGCCCCATTGCTCTTTTTAACGGGCTAGATCAGGTTATTCCAAGTGGTGGTAGTTGATTTTAAAACTCCCGCATCCAATAAATCTTTAATTGTCTGTGATATCTCTTCATGTGCTCCTGGAATCCTGTGTTGTTTCATTGTCACTAATTTGGTTGCAGCAGGAATTTGCACAGGAGGCATTTTTACTTTTCCTACTAGAATAGCCCAAGCACTAATATAGTTCTTTATCCCAAATTGGTATCAACCATGGGGCAAGTGCAAGGTCAGTCCCTTTAAAATATCTATCCCTGTTATATATTCTGGAACCGGGACAATCATGACTGAGTACAATCATTTTGGGACATTCCCTATTTTCATTTCTATTTATGTTTGCACTACTTCAATTTGTTTCCCTCCCAACCCTGTAATAATCACAGATTGTCCTTTACATTTCTTGGAGTTCCCATATATCAAGGAGGCCTCTGCTCCAGTGTCAATTAAAGTCTTTACAATTTGGGAGGACCGATTTTTCCAAAATATCTGCAGCTCCACATGGGGTTGACGGTCCTTCCATGCCCATTGCACCGGAGCTTGGCCGTCATTTCATGCTTGTTTATTATGCTGGATCATTTCCCTGGTCTCTTTCCATGGATACAAGTCAGAGTGATGCCATCTGTGGCAGGTTAGGGCTGGGTCGGTTCACCCAGGACACCGTGAAAAGCTGAAATCAGGACTGAGTAGTCTTGGTGACTATTAATCAGGTATTCTTTATTATGGCACCGGGTACAAGAGGATCTCTCCTCAAAGCTTGCACATCGCTTTATCAAACAGATAGGTATTTATCACACGAAAACATACATATTCATAAGCATGCATACATATTCATGAGAGTAGGCTGGGTTAGTACAATTAGTAGGTATGATAAATCTCCTCCTCTTGCCGCATGCGCACTGCTGTTGGGCGGTCTCTGGTGGTCGTGGGCCGGGGTCTTCTGGAGGAAGGCTCGTAGTCTTCCTCACTGTACAGAAAAGAAGAGGAGTCTGAACTTTATTCGAATAAAGGGAGAGTTCACCGGGGTTGCCAAGTCCCAGTGAGGTCTCTCCAATTGCTGTAGGACGCAGCCTCCTTTTATTCTAATTTCCCGGCCGCATGAAACCCTCTCCCTTTCCCCAGTGGCTGAGGCACTCAGGAGGTACAGACTTCCCGATCCGCCTGTTCCCTGTTCCCCCTTAACATGTGCCCCCCTTAACAACACACATCGCACGTTTCATTAACTCCAACTTTATGCCGCCCAGGGCGGAGAAGTTAATATTCATCAGCCTCTTAAGCCTGTGCACTCTTTCTCAAAGTTCAAAAATTTAGAGCATCCTTGCTGTTGATTTAATTAACAGCCCTAATGGTCAAGGTTTCTCGTTATCTTCTCCTCACAGACTGCATCCTGGGACTCCCTCGTTCATGAAGGACACTCTCCTCTTTGTTCCATCACTAACAAGAAAAAAAATTCCACACTCCCCTTGTTGTTTTATCACTCATTTGTAAAGACACTCTACTTTCTTGTTCTCTCATTGTACTTTTCACCTTTAGCTCAAAACTGCTGAGCTGGCTGAGCTGGTGGCTACAAGGCCAGGTTAGATCAGATGGCCAGGTGGCTGCTCTCTTACTGCAATGGAGTTCCTGCTTCCTTATCTAGATGCTCATTGGCAGTCCCTGTCATCTAAACTCCTTTGCAACAATGTGTCAGTAGCTTGCTGAATTCTTGCTGTGTCTGCAATGCTTGGCTATATGTGTATTTTTCTGTATCAAGAGTACAGCTCCCAATCCTCCTTCTCCCCCGGAACAGCCGATCCACTCACAGTGGGCCCCCCATGAGCAGATGTGAAGTCCCACTGAGGCTCCAGAGGAGGTGCCATAGGCTGAGTTGATCCCAGGTTTCCTGCTTCAGAATTCTGAACCTTTTTGCTAGGTTTATTCAACCTCCTCTGTTTATAAATTCTCCATAATTCAGGAGTAGAAACACCATCAATCTTATCACGGGACTGTAGAGGAATTTCTTGTGGAGCAGAGGTGCGGTATAACTTTAAAAGCGTGGACAACCCAGCTTAGGCCTAAACAGAGGCTCTGTCCTTGAAGCTGCCTTGGAACACGGGGAGGAGGAGGTTTTATCTGTTTTGTGAGAGCTTTGCGAGATGCTTGGCGGGAGGTGCTGGCCCCGGGGGGAGAAGGAGGGGTGATAGCCGCTTGCATAGTGGCATGGCACTACCCAATAAAACGCTGGCGCGTGTAAACCTGTAACTGACCAACTCTGTTAAGGGGCAGGCGCGGGGACACTGCTGAACTGTATATATTGAGCTGTCCGGAGCAATAAAGGGAGGACGATCTGTAGCCATATTGGTGTGATGATCGTTAACTTGGCCGGCTCTCCGAAGGGACCCCTCTTCTTCTGGCGCCTGAACAAGGGACCCTCTATGGATGCTTAAATGCGGATTGCTTAAATGCGGGAAGACTCCGAAGCATCGGACGTGAGCCGATTTGGGAGCCGGAGAGCTGGAGGCAGGAGAGTTCCGAGTGTGACCAAAAGGGCACCGGAGACCAGAGCTTGAGCAGCCGATCAAGCCCCTGCCAAGGTAAGACCGCGATGGAAACGGACGCGGCAACTTGCCTCCTTAGTATACTCTCTAAGAGAGGAGAAAAAGTAAAGGAGCGAGACGTATTAGCCCCATGGGCTCGGAAACAAGAGAAAATGAACGACCCGCCATTAATCTTTAGTTCCACGGAATGGCGTGAAGTAGGAGACTTTTTGTGGGACTGTACTCTAGAGGGAGGAAAAGAAGGAAAGGAAGCAAAAGAACTAGGAACAGTTTGGAAAACCGTAATACGCACTCTAGAAATCATGCAAGCAGAAAAGAAAGTTGCTGCGGCAGCGATCGAAGCGTTGGGGGGAGGGCAGGAAAGGAAAAAGGCAAAGGAAGAAACTCCCTACTCGTCCCGACTGGGTGGAAGAAAAAAAAAAAAAAAAAGAAAAAGGAGAAACTGCACTGCGTTGCAGAATTAAGACTTTCGTCCTTGAGCTGAGCTCTTTTCTAAACAAGTGCATAACTCTTGCTTGCTAATTATGAAAAGAGACCCTGACCAGCCAAGTACAGCTCATGTTGAGAGCTTGACCGTGAGAATGAAGATAAGGTGCTTCTTGTACACCAGATGTGCATGGGAGTGAACGGGAGAGTATAATCAAAACAGACCTGGGAAATTCTGCTCTCCCTGTGTGATAACAGCGTGATTGAATTAATACTTGAGCTAATAAGAAAAAAAAAAAAAAAATAAAAAGGGGGAGGGGAAGAAGGAAGATCAGGATGAACCCCTGAAAGAGATGCTGAACAAACTCGCTGAATTATCAACTAGACAGCAAGAAATAGAAGAAACCCTTAAACCAGTTCAGCTCCCCCATTACCATCAGCTCCCTCATTCAAGCCTGATTTTCAATCTTGAACCATAAAGGATCCTTTGCAACAGCGATGGAGCGGTGTCATCAGAGACGCTATAACAGAGGCAGATTGGGAAGCAGCCAGTTCGATTGCATGTCCTGTTATTATTAATAATGGACAAGGGACCTGGGAACTGCATGATTCTGCATGATGTGGCTGTGCAGCATCCTGTTACTTCAACAGCGCAGCAGCAACACGACCGTGCACTGGGCCTGCCTGTTGAACCCCTCTGTTTCACCCAGTGACGTGATGGGACCCTGAAGTACCGATTACCAACGACGACATGGGTTGGACTGGCAGAAGATGCTTACGGCTGATGGCAGAGCAATTGTGGGAAAATGTGACTGTTCTCAATGTTACCTGTTGTATTAATATGTATCCTCTTTGTGTGACTAACAATGAAGCTTATATTGGTTGTGTAATCAAAGCCACATAGTAGGTGTTAAGGTTTATGTACTAACCAGCAGAGGGATCTTTCTTTAGCTAAAAGCAAGGCAGGGAAACCAGCTACCTTTTGCTTTGTTAGAAGTGTGTGATTAAGGATCAAAGTATGATTTAGGGCGATGGGTGTGAGAACTTTGACAGGATGAATTAAGAGTTTAGTTAAGGCATTTTTGGTTATTGCAGTTTTAATTGTTATAGGCTTACTTATGTTTAGTTGTTTGAGAAATATAATCAAGAAAATGATAAGCAAGCTAGCGGATGAAGCCTGGGTTGTCCAAAAAGAAAAAGGGGGATATGTAGAGGAATTTCTTGTGGAGCAGAGGTGCGGTATAACTTTAAAAGCGTGGACAACCCAGCTTAGGCCTAAACAGAGGCTCTGTCCTTGAAGCTGCCTTGGAACACGGGGAGGAGGAGGTTTTATCTGTTTTGTGAGAGCTTTGCGAGATGCTTGGCGGGAGGTGCTGGCCCCGGGGGGAGAAGGAGGGGTGATAGCCGCTTGCATAGTGGCATGGCACTACCCAATAAAACGCTGGCGCGTGTAAACCTGTAACTGACCAACTCTGTTAAGGGGCAGGCGCGGGGACACTGCTGAACTGTATATATTGAGCTGTCCGGAGCAATAAAGGGAGGACGATCTGTAGCCATATTGGTGTGATGATCGTTAACTTGGCCGGCTCTCCGAAGGGACCCCTCTTCACGGGACATACCATCTTTTAATAAAGCTGTAAACATCCTTCCAAGAAACTGTGTCTTCACTACCTTTAGGATTGTTTTGAGGACTGCGGTTTCCTGCACTCCCTTGGGGGCCCCATTCTCTAAGGTCACCCAGCTGCTGTATTTTTTCAATTACCTCATCTAAGAGGCTACCTGTCTCGTTAAGCAAGAGAGTCATAATCATATTTTTATATGCTGACGGAGCAGTTTTAATCAGTCTACTTCTCATAGTAACAGACAAAGCATTCTGCATCATGGTGTCAACATGCCCTATGAAAACAGCAAATTTCATCCCTTCCTCTTTCATCCATTGTATACAATCTCACAGAGTGTACCACTGACGTTTGGATCCTGGCCAATCATTTTCTGTAGGATATTCAGCATTACATCCCTGAGTGGCCAAGACTAACAAATTAGTATCTTGAGCGCTGTTTCAAAATGCATCTTGCACAAAGGAATTCGAACTGAAAACCAAAAACTTTTAGGATCACTGTCATCCAGAGTAACCACTGATACTCCCTGATCGTGCAAACACACCATCCAGGAAGCAGAGGCTCCCCTGGTCTTTGCTTAAGACACTCAGTTAATCATTTACCTCATGCTGAGTATGATCTTCTATCAGATCCTTCCTCACCAGCTGTATATTAGCATCTAACTCCATTTTTTGTCTCCATGCTGGTCTCACATCTACAAATTCACCTGAGGAACCAGCCTCGTCAGAATTCATAGAATCTCACGTCTCTATCCCATTTATCGGGATTCTATTGTACATCTGTTTCTGTAATCACTAAATGCAGTTTTTATAATTCATTCGGCCCCTCCTTTTCTTACACTTGTACAGTGCAACCCAAACAGCAGCCTTCTTGGCTACAGTCCAATTTGGTTACGTATCCAATTTATCAGCAAACAGGGTTTTCTAGCACTGAAACATTACAAGTTAATTCTGCAAATCACACATCTGTTGCTCCACTTAGAAGCACTCTGATAACAATTTTTCTTTCTGTTGGTGCTGTTTTCGATATGCTCTTAACAAAATCCACCCCCATCTTCCTGAGCCCACAAGTTCTTTTCCTTTTTCAATAGGCAATTTTTTGGGTACATTTTAATACATCAAGCAGCTCAGCTTCTTTTAACCAACTTTCCCACTATTCACACAGTGCTCTGAGCTTATCCCACTGAAGAGCCAGCAAATTATAAGGAAATATCAGATGGAGCTGATACAGTTCGTTTAGATTTAAAAAAGCAGTATTTTCCTCAACCCTGCCAACTATGTCAAATGTTTTGCTAATTGGCCCGGGGAGGGGGGTCCCGCAGAAAAGGACATAGGCATCAAAAGAAAGATCTACTTATTTTACTGTCTATTTCAAAGTACTACAAGAATAAGGCAATGCAAGCTTATTATAGTCTAGTTTAAGCAGCAAGGAGAACAAGCAGAGTAATGCACCTAATCAGTACTATATGCAGTTAGCGATAATTATTAAGAAAGATCCATCACCAATCGCCCCAATATCATCATCCAGACCCGCAGTCGCTGGGGAGTCCCTGTTGCAGCGAGGTTTCTGGAGAACCCTCCCGACAATTGGGAAGTCCTACGCAGTGCGTCCACTCGTAGGGGAAGTTTCCGAAGTCGCTGCAAGAGGGTCCAGCATTTATACTATTAAGCAAACCTTACGTGACTTCAAACGCAGGAACATCTCGTGTTGTCCTCTCTGTTGGATTCCTCCTACAGACTGGCCAGGGCTAAAGGAAGAATACAAGGGAGTCTCCCAATCTATTTTGGTCCTTAATCACATATTTCGCACCCAACTTCAGTGCAGGGCCTACGATTCAGGCCCTAGCACTACACATACCACATCGAATAATTGCAACATATTTATTTTGTAACTTATTAGTATAAACACGCCTAACTTGCCACTAATTCTACAGTGACTGGTTAGTGATAACAGTTACCTTCATCATTAGATCAGTATATTAAAATTAGCTTCGCCTCTCATGTAAATTGGCACATATGCTCCTTGCGAGTGTGTGGGGGACAAGTTTTCAGTGCTCTGAATTGATTGCTGGTTGTAATCTTCCACTGTTGCATTTAATTTTGGCTCACTTTCAGCCTTTTAAATACAATTTTTGATGTTTTGGTACCCTCTAATCTCTGTAAAGAGGGTTTTGACTAGAAGATCTCTGCTTAGGTCTGGTTCCACACACACCCAAGGATGAACAGCTCATTAAAACTTTCTAAACAATGGTCTGCTTGCTATCTCCAGGTGCACACTATCTTATTATCTGTTCTACTAACCAGCTGGAAAATTTCTTTGTCACCCCTTCTCATCCTTGAAGCAGCATTCTTTGAAAGAATGATTTACCACTCTTAAGGCAGTAAAACTTATTCTGCCACCCTTACGGCAACATTCTCGCCAACAAGGGTTCAAGGATGCTGTCATCTTTACTTCTCCTCCTGCACTTCTTCTTGTTGTCTTCTTCTCTGTCTACATGCTTCTGTGTCTTGCTTCTTCTTCTTCTTGTGTCTTCTGTCTCCTGTCTCATCTTGTCTAACTTTTTGCTTTATCCCACCTCAATTTATATACACTTTTTCTGTATGCGGACGTGCAGTATGTTCAGCAGGGAAGCAGGGCACTTCATTGTTTACGACCATATGTGATTGCCCTATCTCCTTGGGAGATAGCCTACAAGATAAGGCCATTCTGCCTCTGCAAGATTCCTGATCTCATGCATATATTTGTGCCAGGTCTGTTTGAGGCATCTCTTTATCAGATTCCTCTAACACATTCTATTTGACACTTATCAGTTTGCCACACAGGAGCAGAATCACAGAACATTAGGGGGGGTGGAAGGGACCTCAAAGATCATCTAGTCCGGCCCCCCTGCCAGAGCAGGATCACCTACAGTAGATAGCACAGGAACGTGTCCAGGCGGGTTTTGAACGTCTCCAGAGAAGAAGACTCCACAACCTCCCTGGGCAGCCTGTTCCAGTGCTCTGTCACCCTCACAGGGAAAAAGTTTTTTCTAATATTTTTGTGGAACCTCCTATGTTCCAGCTTGCACCCGTTGCCCCTTGTCCTGTCAACGGATGTTGCTGGCTCCGTCCTCCTGACACTCCCCCTTGACATATTTATAAACATTAATGAGGTCACCCCTCAGCCTCCTCTTCTCCAAGCTAAAGAGACCCAGCTCCTTCAGCCTTTCCTCATAAGGGAGATGTTCCACTCCCTTAACAATCTTTGTGGCTCTTCGCTGGAGTCTCTCAAGCAGTTCCCTGTCCTTCTGGAACTGAGGGGCCCAGAACTGGACACAATATTCCAGATGTGGCCTCACCAGGGCAGAGTAGAGGGGCAGGAGGACCTCTCTCTGACGTGCGGAATGCAGACTCCACAATCAAGTAGATTGTAAAGTAGGTATGTTTATTCTCAGCGCTGGACGCACGTACGGTCATCCGTCAAAGCCGTGCGTACCTCAACACGGCACCTGTCTTGATTATATACATTAAAGTGTTACATATTCATAAAGTTTCGCAATATGCCTATACATATGCATAACCTGACCCGCTTCGTATTAAAATGAGTCATTTCCATAATCTCCTCCTGTCTGTGCCTGCGTAGTGCCTCCTGGTGGTGGTCGTTGGGGGTCTTCTAGAGGAAGGCTCGTAGTCTTCCTCGCTATGCACTTTTCACCTTTAGTTCCTTGCGCAGACTCAGTCATCTTTGGGCTTCCATCCAAACTGCGGAGCTGGTATCAACTGGTCTCGAACTGCTCCAGTGGGTTTCTACAATGCTCAACTACTATCAAAGAACACCTTAACAATCCATGTAATTAATCAGTATCTCTACCTCTGTTTGCATACAATCATCTGCCAATTTTTCTATAATCCTCCCATCACTCTCGACCTACTTGCTACTTCCCTTCTAACACACCCCAGGATGCCATTGGCCTTCTTGGCCACGAGTGCACATTGCTGGCTCATGGTCATTCTGCTGTCCGCTAGAACCCCCAGGTCTCTTTCTCCTACTCTGCTCTCCAACAGGTCAGTCCCCAACCTGTACTGGCACATGGGGTTATTCTTTCCCAAGTGCAAAACTCTACACTTGGCCTTGTTGAACTTCATAAGATTTCTCCCTGCCCAGCCCTCCATCCTGTCCAGGTCTCTCTGAATGGCAGCCACAGCCTTCTGGTGTGTCAACCACTCCTCCCAGTTTTGCATCATCAGCAAACTTCCTGACAACGTTCTCTAATCTCTTGTCCAGGTTATTGATGAATATGCTGAAAAGCACTGGTACCAGTACTGACCCCTGAGGGACACCACTAGACACAGGTGTCCAGCCAGACTCTGCACGATTGATCACAACTCTCTGACTTCTTCCCTTCAACCAATTAGTGACCTACCTCACTACTCGGTCATCCAGACCACACTCACAGAATCACAGAATCACAGAGAATCACAGAATGTTAGGGATTGGAAGGGACCTCGAAAGATCATCAAGTCCAATCCCCCTGCCAGAGCAGGAACGCCTAGATAATGCTACATAGGAACGTGTCCAGGCGGGTCTTGAATGTCTCCAGAGAAGGAGACTCCACAACCTCCCTGGGCAGCCTGTGCCAGTGTTCCGTCACCCTCACTGAGAAGAAGTTTCTTCTCGAGTTTAAGCGGAACCTCTTATGTTCCAGTTTCAGCCCATTACCCCTTGTCCTATCAGTGGTTGTCACCGAGAAGAGCCTGACTTCATCCTCATGACACTCACCCTTTATATATTTGTAAACATTAATGAGGTCACCCCTCAGTCTCCTCTTCTCCAAACTAAAGAGCCCCAGCTCCCTCAGCCTTTCCTCACAAGGGAGATGCTCTACTCCCTTCATCATCCTAGTTGCCCTGTGCTGGACTCTCTCCAGCAGTTCCCTGTCTTTCTTGAACTGAGGGGCCCAGAACTGGACACAATATTCCAGATGGGGTCTCACCAGGGCAGAGTAGAGGGGAAGGAGGAGCTCTCTTGACCTACTTGCTACTCCCCTTCTACTACACCCCAGGATGTCATTGGCTGGCTCATGGTCAATTCCCTTTGTGCTGGTCCTTAGCACCATACTGTGCTGTGAAGAAAATTAACTCTATCCCAGCCAGACCAGATAATTTATATTTTTGTATTTTTTGCCACCACATTGTATCAGGCCTGCTTGAATTTTGGGCTGTTTTAACTTTTCTGTGATAAGCTTGTCCTTTCATAGAAGATGTTACATGGGTGTTTCCTGAAGTTCCTTTTTCTTCTAATTTGGGCATGCTTTTTGGTTTTTTTTCTTTATCAAAAATGAATATTTCTTTTTTCCTTTGAGTTATTTTGAATTAATTCATTTGGTAGTGTTAAGTGAGCTTAGTAGGTTAAGATTTCTATATGGTGCCTTGATTTTAAGGAGTATTGGATGCTAACTTTCAGATTATTTTTCTGTCTTTTCAGATCTTTGGATGACAGACTGAAAAGAAATGCAGTTTTAAGAGGCATGCCTCATGTAGCCCAAAATATTCACAACTAGAATATGCACTAATGATAAAGCCATTCCTTTGAGGAGGAGTCTCTTTGCTTGTCCTCTGTTTCTGTAAGTCTACTCTAATAAGTTTTCTCTGCTGGAATCCCTGAAAGCTGTTTCTTCAAATCTGTTTTGTTAATGCCATAACTTTACTAAAGAGGTCTGTAATACACTGCTTACCCTTCTGGTTGATAATTTTAAAATTACCTTAGAGAAAGTATAACATGAATGAGGATACTTTAGAATCATAGAATCATAGAACAGTTCAGGCTGGAAAAGACCCTTGGGATCATCGAGTCCAACCATTAACCCTACACTACAAGTTCACCCCTAAGCCATATCACCCAACACCACATCTAAGCGACACTTAAACACATCCAGGGATGGCGACTCAACCACCTCCCTAGGCAGTCTATTCCAGTGTCTGACCACTCTCCGTGAAGAATTTCTTCCTAATGTCCAGTCTAAACTTGCCCTGTTGCAACTTGAAACCATTCCCCCTGGTTCTGTCCCTAATGACCTGTAAGAAGAGACCAGCACCAACCTCTCTACAATGTCCTTTCAAGTAACTGTAGAGCATGATGAGGTCCCCCCTCAGCCTCCTCTTCCTTAAGCTGAACAGTCCCAGCTCCCTCAATCGCTCCTCATAAGATCTATTCTCCAGGCCCTTCACCAGCTTTGTCGCCCTCTTCTGCACTTGCTCCAACACCTCGATATCTCTCCTATACTGAGGTGCCCAAAACTGAACACAACACTCAAGGTGTGGCCTCACCAGTGCTGAGTACAGGGGGACAATCACCTCCCTACTTCTGCTGGTCACACGTTTTCTAACACAAGCCAGGATGCTGTTGGTCTTTTTGGCCACCTGGGCACACTGCTGGCTCATATTCAGCCAGCTGTCGATCAGAACGCCCAGGTCCTTTTCCTCCAGACAGCCTTCCAGCCACCCTTCCCCAAGCCTGTAGCGTTGCATGGGGTTGCCGTGACCAAAGTGCAGGACCCTACACTTGGCTCTGTTGAAATGCCTGCAGTTGGCCTAGGCCCATCGATCCAGTCTGTCCAGGTCCCTCTGTAGAGCCTTTCTACCCTCCAGCAGATTGACACTCCCTCCCAGCTTGGTGTCATCTGCAAACTTGCTGAGGGTGCACTCGATCCCCTCATCAAGATCATTGATGAAGATGTTAAACAGGAGTGGCCCCAGCACCGAGCCCTGACAGACACCACTTGTGACTTGCCGCCAACTGGATTTAACTCCGTTGACCACAACTCTTTGGGCCCGGTCATCCAGCCAGTGTTTCACCCAGCAGAGTATGTGTCCATCCAAGCCATGGGCAGCCAACTTGGCCATAAGGATGTTGTGTGGGACGATGTCAAAGGCCTTACTGAAGTCCAGGTACACTACATCGACAGCCTTTCCCTCATCCACTAAGCAGGTCACCCTGTTATAGAACGAGATTAGATTGGTCAAGCAGGATCTGCCCCTCTTGAATCCATGCTGACTGGGCCAAATTGATTCATGAAGGACAGATCCAGAAGATGGAGAGTAGTCCATTCGGTGGTATCTTCCTTCATCTTCACGTCTCCTGAAGATCTGAGACACAAACCCCTCAGTTACAGACCCTTAAAATGCCCTGTCAAAACATAACCTGGCCCAGAAAACCCAAACATATTGAAATCCCTTCAGCCAAACAGTTTTCATTGTGGCAACAACAATTGCCACTGAGTCCTTTCCATGTTAGTCTATCGAGTCCACATACGCATTCAGGACATAGGCACTACATCCATCTGCTGACCAGCCCAGCACTTCACATCCATCTTCTTCTGGCAGTCGTACGGGTCTTCCTTCATTGTCCTAAAAGAGAACAGGTTAGAAGTCCAGGATTATCCACCAGACACTAATACGGTGTGTTTTTCCATTTCTGTCTAGGGCCTCCCAAGCATATAAACCTCCAGGTTTCACCAGAGTCATGGGCACAATGCCTATCGAGGGCAGCTTCACCATGACTGGTTGTCCCACAGATATCTGTGATGGTAACTGGCTTGATTTATTGTCCTGTTCAGAGTTATTATGCATTCTTAGTCTAGGGCTAGCACCCATGAGTGGTTCTGATAGACAGAATGCTTGAATCTTCGGACTTCCAAAACTTCCCCAGCGGTTATTGATGATGAAAACTGCTCAGGCCAACCGTGTGTCCCAGTTAGATCGTGAGACAGCAGCATGCCGCTTAATCAATCCATTAGTGCGTTCTACGATTCCATTGGCCTGGGGGTAACAAGGTCTGTGAAACATCCATTTAATAACTTCCCTTCGGGCCCAATCTTGAACTACTGTGGCTGTAAAATGTGACTCATTGTCACTTTGAATACTTTCAGGTGTAGGTAAAACACTAAACCACTCACTCAGCACTCGCACTGTTTGGTCCCCAGTGGCATCACTGGTAGCTGTAGCTCTTGTCAGTCCTGAAACTACTTTCACTCCTACCAGGGTGAATTTCTTTCCATGGGATGGTTTTAATGGTCCCACATAATCCATTTGGCAGGTACTCCAAAGAGCCTTGCCCCATCTGATATGTTGGGCAGGAGCTTGATTCGGATGGTTAGCTTTAAGTCTTATTTGGCATTGTGGACAAGCAGCAAGAACTGCCTCACAGACCTTCATAGATATTGGCCAACCTCGAGATCTACATTCATAATACAGGTCTGCTTTACCTGAATGGCCTCGCTTTACATGTAACCATTCAGCTAGACGATCCCAGTCCTCATCACAAGAAGTTGCTCTGATTTGAGTCAGGTGGTCCACTTGTTGGTTCCACTTGGAAGCAGGGGTTTTGCCCCTTGTATGTCCTTTTACCCATCCCACCTTTAAGGGTCCTGATCTCCCTATTTCCAGTAGGCGCTGCCAATCTTCTGCCCTCCATACCTTGGTGCGGCCTGTCTCCCACTGGTTGGATTCCCAGTGGCATACCCACTCAGTGGCACCCATGAAGGTCGCATAAGAGTCAGTGTAAATGACAGTAGCTCCATTTTCAGCAGCTAGTAAGAGGGCTCGCAGCTCTCCAACTTGTGCACTGCCTTCTCCTACCTCCTCAACTGTCCTCCCAGTATTGATTTCCAGTGCCACTGCTCTTTACTGCCATTTTAGCCCCTCTTGCCAGGCCGATGCATCAGTGAACCACACACCCTGTGTGTCTGTGTCAGTCTTAAATTCAGGGGCCTTCCTGATGGTGGATGGTTTACAAGGCTGACTTGCATGGCTGGGTCTGGACTTATAGGTTGCTGTAGTCGAGATGTTTTAGTTGAGCCTTTCTTTAATCGTAGTAGCTGACTAATCCCCTCTATATATGCATATCATTTTCTAACAGCGGCCTTTTGTGCTACACCCTCAGGAAGGGGGTGTTCCATTGAGGATTGAATTCAGCAGAGGGAAAGGACCTTGCACTACAATCTCCTGGGTGATACACAACTTTTCTGCCTCTTTAATTGCTCTGGTGAGAGAAAGGACCCCTTTGTCCCAATCTGAGTATCATAGAATCATAGAATGGCCTGGGTTGGTGTCGCGGGTTAGGGCTGGGCCGGCCACTAACACGGACAGACGCTCTCTAACCCCCTCTTCCCCCCCCCAAACAGGAAGAGAAAAGGGAATGAGGCAGAGAGACTTACGGATGAGAGAAGAAAAAAAACCGAACTAGAACAGCTTTAATGAAAGTAATAGGAATAATGGTAAAAAGATAAAAGTAAAGAACTATATACAACTATAGATAATAGCCCGATATCAAACCCGACTCCCTCCCCCGATAGAAATCACCACTGGTGCTGCAGAGCAGGAGGCACTGGGGAAACCCCAGGCTCAGCGGCGGCAGGAGCTGGATACAGGGAGCTGGATTCGGGAACTCAGGATCCGGATCAAAATCAGGAGGTCAGATGGAGTTCTCTCTGGACACCGGCCATTGCAGAAAAAGAAGGGCGAAAAGGCCGAAAAAGGGCAAAAGGGGCAAAAGGGCCGAAAAGGAAGGGCTGAAACTCTCATGATCACTCAATTTATACTAAATATGACGTATATGGGATGGAATACTCTCGTTGGTCACCTGTCCTGTCTATTACCCCCCGGAGGCGCCACCTTTTACTTCCTTGTGCCCCCCTCTTACTCCCCAGCACCCCCAGCGTGGCACACAAGAGCCAGCAGTGGCCTTGGTCACTATAGGAATAAGTATAAGCAAGAGCCTTTCTACATACCAGTCCCAGGCAGTAACTGTAAACATCAGGTGTTATCACTGCCAGTAGCACACACTGTCTGCAAAAACATGCTGCTGACTTCAGAACGTGCAGCCTTTTAGAAGACACTAAACTGAAAAGTAAAAATCACTAAACAGGACTGGGTTTTTAGCTAAACCCAGGACATTCCACCCCTTATTCCATACCATTTACGTCATACTGATCACGAGCTAATGATCTACTTTTAGGGAAAGTTCAGTAAATTCTTAAAGTTCATAATCGTGGGTTCCATCCATCATAGCAGTCTCTCAGGGCAGGAAAGTTCATGTGAGATTCGTTACAGTTTGTGTCCACAGGTTGTAGGTTCACTTCAAAGAAAGTTACTGGACGTCACTCGATGAGGCTAGCTCAGTTGTTGGATGTCACTCGATGAGGTCAGCTCTGGTCATCACGGGTTTATTATTCTGAAAAACACTTATTGAACACTGTTAGTATTATGTAACAACATCATACAGGATTAAATCGAGTATTCTCACCCAGAGTTAAATTTCCTTGAGGTACACATTGAACTTCACCATCTTTCATCATCACCCACCAAGTAGCTCCTGGTCCTTGAGCGAAAGCAACTCCACGAATGGGTTTGCCTTTGCCTGAAGCAGGAAATACCCAGACAGTCTTCCCCAACAAATTCCTTTCATACACCACAGGGACTTTATCTCCCTCTACTGTATGCAAAGGCTCTGAATGAGCAGGACCAGCACGATTGATGGATCCTCTGGTGTTAACTAACCAGGTGGCTTGTGCTAAATGCTTGTCCCATTTTTTAAAAGTTCCACCTCCCATAGCTTTCAGAGTAGTTTTTAACAGTCCATTGTATCGTTCAATTTTCCCAGAGGCTTGTGCATGATAAGGGATATGATATACCCATTCAATACCATGTTCTTTAGCCCAATTGTCTATAAGATTGTTTTTGAAATGAGTCCCATTATCTGATTCAATTCTTTCTGGAGTGCCATGTCGCCACAGGATCTGCTTTTCTAGGCCCAAGATAGTGTTTCTGGCAGTGGCGTGAGGCACAGGATACGTTTCTAACCATCCGGTAGTTGCTTCCACCATAGCGAGCACATAGCGCTTACCCTGGCGAGTTAGAGGAAGTGTGATGTAATCAATCTGCCAAGCCTCCCCATACCTATATTTTAACCATCGTTCCCCATACCACAAAGGTTTTAATCGCTTAGCTTGCTTAATTTCGGCGCATATTTCACAATCATGGATAACTTGCGCAATAGCGTCCATAGTTAAATCCACCCCTCGGTCACGAGCCCATCTGTATGTTCCATCTCTTCCCTGATGTCCTGAAGTGTCGTGGGCCCACCGAGCTAGAAACAGTTCACCTTTGTGTTCCCAGTCCAAGTCTATCTGGAACACTTGAGCAGCCTGATCCACTTGCTGGTTGTGTCGATGTTCCTCAGTAGCACGACTTTTGGGCACATGAGCATCTACATGACGCACCTTTACGACTAAGTTCTCTAGCCGAGCAGCAATGTCTTGCCATAGTTCAGCAGCCCAAATAGGCTTACTTCTGCGCTCCCAGTTATTGTGCTTCCACTGTTTTAACCAACCCCAAAAAGCATTTGCCACCATCCATGAGTCAGTATAGAGATAGAGCACTGGCCATTTTTCCCGTTCAGCAATGTCTAAGGCCAGCTGGATGGCTTTTACCTCTGCAAACTGACTTGATCCACCTTCTCCCTCAGTTGCCTCTGCAACGCGTCGTGTGGGACTCCACACAGCAGCTTTCCACTTACGACGATTTCCTACAAGGCGGCAAGATCCATCAGTAAACAGGGCATACTGCTTCTCATTATCTGGTAACTGATTATATGGTGGAGCTTCCTCAGCACGTGTCACCACCTCCTTAGCGGACATTGCAAGGTCTTTACCTTGTGGCCAGTCTGCGATTACCTCTAAAAGTCCTGGACGATTGTGATGACCCATTCGAGCTCTCTGTGTAATTAGGGCAGTCCATTTACTCCATGTAGCATCAGTGGCATGATGTGTGGAAGGAACTTTACTCTTGAACATCCAGTTTAGGACTGGTATTCGTGGTACTAGGAGAAGCTGTGCCTCAGTACCAATCACTTCCGAAGCAGCTTTAACTCCTTCATATGCGGCCAATATTTCTTTTTCAGTTGCAGTATAGTTGGCCTCAGAGCCTCTATATTTTCGGCTCCAAAATCCTAAGGGTCGACCTCGAGTTTCTCCTGGTGCCCTCTGCCAAAGGCTCCAGGTAGGACCATTGTCCCCAGCTGCAGTGTATAGCAAATTTTTAATATCTTGCCCTGTTCGGATTGGCCCAAGAGCTACTGCCTGTACAATCTCTTGTTTGATTTGTTCAAAGGCCTGTTGCTGCTCAGGGCCCCACTGAAATTTGTTTTTCTTTCGAGTCACATCAAAAAGAGGTTTCACAATCTGACTATAACCAGGAATATGCATTCTCCAGAAACCCACAGTACCTAAGAAGGATTGTGTTTCTTTTTTGTTAGTTGGTGGTAGCATAGCTGATATTGTGTCAATCACGTCTATTGGGATCTGGCGACGCCCATCTTGCCACTTCACTCCCAAATACTGGATCTCTCGTGCAGGTCCCTTGACCTTGCTTCTCTTTATGGCAAAACCAGCATCCAAAAGAATCTCAATTATTTTCTTACCTTTCGTGAAAACTTCTTCTGCTGTGTTACCCCATACAATGATGTCATCAATGTATTGCAGATGTTCCGGA
Source organism: Trogon surrucura (assembly GCA_020746105.1). NCBI lineage: Eukaryota > Metazoa > Chordata > Aves > Trogoniformes > Trogonidae > Trogon > Trogon surrucura. The sequence continues at coordinate 1,482,093 of CM036657.1, forward strand.
GCTCCACCCCTCTCCAGGGCGGTGTGGATCAGTCCATGGCAGATGGTAGGGCTGTGTTTCCACCCCTGGGGCAGTCGGTTCCAAGTGTACTGGATACCCCTCCAGGTGAAAGCAAACTGCGGCCTGCATTCTGCTGCTATAGGAATAGAGAAAAACGCATTAGCAATGTCAATTGTGGCATACCACTTAGCTGCCTTCGACTCCAGCTCATACTGAAGATCTAACATGTCCGGCACGGCAGCACTCATCGGTGGTGTAACCTCATTTAGGCCACGATAGTCTACAGTCAATCTCCATTCTCCATCAGACTTACGGACAGGCCAGATAGGACTGTTAAATGGTGAGCGAGCTTTGCTGATCACTCCTTGGCTTTCTAATTGACGTATCAGCTTATGGATGGGGACTACAGAGTCTCGGTTGGTACGATATTGTCGTCGATGCACTGTTTTAGTAGCAATTGGTACCTGTTGGTCTTCAGTTTTCATCAGCCCTACGACACTAGACTCCTCTGACAGTTTGGGCAAGCTAGACAGCTGATCAATGTCCTCAGTCTCTACAGCTGCTATACCAAAAGCCCATCGATACCCTCTTGGATCCTTGTAATACCCTTTCTTGAGGAAGTCTATGCCAAGAATGCATGGGGCATTTGGACCAGTCACTATGGGGTGCTTTTTCCACATATTCCCAGTAAGGCTCATTTCGGCCTCCAATACAGACAGTTGTTGAGAACCACCTGTCACTCCAGAAATAGTAACAGTTTCAGTACCTGTATGATTCGATGGCATTAGAGTGCACTGTGCACCAGTGTCCACCAGAGCTCTATATTTTCGTGGTTCTAATGTGCCAGGCCACCGAATCCACACAGTCCAATAAACTCGGTTGTCCCTCTCCTCCACCTGGCTGGAGGCAGGGCCCCTCTAATTTTGAGGCTGATTCACGGGGTTTACTTGATTCACAGTATTAACTACATTTACATTCCGATTATTCCTTCTCGTAGCAGATTGTTGTCTTCTGTTGGTGTTTCGCAAATTGGATACTCGTTCTCGTAGAGCAGAAGTAGGTTTTCCATCCCAGTTTCTCATGTCCTCACCATATCCACGTAGGAAAATCCACAAGTCATTCCGTGACAAGTTACCATCATTTTTAGTTGATCTTGAAGGTCTGTATTTCCTAACAGCATCAACGCGGCTCCACTGAGGTCTGTCATCTCTCTTGGACAATGTTTCAATCAGCTTCTCTAATGATTGATTGTTTTTCTCAAATGATTCACTATTTTTCTCAATTGCTTGATTGGTTTTCTCCATTGCTTTCTCAATTAATTTCTCCAGTGATCTGTTGTTTTCCTCGATTATTTTTTCCATGGCAGCAATCTGAATTTGTTGGGGATTGGCAGTACTGTCTTCATACTGCCGTGCTTTGTTGGCCACTTCACTCACTGTTGGTACCTGACCATCTCCATCTAATGCCCAGACCATTGTTGACAAGGTGTGCTTATACACTGGTGGGGCACTCCTCACAAACATCTGAATAACGGGTTTGTGGCAGGGCATTTGATCAGGGTTTAAAATTGTTTGTGGATCGCTGTAAATCACCTCTCTCACTGCTAGTTCTCTCAGGAACTTAATGCCTTTTTCCATGCTGGTCCAGTTGGTTGTGTGGATAGGAATATCGTCCTTGTGGGTATACCGGTTCTTAATAGCTGTCAAGAGTCTTCTCCAGAGGCTGAGACTGTTGTCGTCTTTTGCAAGTTCCGTGTCAACGCCTGCGTTTCCAGACAGGGATCCCAGCTGTTTGGCTTCTTTACTGTTCAGATTAATGGTCTCGGTTCCTTTATCCCAGCACCGGAGTAACCACCTGTAATATGATTCACCCTCACGACGGCCAAAGTCCTTTCTCACATCTCGCATGTCCCTCAGAGTTAAAGGTTTGACAACTGCGTCTGATTCTGACCCTGAACTATCTGATGACTTCGATTGGGAAGGACCCTTTCCTGCATCAGAACCATCTGATGTTGGGTGATTTGTCTTTGTTAGATGTTTCTTCCCAGTCACAGGGATACCAGCTTTCTTTCCTGAGTCTGAATCTGAGTCATCTGATGGTGCTACTTTAGGAGGGCTTTGTCCTGGAGTTGTGTTATCTGTTGGTAGGGCAATTGACTTTCTCCGATGTTTCTTTCTAGTCAAAGGGGCGACATTTGCTGATACACACTGAGTGTTAAAGGACACAGTGATACTCAATGACTTGCACAAATTCCTACAGAAACGCCACAATGCCAAGAGATTCATGGGCATTAACATCAGAATCAATAGCAATTCAATCTTTCGATTAAAATAACTGCATTCACAATCACAATCCTCAAAACCTGGTATACTCAGATTAGCAAACAAATTAGTATAATTTCCTAAGGTGAAATTGAAAGTGTAGTTAAAAACAAAATTCATCATTGTGCTCTTAAGGTATTCAGGTATGCCGATCACCCAAAATACTGCAGAATACACCAACACAAAAAAACCCAACACAGTGAAAATTCTCATTTTTAAATCAGAGCAGGCAAACCACAGACAGATATACCAAATCACCCTCGAGAGTTTGGACAAAATTTTGACACCCAGGGAGGAACCCACGTTTAAAAGAACATGACATAACATTTCACCAACCGATAACATGATGTGAGCTGTCCGGTTTTTCTCCTCTAACCCTTCAGAACTCTCAAAGAAAAGATCTGATACGCTCTCAACTGCGCCGGATGGAATTTAAACTATGCAGGCAATATATCAGAGCCCAGTTGTATCTAAATAACTGGTAAAATAGTCTGAGCCTGATTGGTGTTTGTTTTCTTGCCCCACGTTGGGCGCCAATAAATATGTCGCGGGTTAGGGCTGGGCCGGCCACTAACACGGACAGACGCTCTCTAACCCCCTCTTCCCCCCCCCAAACAGGAAGAGAAAAGGGAATGAGGCAGAGAGACTTACGGATGAGAGAAGAAAAAAAACCGAACTAGAACAGCTTTAATGAAAGTAATAGGAATAATGGTAAAAAGATAAAAGTAAAGAACTATATACAACTATAGATAATAGCCCGATATCAAACCCGACTCCCTCCCCCGATAGAAATCACCACTGGTGCTGCAGAGCAGGAGGCACTGGGGAAACCCCAGGCTCAGCGGCGGCAGGAGCTGGATACAGGGAGCTGGATTCGGGAACTCAGGATCCGGATCAAAATCAGGAGGTCAGATGGAGTTCTCTCTGGACACCGGCCATTGCAGAAAAAGAAGGGCGAAAAGGCCGAAAAAGGGCAAAAGGGGCAAAAGGGCCGAAAAGGAAGGGCTGAAACTCTCATGATCACTCAATTTATACTAAATATGACGTATATGGGATGGAATACTCTCGTTGGTCACCTGTCCTGTCTATTACCCCCCGGAGGCGCCACCTTTTACTTCCTTGTGCCCCCCTCTTACTCCCCAGCACCCCCAGCGTGGCACACAAGAGCCAGCAGTGGCCTTGGTCACTATAGGAATAAGTATAAGCAAGAGCCTTTCTACATACCAGTCCCAGGCAGTAACTGTAAACATCAGGTGTTATCACTGCCAGTAGCACACACTGTCTGCAAAAACATGCTGCTGACTTCAGAACGTGCAGCCTTTTAGAAGACACTAAACTGAAAAGTAAAAATCACTAAACAGGACTGGGTTTTTAGCTAAACCCAGGACAGTTGGAAGGGACCTTAGAGATCATTTTAATCCAACCTCCCTGTTGTGGGCAGGGACGCCACCTCTCGACTAGGTCTGGCTACAAGTGAGAACCGAACGGGAATCGAACCCGCGACCTTGGTGTTTCAAGCACCATGCTCAACCCACTGAGCTAAACCGGCCCTCGTCGTAGCTCACTGTCCTTGAATGCGGTGGAGGAAAATAGTAATGGCCCTGTGGTCCCTTTTGGAAGACATTACAGTAGGAGGCATGAGCAGCAAATCCCCACTCCACTCTCAGTGGGTCCTGTGGGTGTAGAGTGCCTAATCTTTGGTAAGTCTTGAGTTCATCCCTTAAGATATTGAGTGCTTCTGTATGTTGTGGAGTCCAGTCCCATTCCCTGTTTTTCTTCAACAGGTTGTAAAGTGGGCAGGCAATTCCTGAATAACCTGGTATATGTTTCCTCCAATAGCCTAGTGTGCCCAGTAATTGTTGTAGTTCTGTCCTGTTACGTGAGGTTTGCCCTTTCTCTATGGCAGACAAAGTGTCATCAGGCACAGCCGTTGCACCAGCTATCCACAAAGCACCTAGAAATTTTATCTCCTGTCCAGGACCTTGGCATTTGGAGGGTGGAACATCTAACCCATTTTCAGTTAGCACATCCCAAACAGCCCTAGCTGTTTGTCCTACTTGCTCTTTACTGTTTCCACCAATTAAGATGTCATGTATATATTGATAAATGCAGACTCCTGTTGGCACCTCTACAGTACCAAGGAGTTTGGCCAAGGCACTGTGGGCAATTGTGGGCAAATGTTTGTAGCCCTGTGGGAGTCGATTAAATGTATACTGCATCCCTTCCCAAGTGAAGGCAAACTGAGGTTTGTCCTCATCCCTTAGAGAGACCATGGAAAACATATCCTTCACATCAAAGGTAACTGTCCAGGAATGGGCAGCAGCTTGTAATTCAGACTGCCTTCTCTCAAGGTCGCCAAGCAATTCAGTGACAAACCCTGTAGCTGCACTAGGCAGCGGGCACCGAAAAACAGGATACAGCAATGGTGAAGCAATTTACAAAACCTCTATCTGTGCTGAAGCGGTTTCCCAAGTTTTTACAAGCATCTCTTTCATCTCGTGGCTTCCAAATGTCCATACCCTGTTATCAGGCAACAACGAACGCCTGCCTATTAGCACCATTAGAACAAAAGGTATCCACCTTAAAAGGGCTAATGACCATTCCCACAGCAATCGCCATGAGTAAGCCTTCTTATCAGCAGACCATTGATAAGAATTAACAACGGAAATTGAGCGGCCTGATCCACAATCCGCGGCATTTAATTTGAATGCGGCTGCTCCCTCCCCGGAGGTATGAATGGGTTTAATTATACTCTCAAAGGTGGGGGAAGCTGATGCCCCAGAATTGTGACTCATCTCATTTACTTTCAGCAATTCCACCAGCCTCGGCCTACGCTTAACAGGTTGCCCGTGCTGCAAAGTCTGGGGAACGCCCAGGGCTGGAGTCTTTCGCCAGGCATAGAGCCTGTCGCTCTCCCGGGGCCAACCCAGTCCACCTCGTGCCGGTACCGGGACAGGAGTTCCGGGTTCTGGGACGGGGGTTCCGGGGCTCACCCCGCCCGGCGGGCGGGTTTGGAGGACTCGGCTACCTCCGCCCCCAGGGTCCGCCCACGCCAGCTCATGTCCGAACATAGAAAGATTGCGCAACCGCTCAGTACAGCCCATTTTCTGCTCCACCTGAGCCTTTACAGAATCCACCGCCTCTTGAACACCCTCACTTAAATTGGAAAATTCCTTTACCTAACAGGTTCCCCTCTCTATCCACGGCCAAAACTCCCAGCACAAAGCGGCACACGGGACATTACTGACTGATCACCCGCGGAACCGCCAGCAAGATCAACTCCAGGAGCACAGGAAGAAGCCGCTTTCTCACCACTGCCACTGAAAGGGAAACGCCACCATTCCTGACTTCCAATTTCTCCCACACTGCCATCCCGCGATTCGGGGAACTTGGTCTGAAGGAAGAACCGCAAATCTCCCTCAGCTTGTGCCAGCATTAACTCGATTTTCTCTTCTAACAAAAGAATTCACTCCCTTTCTTGTTTCAAATCCATTCTTAAACTATTATTTTCTAACTCTACACGGAGAATCTGCCTTTGCAGTTTTTCCGGGCTATCAGCTTGCTCACAGCCACTCGGCTGGGTAAACGGGGCTTTCTTTACCCCTTCTAAACCAGGGCTCTGGGTGCAACCGTGAGTCAGCCCTCTCTCATCTGATACCCTGCTCACTGCGCCAAATAGTGTCATGGAGACAGTGGAGAAGAACGCCCCCATGTTTCTAAAGATAATAAACTCACACACGTGCCTAAATTGGATTTATTACTAAACCGAAGCACCTCCAAAATGAATGGTTCAGGTATCAGTTGATGACAAGAGTTAACTACATTACGCTCACCTTATAAAAGACGAGGAGTCTCAATCTCGAGAATGATACGCTCACCTTATACAGATGAGGAGTCTCAACCCCAGGGACAAGAGTCCTTAGGCAGCATCCCACCTAAGGGAGGAGATTGAGCACCCCCACCCACAGAGCCAGCTGCCATGAGATAACTCCAAAGATGACCGCTATTGTCCCCATTTTAAAGTCTCAGTCGAGTTGACTGTGGTCAATCAAGCTATATTGGCCTCTCATTGGCTGCCAGCCAACTTCCTGGGAGTGCCCCTCAGGGTGATGGGTCACTTCTGAGCCAGCCCAGGTTTCCAGAAAATTCTCTGAAATCTGCCTAGCAACTGCTGACTCACAGGGGGTGGGCACTCCCAACCAATGGGAGAAGGATGCACCTGCCACAGACACCAATACTGTTCCTAGCCTCAGTGTGGTATAACATAACACATAACATTATTTAGAACCAAAAAGAAGAAATACTAGTTTATGTTCAAGCAAACATTTTGGCATATTTTCTGGATATTTGGATCTGAATGGTTTTTGTTTTGGTTTTCATGTTCCATCTTTTCAAAGGTCTGCCTCTTTTACTCCAGTATTGATATGTTGTGTCTGAATAATTCAGTACTTTACAGTTGCTAGCAAAAGCACTCTCCTAGAAATTAAGTTTGCTAGTTCTTCCCTTGTCAATTTCAGTATTCATTCAAGACATTGTAGGAAATCTGTTCCCTTACTTACAGATTGAAATAGATTTTAGAAAAGTAGCCTTTTTCTCATTCTCACAGAAAGCTAAGTCACATGTGATTTATCACATTTCATGTTTCGTGCTTTCTTTTTCGATAGCTGGGACACAAATTAATTTTAAAGAGATATCCTCCACCTGAGAAGAGTTTTATCATTTAAAAATTGTGAAATTAGGGTGGAGATTAGCATCCTCCTTTCCAGTAATGGATTTGAGAGTAGCAGATCATGTTATGATGATATTTCTCACTTATTAGCTGGGTTAAGTGTAAGATGTTTCTGATCAAATGTCATTATGCAGTAGATAAAGAATTTCAGATAGCTATTTACAGTACTCAGTTTGTTTAAGACTTTCTGCTGTAGCAGATAGTTTAATCAAGTAATTGAGTAGCAGAGCTAATGAAGCTCTGTATCGTACAAATTTGTCTTGATTGACTGTAACTGACTTTTTAAACAAGTTATGCTAAGATTTTTCTGTAGCTCTCCACTAATCACTACAAAACATTATTTTGGATAGAGGTTTGGTGGCAGCTGAAGGTTTGCTGTGTGGAAAACAGACATTCAAAAGCTGAGAGTAAAATTCCAAATGGTCAAGTCCTGGTCCCTCCTCCTTGGCTGTTTGCTTTGATTTAAGAACATAAATATCTGTGAGATTTCTGCCTGTGAACTTGACTGCAATCATATGAAAGATTTGGAAGTTCTTGGGCATGCATCTTGTATGCACTGACTAGTAACATAAGCATTGTTACTGAAGGAAGTCTAGTTAAAAACATCTTCAGTAAACGTATAGGTGTGTGTTTTGGTTTGGCCTGGATGGATTTTGGCGGCGGGGGGGAGCTGCCAGGTGGCTTCTGCAAGAAGCTGCTAGAAGCTTCCCCTAAGTCTGACAGAGCCAATGTCAGCCGGCTCCAAAGAGGGACCTGCTGATGGCCAAGGCTCAGCCTATCAGTAAAGTGATAGGAGAGGAATGCCTCTGTGAAAAACATATTTAAGAACGGGGAAAAGAACCGCACCATAACAGCTGGCACAGAGATGGAGGAGTGAGAATCTGTGCAGACACCAACGTCAGTGAAGAAGGAGGGGGGGGGGGGGGAGGATGAGCTCCAGGCGCCAGAGCAGAGAGTCCCCTGGGTCTGTGGTGAAGACCATGGTGAAGCAGGTTGTCCCCCTGCAGCCCATGGGCGGAGTGTAGATGTCCACCGTGAGGATCACTGCGTAGATGTCCACCATGTAGAGGACTCCACACCGTGTGGGTGGATACCTGAAAGGGGGCTGTAGCCCGTGGGAAGCCCGCATCAGAGCAGGTCGCTGCCAGAACCTGTAGCCCGTGGAAGAGAGGAATGCCCACGCTGGAGCAGGTTGGCTGGTGGGACTTTTGTGATGCTGCGGGGGACTCACGCTGGAGCAGTTTCCCCCAAAGGACTGCGCCTCAGACTCACGAGGGGTGGGGTGCCCCTCGTGAGGTGTCTCACATTGGGCAGTTTGCGATGAATTGCCCTTCGTGGGACGACTCACGCGGAGAAGAGAGCGTGAAGCTTGTCTCCCGTGAGAGGGACCCCACAATAGCCCTGGGGAAGAGTGAAGAGTCCTCCCCCGGAGTGAAGAAGCGGTGAAACCAACGTCGGATGAACTGACCGCAGCCCCCATTCCCTGTCCCCCTGCGCCACTCGGGGGGAGGAGGTGGAGAAACCGGGATTGATGTTAAGCCCGGGAAGAAGGGAGGGATGGGGGGAAGGTGTTCTGTTTGTTAAGATCTGTTTGCTCTGTCTCACTTCTCACTACTCCTTCTGATTAGTTCTTTTAATAAATGTACCTAATTTCCCCAAAATCGAGTCTGTTTTGCCCGGGACGGTAAATGAGAGTGATCTCCCTGTCCTTATCTCAAACCCTGAACCCTTTGAAATATTTTCTCCCCCTGTTCAGCAGTGAAGGGGGGGTGAGTGAGTGGCTGTGTGGGTACCTGGCGGCTGGCCAGGGTTAGACCACTAAATATGGAATATTCCTGTGTTCATTTGGGGTCATCTGTCTTGGCTTTTTCCCCTCTCAACCTCTTGCCCACCTCCAGACTACTTCCTCTGTGTATGTGTGTATGAGGGGAGGAAGAGAGAAAGTCTTGATACTGTGCAAGCACCATTTAGCAATAACCAAAACACTGGTGTGTTATCAACACTGTTTTAGCTACAATTACAAATCACAGCACCATTCAGGCTGGTGTGAAGGAAGTTAGCTCCATATTGGTACAATTAGTTAGGATTAAAAATTAGTTAATGGGAGATGATGTAATTCAGTTTGTAATATGCACTTTCCTCTTATGTGATACAGAACAGATCTGAGGAATCTGGCTTGATCCTGCTTGATATTCTGTTTTAAACTGAGATTGGACATGGCACTTAGTGCCATGATCTAGTAAACGGACTGGAGTTGGACCAAGGGTTGGACTTGATGATCTCTGAGGTCTTTTCCAACCCAATTGATTCTATGATTCTATGATTCTATGATTCTATGAATACTTAAATACAATTTCCTAATGATTTATTGTTTGGTCTTCTTAATATTAATTTCTCATTTAAGGTGGTAATTTGAGTCCTTTCATTTCTTCTTTATGTGTCTCAGGAATTGTACTGGGTTTACATGGCAAGGATTTGGTAGCTACAGGAGGGCTAGAGGAATGGTCTCTGTGAGAGGCAATCAGGAACTGCCCCCATGTCAGACAGCTCCAAAACAGACCCACCACTGGCCAAAGCTGAGCCAGTCAGTGAAGCTGGTGGTGTCTCTGTGATAAAATATTTAAGAAAGGGTAAAAAGTGCTGCACAGCAGTTGTGAGGGAGAGAAGTGAGAAAAATGTGAGAGAATTAATCCTGCAGACACCAAGGTTGCTGAAGGAGGGGTAGGAGGTGTTCCAAGTGCAGGAGCGGAAATTCCCCTGCAGCCTATGGAAAAGACCATGGTGAAGCATGTTGTCCTCCTGCAGCCCATGGAGGACCACGTTGGAGCAGATATCCACCTACAGCCTGTGGACGACAACCACACTGAAGCAGGCTCCTGGCAGCGCACGTCCTATGGAGGACACACTGGAAGAGCATGAATAGGAAGGAGTGACAGAGATGAAGCGTTATAAACTGACTGCAACTCCTTTTCTCCATCCCCCTACAGTGCTCAGGACAGATGGGAGGAGGTAGACCTGGGAAACAAGGGGGGAGAGGAGAAAGGTGGTTTTAGTTTTGTTCTTATTTTTCATTATCCTACTGTCATGGGTTTGAGTCTGGCCAGGGTTTTGGGAAGCAGGGGTAGAGCTGTGTGGGATGACTCTCGAAACTTCAAGAGCCTCCCCCACCCCCAGGTAGGAGTTGGACCCACCTCTGGCCAATCAGCACCTCTGCCATCAAGGTATCTAAGAGGCAATCCCATTGTTCTCAGTCTCTTTTGGTTTCCTCTTGTCTTGATCTGTCTGTGTTGGGGATTTTTTTTTCCTGCTGGAGGAGGGGGAAGTGAGAGGAGAACAAAGGAAAGTCACCCTGAGAAGAAAGAGAGGGAGAAGGGTTCCTGAGGAGAAGAAAAGGGAGAAGGCTGCCGGAGCAGGACCTTTTCCTGAAGCTCCATGGTGGTTGAGCTGGCAGGAAAATGATTGCCTGGCAGCTGAGGGGACTGACGGCAGCGAGAACATCCAGGATGTGGTGATACAGGCAGAACCCCATACGAGAGGGGAGAGAGACCGAGCATCAGTGGGGGACGTGTCCGAAGTGATCTGTGGCCCCAATGGACTCAGGAGGAGGAAGAGGATTGCCTCCTGTGAGGTGGACACCACTCGGCAGGAAGGAGAGACTGCGAGGAGCCCTCTTTCTCAAGGAGGAGGAGGTGCCATGGGTGATGAGTAGTGGCCAGAGGACCGGACCGCACCCCCCATCCCCTGCCCCCCTTGCACTGATGGGGGAGAGGAGGTAGCTGGGAAGATGGAAGGGGTGGAGGAGTATATTTAAGATTGGGTTATATTTATTTGTGTATTCCTCTCACCATCCTGCTTCCATAAATCACAGCATCACAGAATGTTAAGGGTTGGAAGGGACCTCGAAAGATCATCTATGGATCCATGCCAGAGAAGATGGATATTCCTAAGAAAACTGCTGCCCATGGAGAACCCACAACAGAGCAGAGGAAAAGTGTGAAAAGGAAGAAGCAGCAGAGAGAAATCATTATGTACTGACTGTAACCCCCCCCACCTCCATCCACCCTGTGCAGCTGTCCTGGTTTGAGCTGAACAGAACCAGTTCTGTTGAGTGATTTTACTTTTCAGCTCAGTCTCTTCTCAGAGACTGTACTTTCTGAAGTTAATAGCATGGTTTTTTGCTCTTGTTTACACTTTCTCCTATAGTAACCAAGGTCACTGCTAGATCTTAAGTTCTCAAATCTAGCTCCTGTATTCAGCTCCCCTCTGCCACTGAGCCTGGGGCTTCTTGGTACCTGCTTGCTCTGCAGCATCAGTGGGGATTGCTATCAGGTGGGAGTTGGGTTCGATTACAGTTTTGTATATATTTCATTATTTCCATTATTATTTCCTTAGTATTATTATTGTTTTATTAAAGCTGTTTTAGTTTTCTTTTCCAATCCATAAGTATCTCTGCCTTATTCCCTTTCCCTTCCTCTTTGCAAGGAGAGGGGTGTAATTAGAGAGTATCTGTCAGCATTTAGTGGCTGGCCCAGCCCTAACTCTTGACAGCAGCTCAGGGAGGGGTGTGTGTGGACAAGTCTGGAGTGAAGGAGTGAAGTTAAGTATGGGAAAGAGGGGAGAAGTTGGTTTAATGTTTATAATTTAGTTTCTCACTACCTGATTTAGTAATTACATTTTCATTTTATTTGGTAATAAATTAATTTTCCCCAAGCTGAATCTGATTTATCTGTGACTGTAACTGATAAGCAATCTCCCTGTTTTTATCCCAAACCATGAGCTTTCTCATTCCTGTTCTTCCTACTTTCTCTCCCTGTTCTGTTGAGGAGAGGGAGCGAGCAAGCAGCTGAGTGGGAGTTTGGCAGTTAGTCAAGGCTAACCCACCACGCTTGGTTAGTATTAATAATGTACTAGGACTCTTCCACTCTGAAACCTTGACATTTAAAATAGTGTAGATTTCAATTTTTTCACCATTCATTTTCATTATCTTTTCAAAGTTTAGTAGTGATGCCGTATAAAGGCCGAAATCAGAACTTAATAGCCTTGATGTCTATTCAGCAGGTATTCTTTATTGCAGCGCTGGACACACAGAGGATATCTCCATCTAGTGTGTGCCCTGAGAAAGGCCAAACATACAGCTTTTATACAGTTTAGATACACATATTCATGCAATTTTCAAGAAATTATGAATATATGTTGCCACCCACTCCTGCATGCACAATACAGTCTTTCGGTGGTCATCAGGGGTCTCTGGTGGTCACTTTTCTTCACCATGATAGTCTGCATCGGGGTGTCCTTTTGATGGGCTCCATTCAGTTAACTCCTTATCTTTGTTAAGAGACCCCAAGGCTGGCCTAGGCTGGTTCTGCATATCTTAATGGACTTTGGGATTCCTGGGGGATTCCATCTTTGAAGATAAGAGCATCCTGTCCTTGGGGATAAGCTCCCCTTATAGAATACCTTTGTCTCACACCTCTGTTCTCCCACTGATTCTCCTTGCTCAAGCATATTGAGTCTCCTACATACCAGCTAAAACTACAGTTCTGACTATAACTATGGCTCCAGCTAAAACCACCGCTTCAGTACTCACTCAAAATATTTGCATAAGTTGCATGAGCCTGAAACCATCTACATAAGAATATCTTTAAGGTGAGTTATAGTTACCCATTTATTCTGAAACTACTTTTACCTCATCGGTACATCTGAGTTGCTATGTAATGTGTGAGTGATCATTATTTTTTTTTACAGATACCAAAGATGATGACAAGAAAGATTAAGCTTTGGGACATTAATGTTCATATAACCTGTCATTTATGCAACGGATACCTGATTGATGCCACCACTGTAACAGAATGCTTACATACTTGTAAGTAAGAATATAATGCTACGAGTAAGCTAAAATTGGTGGTTTTTTTCGCTCAATGTGCTAGATGTTTGAACAATCTTAGTTGAAGTTTAATCTTTTACTGTGTATCAGCCAGAATAATGTGAGCTTTGCAATGCACTTATAATTTTTCAACAAATATATATTTTTTGGTGAGAAAAGGAGAAGAAACTTGAAACCATAAATAGTAAATCGTAATCTAGAAGGGTCCCTTTGGAGACCCGGCCAAGTTAACGACCATCACACCAATATGGCTACAGGTCGTCCTCCCTTTATTGCTCCAGACAGCTCAATATATACAGTTCAGCAGTGTCCATGCGCCTGCCCCTTCACAGAGTTGGTCAGTTACCGGTTTACACGCACCAGCGTTTTATTGGGCAGTGCCATTGCACTATGCAAGCGGCTCTCGCCCCCCCTTCTCCCCCCGGGGCCAGCACCTCCAGCCAAGCATCTCGCAAAGCTCTCACAAAACAGATAAAACCTCCTCCTCCCCGTGTTCCAAGGCAGCTTCAAGGACAGAGCCTTTATTTAGGCCTAAGCTGGGTTGTCCAAAACCTTTAAAGGGATACAGCGCCTCTGCTCCACAAGAAATTCCTCTATATATCCCCCTTTTTCTTTTTGGACAACCCACGCTTTGTCCGCTAGCTTGCTTATCATTTTCTTGATTATACTTATCAAACAACTAAACCTAACTAAGCCTATAACAATTAAAACTCCAATAAACAAAAATGTCCTAACTAAACTCTTAATTCATCCTGTCAACGTTCTCACACCCATCACCCTAAATCATCCAGACCCGCAGTCGCTGGGGAGTCCCTGTTGCAGCGAGGTTTCTGAAGAACCCTCCCGACAATTGGGAAGTCCTATGCAGTGCGTCCACCCGTAGGTGAGGTTTCTGAAGTCACTGCAAGAGGGTCCAGCATTTATACTATTAAATAAACAACCTTACATAAAGTTGAATGCAGGAACATCTGGTGTTGTTTGCTCCGTTGAATTCTTCTCACAGCTTGGCCAGGGCTGAAGGAAGAATGCAAGGGAGTCTCCCTACCTATTTTGGTCCTTAATCACACACTTCTAACAAAGCAAAAGGCAGCTGGTTTCCCCTGCCCTGCTTTTAGCTAAAGAAAGATCACTCTGCTATTATGTGGCTTTGATTAGACAGTCTTACACAACCAATATAAGCTTCATTGTTAGTCACACAAAGAGGATATATATTAATACAACAGGTAACATTGAGAACAGTTACATTTTCCCATAATTGCTCTGCCATCAGCCGTAAGCATCTTCTGCCAGTCCAATCCATGTCATCGTTGGTGATCGGTACCTCAGGGTCCCATCACGTCACTGGGCGAAACAAAGGGATTCAACAGGCAGGCCCAGTGCATGGTCGTGTTGCTGCTACGCTGTTGAAGTGACAGGATGCTGCACAGCCACATCATGCAGAATCATGCGGTTCCCAGGTCCCTTGTCCGTTATTAATAATAACAGGACACGCAGTCGAACTGGCTGCTTCCCAATCTCCCTCTATTATAGCATCTCTGATGACACCGCTCCATCGCTGTTGCAAAGGATCCTTTATGGTTCGAGCTTGAAAGTCAGGCTTGAGTGAGGGAGCTGATGGTAGTGGGGGAGCTGAGGGTTCAACCGGTGGTACTAGATGAGATACTGGTTGAATCTCTCGCAGGACCTTAGATATGGTTTCTGGTTGTCTCCAAAGTGACGATGAGACTGGTTTAAGGGTTTCTTCTATTTCTTGCTGTCTAGTTGATAATTAAGCGAGTTTGTTCAGGATCTCTTTCAGGGGTTCATCTTGATCTTCCTCCTTTTTTTTTTTTCCTCTTTTTTTCCCCTCTCTTTTTTTCTTTCTTTTTTTTCTCTTTTCTCTGCAACATGATTTTGTAACACAGTGTGTCAAATACTGTCTACATCAGTCAATAGCTCAAAAATTACTTGCGATGTAGCAGTATTTATGGGTTACAAACAGGAGACCAGACTATGCAGCCAGGCTTGTTATTGGCTCATGTACTCCTTCAATCACTCTGTTATCACACAGGGAGAACAGACTTTCCCCAGCTCTGTTTTGATCATACTCTCCAGTTCACTGCCATGCACATTTTGTGTACAAGAAGCGTCTTATCTGTTCGTTCTCACGGACAAACTCCCAACATGAGCTGTACTCGGCTGGTCACGGTCTCTTTTGATTATAAGCAAGCAAGAGTTATGTACTTGTTTAGAAAAGAGCTCAAGGATGAAAGTCTTAATTCTGCAACGCAGTGCTGCCAGCACAGCCAGCTGTAAAATATAGGGTGTTCGCAGTTCCCCCCCCCTCCTTTTTTTTTTCCTCCCAAGGCTTCAATCGCCGCCGTGGCAACTTTCTTTTCTGCTTGCATGATTTCTAGAGTGCGTATTATGGTTTTCCAAACCGTTCCTAGTTCTTTCGCTTCTTTTCCTTCTTTTCCTCCCTCTAAAGTACAGTCCCACAAAAGGTCTCCTACTTCACGCCATTCTGTGGAACTAAAGATTAATGACGGGTCCTTCATTTTCTCCCGCTTCCGAGCCCATTGGATCAGGGCCAATACGTCTCGCTCCTTTACTTTTTCTCCTCTCTTAGAGAGTATGCCAACAAGGAAGCGAGTTGCCGCGTCTATTTCTATCGCGGTCTTACCTTGGCAGGGGCTTGATCGGCCGCTCAAGCTCTGGTCTCCGGTGCCCTTTTGGTCACACCTGGAACTCTCCTGCCTCCAGCTCTCCAGCTCCCAAATCGGCTCACGTCTGATGCTTTGGAGTCTTTCCATATTTAAGCAATCCACATTTAAGCAATTCCCCTTTTAAGCGATTCCCCATTTAATCCTGTTCAGGTGCCAGATAAAGAGGGTCCCTTCAGAGAGCCGGTCAAGTTAACGACCATCCCACCAATATGGCTACAAGTCGTCCTCCCTTTATTGCTCCAGACAGCTCAATATATACAGTTAAGCAGTGTTCACACACCTGCCCCTTAACAGAGTTGGTCAGTTACATGTTTACATGTGCCAGCGTTTTACTGGATAGTGCCATTCAACTATGCAGGCAGCTCTTGCCCCCCATCTCCCCCCGGCAAGGCTCTTCACAAAACAGATGTACCTCCTCCTCCCCGTGTTCCAAGGCAGCTCCAAGGACAGAGCCTTTATTTAGGCCTAAGCTGGGTTGTCCAAACCTTTAAAGGGATACTGTGCCCCTGCTCCTCAAGAAATTCCTCTACACCTCCCTGAGTAGTGTCCAGCCTTCTTGGACTCCTATACCCTTCAAAACTGATTCCCAAGGGATTTTATTGAGTAACCTCCCAAACAGATCAAAGTCTGCCCTTCAGAAGTCCCAAGTGGCAGTTTTGCTCTCACTCTTCCTAGCATTTCCAGGAATAGAGAACTTGATAATTTTATGATTGCTGGTCCCTAGACGTCCTCCAACTTTCACTTCTTCCACAAGACCTTCTCTGTTCACAAACAGGAGGTCCAGCAGGGCACCTTCCCTGGTTGATTCACTTACCAGCTGTGTGAGGAAATTATCCTCCACACATTCCAGGAACTTCCTGGATTGTTCCTTCTCTGCTGTGTTGTATTCCCAGCAGATATCTGGGAGGTTCAAGTCCCTCACAAGAACAATGGCAAGTGAGTGTGAGATTTCTCCCAACTGTTTATAGAAAGTTTCATCTACGTCACTGCTCTGGTTTGGAGGTCATAACAACCCCATGCAGTGCTACAGGCTTGGGGAAGAGTGGCTGAAAAGCTGCCCAGCAGAAAAGGACCTGGGAGTGTTGATGGACAGCCAGCTGAGTATGAGCCAGCAACGTGCCCAGGTGACCAAGGTGGCCAGTAACATCCTGGCCTATATTGGAAATAGTGTGGCCAGCAGGAACGGGGAAGTGATTGTCCCCCTGTATTCAGCACTGCTGAGGCCACACCTGGAATACTGTATTCAGTTTTGGGCCCCTCCCCAAATATGGATTTGATGGGTGGACTGTTCGGTGGATCAGGAATTGATTGGATGGTCGCACCCAGAGGGTTGTGGTCAATGGCTTGATGTCCAGATGGAGACGGGTGACAAGTGGTGTCCCTCAGGGGTCCGTGCTGGGACCAGTGCTCTTCAGTATCTTCATCAATGACATAGAACAGTGGGATCGAGTGCGCCCACAGCAAGTTTGCAGATGACACCAAGTTGAGCAGTGCGGTCAACATGCCAGAGGGACAGGCTGTCCTCCAGAGTGACCTGGACAAGCTGGAGAAGTGAGCCCATGTGAACCTCGTGAACCTCAACAAGGCCAAGTGCAAGGTCCTGCACCTGGATCTGGGCAAACCTCATTATCAATACAAGCTGGGGGATGATGTGATAGAGAGCAGCCCTGCAGAGAGGGACTTGGGGGTGTAGGTGGATGAAAAGCTGGACATGAGCCACCAACACATGCTTGCAGCCCAGAAGGCCAATTGCATCAGAAGAAGCGTGGCCAGCAGATGGAGAGAGGTGATTCTGCCCCTCTGCTCTGCTCTGCTCTGTTCTGGTGAGACCCCACCTGGAGTGCTGCGTCCAGCTCTGGAGTCCTCAGCACAAGAAGGGCGTGGACTTATTGGAGTAGGCTCAGAGGAGGGCCACAGAAATGATCAAAGGGCTGGAGCACTCTCCTACGAGGACAGGCTGAGAGAGTTGGGGTTGTTCAGCCTGGAGAAGAGAAAGCTCTGGGGAGACCTTATAGCGGCCTCCCGGTACCTGAAGGGGCTACAGGAAAGCTGGGGAGGGACTGTTCACAAAGGTGTGTAGCAACAGGGCGAGGGGCAATGGTTTTAAACTAGAGCAGGGTAGATTTAGATTAGATTTTAGAGAAAAGTTCTGTGCAATGAGGATGGTGAAACACTGGAACAGGTTGCCCAGAGAGGTGGTAGAATCTCCATCCCTAGAGTCATTCACAGTAAGGCTTGATGGAGCTCTGAGCAACATGATGTAGTTAACGATGTCCCTGCTCACTGCAGGGGGGTTGGACTAGATGACCTTTAAAGGTCTCTTCCAGCCCAACACATTCTATGATTCTATGAGATGCTGGAGCATGTCCAAGGAAGGGCAATGAAGCTAGTGAAGTGTCTAGAACATAAGTCTTATGAGGAACAGCTGAAGGAACTGGGATTGTTTATCCTGGAGAAAAGGAGGCTGAGGGAAGACCTCAGTGCTCTCTAGCTCTACCTTAAAGGAGGTTGTATCGAGGTGGGGATCAGTCTCTTCTCCCAAGTAACATGCAATAGGACAAGAGGAAATGTCCTCAAGTTGCACCAGAGAAGTTTTAGATTGGATTTTAGGAAAGAAATTTCACAGAAAGTGTTATCTGAGCATTGGAACAGGCTGCCTACAAAGTGATTGAGTCACCATCCCTGGAGGTATTTAAAAGTTGTGTAGATGAGGTGCTTAGGGACATGGTTTAGTGATGACCTGGCCTTGTTAGGTTAACGTTGAACTTGAATGGTTGATCTTAAAGGTCTTTTTCAGCCTAAATGGTTCCATGATTCTGTTACTGGTTTCTACTTGCAAATTGAGCTGTTGACTGTAATTCTTTGCATATGGCCATCCAGCCAATTCCTTATACATCTATCGATCCATCCATCAAACCCATATCTCTCCAATTTCGAGGCAAGAATGTTGTGGAGGACTGTATCAGATGCCTTAAAGAATTCCAGGTTTATGACATCCATAGCTCTTCCCTTGTCCACTGATGCAGTCATTCCATTGTAGAAGGCCACTAGATTGGTCAGGGATGATCTGCCCTTGCTGAAGTCATCTTGGCTGTCTCTAATCACATCCTTGCCTTCTGTGTGGTTCAGCATGTCTTTCAGAAGGATCTGTTCCATGATCTTACTGGGCACAGAGGTGAGTCTGACTGGTCAGTAGTTCCCAAGATTTCAGCAATGAAGGAGACGGCAGCCTCTGATCTGAGTTGAAAGCAAGGCCTTTTACTGTCAAAGTAGAAGCAGGAGCAAAAGCAGAAGAGAAGTTGTACGTGAGTCCCCGAGAGCCGCCTATATACAGTTTTCTGTATCTGAACGATAAAGCCAAACAGGATTATTCATGTTTTTCTTGATACATTTGTCCTTGCGACTATCTTAGTTGCGTCCGTTCACATACGCTTCCATGCAGTTTCCCAGCCTCATCTCTTTAATGCATTCATCAACTATTACCCTGTGTGGCTTGCTCAGAACAGCTTTTTTTACCCAAGTCTAGTGCAGTTTTATCTTCCAGTTGTTCAGCAAGGTCCCCACATATCAGAACAGTTCGTTTTACTAAAATCTCGTCATATTTTTCCACTGTGTATTCAGCAGGATTCCCACGCAGGATTCCCACACAGGATCCTTGTTTTTATTCCTTTTAAAAATGGGCATGATGATTCCCTTTTTCTAGTCACCAGGGACTTCACCTGACTGACATGACTTTTTAAATATCATGGAGAGTGGCTTGGCAGCTACATCAGCCCGTTCTCTCAGGACCCTGGGATACATCTCGTCAGATCCCGCTGACTTATGTATGTTCAGGTTCTTCAGGTGATCTCAATCCTGAATGTCTCCTACAGCAGGAGGGACTTAATTTTCCCAGTCCCTCCCTTGAGATTCATGGCCTTGAGAGATGTGGAGAGAGACATTGGCATTGAAAACCAAGGCAAAAAGCCTTCTCCATGTCAGTTGTCACTAGCTCCCATGTCTTATTTATCAGGATGTGATAATCTCCATGTTCTGGACAATGTACCCGTAGAAGCCTTTTTATTTTTCTTCACATTCCTTGCCAAATTCAGTTCCAACTGCACCTTAGCTTTCCTGATCCCATCTCTATACCTCCAGGCAGTGTCCCTATATTCTTCCCAGATTGACATCCCTGGTTCCACTGCCTGTGCATTTCCTTCTTACACTTCAGTTTCAGCAGGAGGTCCTTACTGAGCCATGCCAGACTCCCACCTTCCTTGCCTGATTTCTTACACATGGCAATTGAGAGCACTTGCGCTCTCAGAAAAATGTCCTTAAAGAGATGCCAGTTCTGTTCAGCAACTTTGTCTCTGAGGGTATCTTCCCAGGGTGCCATTCACTAGTTCCTTAAACAACTGAGAGTTTGCTCTCCTAAAATTCAAGGTCCTGACTCTACTCTTCACCCGGCCCATAGCTCTTCAGATTGTGAATCCTACCCAGAGCATGATCACTGCAGCCTAGGCTGCCAGCAATCTTAACCTCTCCAATTAGTTCATCTGTGTTGGTGAGCAAGAGATCTAGTAACCCTTCTCCTCTAGTTAGGCTGTCTATCGCTTGATTAAGAAATTATCCCTGAAGCACAGCAAAAGTCTGCTGGACTGCTTACAGCTTGCTGTGCTGCTTTTCCAGTGAAAGCATGGGCAGGTGAAGGGAAAGCACAGGCAGGTGACATTGTAATAGGCATCTGCTACAGGCCACCTGACCAGCATGACCGACTGGATGAGCCTCTCTATAGACAGATAGATGCAGCCTCACATTCGCAAGCCCTGGTCCTAATGGAGGACTTTGGCCACCCTGATATCTGTTGGAGTGACAGCATAGCAAGGCACAAGCAATTCAGCTGCTTTCCATCATATATGAGAAATCGTGGCAGTCTGGAGAGATGCCCACTGACTGGAAAAGAGGAAACATAACCCCCATCTTCAAAACGGGGAAAAATTAAGACCTGGGGAACTACAGGCCTGTCAGTCTCACCTCCATGCCTGGCAAGATCATGGAGCAGATCCTCCTGGAAAAGCTAGACGTGGATGTAGAGATGTTGGCTGGTGGCAGCCAACATGGCTTCACCAAAGGCAAATCGTGCCTGACAAACTTGGTGGCCTTCTATGATGGTGTTATAGCATCAGTGAATAAAGGAAGTACAACTGATGTCATCTACGTGGACTTGTGCAAAGTATTTGACGCTGTCCTACGCGACATCTTGGTTTCTAAACGGAAAGGACATGGGTTTGATGGATGGACCACTTGATGGATAAGGAATTGGCTGGATGGTCGCACTTAAAGAGTTGCGGTCAACAGCTCAATCATAGAATTGTAGAATTGTCAGGGTTGGAATCACAGAATCACAGAATGTTAGAGGTTGGAAGAGACCTTAAAGATCATCTAGTTCCAACCCCCCCGCCATGAGCATGGACATCCCCCACTAGATCAGGCTGCTCAGAGCCCCATCCAACCTGTCCTTAAAAACCTCCAGGGATGGGGCTTCCACCACCTCTCTGGGCAACCTGTTCCAGGGTCTCACCACCCTCACGATGAAGAACTTCTTCCTAACACCCAATCTGAACCGATCCATCTCTAGCTTCCATCCATTCCCCCTAGTCCTGTCACTACCCGACATCCTAAAAAGCCCCTCACCAGCTTTCTTGTAGGCCCCCTTGAGATACCGGAAGGCCACAATAAGGTCTCCTCAGAGCCTTCTTTTCTGCAGACTGAACAACCCCAACTCTCTCAGTCTGTCTTCAGAGGAGAGGTGCTCCAGCCCTCTGATCATCCTCGTGGCCCTTCTCTGGACACGCTCCAGCACGTCCATGTCTTTCTTGTGCTATGGGCTCCAGAACTGGACGCAGTACTCCAGGTGAGGTCTCACGAGAGTGGAGTAGAGGGGGAGAATCACCTCCCTCGACCTGCTGGCCACGCACCTCTTGATGCAGCTCAGGACATGATTGGCTTTCTGGGCTGCAAGTGCGCACTGACGGCTCATGTTGAGCTTCTCGTCCACCAGTACTCCCAAGTCCTTTTCTTCAGGGCTGCTCTCAAGCCAATCCCTGCCCAGCCTATATCGGTGCTTGGGATTGCCCCGACTCAGATGGAGGTCTCCAAGCTGATAAAATATGGGATTGATGGATAAGCAATTTGGTGGATAAAGAATTGGCTTGACGGCCGCACCCAAAGAGTGACTGTCAATGGGTCCAAGTCCAAGTGGAAGCCAGTGACAAGTGGAACCCCTCAAGGATCAGTACTGGGACCAGTCTTGTTTAACATCTTCGTCAGTTACATGGACAGTGGCACTGAGTGCACCCTCAGCAAGTTTGCTGACGACACCAAGCTGTGTGGGGCAGCTGACACACTGGAGGGTAGGGATGCCATCCAGAGGGACCTCGACAGGCTGGAGAGATGGGCCCAGGCCAACCTCATGAAGTTCAACAAGGCCAAGTGCAAGGTCCTGCACCTGGGTCGAGGCAATCCCAAGCACAAATATAGGCTGGGCAGAGAGCAGATTGGGAGCAGCCCTGAGGAGAATGACTTGGGTGTGTTAGTTGACGAGAGGCTCAACATGAACCAGCAGTGTGCACTTGCAGCCCAGAAAGCGAACCATATCCTGGGCTGCATCAAAAGGAGTGTGACCAACAGGTCGAGGGAGGTAATTCTCCTCCTCTGCTCTGCTCTGGTGAGGCCCCACCTGGAGTACTGCGTCCAGGTTGGATGGGCTTTGAGCAACCTGGGCTAGTGGGAGAGAGGTGTCCCTGCCCACAGCAGGGAGGCTGGAACTAGATGATCTTCAAGGTCCCTTCCAACCTTAACCATTCTATGATTCTATGTCAGGGTGACTGAAGTCCCCAAACTGAATTAGAGCTGGTGAGCATGAGGATTACTGCAGTTGAAGTAAGAATGCTTCATCCGCAGACTCCCCTCGATCAGGCAGCCTGTAGTAAACACCAACCATGAAGTTTCCTTTGTTTGCTTGGCCACTAATTTTTACTCATAAGCTCTCAACCTGTTCATTGCTGTTTTTCGAAGACAGGTCTGTGCAGTGGATTTTTTTTTTACATAGAGGGCAACCTCTCTATCCCTCCTTCCTTGCTTATCCCTTCTCAGTGGAGTTAAATCCAGTTCTCAATGGAGTTAAATCATTCTATAACAAGGTGACCTGCTTAGCGGATGAGGGAAAGGCTGTCGATGTAGTGTACCTGGACTTCAGTAAGGCCTTTGACATCGTCCCACACAACATCCTTATGGCCAAGTTGGCTGCCCATGGCTTGGATGGACACATACTCTGCTGGGTGAAACACTGGCTGGATGGCCGGGCCCAAAGAGTTGTGGTCAACGGAGTTAAATCCAGTTGGCGGCAAGTCACGAGCGGTGTCCCTCAGGGCTCGGTGCTGGGGCCACTCCTGTTTAACATCTTCATCAATGATCTAGATGAGGGGATCGAGTGCACCCTCAGCAAGTTTGCAGATGACACCAAGCTGGGAGGGAGTGTCAATCTGCTGGAGGGTAGAAAGGCTCTACAGAGGGACCTGGACAGACTGGATCGATGGACCTAGGCCAACTGCAGGCATTTCAACAGAGCCAAGTGTAGGGTCCTGCACTTTGGTCACGGCAACCCCATGCAACGCTACAGGCTTGGGGAAGGGTGGCTGGAAGGCTGTCTGGAGGAAAAGGACCTGGGCGTTCTGATCGACAGCTGGCTGAATATGAGCCAGCAGTGTGCCCAGGTGGCCAAAAAGGCCAACAGCATCCTGGCTTGTGTTAGAAAACGTGTGACCAGCAGAAGTAGGGAGGTGATTGTCCCCCTGTACTCAGCACTGGTGAGGCCACACCTTGAGTGTTGTGTTCAGTTTTGGGCACCTCAGTATAGGAGAGATATCGAGGTGTTGGAGCAAGTGCAGAAGAGGGCGACAAAGCTGGTGAAGGGCCTGGAGAATAGATCTTATGAGGAGCGATTGAGGGAGCTGGGACTGTTCAGTTTAAGGAAGAGGAGGCTGAGGGGGGACCTCATCATGCTCTACAGTTACTTGAAAGGACATGGTAGAGAGGTTGGTGCTGGTCTCTTCTCACAGGTCATTAGGGACAGAACCAGGGGGAATGGTTTCAAGTTGCAACAGGGCAAGTTTAGACTGGACATTAGGAAGAAATTCTTCACGGAAAGAGTGGTCAGACACTGGAATAGACTGCCTAGGGAGGTGGTTGAGTCACCATCCCTGGATGTGTTTAAGTGTTGCTTAGATGTGGTGTTGGGTGATATGGCTTAGGGGTGAACTTGTAGTGTAGGGTTAATGGTTGGACTCGATGATCCCAAGGGTCTTTTCCAGCCTGAACTGTTCTATGATTCTATGATTCTTAACAGTTTATAGCCATCAATTGCAACATTCCTGTCATGTGATTCATGCCACCACTTTTCAGTGATAGCAGTTAGCTCATAGCTTTCTAGCTACACAGTGGCTTCCAGCTCCTCCTCTTTGTTACCCGTGCTGCGTGCGTTGATATAGAGGCACTTCACCTGGGCTACCTACCTTGTCACCTTTTTAGACAAACTTGCCCTAATCCTCAGAGGCTTTCATAGGTGTCTCCCTATTGGTTCCTAATACATCAGCAGCCCCTAGCTCTTGTCTGGTGCTCAAAACTCCATCCCTTCCCCTACTAAATCTAGTTTAAAGTCCTCCTTATAGGTCTGGCTAGCCTATTGATGAAGACTCTCTTGCCCCACTTGGTCAGCTGAATTCCATGAGATCCCAACAGACCCAACTTCTCAGAAATAGGTCCATGATCATAGAAGCCAAAACCTTGAGTATGGCACCAGCTATGCAGCCAGGCATTCACCTGTTCAGCTCATCTCCTCCCTTCTGAACCTTTTCCTCTGACTGGGAGGATAGAGAACGCCACCGGTACTCCAGATCCTTTTAACATTGTGCCGAGTTTACATATAGTCTCTTTTGATGGTCCTAAGTTGCCTCATCGCAGTATCATTGGACCCTACATGGAATAGTAGGAGCAGATGATAATCTGTAGGGTTCACCAGGCTTGGCAGCCTCTCAGTGACATTGTGAATGTGAGCTCCCGGTAGGCAGCAAACTCCTTTAGATAAATTGTCTGGATGGCAAATGGGTGCTTTGGTGCATCTCAGTAAGGAGTCTCCATTTACTAATACTTTAGGTGCTTTTCTGGTGGCATTGGTTCTAATACAGGTGGATGATTGGATCAGCTTTGCACGGTCGACTATTCCTGAATCTTGTCCATTACTTATGTGCCCTTTGTTCTCCAACCTCAGAGTGTTGTCTCTGTTATGCAGGGACACTTTAGGGGAAGGGGGAAGATTCTTCCTTCTGCCCTGAGCAGAGACAAGGGTCCAGTCTCCTTCATCTTGAGAGTTTCTTCTGTTGGTCAGCTTGAATTCAGGCTTACCTTCCTCTTGCACAGCCTTAAGACTGGTCTGGCTGGGCTGGGCCTGGGACAGCACACAATACCATGTATCTATCTCCTGCTCACATTCCTGTCTGTTAAACTCCTCTTGTAACATAGCTACTTGTTTGAGGAGTTCTAGCTGAGCACACTTGCAGCTATGACATCCACAGTTTCCTTCAGGTCTTAGGGGGACTTCCAGGTGCTGCAGCTTCATGCAACCTGAGGTCTGGACAGCTATTTCAGTCCTTGGGAGGTCTATTTGGGTGGAGACATCAGCATAGGTAGACTGTAGTGCTTCTGTTTGAGTTTCAGCCTCATCCTTGCAGTTGCAGTGGGTGGACATAATTTTCTTTCAGCAAATGAGCAGAACAAGGAGCAGCCCAACAACTGACAGTGCGCTGCCCTTTTAATGAAAACTGCTGACACCACTCCCAACCCATGCCACTCACTTGGTTGCTAGTGCTCCCTAGGGGCTGGCTATATGCAGCTTCCTGAGGTTTGAACTGGCCACTGGGACTGCCAGCACCACCCAACTCTTACCCATCTCTCTCGCAAGACCTGTCACCTGCCAGCTGGTCCCTCCACAGACAACCCAAAGGTGTCAGAAACCCACTCAGATACCCTTAACAACCTCACAAGTTTCTTCAAACTGTCTTGGTTTATTTATTTTTAATTATTAATGTTCTTGATATTAGTCTGTAGAAGCTGTTTGGTGAAGTATTTGGAGGAAAACAACACCTGTCCAACATGTCGGATTGTTATACACCAGAGCCATCCACTACAGTACATTGGGTAAGTGTGCAGTATGAAAGGAAAAGCACAACTAGCTACTCTCTAGGCTGTACAAACTTCTCAAATACAGCACAATTTCCCTCTACACTTTTTTTATTTGCTTATCTATTTTAAATATATATAAAGAAACTTGATTAGAAGACAGAAGATATATATAAAAGAGGTAAGGTATTGAATTCTGCTGTGAATTTGCAATTCTTTTGAAGCAAATATTTTTCTCTTGAATCAGACCAACACAATAGACTTCATTGTTTAATTCCTGAGTGAAGTTTAATGAGATTTAGTCATTTTCTGTTTTGTATGCTTGAATCATAGAGGTTGCACATATGGAACATCTACATGAAATACACTTGTATTAAATCTCCAGAACAATGACTGCCAGTTGGGCAGTGGTTTTGAGTGACTAAGAGGGTGTATTCAAAGACTGCAAATACACAGTATTATTGTTGATTTAGTCTTTCAAAGAACTGTTTAGTTCATAGGTGCAGATGAGAAAGTTGGTAGCAGAAAAGTTAGAGTAGTAGCTTCAAGATCTTGAATGGAACAGTCTCTGAAAAATTTGTGCATACTTCTTTCCATTCCGATACAGGGCTCCTTTACTGTATGACCTAAAGTGAATGGGGTGTTGTATCATAATTTCCTTCTTTTTCAGTGTATTTTCTGTTTATTTGTACATTACCTTTCTTTTTCTTCAACAGTTTCCTCTCATTTTAAAAATTTCAAAGGTATCAGGCAAATGTTTATACCACCTAACTCGTCTAGATCTGCATTAGAGATTTGTACCATAGCAACAGCAGTGTGATCACACTAACTGTTGCATGTTGTGTAGACCCTTGTCTATCTCCATGCAAAGTATCTTTTTGTTTGTGGCACTGCTTCAAATGTGCGCATCTCGGTTCTAGTGCAGCTTTTGAAGAAGCAACTATAGAAAATTAATTTGATTCCTTGTCCACTTTCACCGAAAATTGTGCATGCCCTATAAAAACTTTCTGAATTGCTCAAAACTGAGTCCCCTTCAGGAGTCAGAAATAAGGTAGACTTTTCTTATACTTTCTGAGAATGATGTAGAGACTGTACTAGAGTGTTTTTCTGAAATATCACAAAACAGTAATGACAAATTCATGCCAGAAGCAAGAAGAAACAAATAGCACTTAAGACATGGTTGTCCTCTGTAAAGTTACAGGAATGCATCCATGTATTGGTTCAGAAGCTCATTTTCAATGCTCAGGCCTTGGAGCATAGACTCAAACTGAGTAGTTAGAAATGGATTTGACAGTTGTTTGTCAACACTGAATGCACAGTATTATGTCTTTTTAAAAACTGATCCCCTTAGTCTAGATTCTTTGCTCTACTACAAAAAATGAAGATGCCCTCGGTCGTAGTTCGAACCAAGTGACCTGCGGAAAGGAAATAAAGGAACCATGTGGTCGCTCCCTCGCTTGCTCCCCCCTACCGAGAGTGAGGGGAAGAGCCCGAAAGGAGCCATAGGCAGAGCCTCATGGGGTTGAGATAAAACCAGTTTGTCTTAATGGTGAACATAATGATAACAATAACAGTGAAATAACAGTAACATTTAACCAGATATAATGCGAGTAACATGTAACGCGGACGTCTCACCACCCGGAACCCAGCGACGCACCCGGACCGAGAGCCGGAAAGAGAGAGAGAGACCCCCGCCCCGACCAGCTCCCTATATATACCCTGAGCATGATGTCACGATGGTATCGAATATTCCTTTGTCTAGTGACTAGTTATCCCAGCTAGTTCAATTCTTGACTGAAAATTAACCCTATCCCAGCTGAACCCAGTACATTATCCACCCCTTATTCTATACCATCTACGTCATGCTCAGATCTTACACTTTACATTTATCATTAGCCTTCTTGTTATATATACACATATATGCACACACACACATATACACAGATATCATTCTCTTAATCTATACACTCCCTCCAGTATATCCCTTGAGTTCATGCACACCATGGCTTTGAGGTTGTGTTCGTTGTAACAGTTCTTTAGGGTAGGAGAGGATGGTGCTTGATTGTGGTCTGCTTCATCCAGAACTCATGCTGTATTTGTCACGGCCTGTGCCCACGATCTAAAGCTTGAAAATGTTGTCTTAAGGAAGTCACTGGGCGCCACCTCAGGTTCCCTTATCGCTGTCCTTCCCTCGTTTTCATTGTAGTCTATCCTTTGTTGGTCTGGGTCATTCTTACTGTAATATTAATCAACATGACATATAACAACAGCAGCAGTGATGACAAACATTGGCAGGGTAATTTATCAGTTAACATCACATGATTTAGTCCACTGGCTATTCTCTCCCAAAGTTAAATCCCCTTGGGGTACACACCGAACATCCCCATCCTTCTGCATCACCCACCAAGTACACCCAGGTCCCTGAGCAAAAGCAACCCCACGGATGGGTTTGCCTTTGCCTGAGGCAGGGCTAGCCCACACTGTCTTCCCCAGCATGTTCCTCATACGCACAGCAGGGACTTTATCTCCATCCACAGTAGGTGGGAGTTTTGACTGGGCAGGCCCAGTTCAATTGGAAGATCCTCTAGTGTTGACTAACCATGTGGCCTTTGCTAAATTTGTGTCCCAGTGTTTGAAAGTTCCATCACTCATTGCTCTCAACGTACTCTTTAGCAGTCCATTGTGCCGTTCAACCTTTCCAGAGGCTGGTGCATGATATGGGATGTGGTACACCCACTCAATGCCGTGCTCTTTGGCCCAGGTGTCAATGAGGCTGTTCCGGAAATGAGTCCCATTCTCCGACTCAATCCTCTCCGGAGTGCCGTGTCGCCACAGTACCTGCTTTTCAAGGCCCAAGATGGTGTTCCGAGCAGTGGCAAGGGGCACAGCATATGTCTCCAGCCATCTGGTGGTCGTCTCCACCATTGTGAGTACATGGTGTTTGCCTTGACGGGTTAGTGGGAGTGTAATATAGTCAACCTGCCACGCCTCCCCATACCTGTATTTCATCCATCACCCTCCATACCACAAAGGCTTTACCCGCTTGGCCTTCTTGATTGCAGAACACGTTTCACATTCATGGATAACCTGTGCGATAGCATCCATGGTCAGGTCCACCCCTCGATCATGAGCCCATCTGTGTGTCGCATCCCTTCCCTGATGGCCTGAGGAGTCATAGGCCCACCAAGCTACAAACAATTCACCCTTGTGCTGCCAGTCCAAGTCCACCTGAGACACCTGGATCTTAGCAGCCCGATCTACCTGCTGGTTGTTCAGGTGCTCTTCTGTGGCTCGATTCTTGGGTATGTGGGCATCTACATGACGTACTTTCACAACCAGGTTCTCCACCCGGGCAGAGATATCCTGCCACAGTTCGGCAGCCCACATAGGCCTACCCCTGCGTTGCCAGTTATTCTGCTTCCATTGCTGTAACCACCCCCACAGAGCATTTGCCACCATCCACGAGTCAGTGTAGAGATAGAGCACTGGCCACTTTTCCCGCTCAGCAATATCTAAAGCCAATTGAATGGCTTTTACCTCTGCAAATTGACTCGATTCACTCTCCCCTTCAGTGGCTTCAGCAACTTGCCGGGTGGGGCTCCATACAGCAGCCTTCCATCTTCGATGCTTTCCCACAATGCGACAGGACCCATCAGTGAACAGAGCGTACCGCTTCTCGTTCTCTGGTAGTTCATTATATCGTGGGACCTCTTCTGCACGTTTCACTTCCTCCTGCCGTGACACTTCAATGTCCTTGCTTTCTGGCCAGTTTGTAATTGCCTCCAGAATTCCCGGTCGATGAGGGTTCCCCTTTCGGGCCCATTGTGCGAGCAGTGCCATCCATTTACTCCACGTGGCATCAGTCGCATGATGTGTAGATGAGGCCCTCCCTCTGAACATCCAACCCAAAACTGGAAATCGGGGTACTAAAAGGAGCGGGGCCTCCTCTGAGGCAGCTCGGACTCCTTCATACGCTGCCAGTATCTCCTTCTCAGTGGGAGTGTAGCGGGACTCAGATCCTCTGTATGCCCGACTCCAAAACCCTAAGGGTCGGCCTCGGGTCTCCCCTGGTGCCCTCTGCCAGAGACTCCAGTCAGGGCCATTCTGCCCAGCTGCAGTGTAAAGCACATTTTGAACATCTTGTCCTGTCTGGACTGGCCCAAGAGATACTGCACGAACAATATCCTGTTTAATCTGCTCAAAGACTTGTTGCTGTTCAGGGCCCCATTTGAAATCGTTCTTCTTCTGGGTCACCTGGAAAAGAGGGCTTACAGTCTGGCTGTAACTTGGGATGTGCATCCTCCAAAACCCCACTGCGCCTAAGAATGCCTGTGTCTCCTTTTTACTAGTTGGTGGGGACATGGCTGCTATCTTATTAATCACATGCATGGGAATCTGGCGGTGTCCATCTTGCCACTTTACTCCCAAAAACTGGATCTCCTGCGCAGGCCCATTTACCTTACTACGTTTTATGGCACAACTGGCTTTCAGAAGGATTTGAATTATCTTCCTCCCTTTCTCAAAAACTTCTTCCGCTGTATTGCTCCATACAATAATGTCATCAATGTACTGCAGGTGTTCTGGAGCCTCCCCCTGTTCCAGTGCAGTATGGATCAGTCCGTGGCAAATGGTGGAGCTGTGTTCCCACCCCTGGGGCAGTCGATGCCAGGTGTACTGGATGCCCCTCCAAGTAAAGGCAAACTGTGACCTGCACTCTGCTGCCAGAGGGATCGAGAAAAACGCATTAGCGATGTCAATGGTGGCATACCATTTGGCAACCTTTGATTCTAGCTCATATTGAAGCTCGAGCACGTCTGGCACGGCAGCACTCAATGGCGGCGTAACTTCATTCAAGCCACGATAATCCACTGTCAGTCTCCATTCCCTGTTAGATTTTCGCACTGGCCATATGGGGCTGTTAAAGGGTGAGTGAGTTTTGCTCGCTTGGTTCTCCAGCTGACGGATCAGCTTATGGATGGGAACCAGGGAGTCTCGGTTGGTGCGATATTGCCGCCAATGCACCGTCGAGTTAGCAATTGGTACCTGTTGTTCTTCAACCCTCAATTAACCCACCACAGAAGGGTCCTCTGAGAGACCAGGCAACGTGGACAACCGTTTAATTTCCTCTGCCTCCAAAGCAGCTATGCCAAAGGCCCACCGGTACCCCTTTGGATCCTTGAAGTATCCTCTCCTGAGGAAGTCTATACCAAGAATGCACGGAGCCTCTGGGCCAGTCACAACAGGGTGTTTATGCCACTCATTTCCAGTCAGACTTACTTCAGCTTCCAATACAGTCAGTTGCTGGGACCCCCTGTCACCCCAGAAATACAGATGGGTTCTGCCCCTCTATATCCTGATGGCATCAAGGTACATAGTGCACCTGTGTCTATTAGGGTCTTGTATTCCCATGGAGCTGATGTCCCAGGCCATCGGATCTACACAGTCCAGTAGACCCGATTGTCCCTCTCCTCCACATGACTGGAGGCAGGATGCCTCTATTCTCGATCAGAGTCACTCACTTCTTGTGAGTATGACTTAGAGGTTCCTTCAAGAGGATCAGAGTCAAAATCTGTTTTCCTGTTTCGTTTGGAGGGCTTTCCACTGGAAACTGGGGCAATACTTTTCTTATGATGATCCTTCTTCTTTGCCGCTTCCTTTCGCAACTCACGTACGCGTTCATCTAGGACGGTTCTCCATCCCACTTCCTCATGTTCTCTCCATGGTCACGTAGGTAAAACCAGAGAGTATTCCAGCGTGTTTGTTTTCCCTGTTCTCTCTCTTGATTGGAGGAGTGCCTAGTCCTAACAGCTGAGACATGTGCCCCTGTGGGTGTAGAGCACAACATATCCACTTTGAGCTGCTGCAACTCCCGGGACAGTTCTTCCACGGCGGAAACACAAGCCTGTAGGGATGAAGACAGACTTCCTTCATAATGCCGGAGCCAGCGAGCCAGTTCATCCACAGTTTGTCCCTCACCTTCTCTCCAGGATATCACTGCCAATGAGTTTGTGTATGTTTGCGGTGCACTTCAGAGGAACTTCCGCCACATGCCTTGTGTGCATCGGACTTCTTCTGGATCAGTGGGTGACTGCTCGTTATCTGGATTATTGTAAATCACCTCCAGCACAGCCAGTTCCCTCAGGTACTGGATACCTCTCTCCATTGAGGTCCATTTACCTGGGTGGCATGCAATATCTTCCTTGAGGAGGTAACTTTCCCTCATGCCTGACAGAAGGCGTTTCCAGAGGCTGAGGGTTTGTGTCTGCCTCCCAAGCACTTGGTCAATGCCCCCTTCCCTAGAGAGGAATCCCAGCTGTTTGGCTTCTTTATCCTCCACTTCCAGGCTACCGGCTCCACTGTCCCAGCATCAGAGCAGCCAGGTAATAATGTGCTCACCTGGATGGCGGCCAAAGTCCTTTCGCATGTCTCGCAGCTCACTGAGAGATAGAGACCGGGTGATTATCTCTGGCTCTACCTCCTCTTCTTGTTCTTGTGATGGCCCTGCTTCATTTTCATCCCTCACCAACCTGGAGTGTGCCGCCTGGAGTGGCCAGGCTGACAGCATACCTTCTCCAAATATTCTGCCAGTTTTTTAGGATTCTGTATATGTTCAGGGTTGAAATTCCAAAATCCTGGAGATGATCATTGTCCTAGGAGCTTGCCCATATTCTCCCATACACCTTGCCACTCATAGTTATCTGGCTTCAGGACAGGTCTCCTGGGTGATATCCTTAGAAAATTTTGGTGTGACCCCCAGCAAGATCTGGCACACATTCAGGAGACACAGGACGAAAACCAGGAGACACAGGACGAGAACCATGCTGGATTGGGTATTCCAAGAATATTCAAAGTTTTCAAAAACTGTTGTGATCAGCTTGAAGGACAAACGGGAGAGAACATTCTCCTCCGCTTCCCCCATGGATTCGGTGCTGTTACTAATGAATTCAGAGAGGAGGCGCCCAAGGCATGGGAATGACAATAGCTACCCGCTTACCCTCATGGCCAGTGATACAATCATATCATAAGCTGTCATCACCTCATACAAAAGAATTATGCTTTTGATCCCCTTTCCACAGCTGATAAATAGCATCGCAATAAATATATATAATACATAAGGATTCAGCCAATGACACAGTGTAAACAAGTAAACCAACATTATGACCACCAAGTACTTGACTAACGTGCAGAATCAATCTAACAAAGTTATCTTTTTTAACACTCTTTTGTCAAATCTGCTGTTATCTCAAACCCCTGGCCCCACGTTGGGCACCAAAAGATGTCATGGTTCGAGCTGAGTGACCGACGGGAAGGAAATAAAGGAACCACGTGGTTGCTCCCTCGCTTGCTCCCCCCTACCGAGAGTGAGGGGAAGAGCCCGAAAGGAGCCGCAGGCAGAGCCTTGTGGGATTGAGATAAAACCAGTTTGTTTTAATGGTGAACATAAATGGTAACAATAACAGTGAAACAACAGTAATGTTTAACCAGATATAACGCTAGTAATATGTAACGCAGATCTCACCACCCGGAACCCAGTGACACGCCCGGACTGAGAGCTGGAAAAAGAGAGAGCATCCCCACCCCGACCAGCTCCCTCTATATACCCTGAGCATGACTTCACGATGTTATCAAATATCCCTTTGGCTAGTGATTAATTATTCCAGCTAGCTCAGCCCTTGACTGAAAATTAACCCTATCCTAGCTGAACCCAGTACACCCTCCTAGAGAAGTATTTTCCTTAGCTAGTTACAAAATACTCCCCCTTAAAGATCAAAACAGATAGCTTTTGTCAAACCTGATTTTGGAAGTCTGTGATTTCTTCAATAGAGAATTATTAGGGAGGAACTTTGTATTGTGCCTTAGTTAGAAAAATCTAATTCATCCCTATCCATCTGGGGACAGATAAAAGAAAACATGTTTCATCATTAAGAATGCTGTTAAAGTCTCACCTGTGCTCTCATGCTGGTGATTAAAATCATTCATTTAGATTGAAATGGTTTTGGAGATGTTTCTGCAATCTGTGAATTATATTTATAAATCCTAACCTGAGAGTCAAAGCTGGAGTTTGGTAGTGTAAACTCTTCTGGGGTTAATGCCCTCGTAGCAGCTGAGGCTGACATTTTAGTTTGTATTGAGTTTTATTTATAGTTTCGAAGTCAAGGTAATGTTCTGGTCCTTTCAGGCAATGACTTGTTTTAGAGTAATACAGGAAAGGGCAGCTTGTAGTTAAACATTGGTTGAAAACATCAATGTTAACGATCTTAACCAGTCCCATTTCCCAACTATTTCCTTCCTTAAGAACTGTATCAGTCTGTCTTTTTTTTTTATTCCACCCTTTTTAGCTAGATGTGATTCTGAGCTACATGATGTTGCTCATAGGTAAAATGCTGGATTATAAGAGCAAACCCCTAACGTTCTGTGATTCTGTGAAATGTAAATTTTATTTCCTTTGTTCCCTTATAGGCTTTTTCCCTCATGTTTTTTAAAAAGCCCAGGATGGTTGACTAAACAACCTAGCAGCATGAAAGATTACTTAAAAGGGATAAGAAACAGTCTAGTGTCTAGAAACAGAAAATAAAAAATACTTTTGTCAAAATTATCAAGAAATTTTGAGAATTATGTTACTGATACACATGCAGGTATATGACATCTCTCACAGGATGCCATCCTTTGCATCATAAAGACCATCCTTTCTAGCATCCTTCCTAGCATTTCTGTTAAACTTTTGTTAATTTAACTTTTCTCAGTTCTTGTCTTAGCCTGAACCTTATCTTGCATTCCTTTCTTGTTACTTTTATCTCATGTTTGATATTTCAGTTATCCAAGATATTTTTTTTCTTACAAGACTTTAGAGATCTGTATAGTCAATTTAATACTGAATCTCTTTTAAAGAAAAAGTTTTCAATCAGATGGCTAATTTAAACCATCAGTTTTTCTTTTTTTTTCTGCTAGTCATGATAGAACGATGCAAGATATTGTTTACAAACTTGTTCCAGGCCTCCAAGAAGGTAAGCTTTCTGGTATGACCTATTTTTACTGAATATTAGATTTGCACATAGTTCCTTTACATTAATCATAAAATCATAGAATCATAGAATGGCCTGGGCTGGAAGGGACCTTAGAGATCATTTAATCCAACCTCCCTGTCATGAGCAGGGATGCCTCTCAACTAGATCAGGCAACACATGGGGACCAAATGGGGATCGAACCCATGACCTTGGTGTTATCAGCACCACGCTCAACCGAGTGAGCTAATCAGCCCCCAAATGAAAGGAGGAAGTGAGGAAAATGTTAATGGGGCGATGAAAAATATCATCTTTACTTGTTCTGGTTCTAGTACTACTTTTCCTTTATACTTCAGTGGGTATTTAATTTTAGACTTGTACTAGCAGTGTTACTGAAAAAAAACTTCAGAAATTAAAATGCTGGTGTTATTTCAGGGAAAAGTAACATTATGTAAATGTAAATAGCGCTACAACTTTTTCATGTTGGCATTCTATAATTTGTATATATCCTTCTTTAATAAACTGTGTACATATTCATGTCTTTTTTAACAACTGTGCAGAGTTCTCAGAGGTAGAATACTAACGTAGCATAACTTTTAGTTTTAGTGAATATTTCTTCTCCTAAGATGTACTTAAATCTTTTGCTAGCAGGTACCTTTGCATTCATGTTCTTATAATTATTTTAATAATGAATCTGTTGAACTAAAGGAATTCTTTATAATAATTGTTCAGTATTATTTATGAGTGGTATGTTGCTACTTTTAATTAAGTAGAATATTTCAAGCCAATTAAGCTGCCAAGTGAGGACATTATTTGACATATATAAGCAAGTTTAAGTAAAAAGATTATTTTAAGATTGTTTCTAGGATATTGAAAATCAAAAAACCAATATTTTAAAAGAAAGTATAGTGTAGTATTTAAAATTTATTTTATATCTGATAACAGAATGATGTAATAATAGCTCTGCAAATGACTTGGAAGTATTCTGCCTCTCGAGAATAAGATCTGGGGTAATGCGATTATGGCAGCAAGAATAGAGAAGTAGCAAAAAGTGCTAATACCAATTCCTGCCTGACAAACTTCTTTTACAGAATAGAGGAGAGTTTCGGAATACCTTGATATATATTGTTCTAGAACATTATTACATAACTCATATTTACAATTTTAAACAGCGGAAATGAAAAAACAGAGGGAATTCTATCACAAACTGGGTATGGAAGTACCAGGGGACATCAAAGGCGAGACATGCTCTGCAAAGCAACATCTGGATTCACATCGCAATAGTAAATGGTCTTATGTTTATTCTGTCTTGGGGTGGGGGCGCATACTGCCATTAAGCTGTTGAAAGAATCTGTCAGAGGTAGATGTCTAGCTGGTAATTGTTAGCACTCATAATTGTTGTATAATATTGTAAAAGGCTTGCTTGTGCTTTTATATTGGGCTATATACAGGAACTCATGACTTAGAGCTCACCACCTAAGTGCAGTATTGTTTTGGTTAACACTTGTTTATAGAATGTATTCTTTTAGCTGGCTGTAATGTGTTCCTGGTGAAGATCTTCAGTAGTATCTGTGTGGGAACTCTATGATAAGAAAAGGTTACTTTTTATCCCAGTCCTGAATTACATTAACTTCAGGAACTGCTGATATTAGGTGTAATTTTGTGATAGAAATGCTGTGGTGGTTATACTTAAAAGGGCAATGAAATTCTCAAATTTGTGACTGTCAGGAGAGCATATCAGTTTTACAGAATAATGAACGAGCCCTGATAAATTTGTAGCAAGGTGCCTTGGACTGATTTTCTGTGAAGCTTTGGATTAGTGTCCACATCTCTACTATCAAGAATAAAGCTGCTTTCCAACTTTTTTCATGGTTAGAAGTTGATCATGCCCTGACAAGCCCAATCACTTAAAAAACAAACCCAAACAAAAAAAACCGCTGTTACTTTTATAGTCTTGACTTTGTTTCAGGATTACCTGTCATCTGATATGTCTAATTTATTTATTCTAATGCTCTGCTTTCTTCTGAAAGGTGAAACTAAACCAGATGAAAATTCAAACAAAGAAACTTCTGAAGAAAAACGGGAAGAAGATAATGACTATCATCGAAGTGATGAACAGGTGGGCTTATAAAAAGGGTCCCTTCGGAGAGCCGGCCAAGATAATGACAAATCCCACCGATACGGTTATATGTCGTCTTCCCTTTATTGCTCCGGACAGCTCAATATATACAGTTAAGCAGTGTCCACATGCCTGCCCCTTAACAGAGTTGGTCAGTTACAGGCTCTTCACAAAACAGATAAAACCTTCTCCTCTCCGTGCCCCAAGGCAGCTTCAAGGACAGAGCCTTTGTTTAGGCCTAAGCTGGGTTGTCTAAAACCTTTAAAGGGATACCGCGCCTCTGCTCCACAAGAAATTCCCCTACATATCCCCCTTTTTCTTTTTGGACAACCCACGCTTCGTCCGCTAGCTTGATTATCATTTTCTTGATTATACTTATCAAACAACTAAACCTAACTAAGCCTATAACAATTAAAACTCCAATAAACAAAAATGTCCTAACTAAACTCTTAATTCATCCTGTCAACGTTCTCACACCCATCACCCTAAATCATCCAGACCCGCAGTGGCTGGGGAGTCCCTGTTGCAGTGAGGTTTCTGAAGAACCCTCCTGACAACTGGGAAGTCCTATGCAGTGCGTCCACCCGTAGGTGAGGTTTCCGAAGTCGCTGCAAGAGGGTCCAGCATTTATACTATTAAATAAACAACCTTACATAAAGTTGAATGCAGGAACATCTGGTGTTGTTTGCTCCATTGAATTCTTCTCACAGCTTGGCCAGGGCTGAAGGAAGAATGCAAAGGAGTCTCCCTATCTATTTTGGTCCTTAATCACACACTTCTAACAAAGCAAAAGGCAGCTGGTTTCTCCCGTCTTGCTTTTAGCTAAAGAAAGATCACTCTGCTGGTTATTACCATCAACCCTAACAACAACGTACAGCCATAATAACTACACAGACTATTCCTAGCTACCTTGACAGACTGGTGAACCGTTTGGTTTCCAAAAATCCTCCCAGAGAGGATTTTTCCAACAACAACACTTGGATCCCAATATAACAAATTCAGTTCTCTTTTAATTTGTTCCACTAAGGGTCTGATGAGTCGCCGTCTACGCCACTGTTGTCTGTCGGTCATTCGCTGTTGACGTACGGCTCACGTGAATCGACTCGGCACCCACACTGGTCCTGCTCCTGTTGAAACACACATATAGCCTCTACCATTAAATAGTATTGGACTTGGCCCTACCCATTCTCCGGTCCTCATGTTTTTATGATATACGCACAATCCTGGGATGGCTTGCGGGCTTCTATCTTTTGTGGTGGAATGATGTATAACAACGGCAGGCTCCTCTCTACCTTCTGTTAAAGAAAGAAAGTTTAGGGTAAAAAGTACTTTAGATAAACGGCTTACGACATCCATGTCATCACTCTGGTTTTGTTTTGCTAAATATTCTTTTACTGTACGATTTGCCCTTTCTACAATAGCCTGTCCTGTTGGAGAGTGTGGAATACCCGTGGTGTGTTTCACTCCCCATTTCCGCATAAACCTAGCTACTCTTTGGCCAATGTACGCAGGGCCATTGTCCGTTTTAATTTCTGTAGGTACTCCCATAATTGCGAAACATACAGACAAGTGTCTTTCTACATGGAGTGCCTTTTCTCCTGGTTGTGCCGTGGCCCATAAGAATTTTGAATACGCATCTATAGTTACATGAACATATTTTAGTCTCCCAAATTCAGGAACATGGGTCACATCCATCTGCCAAATCCATAAGGCCTGTAGGCCCTTTGGGTTTGTCCCTAAACCGAGTCCTGGGCCATGATGACTACACTGAGGACATGCGCGAACAATTCTCTTTGCGTCCATTACGGTTATGTGGAACTGACGATGCAACGCCTTTGCATTTTGGTGAAACATTTCATGGCTACTTCTTGCTTTCTCAAAGGCATTTTGTGGCGGAACATATACAGCACAACTAACAGCCTCATCTGCTCGGGCATTGCCTTCCCCAAGGCCATTCTCCCATTGGTGACTTCGTATGTGTATCATACAATACGGATGTCGCCACTGTCTCAGAGTGTGACTGCAACTGCACGAACAATTCCCCCAGATGCTGGATCTGCGTTTTCCGCAGAAGTGCGTCTTCAATTCTTTGTACAACTCCAACAACATATAAGGAATCAGAAACCACATTGAGAGGCTCTTTGTTCCAGTTCTGGAAAGCCCAACATACAGCTTTCAGTTCGAGTATTTGTAAACTATCTGCAACGTCACCCTGGATTGTATGTTGCTTCCACGCTCCCTGTTGTTGCCATACACATGCTGCGCTTCTTGTCTTCCGTCCTGCGTCTGTGAAGACCGTCCTTCCATCCACTGGTTGCTTTGAGCACAGGGGTTTTTCTAGCCATTTGTGTTGCTCAATTACTTGCCATAGTGGGCCCTTAGGATGCTTGTTGTGAACCAGACCAGAGTAGCCCAGCAATGCTTCCTGGATTTCGATGGAGTGCCGCAGTTGCCATTCCAAGTCTTCATTTCTAACAGGAATACTAATGTCTGCCAGCTCCAACCCATCTATTTCTGTTATTCGAGATCGGCCCTTTCGGATCAACGCGGCGATGGCTTCTGTTCTTCTCATTAGGCGAAATTTAGGCTGCACTGGTAAGAATACCCATTCTATTATTCTTACTGACTCTCCAGGGGATTCTTCCCCCTTTTTCTTTTGCCATTGAAGCACAATGGCAAGAGGGTTGGAATCTGTATTGATGATAAGCAATGACAGGGGGCGATCCTCAAGACGGCGTGTGCTCCATCCTGTTTGTAATTTAGCAGTTACTTGTTCGAGCGCTTTTGTTTGTTCTGCTGAGCAAGAACGGGGACTGTTAGCTTCTGTGCCTTGCAGCCACGGTAAAAATGGAAGTAGGTCTTTGATGGTGATTCCAACAGTGTTTCGCACCCATTGCAAATCTCCCAACAATTTTTGAGCGTCATGTAATGTCTGGATGTTTGCGTGTAATGTGATCTTCTGTGGCCTTATCTGTGCGTCTGATATTAGCCAACCCAAATATTTCCAGGGTGCAGTTCGTTGTACCTTTTCTGGGGCCAGCGCAAGACCTTGCTGACTCAATTGAGCAGCGAGCCAGGCTAAGTCGGCGTCACTCAAAGGCTGTTTCGTTGCAAGCAAAATATCATCCATGTAATGATAAATAAGTGCTGAGGCAAACTTTTGACGACTCGGACGCAAGGCCCAATCGACATACAACTGACACATGGTGGGAGAGTTTTTCATCCCTTGTGGCAAAACAACCCATTCAAAACGTCGAGTCAACGCTGCCCTGTTAATAGAGGGTATAGTGAAGGCAAATCATTGCGTGTCTTCTGAATGCAAGGGAATAGTAAAAAAGCAGTCTTTTAAGTCTATTACTACGATGTGCCACTGTTCTGGGATCATGGTAGGTGTCGGTAATCCAGGTTGAAGTGCTCCCATAGCTTGCATTTGATCGTTGACTCTTCGTAAGTCATGTAACAGTCACCACATTCCTGATTTTTTCGGTATTACGAAAATCGGGGTGTTCCATGGACTTACAGATGATTTGATGTGGCCGACCTCAAGTTGTTCTTCCACAAGTTGTTCTGCTATTCGCAGCCTGTCTTTAGTCATCGGCCACTGCTCCACCCATACGGGTGTATCGGTCACCCAGGTAATCTTTTGTATGGGCGGCTGCTCAGCAGTGGCCGTCATGATAAATGCTGATCAGTGGTTAATACCATTCCGAGTTGAGACAGCAAGTCTCTGCCTATCAGGCCTTGAAGAGTTGAAGGTAACTGCATGACATATGGCCGAAAGACTATTTGTTGTCCATCTTCAAAAACTATAGTCACAGGGTCTCTACTGGATTGAGGAGCTTTCATTCCTCCCACTCCCACAATTTGTGTCATGGGAGCCTGCAGGGGCCACGTGGGTGGCCAGTATGTTTGATTAATGATGGTGACATCCGCTCCGGTGTCGAGCATTGGTCTTAACTGAACTTGACTTTCCCCTCGTTGTAGGGTGACTCTTCTTTGTGGCCGGGAATTCATGTCTCGTGTCAGCGACCCAAAACCTTCATCTCCTCTTTGCTTTTGTCCCTCTTTTGGATGTGGCTGATGTGGATGGGCTGCTTCAAGGGCAACGATCTGGGCAATCTTGCTTCCTTTTGGAATGGTGACAGGTGGTTGTAATGCATAAACCATAATCTTTATTTGACCTGTATAGTCGGCATCAATAACTCCCAGTAATACTACAACTCCTTGTTTGCTGGTAGATGACCGTCCCAGCAGTAGCCCTCCAACAAAAGAGTCAGTTGAAAATAATGGGCCAAATGCAGTTGTCGGGATTAATGCTACTTGTTTGTCTTGCAGTGTAACTTCTACTGCGGTTGCCACATGCAAGCCGAGGTTTCCCCAGGTAGCAGGTTTGTTTCGTTGTAGGAAACCGTCTGGGGCTTCAGTTGAGGTTGAGTGCTGATTTGTGTCTTGGCGCGCGGCCCCTGTGCGCTGCGCTTGTAGTTTTCTGCCTTCCTGCATGCTGCAGTAGCATGGGCGTCACTTTTACATATGTGACACCATACAGTCTTCTGGCATGATCTTCTCCAGTGTCCAGATTCTCCACAGCAGAAGCACGGTCCCACTGCTGGCCCATTGGCTGCTTCTTTCTTTGGGTTACCAGGCCAGCTGTTTTTTCTTCCTGATAAAGCGGCTGCGATCACGTGTCCTTGCCTTTCAATGGCACCTTGCATGGCCGCAGTAAAGGCTGCAGCTTGGCTGCTTTGTTCTGCTTGTAATAACATTTCATCCACTCCCACGCCCTGTGGTAAGGTGGCCAAAACGTCTTTAGTACTTGAATTGGAATTTTCAAAAGCGAGTGTGCAGAACAAATTGATTAAATGGCTTGGTCATCCCTTGTCGTACCATTGCATACGGGGGGGAATTTTTTCTTTTCTGGGACTGATAACAGCGCTCGATGAGCCAGAATCTGAGCAATTTGATGCATGATTGTCGGATACATCAGTTGGGTTGCAGTGGTGGCATAATTTCCACTACCAGTCAATATATCTGCTTGTAACCCAAATAAAGGATCGTTAATTTCACGGTATTTGTTGGCCTCTTCCAGAGCCAATCTTTTCCATTCTCTCTCCCACAGTAAATATTGTGACGGGCTTAATAATAACGAAGCAATATTAGTGGAGTCATTTGGGCACAATACATCTGCTGTAAAAATGAATCGTATAATACTTCATGCAGCTTCTGATCGGATGCCATGTGTGGTGACAGTCTGTTTCGCTTGCTGTAAGATCTTCCAATCATGCGGTTCCCAGGTCCCTTGTCCGTTATTAATAGTAACGGGACACGCAATCGAACTGGCTGCTTCCCAATCTCCCTCTATTATAGCATCTCTGATGACACCACTCCATCGCTGTTGCAAAGGATCCTTTATGGTTCGAGCTTGAAAGTCAGGCTTGAATGAGGGAGCTGATGGTAGCTGATGGAGCTGAGGGTTCAATCGGCGACATCGTATGGGGTAATGGTTGAATCTCTCGCAGGACCTTAGATATGGTTTCTGGTTGTCTCCAAAGTGATGATGAAACTGGTTTAAGGGTTTCTTCCATTTCTTGCTGTCTAATTGACAATTCAGGGAGCTTGTTCAGGATCTCTTGCAGGGGTTCATTCGGATCTTCCTCTTTCTTGGTCTGAGGCCTCTCCATTCGCTGCATAACTTGATCATTAGCTCTGACAGATTTGTCAGGACTCATTTCTGATTCAGAATCCTCGTCGGAAGAGGGCATCAAAGGGTTAATTTTCGGGCGACAGTCGGCTCCGCCCTGTGCCTCCACTTTCTGCTGGGCCGCGCCTCTCGAGTCCCGCGGCAGCGCCGCTTGCGGTTTTTCTGCAGTTGCAACCTCCGTCGGCAGGGAAACGTTCTCTTTTTCACTTTTCTGCAACAAGTCCTTCAGAGAGGAGCACACCGGGGCCGCTGTACCCTTCATGGGGCGTGTCTGTCCTAGTCGAAAATATGTCGCCAGTCGGGACGAGCAGGGGGTTTCCTCCTTTGCCTTTTTCCCTTCCTGCCCTCCCCCTAACGCTTCGATCGCTGCCGCAGCAACTTTCTTTTCTGCCTGCATGATTTCTAGAGTGCGTATTATGGTTTTCCAAACCGTTCCTAGTCCTTTCGCTTCTTTTCCTTCTTTTCCTC
The DNA here is from genome assembly GCA_020746105.1 of Trogon surrucura. Lineage (NCBI taxonomy): Eukaryota > Metazoa > Chordata > Aves > Trogoniformes > Trogonidae > Trogon > Trogon surrucura. The sequence continues at coordinate 1,525,234 of CM036657.1, forward strand.
CCTCTAGAGTACAGTCCCACAAAAGGTCTCCTACTTCACGCCATTCTGCTGAGCTAAAGCTTAATGACGGGTCCTTCATTTTCTCCCGCTTCCGAGCCCATTGGATCAGGGCCAATACGTCTCGCTCCTTTACTTTTTCTCCTCTCTTAGAGAGTATATCAACAAGGAGGCGAGTTGCCCCGTCAGTTTCCATCGCGGTCTTACCTTGGCAGGGGCTTGATCGGCTGCTCAAGCTCTGGTCTCCGGTGCCCTTTTGACCACACCTGGAACTCTCCTGCCTCCAGCTCTCCAGCTCCTAAATCGGCTCATGTCCGATACTTCGGAGACTTTCCATATTTAAGCAATCCGCATTTAAGTAATTCCCCTTTTAAGCAATTCCCCATTTAAGCCTGTTCGGGCGCCAGATAAAGAGGGTCCCTCTGGAGAGCCAACCAAGTTAACAACCATCCCACCAATATGGCTACAAGTCGTCCTCCCTTTATTGCTCCGGACAGCTCAATATATACAGTTAAGCAGCGTCCACGTGCCTGCCCCTTAACAGAGTTGGTCAGTTACAGGTTTACACGCGCCAGCGTTTTATTGGATAGTGCCATTCAACTATGCAGGTGGCTCTCTCCCCCCAGCAAGGCTACAAAACAGATAAACCTCCTCCTCTCTGTGCCCCAAGGCAGCTCCAAGGACAGAGCCTTTGTTTAGGCCTAAGCTGGTTTGTCCAAACCTTTAAAGGGATACCGCGCCTCTGCTCTATAAGAAATTCTTCTACAGGCTTACTTCAGATATAGGGAGTTGTAGTGGTTTGACCCTGGCTGGTGGCCAGGTGCCCACACAGCCACTCTGTCACTCCCCCTTCTCAGCTAAACAGAGGGAGAAAATATAACGAAGGGCCCGTGGTTTGAGATAAGGACAGGGAGATCACTCAGCAATTAACATCAAAGGGAAAACAGACTCAACTTGGGGAAATTAACTGAATTTATTACCAATCAAATTAGAGAAGGGCGATGAGAAAGAAAATCAAATCTTAGAAATAACACCTTCCCCCCATCCCTCCCTTCTTTCTGGGTTTAACATCAGTCCCAATGTATCTATTTCTTGTCCCCGAGCAGTGCAGGGGAAACAGGGAATGAGGGTTGTGGTCAGTTCATCAGATGTTGTGTCTACCACTCCTTCTTCCTCAGGGGAAGGACTCCTCTGCTCCAGTGTGGGGTCCCTCTCATATGAGACCATTCTTCATGAACTTTCCCCAATGTGAGTCCTTCCCATGAGAGACAGTTCTTCATGAACTGCTCCAATGTGGATCCTTTCCGTGGGGTGCAGTTCTGCAGGAGCAGATTGCTCCAGCGCGAGGCGAGTCCCCCGTGGGGTCACAAGTCCTGCCACCAAACCTGCTCCAGCATGGGGTCCTCTCTCCACAGGCTACAGGTCCTGCCAGGAGCCTGCTCCAGTGTGGGATTTCCATGGGGTCACAGCCCTTTTCAGGCATCCCCTCGCTCCAGCATGGGGTCCTTCACAGGCTAAAGGTGGGCATCTACACCCTGTCACACCCATGGGCTGCAGGGGAACAGCCTGCTTCACTGTGGGCTTCACCATGGCCCAGGGGAATCTCTGCTCTGGTGCCTGGAGCACATCACTGACCTTGGTATCTTCACATATTCTCACTCCTGTCTCTTTCTCTGCACTTGCACTAGCTTTTTTTTTTTTTTTTTCCCCACTTAATTAATATGTTATCACAGAATCACAGAATGTCAGGGATTGGAAGGGACCTCGAAAGATGATCTAGTCCAGCCCCTCTGCCAGAGCAGGATCACCTACAGTAGATCGCACAGGAACGCGTCCAGGCAGGTTTTGAATGTCTCCAGAGAAGGAGACTCCACAACCTCCCTGGGCAGCCTGTGCCAGGGCTCTGTCACCCTCACAGTGAAAAAGTTGTTTCTGATATTTTTGTGGAACCTCCTATGTTCCAGCTTGTATCCGTTGCCCCTTGTCCTGTCATTGGACATCACTGAGAAGAACCTGACACCGTCCTCCTGACAGTCCCCCTTGACATATTTATAAATATTAATGAGGTCACCCCTCAGCCTCCTCTTCTCCAAGCTGAAGAGACCCAACTCCTTCAGCCTTTCCTCATCAGGGAGACGTTCCACTCCATCATCTTTGTGGCTCTGCACTGGACTCTCAAGCAGTTCCCTGTCTCTCTTGAACTGAGAGGCCCAGAACTGGACACAATATTCCAGATGTGGCCTCACCAGGGCAGAGTAGAGGGCCAGGAGGACCTCTCTCGACCTACTTGCTACTCCCCTTCTGATACACCCCAGGATGCCATTGGCCTTCTTGGCCACGAGGGCACATTGCTGGCTCATGGTCATCCTGATGTTCACCAGAACCCCAGGTCCCTTTCTCCTACACTGCTCTCCAGCAGGTCGGTCCCCAACCAGAGGCATTGCCACCATTGCTGATAGGCTCAGCCTTGGCCAGCGGCAGATCTGTCTTCGGAGCCAGCTAGCATTGGCTCTATTGGACATGGGGCAAGCTTCTAGCAGCTTCTCACAGAAACCACCCGTATAGCACCCCTGCTACCAAAACCTGGCCATGCAAACCCCAATACAGTCATTTATTGCTTTTATTTTGTATTTCCACTTTATCTTTAAATGATTACTTTGATAAACTTTTTTCCTCTGACAGAGACAAGATGCAGTGTTCTCCTATGCTTTTGTGTAAACTTGAGCTTTATCTTTTTTATTTAGGTAGCTGTGGAGAAATTTGGGATTTAAGATTTCATTAATGTTTGATATAACTATTTCTGACTTTCCTGACTGTTGGCTAAACTCTGTTGGCTTTCATCTCAACTAGATTTCAAGTAATTTGGGCCCTTTATCTGAGAAGCTACTCTGGTGTATCAGGACTGAATGTTTCAATAATTAGAATTAAAAGTCTTTTTTTTACTTAGTATTTAGTGTCAGGCTTTAAAACACAAAAACTGTTTGAGTAGTAAATGCTATTGGAATACACAAGTCACTGCCTTCATTTTTTCCTGCTAATTCTGTCTGAAGTAAATTAAATTTGGATTAATTTTCCATTTAATGATAGTGCAGTGGCAGTATTCAGATGGATTGTGCTTTGAAACAGATCATTTATGTGTAAGAAATAAAACTTATCCTAAAGAGCTTAGACTAAGTAAAGAAAATAGGTGATTGAGAAAAGAGGGAATTAAAGCACAGAGATATAATCTTTTGAACTTCATAAATTTGTTACATCATCCGCATCAGTAAATTTTAAAGTTAAAAATATTATTTTAAAACATGCCTTAAATATTAAACTGTGTTACTGAATTCAGAGGTTAGATAAGGAACAGGGATTAAAAAGTGTTAATGGTTTTGTCAGGGAGCAGCAAGGGCATGCTGCTGCTTCATAGGAACAGGCAAGCCAGGAGCAGAGAGTGACGGCAAGGCAGACAGGGCACTGGCCTTACCAACAAGGAGTGCAGTCCCACAATATCTGAATAAGGAGAGCATATCAGCTCTGGTAACAGTGATCAGATTCAACCAAAGTTGATGATCACCAGGTAAATCTTTAGTAATGAGGCAGGTCCAAGGTTAAGCCAGAAAGTGAAATCAGCAAGTTGAAGTCAGGTCCAGAGACAACAGTTACCAAGGTCACACACAGTCCAGTGGTCACCAAGCCAAGTCCATAGTGATGAGAGAAGTCCAAGATAAAGCCAGGGAGACTAATCTGTGGGTCAGCATCTAGGCCAGGCACAGACATGGTTGCAACGTAGCTCATGCAGAGGGACCAACCAAGGGAGGGAGCTTCAGCTTAAATGATGTTGCTAAATGGAGCAGAGTGAGCTCACACTGGAAATTTTTCAAACTTTTTCAAGCTTCTTCTGAACTAGTTGTAACCTCTGCAGTTAGAATAAAGCTCTGGAACAAGGCAGCCCTAAAGCTCTTCTTTGAACTTTTGCGCAGATCCCTTTTGATATGAATGGTGCTTAACAGTAAGCTGACAAAATACTAGACAACTTTTTTTAATGACGCTGCCTGCATTTCACTGTAAAGAATACTGGTTTTCTACATTTTCACCTTTTTGTTGAACTAATAAATGCTATATGCGAAATGCATAATGGGGACTGCAAAAAATTCTGTCAACTAGCCCTGTTTGTGTTTGCTTTTTCCTGAAGGTAAGCATCTGCTTGGAATGCAATAGCAGCAAATTACGTGGATTGAAACGAAAATGGATCCGCTGCTCAGCACAAGCAACAGTCTTGCATCTAAAGAAGTTCATTGCTAAAAAACTTAACCTTTCTTCTTTTAATGAGGTAATGTTTAAATATTTTAAAATGATTTTTCAAAGGAAAGTATTATGGATTATTTTCAAAACAGTGTCTTTCCTTCCAACCAGATTTTTAAAAAAGCTGAAGCACACACTATTTCCTAATATAAAGGAACAGAAAATGTCTAAGTTGAGGAGCTGAATGCAGGCAAATAAGTTTTTCTCCAAATTTACCTTCCTCCCTTTTAATTTAAGGATGCTAGTCATCTTCCCTTTTTTTTCTCCCCCCCCCCAACACAATGCAGATGTAGCACTTCCTGGTTCTTTTCTTTATACAGAGTTGGCAATGCAGTTCAGTGTGTTGTTCCATGACCAGTTTTAAAACATACCAAAAGGCTTGGCTACGTGTTTTGCATCTGTGTTAAAACTGACTCCTGCAAGATGCTTGTTTGGTGACCTTAAATGAAGGGATACACTGCCCTAGCAGAGATTTTTCACTCAATGTAGAGAATGGATCATAACAGTTGGACACCACTGAAAGACTGATTTAGTGGAAAGCAGCACATATACCTTCTTTTGCTTCTCTGCTCTGAGTGAAACTCAGCCTTGTGTAGTATCAGCTGGTGCTATCCTTCCTGCAGGGAGTACATAATTGGACTGTACATGGGAAGAAATCATGGTGGAGGGTAAGGGAAGAAAGAAGCTTTTCTATTGTCACTACACAAATGGTATCTATTCTCTGCAAATTCTGTCATTTCAGATGCTAAAACTAGAACACATAATGGCAGGCATGTGAAAATGTAGCCACTGTTCCCTCTTTGTTGATATTAATCACAGTCCCCCTCCATCCACTCTGACTCTCAAACTGCCATCTCTCAATCTTGAAAACTTCCAAGAATGGTGATGCCTTTGGGTAACTTGTTCTGGTGCTTAATTATCCTTGTAGAGATTTTTTTTTTCTCATTATAACCAGTTGGAACTTCCTGTTTCCACTGATGACCATTGTCTCTCACTCCCCACCATGCCATGCACCTCAGTAAAGAGCCAAGTTCTGTCTTCTCTGTAGGTTTCTCTTATGTATTGGAAGGCTCTAACTAGGTCTCCTTTAAGCCTTGTCTTCTCCAAGATAAATAGGTCCAGTTCACAGAATCACAGAATTGCCTAGATTGGAAAAAACCTTTAAGATCATCAAGTCCAATCATTAACCTAACACTGACAAATCCTTGCCTAGACCATATCCCTAACACTATGTCTACCTGAATCTTAAATACCTCCAGGTACAGGGACTCCACCACTGCCCTGGGCAACCCATTCCAATGCCTGATAGCCCTTTCAGTAAAGAAATTCTTCCTAATATCCAATCTAAACTTCCCTTGGCACAACTTGAGGACATTTCCTCTTGTCCTTGGTTGAAGAGACTGCTCCCTATGTCTCTACAACCTCCTTTCAGGTAGTTGCAGAGAGTGATAAGGTCTCCCTTCAGCCTCCTTTTCTCCAGGCTAAACAACCCCAGATCCCTCAGCCACTCCTCATAAGACATGCTCTAGACCCTTCACCAGCTTTGTTGCCCCCTCAACCTCTTCTTATAGGGTCTGTGTTCAAGCACCCTGACCATCTTGGTGACTCTGCTGAACTTGCTCAAGTTTATCAATATTTTTCTTGGACTGAAGGAGCCAAAACTGGATGCAGCATTCCATATGTCATCTAATGAGAACTGAGTAAAGGGGAATAATCACTTAGAATCACAGAATCATAAAATAGAAAGCTGGAAGGAACCTTCAAAAGTCATCTAGTCCAACCCCTCTGCCATGGGCAGGGACATCATTCAGTAGATCGGGTTGCTCAAAGCCCCATCCAACCTAAACTTGAACACTTCCAGAGATGGGGCATCTACAGCTTCTCTGGGCAACCTGTTCCAGTATCTCACCATTCTTATAATAAATAATTTCTTCCTTATATCCAGTTGGAATCTACCCTCTTTCAGTTTAAAACTGTTGCCCCTTGTCCTGTCACTACAGGCCTTGGTAAAAAATCTTTCTCCATCTTTCTCATAAGCCCCCTTTAAGTATTGAAAGGCTGCAATAAGGTCTCCCCAAAGTCTTCTCGTCTCCAGGCTGAACAACCCCAACTCTCTCAGACTTTCTTCAGAGAAGAGGTGTTCCAACCCAGTGATCATTTTCTTGGTCCTCCTCTGGACCCACTCTAACAGGTTTATGTCTTTCTTGTGCTGGGGACTACAGAGCTGAATGCAGTACTCCAGGTGGAGTCTCAGGAGAGCAGAGTAGAGGGGGACAATGACCTCTATTGACCTGCTGGCCATGCTCCTTTTCATGCAGCCGAGGATACGATTTGCTTTCTGGGCTGTAAGCTCACATTGGTAGCTCTTGTCCAATTTTTTGTCCACCAGTATCCCCAAATCCTTTTCTGCAGGGCTGCTCTCAATTCATTCATCACTCAGCCTGCATTGATGCTGGGGATTTCCCTGACCCAGGTGCAGAATCTTGCACTTGGCCTTGCTGATCTTCATGAGGTTTGCATGGGCCCACTCCTCAAGCCTGCCAAGGTCCCTGTGGGTGCCATCCTTTCCCTTTAGGGAATCAACTGCACCACTCAGCTTGGTGTCATCTGCAAATATGCTGAGGGTGCACTCAATCCCGCTGTCTATGTCATTGTTGAAGATATAAAATAGTAAGCCAAGATTGACAGCATCCACTGTTCACTCCTTATCCATGGATTTAGTAATTTCATTAAAGAAGGCAATCAGGTTGGTCAAGTGTGATTTTCTTCCCCTTGACAATGTCTTTGTTTCAGCTAAAAACCTCAATTCTGTTTAGTGATTTTTACTTTCCAGTTTAGTCTCTTCTAAGAGGCTGCACGTTCTGAAGTCAGCAGCACGTTTTTGCAGACAGTGCCTGCTACTGGCAGTGATAACACCTGATGTTTACAGTTACTGCCTGGGACTGGGATGCAGAAAGGCTCTTGCTTATACTTATTCCTATAGTGACCAAGGCCACTGCTGGCTCTTGTGTGCCACGCTGGGGGTGCTGGGTAGTAAGAGGGGGGCACAAGGAAGTAAAAGGTGGCACCTCCGGGGGGTAATAGACAGGACAGGTGACCAACGAGAGTATTCCATCCCATATATGTCATATTTAGTATAAACTGAGTGATCACAAGAGTTTCGTCCCTTTTCTGCAGTGGCCGGTGTCCAGGGAGGATTCCATCTGACCTCCTGCTTTTGATCCGGATCCTGAGTTCCCGAATCCAACTCCCTGTATCCAGCTCCCGCCACCGCTGAGCCTGGGACTTCCCCAGTGCCGCCTGCTCTGCAGCATCAGTGGGGATTGCTATGGGGGGGGGGAGTCAGGTTCAATATCGAGCTTATATAGAGTTGTATATAATTCTTTATTTTTATCATTTCACTATTATTTCCATTATTGTTTTATTAAAGCTTTTCTAGTTTTTCTTCTCTAACCCGTAAGTCTCTCTGCCTCATTCCCTTTTCCTTCCCATTTGGAGGGGAAGAGGGGGTTAGAGAGTGTCTGTCCACATTTAGTGGCTGACCCATCCCTAAATAGTTACAGATGATTAGGAATAGCCAGCATTGATTTACCTTTGCCCTTATGTGCCCAGAAATGGCTTCCAAGAGGACCGACTTCATGACTTTCTCAGAGGTCACCAAAGTGAGGCTGACTGGTCTCTAGTTCCCTAGATAATCCTTCTTGCCCTTTTTGAAGTTGGCTACAACATTTCTCCAGTCATTGGATACCTTCCATCATCTCTGTGACCTTTCAACTATGATAGCGTCGCCTCACAATGACATCAGTAAGTTCTTGTGGCACCCTTGGATGGATCCCATCTGGTTCCATTGACTAGTATAGGTTGACATTTCTCAATAGATTGCTGAGTTGATCCTCCTCTGCTACTGGCAGTTCATCTCCTCCTTGGACCCTATCTCTAGGCACAAAAAGGTCTGGGAGACCTTGTTGGTGAAAACCAAGGCAAAGAAGGCACTAAGTACCTTAACCTTATCTGCAGACACTGTCACTGAATTGTCCACCTCATGCAGCAGTGGACTCACAATTGTTTATTCTTTTATTGATAATGTAGCAATAGAAGTTCTTGTTGCCCTTGATGTTCCTTGCCAGTTTCAGCTCCAGCTGAGTTTTGGCTTTCCCCAAACCACCCCTGTATACCTGCGCAATGTTTCTATATTCCTTCTTTGTGACCTGTCCTCACTTCCACCTTGTGTATATGTCCCTTTTCTCATGAGCTCCCTGTTTAGCTAAGCTGGTCTCCTGATGAATCTACAAATTTTTCTGAGTGTTGGGATGGATTGTTCTTGTGCTTGGAGGGCATTGTCCTTAAAGACTTGTCATCTCTTGAGCTCCTTTGACCTTCAGAGCTGCCTGTCATGGGATACAACTTACCAGCTCCCTGAAAGAGCAAATTTCTCCTATACTGAAGCCCAAGGTCTGTACTCTGCTACTTGATTTCCTTGCTCCCTTCAGAATCTTAAACTTCACTATTTTGTGTTTGCTACAACCAAGGGTGCCATTGATTATCATTCCGCAGAAAGTTCTTCCTTTTTTATGAGTAGTAGATCCAGCTGTATGTCACCTATGGTTGGCCCATCTAGCATCTGTGTTAAAATTCCCAACACCTTTCGTAAACCTGGATTGCTTTCTTACTAATGACACCTTTTGCTTTTATGTTTAAACTCACTATTCCACTGCAGCAATCTCTGGTTTTCCAACCTACTTTGCTCTTCCTGAAATATAAGAATGTTCATTCAACAGTACTTGTGTTTCAGGAGTCCTCCCTTCCCTTTTAAGGGCAAATGGCATTTTTTTTTGGAAACACTATATTGGTATGTCCAGTGAAAAATAGGTTTTGAGGAGGAAGGCCCAGAGGATTTGAACACTTGGTTGGATGCTATAGACAAATCCTGGTTTGAGTTATTGTCTGTCAGCTAAGCCATGTTAGTGGAGTGCATGCACATTCTTAGCTTTCTCAGGTTGTGATAAAGTACCATTAGCATATATCAATTTCGTGGTGACTTACTCTTTCATTACATGTCACCTTGCAGTCAAATAGTCTAAGATCATGTGCGTGATCATCTACTGCAATCCAGCTGATGGCTGGTCATATGATCTCACATTTGCTTATAAGTCCATACCTGTGCTGTTTCTAATATCAAGATCTTTCAAAGCTGACATAGAAAAGTAAAAACAACTATAAAATGTCTGCAAAAAAAAAAGTCCTAAACACTGATGTATAAACTAGGGAGATCCTTTTAAAAATGTATTTTCAAAGTAGAAAGTTACTTGCTAGGTACTGTGTAAACAGTTTTCATAGCATGTCAAAGACAAAGCTGTCTTTACATGAGAATTGAGATCTGTTTCTTTGAACTTTTTATTGGGTCTTATCTGCAATACATTGTTTCAAAGACATGTTCTGTGTCTCAGTGAATTAATTATTTCTTCTTTTTACATCAGCTGGATATATTATGCAATGAAGAGATTCTTGGCAAGGACCACACACTCAAGTTTGTAGTCGTTACTAGATGGAGATTTAAGGTATGACACCACTGCTTTTCATCAAAATTCCATATAAAACATTATTTGACTAAAGAACAAAGTTCATAAAGCATATATCGTGCAGGTCTATACTGCAATAACTTGAAATTGTTTAAAATATATTTTTTAAAATATCTAATAAACTATCTTTAAAAATAGATATTTTTCTTAATTCAAAAGGAAAAAATGGGGGAAAATATAAAATGTGCCACTAAAGAAAAGGGGAAGGTGATGGCAAATGTCAGTTTGCTAGTAATTAAGACTGTATAAAGTAAAGGAGACTGAAGCCATCGAGAAGGACATTTTTCTCAGCCATGTCTGTCACATAAAACTAATATTACTCTGTGTAGATTGTGAAACTAGTTACAGTGCAGAGGAGACAAATATTCAATACATTTGTATTCTGTAGTTCAGAAGAGAGAGGCTCAATATACTCATTAAAGGAGGCGGATGAATTAATTTTGCTCCCCACATCACTTCAAAAGGAATATTTAGCAATATTTAATACACATAAACAAGCTGGAGAAAGCAGCTGAGTGGGTCTCTGGGTTACTGATGTTAGTTTCTTTAAATAAAAAAAACCCAAAACTCTACACACCAAAACTTAGAGCTGAATAGTTAATGATGAAGGATTCATATTGAGCATAAATTATCACTGATTATTTATGGCCACATAAATAAAATGGCTGTAGGCATCATGAAATGTCAAGATGAACATCTAAGATAGAAGTCATACCCAGATAATCAGTGGCTGTGCAGTTTGGGAGGGATAATTTTGAAGAGGGGTTAATGTTCATAATGGACATGCAAAACAACACAAGCTTCCAGGATAACCACAGAATCATAGAATAGTTTTGGTTGGAAAAGACCTTTAAGATCATCAAGTCCAACCATCGACCCAGCCCTACCAAGTCAGCTGCAAAACCATCACAGAATCACAGAATGTCAGGGGTTGGAAGGGACCTCAAAAGATCATCTAGTCCAGCCCCCCTGCCAGAGCAGGATCACCTACAGTAGGTCACACAGGAACGCATCCAGGTGGGTTTTGAATGTCTTCAGAGAAGGAGACTCCAAAACCTCCCTGGGCAGCCTGTGCCAGGGCTCTGTCACCCTCATTTTTTCTAATATTTTTGTAGAACCTCCTATCACAGAATCATAGAATCATAGAAGCATAGAATGTTAGGGATTGGAAGGGACCTCGAAAGATCATCAAGTCCAATCCCCCTGCCAGAGCAGGAATGCCTAGACTATGCCACACAGGAACGTGTCCAGGCAGGTCTTGAATGTCTCCAGAGAAGGAGACTCCACAACCTCTCTGGGCAGCCTGTTCCAGGGCTCCGTCACCCTCACTGAGAAGAAGTTTCTTCTCGAGTTTAAGCGGAACCTCTTATGTTCCAGTTTCAGCCCATTACCCCTTGTCCTATCAGTGGTTGTCACCGAGAAGACCCTGGCTCCATCCTCGTGACACTCCTCCTTTATATATTTGTAAACATTAATGAGGTCACCCCTCAGTCTCCTCTTCTCCAAACTAAAGAGCCCCAGCTCCCTCAGTCTTTTCTCATAAGGGAGATGCTCCACTCCCTTAATCATCCTAGTTGCCCTGTGCTGGACTCTCTCCAGCAGTTCCCTGTCTTTCTTGAGCTGAGGGGCCCAGAACTGGACACAATTTTCCAGATGGGGTCTCACCAGGGCAGAGTAGAGGGGAAGGAGAACCTCTCTTGACCTACTAACCACCCCCCTTCTAATACACCCCAGGATGCCATTGGCCTTCCTGGCCACAAGGGCACACTGCTGGCTCATGGTCATCCTGCTGTCCACCAAGACTCCCAGGTCCCTTTCCCCTACACTGCTTTCTAATAAGTCATTCCCCAACTTATACTGGAACCTGGGGTTGTTCCTACCCAGATGCAAGACTCTACACTTACCCTTGTTATATTTCATTAAATTTTTCCCTGCCCAACCCTCCAGCCTGTCCAGGTCTCGCTGAATGGCAGCACAGCCTTCTTGTGTGTCAGCCACTTCTCCCAGCTTGGTGTCATCAGCAAACTTGCTGATAGTACTCTCTAGTCCTTCATCCAAGTCATCGATGAATATATTGAATAATACTGGTCCCAGTACCGACCCTTGAGGGACTCCACTGGATACAGGTCTCCAACCAGACTCCGCCCCATTGACCACAACTCTCTGGCTTCTTCCCCTTAGCCAGCTCACAGTCCACCTCACTACCCGAGAGTCTAGACCACACTTCCTCAGTTTAGCAGCAAGGATGCTGTGGGAGACTGTGTCAAATGCTTTACTGAAGTCAAGGTAGACCACATCCACCGCTCTGCCATCATCTATCCACCTTGTTATATCCTCATAAAAGGCCATGAGGTTAGTCAAGCACGACTTCCCCTTGGTGAAGCCATGTTGACTGTCTCTAATGACCCTCTTATCCTTGATATGCCTTGAGATGGCACCAAGGATAAGTTGTTCCATGACTTTCCCAGGGATGGAGGTGAGGCTGACCGGTCTATAGTTACCCGGGTCCTCCTTCTTGCCCTTTTTGAAGACTGGAGTGACATTTGCTTCCCTCCAATCCTCAGGCACCTCTCCCGTCTCCCAAGACTTGGCAAAGATGATGGAGAGTGGTCTAGCAATGGCATCAGCCAGCTCCCTCAGCACCCATGGATGCATCCCGTCTGGACCCATGGATTTATGGATATCCAGATTGCTTAATTGGTCCCTAACCCAGTCCTCATCGACTAAAGCAAACTCCTCCACTGCCCTGACTTCCTCTGGGGCCTCAGGGGAACGGGGCTCCTCAGGACAGCCTCTGGCAGAGTAGACAGAGACAAAGAAGGCATTCAGTAACTCTGCCTTCTCTGTATCTTCTGTCACCAAGGCACCCACCTCACTCATCAGTGGGCCTACATTGCCTCTGGTGTTAGTTTTATCTGCCACGTATTTGAAAAAGCTCTTCCTGTTGTCCTTGACCCCTCTCGCCAGGTTCAATTCTAGGGAGGCCTTTGCTTTCCTAGTTGCCTCCCTACATCCTCGGACAACAGCCTTACATTCTTCCCAAGTGGCCAGCCCTGCCTTCCAAGATCTGTAAATTCTCCTCTTGCACTTGAGCTTACCCAGCAGATCCCTGTTTAGCCATGCAGGTCTCCTGGCTCCCTTCCTTGACTTCCTTCGTGTCGGGATGCTCTGATCTTGAGCACGGTAGAAGCAGTCCCTGAACGCTAACCAACTATCTTGGGCCCCTTTACCTTCAAACAACCTTGCCCATGGGATTTTCTCTAGTAATTGCTTGAAAAATCCAAAGTTTGCCTTGGCAAAGTCCAGGGTTGCAATTCTGCTTGCTATTTTGTTTCTGCTACATGAGATCCTGAACTCCACCATTTCATGGTCACTGCAGCCAAGGCAGCCCTCAACCTTTACTGCTTCAACCAGATCCTCCTTGTTAGTGAGGATGAGGTCCAGCAGTGCTCCTCTCCTAGTCGGCTCCTCCACCATTTGCATCAGAAAATTATCATCGATGCACTGGAGGAACCTCCTGGACTGTGGCTGGCTGGCTGAGTTGTCCTTCCAGCAAATATCAGGGAAGTTAAAATCCCCCATGACAACCAGGGCCTGTGATTGTGAGACCGCTCTCAGCTGCCTGTAGAAGGCCTCATCAACTTCCTCACCCTGATCTGGTGGCCTGTAATAGACACACACAACAGTATCTCTCCTGCCAGCCTGCCCCTTAATTCTAACCCATACACTCTCAACCTCCTCCTCATCCATAAAAAATCATGCGTAGGATCACAGCAGTCAAAAATGTACTGAAGGCAACAATAAAAAAAGATCACACATGGAGCTGTTTCATCCCACGGCTCAGATCCCGGCAGAGAGACCTTTGGGCTTTAACGATGAAGCATCGTCTACCCATGGAACATCAACCTTACCGTGTAATTGCATGTGAGAACCACGTCAGTGCCGTCCTTCAGATAATGCATTTCTGTGAAGCTGTTGGCTAACAGGCCCCTGGGAAAAGGAAAAAAAAAAAGACAGCACACGTAATCGTAAGGTCACATCATCCTGACTTTGTCCTTTAGTGGTTCCATTTGAGATGGCGATCAAAGCCAAGTACTAACGATACGAAAACTACCAGAGCTGAGTGTGAAATAAGGAGCAATGGAAGTACAAATACTGAAGCTGCAGTACCTGAACTCTTCCGTCGTTAATTGTGAAAAGACTACAAGTTTCCAGCTTGCCTTCTCTTCCAAATGAGGGCTGCAAGCTGGCAAATTTCAGTACTGAATTTTCCATGTAATTTTCAACACACTTTACCTAAGAGTGTCCACTGATAGGACAAGGGGAAATGAGTTTAAGTTGAAGGAGAATAGATTTAGATTAGATCTTAGGAAGAAATTCTTCAGTATGAGGGTGGCAAAACTTTGGAATGAATTGCCCAGAGATGTTGTGGCTGCCCCCTCCCTGGAGGTGTTCAAGGCCAGGTTGGACAGAGCCTTGAGTAGCCTGATCTAGTTGAGAGGCATCCCTGCCCACAACAGGGAGGTTGGATTAGATGATCTCTAAGGTCCCTTCCAGCCTGGGCCATTCTATGATTCTATGATCCATGCCTGGATGGTATTCAAGACATTGTAGTTGCTCTTTCACGTAAAGAGTGACTCCACCACCTCACCTGGCTGGTCTGTCTTTCCTGAAAAGGACATAGCCACCCATGACCACATTCCAGTCATGTGAGCTGTCCCACCATGTCTCTCTAATTGCCACCAGATCATAATCTCCTGCCCGAACCCAGGTTTCTAGCTCCTCCTGTTTATTCCCCATGCTGCGTGCATTGGTGTATAAGCATTTCAGGGAGCAAGCTGAGCACACTGATCTCACCCTAGGGGGATGGAAGGCCACCCGGTCCTCATAATTTCTAGAACACCGCCCCGCTGCAATCCCAGCTATAACCCCATCCCCCTTCATATCTAGTTTAAAGAACGCTCTATGAGTCCCACCAGCTCGTGACCAAGGATCCTTTTTTCCCTTTGTGTCATTTGAACCCCAGCTTGTTTCAGTAGACCAGGTGCCCTGTAGATCTCCCCATGGTTAAAAAATCCAAAGCTAGACCGCTGGCACCACCCCTTTAGCCAAGTATTAATCTGCTGCACAACGTGCACCCATTGCCCCTTGTCCTGTCATTGGACATCACTGAGAAGAGCCTAGCTCCGTCCTCCTGACACTCCCCCTTGACATATTTATAAACATTAATGAGGTCACCCCTCAGCCTCCTCTTCAAGCTAAAGAGACCCAGCTCCCTCAGTCTTTCCTCACAAGGGAGATGTTCCACTCCCTTCATCATCTTTGTGGCTCTGTGCTGGACTCTCTCAAGCAGCTCCCTGTCCTTCTTGAACTGAGAGGCCCAGAACTGGACACAATATTCCAGATGCAGCCACACCAGGGCAGAGCAGAGGGGCAGGAGGACCTCTCTTGACCTACTTGCTACTCCCCTTCTAACACACCCCAGGATGCCATTGGCCTTCTTGGCCACGAGGGCACATTGCTGGCTCATGGGCATCCTGCTGTCTCCCAGGACCCCCAGGTCCCTTTAACCTACGATGCTCTCCAACAGGGCAGTCCCCAACCTGTACTGGTATTTGGGGTTATTCTTTCCCAAGTGCAAAACTCTACACTTGCCCTTGTTGAATTTCATAAGATTTCTCCCCTGCCCAGCCCTCCAGCCTGTCCAGGTCTCTCTGAATGGCAACACAACCTGCTGGGGTGTCAGCCACTCCTCCCAGTTTCGTGTCATCAGCAAACTTGCTGACAGTGCTCTCTAATCCCTCATCCAGGTCACTGATGAATATATTGGACAGCACTGGCCCCAGCACTGACCCCTGAGGGACCCCACTAGACACAGGCCTCCAACTAGACTCTGCCCCATTGACCACAACTCTCTGACTTCTTCCCTTCAACCAGTTCACAATCCACCTCACTACTCGGTCATCCAGACCACAATTCCTCAGTTTAGCTACGGGGTGTCAAATGCTTTACTGAAATCCAGATAGACCACATCCACTGCACGGTCACCATCCATCCACCTGGCTATGTCTTCGTAAAAGGCTATCAGGTTGGTCAAACATGACTTCCCCTTGGCAAAGCCATGCTGACTGCTCCTAATAACCTTCTTATCCTTGATATGCCCAGAGACAGCGCCAAGGATAAGATGTTCCATCACCTTTCCAGGGATGGATGGAGGTGAGGCTGACTGGTCTGTAGTTACCTGGGTCATCCTTCCTGCCCTTCTTACAGACTGAAGTGACATTCGCTTTCCTCCAGTCCTCAGGCTCCTCAGGCACCTCACCATGGCCCTAAGCACGACATCTACTTGTCTTTTAAACACCTCCGGGAGTGGTAACTCAACTCCCTGGGCAGCCTGTTCCAATGCCTGACAACCCTTTCAGAGAAGAAGTTCCTCCTACTATCCAACCTAACCTACCCTGGAACAACTTGAGGCCATTTCCTCTCATCCCATCAGTAGCTACTAGGGAGAAGAGACTGACCCCCACCTCGTTACAACCTCCTTTCAAATAGTTCTAGAGAATGATAAGGTCTTGCCTCAGCCTCCTTTTCTGCAAACTTTTCTGCCCCAGTTCCCTCAGCTGCTCCTCATGACTTTTTCTCCAGACCCTTCATCAACTTTGTTGCCCTTCTTTGGACACGCTCTAGCATCTGTCTTTCTTGTAGTGAGGGGCCCAAAACCGAAGATAGTATTCAAGATGTGGCCTCACCAGTGCCAAGTACAGGGACACGATCACTTCCCTGCTCCTGCTGGCCACACTATTCCTGATACAGGCCAGGATCTCATTAGCCTTCTTGGCCACCTGGGCACACTGCTGGCTCATGTTCAGCTGGCTATCAATCAAAACCCCAGGTCCTTCTCTGCCAGACAGTTTTCCAGCCTCTCTTCCCCAGTCTGTAGTTTTGCATGGGGTCGATGTGTCCCAAGTGCAGGACCCAACACTTGGTCTTGTTGAATCAGTACTGCGGTAGAAAGATGTAATACCTTTGGATGCATATTTAGAAGGGATGAATGAGAATAGGTAGGCAATTTTTATATGTGTATGAAGAAATAATTAATTTCAGATTGGGAAATAGAAGGTAGGAAATTGTGGTCAGTTATTTGATCATTTTTGTGGACCTCCTCTGGACCTGTTCCAACAAGTGCACATCCTTCTTGTGTTGAGGGCTCCAGAGCTGGATGCAGTACTCCAGGTGAGGTCTCACCAGAGCAGAATTAAGCATACAACAGGATGTCTTAAGAGATATACTAATATTTCCTTAAGCCTTATTCCTTAAAACTTATTATCTAATATCTCCTCATAACATGTGACAATGGTGAAATGTTTTTCACTCCTCATATAATTACTTAGTTAACCAATATGTTCTGTTTTATCATGAGTAAGATTGCATTTACAGTAGATCTTTCTCAATTTTATTAAACATGTATATTTTACAATATCTTGTTAGGTGTCCTAATATAATTGTCACCTTATGTAGTCCCAGTATATGAATAATGATATTCCTGGCCACTACTGAAAAAGTTAACACACGATTGTAACAATCAAACCAGTTTCATCTAGCTTTCACAACAGTGATATTAGTGGCTTGATCTGACCCAAAGTTCTCAGCTAGCCTCGCCCTACTTTTGCCTTTATTATAGAATCATAGAATCATAGAATCAATTGGGTTGGAAAAGACCTCAGAGATCATCAATTCCAACCTTCTTGCAGGTTCTCTCATACCTTAGTGATACATGTCCCAAGTTTATACAGCTGTGTAGGATCAGATCTGGACTTTGGATCCTCAGAATGCAGGCAACTAAATACTTGGGGGAGAGGAGGGGAGAAGGAGAAATAGCAGAGGAGAAAATACAGATTTGTTCACATAATCAGTCGTCACATTCATGTATAGACTTCTACCGTTCTCTTTTTTTTTTACAGAAATGCTGGGTTTAGTGATTAAGTGATTGGTTCCACCGCTTCTTCACTCCGGGGGAGGACTTTTTCACTCTTCCCCAGGGCCATTGTGGGGTCCCTCTCATGGGAGACAAGCTTCACACTCTCTTCTCCAACGTGAGTTGGCTCACGAAGGGCAATTCATCACAAACTGCCCAACGGGAGACACCTCACAAGGGGCAGCCCACCCCTCGTGAGTCTGAGGCGCAGTCCTTCAGGGGAAACTGCTCTAGCGTGAGTCCCCCGCGGCGTCACAAAAGTCCCACCAGCCAGCCTGCTCCAGCGTGGGCAATCCTCTGTTCCATGGGCTACAGGTTCCGGCAGCGACCTGCTCTGATGCGGGCTTCCCACGGGCCACAGCCCCCTTCAGGTATCCACCTGCTCCAGCATGGGGTCCTCTCCCCCATTGTGGTCATCTACACCCCTCCCATGGGCTGCAGGGGGACAACCAGCTTCACCATGGTCTTCACCACAACCCGGGGGACTCTGCTCTGGCACCTGGAGCTCATCCTCCCCCCCTCCTTCTTCCCTGACCTTGGTGTCTTCACAGATTCTCACTCCTCCATCTCTCTGCCAGCTGTTGTCGTGCAGTTCTTTTTCCCCTTTCTTAAATATGTTTTTCCCAGAGGCGTTCCTCTCCTATCACTTTACTGATAGGCTCAGCCTTGGCCAGCGGTGGGTCCCTCTTCATAGAATCATAGAATCATAGAATGTTAGGGATTGGAAGGGACCTCGAAAGATCATCAAGTCCAATCTCCCTGCCAGAGCAGGAATGCCTAGACTATGCCACACAGGAACGTGTCCAGGCAGGTCTTGAATGTCTCCAGAGAAGGAGACTCCACAGCCTCTCTGGGCAGCCTGTTCCAGGGCTCCGTCACCCTCACTGAGAAGAAGTTTCTTCTCGAGTTTAAGCGGAACCTCTTATGTTCCAGTTTCAGCCCATTACCCCTTGTCCTATCAGTGGTTGTCACCGAGAAGACCCTGGCTCCATCCTCCTGACACTCATCCTTGATATATTTGTAAACATTAATGAGGTCACCCCTCAGCCTCCTCTTCTCCAAACTAAAGAGCCCCAGCTCCCTCAGTCTTTTCTCATAAGGGAGATGCTCCACTCCCTTAATCATCCTAGTTGCCCTGTGCTGGACTCTCTCCAGCAGTTCCCTGTCTTTCTTGAGCTGAGGGGCCCAGAACTGGACACAGTATTCCAGATGGGGTCTCACCAGGGCAAAGTAGAGGGGAAGGAGAACCTCTCTCGACCTACTAACCACTCCCCTTCTAATACACCCCAGGATGCCATTGGCCTTCCTGGCCACAAGGGCACAGTGCTGGCTCATGGTCATCCTGCTGTCCACCAAGACTCCCAGGTCCCTTTCCCCTACACTGCTTTCTAATAAGTCATTCCCCAACTTATACTGGAACCTGGGGTTGTTCCTACCCAGATGCAAGACCCTACATTTACCCTTGTTATATTTCATTAAATTTTTCCCCGCCCAACTCTCCAGCCTGTCCAGGTCTCGCTGGATGGCAGCACAGCCTTCTGGCGTGTCAGCCACTCCTCCCAGCTTGGTGTCATCAGCAAACTTGCTGATAGTACTCTCTAGTCCCTCATCCAAGTCATTGATGAATATATTGAATAATACTGGTCCCAGTACCGACCCTTGAGGGACTCCACTGGATACAGGTCTCCAACCAGACTCCGCCCCATTGACCACGACTCTTTGGTTTCTTTCCCTTAACCAGTTCACAGTCCACCTCACTACCCGAGAGTCTAGACCACACTTCCTCAGTTTAGCAGCAAGGATGCTGTGGGAGACTGTGTCAAATGCTTTACTGAAGTCAAGGTAGACCACATCCACCGCTCTGCCATCATCTATCCACCTTGTTATATCCTCATAAAAGGCTATGAGGTTAGTCAAGCACGACTTCCCTTTGGTGAAGCCATGTTGACTGTCTCTAATGACCCTCTTATCCCTGATATGCCTTGAGATGGCACCAAGGATAAGTCGTTCCATCACTTTCCCAGGGATGGAGGTGAGGCTGACCGGTCTATAGTTACCCGGGTCCTCCTTCTTGCCCTTTTTGAAGACTGGAGTGACATTTGCTTCCCTCCAGTCCTCAGGCACCTCTCCCGTCTCCCAAGACTTGGCAAAGATGATGGAGAGTGGTCCAGCAATGACATCAGCCAGCTCCCTCAGGAAGCTAGACCTAGGGGAATCTTCTAGCAGCTTCTTGCGGAAGCCACACCTACAGATCCCCCTGCCGTCAAAATTCGGCCAGGCAAACCCAGTACATCCTCTAAACAAATAAAACTATCAAGGTTGTAAGGTTATTATAACTGTAGAGTGTTTTTCCAAAGCTTTAACTGTGATCCCCCAGCCTAGGTGGACCCAAATCCTGAATTGTAACACTTCAATCTGTTAGAGCTCTAAAAGGATTCTTAATTCAAGTGTCTTAAACTCTTGCTATTACATTAAATCACAGAATTACAGAATCACAGAATGGCCTAGCCTGGAAGGAACCTTAGAGATCATTTTAATCCAGCCTCCCTGTTGTGAGCAGGGACGCCACCTCTCGACTAGGTTGGATCAAACTAAGCAAGACAAAGATGGGTTAGGTCACAGATTAGCTATTTAGTCATGCAAAACTTTATTGTAATAATTACTGGCTACTCCAGTTAAACAGTTAAAAATAAAGCTCCAAACAAGCAAAATATAAGTGAGGCCTATATTGAATTTGTGGCCTTGTTAGCAACAGTAATGCCATGTTTCCTGGGCTACAAGGTCACTTCTATCCCTCTCCTTTAGTAGTCCATAAATCATAGGTTACTGATCAATGAATCCAACAAGTATGCTGGAAACCCTCCTATGGCTCAAGGCTCCTAATCAGGACTGAGCAGATGCCTTCTTGGAGGCATTCACTTTCTCCTATCAGGTCCTGCCTCACATAAAGCTCTGACTGTTCTTCATGACAGTGTATAGTCAGTATCTGATATGCTAAATGTTTATGATTATCACAATTTATAAAAACAAGCAAACTACTACTATAGGGTGTAGACTCAAGTTAAAAATTCCTGCAATTTCAGGAAACCTCTCGGAGTCTGATAGGCACTAATGTGTACCACTCACTGTAGCTCGAGTCTACTAACCACTATTGAATTAGAATCTTCTGGCAGTCTGCATATCTTACTTCTTGGTCTTGCCTCAGAGTTTACCTTGTTACATTATAATTTTGTCAGCCCTTGGTTGTTGCAGTTGTAGTTAAGTCTGTTGACCTGCAAAAATCAAAGTATAAAATAATAATGTTAGTATAAGTAAATAAATAGATCTAATAAACACAACATAAATAACATGTAAGCCATACTACCTCCCTTAGTTTTTATGGATATGATTAAATTTGGTCTTCCTGTGAGTAGGAAGGGGAACTAGACTAAATAGCCACTGGAGGTAGATCTTTCAGGAAATTTCTATGTCCCCACTCAAGGAATAGTTGAGATTGGAAAAGAACTCTAGATATTCTCTTGTCCAACTTTCCTGCTCAAAGCAGGGTCAAGTAGACAAGGTTGTCCAGGACCATGTCTAGTCAAGTTTTGAATATCTTAATGAATGGAGACTCCACAACCTCTCTAGGCAACCTGATCCAGTGCTAAGTCACCCTTACAGTAAAAAAGTTATTTTACATTTAAATGGAATTTCTTGTATTTCAATTTGTGCCAGTTGATCCCTTCACTGGATACCACTGAAAAGAGTCTGGTTCCATCTTCTTTACTGTTCCCCATCAAGTATTTGTACACATCAGTAAGATCCCCCCTGAGCCTTCTATTCTCCAGGTTAAACAATCCCAGCTCTCTCAGCCTCTTCTCAAATGCCAGATGCTCCAATACTTTAATGAACCCTTTGCTGGACTCTCTCCAGTATGTCCATGTCCTTCTTGTGTCGGGGACACAGGACTCCAGATGGTCTCTCACCAGTGCTGAGCAGAGGGCAGTAACAACCTCCTTCAACTTTTCCTAATTCAGCTCAGGATACTGTTTGCTGTGTTTGTTGCAAGGCTCATTGCTGGCTCATGTTCAACTTCATGTCCAACAGGGCTCCCAGGTCCTTTTCTGTAAAGCTACTTTCCAGTCGGTCAGCTCCCAGCCTGTACTGGTGCCTGGGGTTATTAATCCCCAGGTGCAGGATTTGGAATTTTTCTTCGCTTAAATTCATGAGGTTCCTGTCAGCCCATTTCTGCAGTCTCTTAAAGTTCTAAGTGACAGCAAAACCATCAAGCATGTCAACTACTCTTTCCAGTTTTGTGTCATCTGCAAACATGCTGAGGGTGCACTCAATCTCACTGTCTATGTAACTGTTGAAAATATTAAATAGTATTGGTCCCAGTATGGCCTCTTGAGGGATGCCACTCGTTACTGGCTTCAGATTGAACGTTGTTCCATTGACTTCCTTCAGTTTATCAGCTGTACTTCTGTTGATACATCTCAGTAGCCTCTTAGGCTTCATCACTGCCAGAGCACACTGCTGACTCATGTTCAACTTGCTTGTTGAAGATATGAAATAGTATTGGTCTCAGTATGGCCACTTGAGGGACACCACTCATTACTAGTTTCCACTTGGACACTGAGCCATAGATTGAAACTTTGGATGCAGCTCTCTAGCCAGTTCTTTATCCACCTAACAGTCCATCCATCAAATCCATATCTCTCCAATTTAGTGGCCAAAATGTTGCGGGGGACCATATCAAAGGCCTTACAGAAGTCCAGAGAGAAAGCATCTGTATATGGAAGAAATAATCTCAAGAGCCATCACAGAACAATTAAAAGCCAACAGGGAGATCGGGCCCAGTCAGCATGGATTCATGAGGGGCAGATCCTGCTTGACAAATCTCATCTCGTTCTATAACAGGGTGACCTGCTTAGTGGATGAGGGAAAGGCTGTCGATGTAGTGTACCTGGACTTCAGTAAGGCATTTGACACTGTCCCCCACAACATCCTTATGGCCAAGTTGGCTGCCCATGGCTTGGATGGGCACATACTCTGCTGGGTGAAACACTGGCTGGATGGCCGGGCCCAAAGAGTTGTGGTCAACGGAGTTAAATCCAGTTGACGGCAAGTCACGAGCGGTGTCCCTCAGGGCTCGGTGCTGGGACCACTCCTGTTTAACATCTTCATCAATGATCTAGATGAGGGGATCGAGTGCACCCTCAGCAAGTTTGCAGATGACACCAAGCTGGGAGGGAGTGTCAATCTGCTGGAGGGTAGAAAGGCTCTACAGAGGGACCTGGACAGACTGGATCAATGGGCCCAGGCCAGCTGCAGGCATTTCAACAGAGCCAAGTGTAGGGTCCTGCACTTTGGTCACGGCAACCCCATGCAATGCTACAGGCTTTGGGAAGGGTGGCTGGAAGGCTGTCTGGAGGAAAAGGACCTGGGTGTTCTAATCGACAGCCGGCTGAATATGAGCCAGCAGTGGGCCCAGGTGGCCAAGAAGGCCAACGGCATCCTGGCTTGTATTAGAAATTGTGTGACCAGCAGAAGTAGGGAGGTGATTGTCCCCCTGTACTCAGCACTGGTGAGGTCACACCTTGAGTGTTGTGTTCAGTTTTGGGCACCTCAATATAGGAGAGATATCGAGGTGTTGGAGAGAGTGCAGAAGAGGACAACAAAGCTGGTGAAGGGCCTGGAGAATAGATCTTACGAGGAACGATTGAGGGAGCTGGGACTGTTCAGTTTAAGGAAGAGGAGGCTGAGGGGGGACCTCATCATGCTCTACAATTACTTGAAAGGACATTGTAGAGAGGTTGGTGCTGGTCTCTTCTCACAGGTCATTAGGGACAGAACCAGGGGGAACGGTTTCAAGTTGCAACAGGGCAAGTTTAGACTGGACATTAGGAAGAAATTCTTCACGGAAAGAGTGGTCAGACACTGGAATAGACTGCCTAGGGAGGTGGTTGAGTCGCCATCCCTGGAACTTTGTCCTGGGTTTAGCTAAAAACCCAGTAGTGATTTTTACTTTCCAGCTCAGTCTCTTCTAAGAGGCTGCACGTTCTGAAGTCAGCAGCTTGTTTTTGCAGACAGTGCATGCTACTTGCAGTAATAACACCTGATGTTTGCAGTCACTGCCTGGGACTGGGATGCAGAAAGGCTCTGGCTGATATTTATTCTTACAGTGACCAAGGCCACTGCTGGCTCTTGTGTGCCACGCTGGGGGTGCTGGGTAGTGAGAGGGGTCACAAGGAAGTAAAAGGTTGCACCTCCGGGGGTTAATAGACAGGACAGGTGACCAATGAGAGTATTCCATCCCATATACGTCATATCTAGTATAAATTGAGTGATCACGAGAGTTTCGACCATTTTTACCCCTTTTCGTCCTGTTCGCCTTTCTTTTCGCCTTTTCTGCAACGGCCGGTGTCCAGAGAGGACTCCATCTGACCTCCTGCTTTTCATCCAGATCCTGAGTTCCCAAATCCAGCTCCGTGTATCCAGCTCCCGCCACTGCTGAGCCTGGGGCTTCCCCAGTGCCTCCTGCTCTGCAGCACCAGTGGGGATTGCTATCGGGGGAGGGAGGTGTGTTTGATATCGGGCTACTATCTATAGTTGTATATAGTTCTTTACTTTTATCTTTTCACCATTATTCCTATTATTTTCATTAAAGCTGTTCTAGTTTTTCTTCTCTAACCCATAAGTCTCTCTGCCTCCTTTCCTTTTTCTCTTCCCGTTTGGAGGGGGAAGAGGGGGTCAGAGAGCGTCTGTCCGCGTTAGTGGCCGGCCCAGCCCTAACCCGCGACAACCTTAAAGATCATCTAGTTCCAACCCCCCCGCCATGGGCAGGAACATCCCCCACTAGATCAGGCTGCTCAGAGCCCCATCCAACCTGTCCTTAAAAACCTCCAGGGATGGGGTTTCCACCCCCTCTCTGGGCAACCTGTGCCAGGGTCTCACCACCTTCATGGTGAAGAATTTCTTCCTAACACCCAATCTGAACTGATCCATCTCTAGCTTCCATCCATTCCCCCCTAGTCCTATCACTACCCAACATCCTAAAAAGCCCCTCACCAGCTTTCTTGTAGGCCCCCTTGAGATACTGGAAGGCCACAATAAGGTCTCCTCAGAACCTTCTTTTCTGCAGTCTGAACAGCCCCAAATCTCTCAGTCTGTCTTCAGAGGAGAGGTGCTCCAGCCCTCTGATCATCCTCGTGGCCCTTCTCTGGACACGTTCCAGCACGTCCATGTCTTTCTTGTGCTATGGGCTCCAGAACTGGATGCAGTACTCCAGGTGAGGTCTCACGAGAGTGGAGTAGAGGGGGAGAATCACCTCCCTCGACCTGCTGGCCACGCACCTCTTGATGCAGCTCAGGACATGATTGGCTTTCTGGGCTGCAAGTGCGCACTGACGGCTCATGTTGAGCTTCTCGTCCACCAGTACTCCCAAGTCCTTTTCTTCAGGGCTGCTCTCAAGCCAGTCCCTGCCCAGCCTATATCGGTGCTTGGGATTGTCTTGACCCAGATGGAGGACCTTGCACTTGATCTTGTTGAATTTCATGAGGTTGGCCTGAGCCCACCTCTCCAGCCTGTTGAGGTCCCTCTGGATGGCATCCCTGCCCTCCACGGTGTCAGCCGCCCCACACAGCTTGGTGTCATCAGCAAACTTGCTGAGGGTGCACTCAATGCCACTGTCCATGTAACTGACGAAGATGTTGAACAAGACTGGTCCAGTACTGATCCTTGAGGGGCTCCACTTGTCACTGGCTTCCACTTGGACATGGACCCATTGACAGCCACTCTTTGGGTGTGGCCGTGAAGCCAGTTCTTTATCCACTGAATTGTCCACCCCTCAATCCCATGTTTTATCAGCTTGGAGACCAGGATGTCGTGTGGGACAGTGTCAAAGGCTTTGCTCAGGTCAAAGTAAATGACATCAGTTGCTCTTCCCTTGTCTATTGATGTTGTGACCTTCTCATAGAAGGCCACCAGGTTTGTCAAGTACGATTTACCCTTGGTGAAGCTATGTTGACTGTACCCAATCACCTCTTCATTATTCTTCTGCCTCAGCAGTGCCTCCAGGAGGATCTGCTCCATAATCTTACCAGGCACAGAGGTGAGACTGACTGGCCTATACCCGACTGCTGTAAGTTTTCAAATATCATGGAGAGTGGCTTGGCAGCTACATCAGCCAGTTCTCTCAGGACCCTGGGATACATCTCGTCAGATCCCGCTGACTTATGTATGTTCAGGTTCTTCAGGTGATCTCAATCCTGAATGTCTCCTACAGCAGGAGGGACTTAATTTTCCCAGTCCCTCCCTTGAGATTCATGGCCTTGAGATATGTGGAAAGAGACATTGGCATTGAAAACCAAGGCAAAAAGCCTTCTCCATGTCAGTTGTCACTAGCTCCCATGTCTTATTTATCAGGATGTGATAATCTCCATGTTCTGGACAATCACAGAATCACAGAATGTTAGAGGTTGGAAGGGACCTCAAAGATCATCCAGTCCAACCCCCCTGCCAGAGCAGGACCACCTACAGTAGAGCGCACAGGAACATGTCCAGGCGGGTTTTGAATGTCTCCAAAGAAGGAGATTCCACAACCTCCCTGGGCAGCCTGTGCCAGTGCTCCGGCACCCTCACAGGGAAAAAGTTTTTCCTCATATTTTTATGGAACCTCCTGTGTTCCAGCTTACATCCATTGCCCCTTGTCTTGTCAGTGGACGCCGCTGAAAAGAGCCTGGCTCCATCCTCCTGACATTCCCCCTTGACATACTTATAAACATTGATGAGGTCACCCCTCAGCCTCCTCTTCTCCAAGCTAAAGAGACCCAGCTCCTTCAGCCTTTCCTCATAAGAGAGATGCTCCACTCCCTTCACCATCTTTGTGGCTCTGCGCTGGACTCTCTCAAGCAGCTCCCTGTCCTTCTTGAACTGAGGGGCCCAGAACTGGACACAATATTCCAGATGCGGCCTCACCAGGGCAGAGTAGAGGGGAAGGAGGACCTCTCTTGACCTACTTGCTACTCCCCTTCTAATACACCCCAGGATGCCATTGGCCTTCTTGGCCATGAGAGCATACTGTTGGCTCATGGTCATCCTGCTGTCCACTAGAACCCCCAGGTCCCTCTCCCCTGCGCTGCTCTCCAGCAGGGCAGTCCCCAACCTATATTGGCACATGGGGTTATTTTTTCCCAAGTGCAAAACTCTACACTTGCCCTTATTAAACTTCATAAGATTTCTCCCCGCCCAGCCCTCCAGCCTGTCTAGGTCTCTCTGAATGGCTGCACAGCCTTCTGGTGTGTCAACCACTCCTCCCAATTTCGTATCATCAGCAAACTTGCTGACAATGTACCCGTAGAAGCCTTTTTATTTTTTTTCACATTCCTTGCCAAATTCAGTTCCAACTGCACCTTAGCTTTCCTGATCCCATCTCTATACCTCCAGGCAGTGTCCCTATATTCTTCCCAGATTGACATCCCTGGTTCCACTGCCTGTGCATTTCCTTCTTACACTTCAGTTTCAGCAGGAGGTCCTTACTGAGCCATGCCAGACTCCCACCTTCCTTGCCTGATTTCTTACACATGGCAATTGAGAGCACTTGCGCTCTCAGAAAAATGTCCTTAAAGAGATGCCAGTTCTGTTCAGCAACTTTGTCTCTGAGGGTATCTTCCCAGGGTGCCATTCACTAGTTCCTTAAACAACTGAGAGTTTGCTCTCCTAAAATTCAAGGTCCTGACTCTACTCTTCACCCGGCCCATAGCTCTTCAGATTGTGAATCCTACCCAGAGCATGATCACTGCAGCCTAGGCTGCCAGCAATCTTAACCTCTCCAATTAGTTCATCTGTGTTGGTGAGCAAGAGATCCAGTAACCCTTCTCCTCTAGTTAGGCTGTCTATCGCTTGGATTAAGAAATTATCCCTGAAGCACAGCAAAAGTCTGCTGGACTGCTTACAACTCACTGTGTTGCTTTTCCAGTATATGTCAAAGTGATTGAAGTGTCCCAGCATGATCAGAGCCTGCAACCATTATGCTTCCTGTAGCTGAAGTAAGAACACTTCATCAAAAGTATCACCCTCTGGGGTACATCACTCATGACTGGCCTCCAGCTGGATTCCATGCTGCTGTTCACAGCGCTTTGAGTCTGGCAGTTTAGTTATCCTTCTGTCCACTTAGCTTGTTCTACATCATTATGTTGTCTGAGAATCTTTTATGGAAAATAAATCCCTGATTGATTCCACACTTATTTGCCCCTGTACAGAGAGATCTGAGAAACATGAATACATTTATATGTCAGGGAGCAGTTAGGGTCAGCTGCTCCCTACAGGGCTGGGGAAGTTGTGCACAAATAACAGCTAATGACGCTGAGGTCTTACTAGGCAGACCCCAGCCCTACAGTGCCCAAGCAAGGCACATCTAGAGATCATAGCCAGGTTCAATCAAGAGCTCAGATCATCAGGGAAGTTCGTAGTTGATGACGCCCTTAGGGTCTTGAGTGTGGGGTCACCAAGGTATGGGCTATGCAAATATTATATGGTACAGTTTTAAAGTAGTACTTAATCTGTTTCTTAAAAACTATTAATATCAAGCATAATTTTCCAGCCTATTATTTTGGCTATTGTCCTACAGTTTTCTTTAGACTATTTTTACAAGTCTGATTCATTATTTCTACCATTCTGGATGATTACGGGTGGTAGGATGTATGCAGTCTTTGTTTAATTCCCAGGTTACTCATTAAGGCTTGAGTACTTTCACTTACAGAACTCCCTCCTTATCTGATCCTTTCTCTGCAGGTGTTCCATAGAATCATAGAAACATCATAGAATCACAGAATGTTAGGGATTGGAAGGGACCTCGAAAGATCATCAAGTCCAATCCTCCTGCCAGAGCAGGAATGCCTAGACTATGCCACACAGGAACGTGTCCAGGCAGGTCTTGAATGTCTCCAGAGAAGGAGACTCCACAACCTCCCTGGGCAGCCTGTTCCAGTGTTCCATCACCCTCACTGAGAAGAAGTTTCTTCTCGAGTTTAAGCGGAACCTCTTATGTTCCAGTTTCAGCCCATTACCCCTTGTCCTATCAGTGGTTGTCACCGAGAAGAGCCTGGCTCCATCCTCGTGACACTCACCCTTTAAATACTTGTAAACATTAATGAGGTCACCCCTCAGTCTCCTCTTCTCCAAACTAAAGAGCCCCAGCTCCCTCAGTCTTTTCTCATAAGGGAGATGCTCCACTCCCTTAATCATCTTGGTTGTCCTGTGCTGGACTCTCTCCAGCAGTTCCCTGTCTTTCTTGAACTGAGGGGCCCAGAACTGGACACAATATTCCAGATGGGGTCTCACCAGGGCAGAGTAGAGGGGAAGGAGAACCTCTCTCGACCTACTAACCACCCCCCTTCTAATACACCCCAGGATGCCATTGGCCTTCCTGGCCACAAGGGCACAGTGCTGGCTCATGGCCATCCTGCTGTCCACCAAGACTCCCAGGTCCCTTTCCCCTACACTGCTCTCTAATAAGTCATTCCCCAACTTATACTGGAACCTGGGGTTGTTCCTACCCAGATGCAAGACTCTACATTTACCCTTGTTATATTTAATTAAATTTTTCCCTGCCCAACCCTCCAGCCTGTCCAGGTCTCGCTGGATGGCAGCACAGCCTTCTGGTGTGTCAGCCACTCCTCCCAGCTTGGTGTCATCAGCAAACTTGCTGATAGTACTCTCTAATCCCTCATCCAAGTCATCGATGAATACATTGAATAATACTGGTCCCAGTATCGACCCTTGAGGGACTCCACTGGATACAGGCCTCCAACCAGACTCCACCCCATTGACCACAACTCTTTGGCTTCTTCCCCTTAGCCAGTTCACAGTCCACCTCACTACCCGAGAGTCTAGACCACACTTCCTCAGTTTAGCAGCAAGGATGCTGTGGGAGACTGTGTCAAATGCTTTACTGAAGTCAAGGTAGACCACATCCACCGCTCTGCCATCATCTATCCACCTTGTTATATCCTCGTAAAAGGCTATGAGGTTAGTCAAGCACGACTTCCCTTTGGTGAAGCCATGCTGACTGTCTCTAATGACCCTCTTATCCTTGATATGCCTTGAGATGGCACCAAGGATAAGTCGTTCCATCACTTTCCCAGGGATGGAGG
The DNA here is from genome assembly GCA_020746105.1 of Trogon surrucura. NCBI lineage: Eukaryota > Metazoa > Chordata > Aves > Trogoniformes > Trogonidae > Trogon > Trogon surrucura. The sequence continues at coordinate 1,555,206 of CM036657.1, forward strand.
TGAGGCTGACCGGTCTATAGTTACCCGGGTCCTCCTTCTTGCCCTTTTTGAAGACTGGAGTGACATTTGCTTCCCTCCAGTCCTCAGGCACCTCTCCCGTCTCCCAAGACTTGGCAAAGATGATGGAGAGTGGTCCAGCAATGACATCAGCCAGCTCCCTCAGCACCCGTGGATGCATCCCATCTGGACCCATGGATTTATGGATATCCAGATTGCTTAATTGGTCCCTAACCCAGTCCTCATCGACTAAAGCAAACTCCTCCACTGCCCTGACTTCCTCTGGGGCCTCAGGGGAACGGGGCTCCTCAGGACAGCCTCTGGCAGAGTAGACAGAGACAAAGAAGGCATTCAGTAACTCTGCCTTCTCTGTATCTTCTGTCACCAAGGCACCCACCTCATTCATCAGTGGGCCTACATTGCCTCTTGTGTTAGTTTTATCTGCCACGTATTTGAAAAAGCTCTTCCTGTTGTCCTTGACCCCTCTCGCCAGGTTCAATTCTAGGGAGGCCTTTGCTTTCCTAGTTGCCTCCCTACATCCTCGGACAACAGCCTTACATTCTTCCCAAGTGGCCAGCCCTGCCTTCCAAGATCTGTAAATTCTCCTCTTGCCCTTGAGCTTACCCAGCAGATCCCTGTTTAGCCATGCAGGTCTCCTGGCTCCCTTCCTTGACTTCCTACGTGTCGGGATGCTCTGATCTTGAGCACGGTAGAAGCAGTCCCTGAACGCTAACCAACTATCTTGGGCCCCTTTACCTTCAAACAGCCTTGCCCATGGGATTTTCTCGAGTAATTGCTTGAAAAATCCAAAATTTGCCTTGGCAACGTCCAGGGTTGCAATTCTGCTTGCTATTTTGTTTCTGCTACATGAGATCCTGAACTCCACCATTTCATGGTCACTGCAGCCAAGGCAGCCCTCAACCTTTACTGCTTCAACCAGATCCTCCTTGTTAGTGAGGATGAGGTCCAGCAGTGCTCCTCTCCTAGTCGGCTCCTCCACCATTTGCATCAGAAAATTATCATCGATGCACTGGAGGAACCTCCTGGACTGTGGCTGGCTGGCTGAGTTGTCCTTCCAGCAAATATCAGGGAAGTTAAAATCCCCCATGACAACCAGGGCCTGTGATTGTGAGACCGCTCTCAGCTGCCTGTAGAAGGCCTCATCAACTTCCTCACCCTGATCTGGTGGCCTGTAATAGACACCCACAACAGTATCTCTCCTGCCAGCCTGCCCCTTAATTCTAACCCAAACACTCTCAACTTGCTCCTCATCCATGCCTGGATGGTATTCAAGACATTGTAGTTGCTCTTTCACGTAAAGTGCGACTCCACCACCTCGCCTGGCTGGCCTGTCTTTCCTGAAAAGGACATAGCCACCCATGACCACATTCCAGTCATGTGAGCTGTCCCACCATGTCTCTCTAATTGCCACCAGATCATAATCTCCTGCCCGAACCCAGGTTTCTAGCTCCTCCTGTTTATTCCCCATGCTGCGTGCATTGGTGTATAAGCATTTCAGGGAGCAAGCTGAGCACACTGATCTCACCCTAGGGGGATGGGATGCCACCCGGTCCTCATAATTTCTAGAGCACTGTCCCGCTGCAATCCCAGCTATAACCCCATCCCCCTTCATATCTAGTTTAAAGAACGCTCTATGAGTCCCACCAGCTCGTGACCAAGGATCCTTTTTTCCCTTTGTGTCATTTGAACCCCAGCTTGTTTCAGTAGACCAGGTGCCCTGTAGATCTCCCCATGGTTAAAAAATCCAAAGCTAGACCGCTGGCACCACCCCTTTAGCCAAGTATTAATCTGCTGCACTTTGTCAAACCTTCCACTATTTTTCCTCATAATTGAAGGAATAGAGGTAAACACAATCTGTGCATCAATATCTAGTTCTTTCCTGAGCAATTGCTCTTTGTTCACAAGTGGGATCCAGCCCTTGTTCTGTTCTGGTTGTTGTAACAGTCATACAGTACTCCATCACCACCATCACCCCCAGTTCATTAATAATAACATAATAAATTGGTGTAGTGGGTTAACCTTGTCGAGCAGTCAGATGCCCACCAGTGAAAATATATTTGGATAGTGAGAAACAAAGACAAAAAAATATAAAACAATACCTCTCACTCCACCTTCCCACAGTCTTAACTTCACTCCTTCATTTCCAGCTCCTCTATCCAGCCCCTGAGCAGCACAGGGCGGGTGTGCCCACCATGGCAGTGATGGGCTCACCACGGCAAGGGCAGACTCCCCGAGTGGGTAAACAGACCAGGTAAATAGGGCGTGGCACTGCAGCCAGGGCATGACATAACAGCTAGAGTGCAGAATTTTGCATGGCAGTTCGCATGAAAAGGTGCTGACAACCTGCCAACTTGGCTGGGAAACAATGGTAATCACTCGAGAGAAGACCATGGCATTCCTGATCTCTGTGCCCACCAGCTCTGATGCAGCTTCCCAGATGGAGCTCTCGTGGGAACATGCTGCCACCCAGGCATCAGGCTGCAGGGTGTGCCCTGCTCTTAAGACGGTGTAGGATGGAAGTGGTGAGCACGCCTGTGGGAGGTGTGCCCAGGTAGAGGAGCTCCTCCACTTAGTGATGGAGCTCAGGGAGGAGGTAAGCAGGTTGAGGGCCATCAGAGAATGTGAGAGAGAGAGAGGGAGATAGATGCTTGGATTCATACTCTGCCTCCCATGATAGAAACTCAGCAGGCAGACAGAGCCCCTGCTGCAGAGAACTCCCTGCCTGACTGAATGTGGTGACTTGGAGGACAGTGGACAATGGCAAGAAGTTCCTGACTGGCGCAACAGGCATTGCAGACGCATCTGCCCAGCAATTATCCCACCTTCCCAGGTGCCAATGCACAACAGGTACAGTGCTCTACAAGGGGAACTGGACAACAGCGAGGATGATAGTTCTTCCAATTTGGAGATGTCATCGAGGTCTAGTTGGACCACCCCCCACATCAAAACCACCTCAGTAAAGAATAAAATATGGGTCATATCGTAGGTGACTTGTTTCTGAAGGGTGCAGAAGGCCTGATATGCAGACTGGACCTGCTACATAGGGAAGTCTGTTGCCTCCCTGGGGCCCAGGATAAGGATGTAAAGAGGAAACTTCCTTCCCTAGTATGGCCCTTTTGATCTTTCAGGTAGGTAGCGATGAAGTAGTGAGAAGTCCAAGGACAATGAAGAAAGGGCAATGAAGAAAGACTGGTCAAGAGATTGGGAGCACAAGTTGTGTTCTCCTCTGTCTCTCCAGTTGCGGGGAATGATGATGGGGTAAACAGAACGAGCCAGCAGATCAATGTCTGGCTCCTGGCCTGGTGCTACCAGCAGGATTTTGGATTCTTTGACCATGGCTTGATTTATAGGACACCAGGCCTGCTGATAATGGACGGGAAAAGCTTATCTCTCGGGGGAAAAAGAGTTCTAGGACAAGAGTTAGCAGGGGTCATTGAGAGAGTTTTAAACTAGATTTGAAGGGGGATGGGGTTGTAACTGGACTTGCTAGAGAGGCTCTTTCATGTAGCAGCTCAGCGCCTGTGGGGCAGCATGCTAGTTTTTTTGAGAACCAGAAGGCCTACCACCCCTTGAGGGTGAAAACCATACGCTCAACTCCCCCAAAATGCTTATACTCCAATGCACGCAGCATGGGGAATAAACAAGAACTGGAGATCTGTGATAGAGGGCCATGATCTCATTGCAATTACTGAGACATGGTGGGACAGTTCACATAACTGGAACATGGTCATGGATAGCTCTGTCCTTTTTAGGAAAGTCATGCCAGGAAGATGAGGTGGTGGAGTTGCTCTTTATGTGAGAGAACAACTGAAATGGATTGAGCTCTCCCTGGGGGTGGATGAAGATTGAGTTGAAAGCTTGTGAATAAAGATTAAGGGGCAGGTTAATATGAGAGACATTGATGTGGGTGTTTATTACAGACCACCTGATCAGGATGGGAAAGTTGATGAGGCCTTCTACAGACAGCTGGAAGTAGCCTCACAATCACAGGCCTTGGTTCTCATGGGGAACTTCAATCCCCCTGATATCTGCTGGGAAGGCCACACAGCCAGGCATATACGGTCCAGGAGGTTGATATTCAAGTACCACTTCCTCCAAGCCCAAGATCAGTGCATCCCTAAGAGCAAGAAATCAGACAAGGCAAGGAGGAGACCTGCATGGCTGAACAGGGAGCTTCTGAAAAAGCTCAAGTAGAAGAAGGAAATTTACAGTAAGTGGAAGGACTGACCACTTGGGAAGATTACAAGATTGTTGTCAGAGTGTGCAGGGATGAAACAAGGAAAGCTAAGGCCTCCTTGGTATTAAACCTGGCAAGGAATGTCAAGGTCATCAGGAAGGGTTTCTTCAAGTATATCAGAGGCAAAAAGAAAACTAGACAGAAATGTGGGCCTGCTGCTGAATGAGGCAGGGGCCATGGTGACAGAGGATGCAGAGAAGGCAGAGTAACTGAATGTTGCCTTTGCTTCAGTCTTTACTGCTCAGGTCAGTTCTCAGGAGTCCCAGACTTTGGAGATAACAAAGAAAGTCTGGAGGAAGGAAGACTTTCCCCTGGTTGAGGAGGATCAAGTTAGAGATCAGTTAAGTGAACTGGATATCCACAAGTCCATGCATCCTGATGGGATGTACCCGCGAGTGCCGAGAGAACTGGCACAAGTCATTGCTGGGCCACTCTGCATCACCTCTGAAAGGTCCTGGAGAACAGGTGAGGTGCCTGAGGAATGGAGGAAAGCCATTGTCACTCCAGTCTTCAAATAGGGCAAGAAGGAAGACCCAGGAAACTACAGGCCAGTCAGCCTCACCTCCATCCCTGAAAAGAAGATGGAACAGTTCGTTCTACACATCATCTCAAAGCATATGGAGGAAAAGAAGGCTATCAGAGTAGTCAACATGGATTCACCAAGAGGAATTCAAGTCTGACTAATCTGATAGCCTTCTATGATGGCATGACTGGATGGATAGATGGGGGGGGCAGTAGATGTTGTCTACCTTGACTTGAGCAAGGCCGTCTTCCACAGCATCCTCATAGCCAAACTTAGGAAGCATGGGTTAGATGAATGGACAGTGGGGTGGATTGAAAATGGTCTGAAAGATAGAGCTCAGAGGATTGTGATTAGTGGCACAGATTCTAGCTGGAGGTCCATAACAAGTGGTGTTCTCCAGGGCTCAGTACTGGGTCCAGTCCCATTCAATATCTTCATCAATGACCTGGATGAAGGGATAGTGTACCATCAGCAAGTTTGCTGATGACACAAAACTGGGAGGTGTGACTGACATACCAGAAGGCTGTGCTGCCATCCAGTGTGACCTGGACAGGCTGGAGAGTTGGGCAGAGACTAACCTTACGAAATTCAACAAAGGTAAATTCTACCCTGCTCTAGTTTAACACCATTGCCCCTCATCCTGTCACTATACACTCTTGTGAACAGTCCCTCACCAGCTTTCACAGAATCACAGAATCACAGAATGTTAGAGGTTGGAAGGGACCTCAAAGATCATCTAGTCCAACCCCCCTGCCAGAGCAGGACCACCTACAGTAGAGCGCACAGGAACATGTCCAGGCGGGTTTTGAATGTCTCCAAAGAAGGAGATTCCACAACCTCCCTGGGCAGCCTGTTCCAGTGCTCTGTCACCCTCACAGTAAAAAAGTTTTTCCTCATATTTTTATGGAACCTCCTATGTTCCAGCTTGCACCCATTACCCCTTGTCCTGTCAGTGGACACTGCTGAAAAGAGCCTGGCTCCATCCTCCTGACATTCCCCCTTGACATATTTATAAACATTAATGAGGTCACCCCTCAGCCTCCTCTTCTCCAAGCTAAAGAGACCCAGCTCCTTCAGCCTTTCCTCACAAGAGAGATGCTCCACTCCCTTCACCATCTTTGTGGCTCTGCGCTGGACTCTCTCAAGCAGCAGCCTGTCCTTCTTGAACTGAGGGGCCCAGAACTGGACACAACATTCCAGATGTGGCCTCACCAGGGCAGAGTAGAGGGGCAGGAGGACCTCTCTCGACCTACTTGCTACTCCCCTTCTAATACACCCCAGGATGCCATTGGCCTTCTTGGCCACGAGGGCACATTGCTGGCTCATGGGCATCCTGCTGTCCACTAGAACCCCCAGGTCCCTTTCCCCTGCGCTGCTCTCCAGTAGGTCAGTCCCCAACCTATACTGGCACATGGGGTTATTCTTTCCCAAGTGCAAAACTCTACACTTGCCCTTGTTGAACTTCATCAGATTTCTCCCCTGCCCAGCCCTCCAGCCTGTCCAGGTCTCTCTGAATGGCAGCACAGCCTTCTGGTGTGTCAACCACTCCTCCCAATTTTGTATCATCAGCAAACTTGCTGACAACATTCTCTAATCCCTTGTCAAGGTCATTGATAAATATATTGAAAAGCACCGGCCCAAGCACTGACCCCTGAGGGACCCCACTAGACACAGGCATCCAGCCAGACTCTGCCCCATTGACCACAACTCTCTGGCTTCTTCCCTTCAACCAGTTCTCGACCCACCTCACTACTTGGTCACCCAGACCACACTTCCTCAGTTTACCTATGAGAATGCTGTGGGAGACGGTGTCAAAGGCCTTGCTGATGTCCAGATAGACCACATCCACTGCATGGCCACCATCCATCCACCTGGCTATGTCTTCGTAAAAGGCTATCAGGTTGGTCAAACATGACTTCCCCTTGGCAAAGCCATGCTGACTGCTCCTAATAACCTTCTTATCCCTGATATGCCTAGAGACAGCACCAAGGATAAGATGTTCCATCACCTTTCCAGGGATGGAGGTGAGGCTGACTGGTCTGTAGTTACCTGGATCATCCTTCCTGCCCTTCTTATAGACTGGAGTGACATTCGCTTTCCTCCAGTCTTCAGGCACCTCAGCTGTTCCCCACGACTTACCAAAGATGATGGAGAGTGGCCTAGCAATGACTCCCACCAGCTCCCTCAGCTTTCTTGTAGGCTTCCTTCAGGAAGGCCACTATAAGGTCTCCTTGGAACCTTCTCTTCTCCAGGCTGAACAACCCCAACTCTCTCAGCCTGTCCTCATACGAGAGGTGTTCCAAGCCCCTGACCACCTTTGTGGACCTCCTCTGGACCTGCTACAACAGGTTCATGTTCTTCTTGTGTTGGGGGCCCCAGTAGGCAGCTAAGCACCATACAGCCACTTGCTCACTCCATTCCAGTGAGATGAGGGAGAGAATTGCAAGGCTAAAAGTAAGAGAAATTGTAGGTTGAGATAAAGACATCTTAATGGGTAAAGCAAAGCTGTGTGTGCAAGCAGAGCAAAATAAGGAATTCATTCACTACTTTGTGTAGGCTGGCACCTGTTTAACTGTTTCCAGGAAAGCAGGCCTTACTCATGCATTTCCCACAGCTTTTATTGAGTCCCCCCCTAATTACTTGTGCACTTCCAACCTACTTGCTAATGGGGCAGTGTGAGAACCAGGTGGCTTTGATGTTATGCATGCACTGTTCAGTAATAACTAAAACATGGACCTATTATCAACACTGTTTTGGTCACTGTCGTGGTTTGACCCTGGCCAGCAGCCAGGTGCCTACACAGCTGCTCTCTCATCCCCCCTTCTCTGCTAGACTGGGGGAGAAAATATTTCAAAGGGCTCAAGGTTTGAGATAAGGACAGGGAGATCACTTTCATTTACCATCCCGGGCAAAACAGACTCGATTTTAGGGAAATTAATCACATTTATTAAGAGAACAAATCAGAGAGGAGTAGTGAGAAATAAGAAAAAAGCAAACATGTTAAAACAAAAACACTTTCCCCCCATCCCTCCCTTCTTCCCAGGCTTAACATCAATCCCAATTTATCCACCTCCTCACCCCGAGTGGTGCAGGGGGACAGGGAATGGGGGATGCAGTCAGTCCACCCGACATTGGTTCCACCGCTTCTTCACTCCGAAGGAGGACTCTTCACTCTTCCCCAGGGCCATTGTGGGGTCCCTCTCATGGGAGACAAGCTTCACGCTCTCTTCTCCAATGTGAGTCGTCCCACAAAGGGCAATTCATCACAAACTGCCCAACGGGAGACACCTCACGAGGGGCAACCCACCCCTCGTGAGTCTGAGGTGCAATCCTTCAGGGGAAACTGCTCCAGCGTGAGTCACCCGCAGCATCACAAAAGTCCCACCAGCCAACCTGCTCCAGTGTGGGCATTCACTCTTCCACGGGCTACAGGTTCCGGCAGTGACCTGCTCTGATGCGGGCTTCCCATGGGCCACAGCCCCCTTCAGGCATCCACCTGCTCCTGCGTGGGGTCCTCTGCCCCACGGTGGACATCTACACCCCTCCCATGGGCTGCAGGGGTACAACCCACTTCACCATGGTCATCACCACAGACCCAGGGGACTCTCTGCTCCAGCGCCTGGAACTCATCCTCCCTCCCTCCTTCTTCCCTGACCCTGGTGTCTTCACAGATTCTCACTCCCCCATCTCTGTGCCAGCTGTTGTGGCACAGTTCTTTTCCCTGTTCTTAAATATGTTTTCCCAGAGGCGTTCCTCTCCTATCACTTTACTGATAGGCTCAGCCTTGGCCAGCAGGTCCCTCTTTGGAGCCGGCTGGCATTGGCTCTATCAAACTTAGGAAGCTTCTTGCAGAAGCCACCCTGCAGATCCCCCCCCCCCCCGCCACCAAAATCCAGCCAGGTCAAACTAATACAGTCACAAATACAAAACCTAGAGCTGTAAGAGTGACTATGAAGAAAACTATCTCCATCCAGTAGATAACTAAGTGTAAGGGGAAATGTGGGCTTGGTGATGAATGAGGTGGGCGCCCTGTTGGCAGAAGACACAGAAAAGGTAGAGTTATTGAATGCCTTCTTTGCTTTGGTCTTCACTGCTAAAGTCAGCTCTCAGGAATCCTGGACCCTGGAAGTAGGAGAAAAGATCTGGAGCGCAGAAGACTTTCCCTCAATAGAGGAGGACCGAGTTAGGAACCACTTAGCCAAATGGAACATCCATAAATGCATGGGCCCCAATGGGATGCACCCACGAGTGCTGATAGAGCTGGCAGGTATTATTGCTGTGCCTCTCTCCATCATCTTTGAAAGGTCATGGAGAACAGGAGAGGTGCCTGAGGACTGGAGGAAGGCCAATGTCACTCCAGTCTTCAAAAAGGATGACCCAGGGAACTACAGACTGGTTAGTCTCACTTCTATCCCTGGAAAGGTGATGGAACAAATTATCCTTGATTTCATCTCCAAACGTGGAAGAAAAGAGAGTTATTGGGAGAGATCAACATGGATTCACCAAGGGAAAATCACGCTTGATCAATCTGATAGCCTTCTATGATGTCATAACTGTCTGGTTAGATGAAGGGAGAGCAGTGGTTGTCATCTACCTTGACTTCAGCAAGGCTTTTGACAGTCTCCCATAACATCCTCATTAGGAAACTCAGGGAATGTGGGTTATATGAGTGGACAATGAGGTGGGTTGAGAGCTGGTTGAGTGACAGAGCTCAGAGAGTTGTGATCAGTGGAGCAGGGTCGAGTTGGAGGCCTGTAACCAGTGGTGTTCCCCTGCGGTCAGTACTGGGTCTGGTCTTATTCAATATATTCATCAGTGACCTAGATGAGGGGACAAAGTGGATCCTCAACAAGTTTGCTGATGATACAAAACTGAGAGGTGTGATTGACACACCAGAGGGCTGTGCTGCCATCCAGCATGACCTGGACAGGCTGGAGTGCTGGGCAGAGAGGAACCTAATGAGGTTCAACAAGGGTCCTGCACCTGGGAAAGAACAACCTCATGCACCAATATAGGTTCTAGAGAAACGTTCATTTAATGAATGGGAAATAGAAATCAGATATTTTTTGGTAAAAGAAAAACATACATCTAGTAGAATTAGTTAGGTTAGAGGTAGACTTGCTGGAAAGCAGCCCTGAGGAGAAGGATCTTGGAGTCCTAGTAGACAGTTAATCATGAGCCAGCAGTGTGCCTTTGTTGCCAAGAAGGCCAATGGTATCCTGGGGTGCATTAAGAAGAGTGTGGCCAGTAGGTCAAGGGAAGTCATCCTCCACCTCTACCCTGCCCTGGTGAAGCCACATCTGGAACAGTGTGTCCAGTTCTGGGCTCCCCAGTTCAAGAGAGATAGGGAACTACTGGAGAGAGTCCAGAGGAGGGCAACAAAGATGATTGGGGGACTGGAGCATCTCTCTTACCAGGAAAGGTTGAGAGAGCTGGAACCGTTTAGCCTGGAGAAGAGAAGGCTGAGAGGAGACCTTATGAATGTCTATAAATATCTAAAGGGTGGGTGCAGGGAGGATGGAGCTGGACTCTTTTCAGTAGTGCTCAATGACAAGACAAGAGGCAACGGGCACAAGCTGGAACACAGGAAGTTTCCTCATTTCATGAGGAAGAACTTTACTGTGAGGGTGACGGAGCACTGGAACAGGCTACCCCGGGAGGTCATAGAATCATAAAATCATAGAATCATGGAATCATAGAATCATTCAGGTTGGAAAAGACCCTTGGGATCATTGAGTCCAACCATTAACCCTGCTCTACAAAGCTCACCCCTAAACCATATCCCCCAACACCACATCTAAATGAACTTTAAACACCTCCAGGGAAGGTGACTTAACCACCTCCCTGGGCAGCCTAGCCTATGCCAATATCTGACTACTCTTTCTGTGAAACAATTTTTCCTCATGTCCAGTCTAACCCTTCCTTGTTGCAGTTTGAAGCCATTCCCTCTTGTTCTATTGCTAATTACCTGTGAGAAGAGACCAGCACCAACCTCTCAACAACATCCTTTCAGGTAGTTGCAGAGAGTGATGAGGTCTCTCCTCAGCCTCCTCTTCTTCAAACTAAACAGATCCAGCTCCTTCAATTGTTCTTCATAAGATTTATTCCCCAGGCCCTTCACCAGCTTCATTGTCCTCCTCTGCACTAGCTCCAGAGTCATGGAGTCTCCTTTTCTGGAGACTTTCAAAACCCACCTGGATTCAATCCTGTGTGATGTGTTCTAGGCAATCCTGCTTGTTATCCACTAGCTTATTGGTCTTTGAGAGACTTTCACACACTATCTTCATGAAGTTCAAGAACTTCATTAAGAGCCTCATGAAGTTCAGCAAGGGAAAGGCAAAGTCCTGCACCTGGGAAAGAACAACCCCATGCACCAATATATGCTTGGGACCACACAGCTGGACAGCAACTTGGCAGAAAAGGACCTGGGGTCCTGGTGGACGCCAAGTTGAACAAGAGCCAACAATGTGCCCTTGAAGCAAAGAAGGCTGATGGTATCCTGGGCTGCATCAGGCAAAGTATTGCCAGCAGGTTGAGGGAGGAGATCCTTCCCCTCTGTTCAGCACTGGTGAGGTCACACATGGAGTCCTGTGTCCAGTTCTGGGCTCCTCAGTACAAGAGAGACATGGATATACTGGAGATAGTCCAGCACAGGGCCATGAAAATGATTAAGTGACTAGAGTATCACTCCTTTGAGGAAAGGCTGAGACACCTGGGATGTTTTAGCCTAGAGAAAAGAAGGCTCGGGAAATCTCATCGGTGTATATAAATACATGAAGGGAGAGTGCAAAGAGGAAAGAGCCAGGCTCTTTTCAGTGGTGCCCAGTGACAAGACTAGAGGCAAGGAACACAAACTGAAACACAGGAGGTTCCATCTGAACATCAGGAAACACTTTGACTGTGAGGGTGACTGAGCACTGGAAGGGGTTTTCCAGGGACATTATAGGATCTCTCTCCTTTGAGATATTTAAAAGCCATCTGGACATAGTACTGGGCAACTGGCTCTAGGTGACCGTGCTTGAGCAGGGGAGTTGGACCAGATGACCTGCAGAAGTCCCTTCCAACCTCAATCATTCTGTGATTCTCAGCATGCACTTTTCTTTTCTTTGGCCTGCTATTTTCAGATAACTATTGCTCTATCCATGCACAGAAGTACCTAAAGAGCCAATTCATGCAAACTCATGCAGAAGAGGCTTTTATGACCATTCTCCATGTTGTGTAAACTTGAACTGTAGAACTCTGTACTGCAGGATATTGTAGATGTTAAAAGTTTTCATAGCTTTAAAAAAGCAGTCGGTAAATTCACAGAAGCATTGTTGGGTGAGGACCATTAATACGAGGCTCTACATCTGGCTTAGGAAATTCCTGAATTGTTTGAGATTGGGGAGCATTCTGGATATTATTGCTATTTACTTACCCTGTTCGTATGTCCTTCCCCAGGGGTCTACGATTGGCTCCTGCTGGGAATGGGTTCTATTCTAGATGGTCAGACCTTGTGTTAGTTAGCTACTCTTAGGATGATCAATTACCGAGACAAAAATAGAAGGATTCTTTTGGGGGGCTCCATAGGTAGGTTATCTTGGTGAAATTTTGGAATATAGCTACTCTGATAGTCTCTCTAAACTTTAATTTATAAAACAGATAAATTTTATTTATAAAGTATATGAATTCATTTTGGTTTTGCCCCTTAACCTGTCTGATGATTCTGTCTTGCAGAAAGCACCTCTACTGCTACATTACAGACCCAAAATGGACTTACTGTAGGAGAACTTTATTGTCCTTCTGGACAGTTTTTTTTTGCAGAGACTATCATCTGGCACCTTAGTACAGCACTTAACTCTCATGTGATATAAACCAGCAGAATCGTTTTGCAACATTGTAGTGCTTCTATAGCAGACTGTCCTGAATATTTCTAGGGATGTGCTGCATGGATTTCTGGACAAAAAAAAAGTAATAAATATTTATATATATATATGTTGGGGTTTTTTGTACAAATTAAATAAATCACAACTCAGTAGGATTCTACCAGCACCGAGTTTACAGGTAGTGAAAACACTTCACAATTCCATGGAGCTCAGCCTGATTCATCTATTTGTAGTTGTACACAAATAAGATAAAAAGGTGTGGGAGAGATTTTAAATGTTGCTTTTAACACCAAATTACTACATTTGCTTATTTTTTTGTCTTTAAACTTTACAGCTTGTTTTATGTAATATGACCAATTATGTCAGCTTTAATCAAACCATTCTATATAGCAGTGAACATAGCTAATGATACAGTGACTGGTGATATTTATTATGTTGCATTAAAAACTTCCTAAAAGCCTGGAGATCCAATTATTTCATTAGTTTTGCACAATGCTTGTTGTTTATTTTGTATTTCAGTAATGTTTTTTTATCCTCTTTTACATGTTGATTCAAAATTAGTTCACTTAATTTTTTTTAAATATACCTTAATATTTTGCCATGGCATAAATTACATCTGATCATAACAAATACTCATAAGTGCTGAACTTGTGAAATTGTTTTAAAGCAAATATGTCATATAATTGGGGCTTGAAAAAATCAAATTTTACTTTAAGAAGTATTTGCTTTTTCATTAGCTGTTAAAACTATGGCTGTTGGGCACGTTTTTGTTGATGTTGCACAAGTTTTCATTTCACTAGCTAAAAATTCTTCAGTTAACTGCAAATCAGTTCTGTGTTTCTTTTACTGTTTTCTGTATGAAACCATAGCTGTTTATAGCTCAATTACTATTTATCTTTGAGGTCAGATTAGATTATAGGGGCACTGTGTGGCCTTAACTGATAATTTTGCTTGTGTCAAGCCCTGAGAGATGCAAACTACCATATGTGTACGTGTGTCTGTGTACAGACATGCATGCACCTCAGAGAATCCACTTTCAGTCATGTTTAGCAGTGTTGACTATACTGATTGAAAGGCTTTTTAAAATAGTCAGCTTCATAAAAATGTGGTAGTAGTTGAAAGTGACTTCTGCAAGCTGTATATAGTGTGGATGTGAGTGTGTCTTACAGTCTTAAATAACTGAGAAGATAAGCAGTATTATTAGCAGCTGGAGACTGCCAATAATTTTTAATTTTGAGTTTTCCTCTCAGCTGAAAATAGCAGTTATATTAAACATTTTATTCTTTCAGAAAATCTCAATGGCTAGGAAAATCGGTATGCTTGTTAGCACTGTCCTGTTTCTTCCAGCTGTGCTCCCCTACATGCAAGAAGGCATTGCTTAACATTACTTGATTTTAGGAGGTTGATCTCATAAGAGGCTTTTTCAAGTATTCTAAATCCTACACTTCTTGAGTTTTCCATGCACCACATTCTTCTGCGTATCTCCCATGCTTTTCTTAATTGAACTTTTCAGTTCTATTCCTAACTCTGCTGTTGCCAGAAGGAAGCTCTAAGTTCACTTGTTTATCTTAGGAAATGGGGCCCTTGTTTTCATTTACGGCCATAGATGGTGAATGGTGAAGAAACTGAAAGAAATGCAAAGAGAAAGGAAAAGTCTGCTGAACTACGGGGATGGTCAAGAGTGCCACAATGAAGCCAGTGGAGTACTGCCATCTCTGCAAATAATGTTTGAACACCTGGGTTAAACAGGATTTCTTTATGTCAAGGCTTAGAGAATGTGCATGTGATGGGATTAGAAGTTTACTCTGATTTTGCTGTACTGTTTTTGGACTTGCTTACCTACAATTTAGCTTTTATCTGTTTTTAGCATTATTAGAAGTGGCAGAAGAGGACAGGTGAGATCTAATTAGTCTCTATTTTTGGTAGTTTTTCACAGAATAGCAAATGCAGGTGATATGGATGTACATGTAAGTTAATGTAATAGGTCTTTCTGGAGCTCTTCATGCGCTATCCTTGTATACTTCCCAGTGTAAATCAGGGTCTGGTTCTAGTTGGTGAGGCCGCCATAGAGTGCAAATATGGTTATAAACACCTGTCCTCCATGCACCCCTAATGTACCTGACACAGGCATGGAGCTCAAGCCCATAGACCATGTAAATACCTAATTCACTGTTCATCTACAGTCTGAGGGTTTAATAAATGTATTTGTGATTGGTCTACCTCAGTATATGTACACTGTGGAACCTTATTACAAGATCAGATGTTAATGCAGTGCTATTGAACTTTATTGGGATTTTAGTGTTTCCCTGTGTAGCTCTACAACTGAAAGAGTAGCAGTTACAAACATGTAAATTCAGAAAGCTCTCTGCCATTCATTTCTAAATCTTGTTTCAACAGTCTATAGTATAGAATATATGTTTGCAAATTTGTAACTACCTTTGGAATCACTCAAATTTGTTAGGGTGCTATATCAATATATTTAAATCTGTTTATATAGGTACGCATCTGTAGCCGGTGTTAACACCTATAGCTGATGATTGCTCATAATTGTATTTAACTGCTTTTGTAACGTGTTTAACCTGATAAAAACTCAGCAATGCTTTTAATAACAAAACAAACAAAAAACCCCAACCACAACCCTATTATTCACATAATCTCACAATATACATCTTCATTACAAAAACTATTTCCCATGGGGAGATATGGGATTGTGTCTGCACCATTTGTTTGCTTTTTAGCTTTATAGAAAAACTAGACTACAAATGAGTTCAAGTCAGAGGCAAGTCTTGGGGTCAAGTTCTGTTTTACTTCTTTGAAGCTTAATAAACGGTTGATTTAATGTCAGGATTGTATTGACTGCAAAAATACTGACCTATCTCTTTTTAATTTTTTAAAAACTTTTAAATCTGAAAGCTTGACTCAATATAGATATTTGAATCCTGATGACATTGTGATTAATTTATTTTGATCTTAATTAAGATCAAAATAGCATTACTATGAAGTAATTTTTACACCCAATTACAATGGTAAATAATTGTGGTAAAAAGGTGTTTTGTAGCATTATCCTCAGCGGCAATGAGACTAGATTATCCCAGGCTCAGAGTCTCACTAGATATAGTTTTCATTAAAAATAGATAATTCACAGAAAATATATAATATTGAATTGAAATAAGATTTAGGACCTTTGAAAAATTAACTTTATAAAAATTATTTATTATATTAAGCATTCTGTTTTATTTTATCATTAGAGTATTTTTTGTTTCAAAGGTCCAGCTTTATTTGCAGACACATAAAACTGTAAAAGGTTTTTACAGCTTCTTCGTGTTATATTAGGTTTGAATGGCTTTTATTTGTATGTTTTTGCTATGTATGGCTAAAGATCATTGCTTATTGTTTTGTGCAATGGGTCAGTAACATGGATTTATAAAGTGTATGTTTAAACTGTAAATGTAGCATCTACTTCTAAGTTTAAAAACATCATAGATTGGGGATATACATTCAGTGGGGTTTTACTTGGGATTTTCGTTTGTGGCTTGTTAGGGTTTCTATGGATTTTTTTAAGAATGAATTTTGGAATTTTATGGGCTTGTAAAATCTTTAAGTGCAAGAACTATCCATGAGCAATATTTTGAAATGGATGCTCTAGCAAGAAACTTCAATATAATTTGTGAAAGTAATATGCAAATGATGCAACTTATCCAAAATTGGTTTGTGCCATTGTTATGCCTGGTATCTTTGTGTGTCATCTAACCTAAGAATATTTATTTTTGTTGGTTGTGCAATAATATACACAACAATGTCACCTCTGGGAATGTGGAACTGCAAAAATGAGACTATGATGGTACTATTTTTTTCAGTAGACTATGAGCCTTTGAAAGCTTATCTGGCTCTATTGTTGCTGCAATGGCATAATTAGTCTTAGGAGAATCACTTTTTTCCCTACTGGATGATAAATGGAACTATACAGTTAGTGTATTTTTCAATTATATGAATCTTACCATTGATTTAAGTATAACTAGAAAGAGCCAACTAGTCTGTACAATAACGCATGAATATTAATAAAAGTGTTTTCTCAGCAGTACTTAAGAAATATATTTAGTACACAAGGCTGATTTTTACAGAAAAATCTAGTTTCTGTATTTCCTCAGGTAATTGATTCAGTTTGGACATTTCGATGGAGATGTAAATACAATCTATGCTTCAGTTTTTCTGCCTGAAGTTACTAACAAGAAAAAATGTCATAAATACTAGAATTTTGCATAAGATTCACTTAAGTATGATTGACTTTGGTCTCTTTTAAAGATGCGGAGAGAGCATTAATGTGCCTAACATCAGCATGGAAAAGTACTTTAATGTCTGCTTTCATCAAAATCTGTAAACATGTACAGACACTCTCTAGGTACCTGCTTCTGTGGGAAGCCAACAGTCATATTTTTACAATGAAGTCTGATATGGCTATATACAAATTTAAAAATCTATTCTTGTTGTTTGAGCCATTTGAGTGGATTCTCAAGGCTTCTTGGAAACCTTTTGAAGCCACCATGATCATATGCCTCATCCCTGGCAGTGTTCAAGGCCAGGCTGGATGAGGCTTTGAGCAACCTGGTCTAGTGGGAGGTGTCCCTGCTCATGGTAGAGGAGTTGGAACTAAATGATCTTTCAGGGTCCCTTCCAACTCAAGCCATTCTATGATTCTATGACTCTATGATTCTATGATCTGCTGAGGTCAGACTGCAAGACAGGAGATAAAAGGCAATTCTGCAAACTCTTACAGTGGTAACTTTATTACTAACCTGAAAGCAGTGGAATCATTCCTGTGGGCAAAATTGCTTAAATGTGTGTGTGCAAGATGGAGTCCTAATCTTTGAAGGACAGACTGATATTTCTGTATCTTTTAACTTAAAAAGCATTGATATAATAAAGTTCTTTTAACCAAGTAATTTAATTGGACAAAAAGAGTTTGTTCTTTTTCTACAACATTAAATTAAGGTTAAAGGACAATAAACCAGTACAATCACTAAGCCTTTATCTTTGACATGTGTCATAATAAAGATACTGAAACTATCAGAACGCAAGACCATATTATTGACTTAGTTTCGCTTGAGAGATTACTTTTTTATACTGTTTCCTGTGTGATTTTTGTACTATTGGTGGCTAGTTTCAGTCTGAGGACACCTTTTGGGATTATTGCTTAATGTTTTGATTTTATGATAGTGATGCTTGTATCCAGTGTTTTGTCAAATATATTATATGCTTGTTAATAAAAGTAAAAAAGCTTACTGAAATCCTGACAGGCTAGTGATAGTTGTTCTGTTCCACACCCCCACCCCCCCCCTCCTCCAACTATATTATGAGAGCTAGTCCTTTATGTTCTTAAACATACAGTGTAACTGGAACAAGAATGACATACATGGTTCTATAATCAGTCTTTATTCCCATCTTACTTAGTTGAGATGTTAGCATGGCCCAGAGGAGTACTTTATGATATGATGCTGAAATGTCTGTACCAAATGTGTGGCCATAATTGCCTATCAGTTAATTAACATGTCTTCTCTTGGAGGGACAGGAAGTAGGTGAGGCCACACCAACACTGAATACAGCAGGATAATCACCTATTTTGACTGGCTGGTTATGCTGTGTTTGATGCACCCCAGGATGTGGTTTGCCCTTTTGACTGCCAGGGGACACTGCTGATTCATACTGAACCTGCTGTCGACCAGCATCCCCAGATCCCTTTCTGCAGGACTGCTCTCCAGCCACTTCTCTCTCAATTTATACTTGTGCCTGGTGTTACTCCATCCTAGGTGCAGAATCTGTCATTTTGACTTGTTAAATTTCATCCCATTAATCATAGTCCAATGCTCCAATCTATCTAGATCACTCTGCAAGGCATCTTCTCCCTCAAGGGTGTCACAGAATCACAGAATATTAGAGGTTGGAAGGGACCTCAAAGATCATCTAGTCCAACCCCCCTGCCAGAGCAGGACCACCTACAGCAGAGCGCACAGGAACGCATCCAGGCGGGTTTTGAATGTCTCCAAAGAAGGAGATTCCACAACCTCCCTGGGCAGCCTGTTCTAGTGCTCTGTCACCCTCACAGGGAAAAAGATTTTTCTCATATTTTTATGG
Organism: Trogon surrucura; assembly: GCA_020746105.1. NCBI lineage: Eukaryota > Metazoa > Chordata > Aves > Trogoniformes > Trogonidae > Trogon > Trogon surrucura. The sequence goes on from CM036657.1 coordinate 1,573,978, forward strand.
AACCTCCTATGTTCCAACTTGCACCCATTGCCCCTTGTCCTGTCAATGGACACTGCTGAAAAGAGCCTGGCTCCATCCTCCTGACACTCCCCCTTGACATATTTATAAACATTAATGAGGTCACCCCTCAGCCTCCTCTTCTCCAAGCTAAAGAGACCCAGCTCCTTCAGCCTTTCCTCACAAGGGAGATGTTCCACTCCCTTCATCATTTCTGTGGCTCTGCGCTGGACTCTCTCAAGCAGTTCCCTGTCCCTCTTGAACTGAGGGGCCCAGAACTGGACACAATATTCCAGATGCGGCCTCACCAGGGCAGAGTAGAGGGGCAGGAGGACCTCTCTCGACCTACTTGCTACTCCCCTTCTAATACACCCCAGGATGCCATTGGCCTTCTTCGCCATGAGGGCACACTGCTGGCTCATGGTCATCCTGCTGTCTATGATTCTATGATTCTATGATTCTATGATTCTATGATTCTGACTCTGAACCATCTGAAGACTTTGGTTTAGAAGGACCCTCTCCTGAATCATCATCATCTGATACTGGTCAATCTGTCTTTGTTAGATATTTTTACCCAGTCACAGGGGCAACAGCTTTCCTTTCTGATTCTGCCTCTAACTTATCTGATGGTTCTACTTTAGAAGGACCTTCTCCTGAATATTTGTCAGCTGTTGCTGGGTGTACTGACTTTTTCCTTTGTTTCTTTCTGGTCACAGGGGCAACTTTTGCTGGTACAGACTGAGTGGGAGAGGCCACAGTGGTTGTCAGTGCCCTGTATCAGTGCTTGCTCAAATGCCACAACACCAAGAGATTGGAAGAAATCATCATTAAAATCAATATAAATAATAAAAATACAGTATTCTTTTCAGTGAGGGTGACAGAGCCCTGTCACAGGCTGCCCAGGGAGGTTGTGGAGTCTCCTTCTCTGGAGACATTCAAAACCCGCCTGGACGCCTTCCTGTGTAACATCATCTAGGTGTTCCTGTTCTGGGAGGGGGATTGGACTAGATGATCTTTTGAGGTCCCTTCCAATCCCTAGCATACTGTGATACTGTGATACTGTGGTATTTTGATCAGAATAACTGCATTCACAATCACGATATCATGATGTGAGCTGTCTGGTTTCTTTTTTTTCCCAGCCTTTCAGGAATCTCAAATAAAAGATCTGATACACTCTCAATTGCATGTGCTGGAATTTAAACTATTCAGACAACATATCATGGCCCAGTAAAGCTGAGTTAACGGGCAATATATTTTAAAGCCTGATCGGCTTTTTTTCTCAGCCTCACGTTGGGCACCAATAAATCTGTCGTGGATTAGGGCTGGGCCAGCCACTGAACACTGACAGATGCTCTCTAACCCCTCTTCCTCCCCCAAACGAGAAGGAAAACAGAATAAGGCAGAGACACTTATGGATTGGAAAAGAAAACTAAAACAGATTTAATGAAACAATAATAGTACCAATAAGGAAATAAAAAAACCCCACAAACTATACACAAATATATACAAAACCAATATCAAACCTGACTCCCTCCCCCGATAGCAATCCCCACTGGGGCTGGGGAGGCACTGGGGAAGCCCCAGGCTCAGCAGCGGTGGGAGCTGGATACAGGGAGCTGGATTCGGGAACTCAGGATCCGGATCAAAAGCAGGAGGTCAGACATAGTCCTCCTCGAATGCTGACCATTGAAGAAGAGGCCTTAACTCCAGTGATCCCTCAGTTTTTTACTGAATGCAACGTATATGGAATGGAATACTCTTCTTGGTCATCTTGTCACATTCCCTCCCAGGAGGGGGGGACAAGTGACTTAGATTCGTAATTCCCCAACGGAGTGGACAACAGTGAGACAAGTCTCAAGGTCCATACACAAACATTTATTAATTTCTCACAATGTATAGATTGGACTCACAACAATCGGTTTTAGTTATAAGGCACATTAGGGCAGGCAATATACTATGACTTAATGATAACCAGGAAAAGACTAGCCATACAACAGACTACAACAAGCTGCGTGTTACTGAATGACAACAAGGGAAAAGGACATATAACAACTTCTAACAGGCAGTATTATACTTAACTACAAGAAAGAAACTTAAACCTGAACTAAGTAAACAGTATGATAGGCCTTGCATTACTTAGCGAGAAAGGGGAAAGGGAAAGAAAGGGAGGGGGAAGGGGGAGAGAGACAGCGATCATCAATCCAGGTTCCTAAAGTCGACATTGGTTTATTAGCAAAGTTGGCCAAGTTTGGATGCTGGATGAAACTAGCATCCTGTTTTTCTAATTGGCATATAGTCAATTTACTGATACATTTAATTCCACTTCTCCTTTTTGCATAGGCCATAAATCTAAAGCCCTTTGAACAGCCTCTTTCGCTAATTCAAAGGCAGCCTGCTGTTTGCTTCCCCATTCAAACTCTTTCTTTTTTTTTTGTTACTTTGTATAATAGAGTCAGGATTTGACCTAGATGCAGAACGCGTTGTCTTCAAAAGCCAAACAGCCCAATAAATCTCTGTGCCTCAATATTATTTTGTGGCACTGCAAAATCCAAAATTTTCTGTCGAGCTTTGGGTAATATTTCTCGATGCCCACAATGCCACCGAATCCCTAAAAATGTTACTGTTTGAGACAATCCTTGAATTTTAGTAAGGTTAATTTCCCAGCCTTTCTGTTTCATATGATCCACCACTGAGTCAAGTATTTGTTGCATCTCCTCCTCATTGCTCCCCTGAATCAGGATGTCATCTATATAATGAATTATTTGCATATGAGGGGGTAACTTTATCTCATCCAGGTGTTCAGCTACTGTCCAATGGCAAATGGCTGGACTATGCGACCATCCCTGAGGCAATCTGGTAAAAGTATATTGTCACCCCTGCCACGTAAAAGCAAACTGATCCCAATAGTCCTCTGCAATGGGGATATCGAAGAACGTTAGCTAAATCAATTACAGCATACTAAGTTCCAGAATGCTTTTGAACCTTTCCTATTAACGTGACAGTATCTGGTACGGCTGCCGTAAGAGTCAGAGTGTGTTTATTTAATTCTCTAAAATCTACAGTCATTCTCCATGCCCCATTGCTCTTTTTAACGGGCTAGATCAGGTTATTCCAAGTGGTGGTAGTTGATTTTAAAACTCCCGCATCCAATAAATCTTTAATTGTCTGTGATATCTCTTCATGTGCTCCTGGAATCCTGTGTTGTTTCATTGTCACTAATTTGGTTGCAGCAGGAATTTGCACAGGAGGCATTTTTACTTTTCCTACTAGAATAGCCCAAGCACTAATATAGTTCTTTATCCCAAATTGGTATCAACCATGGGGCAAGTGCAAGGTCAGTCCCTTTAAAATATCTATCCCTGTTATATATTCTGGAACCGGGACAATCATGACTGAGTACAATCATTTTGGGACATTCCCTATTTTCATTTCTATTTATGTTTGCACTACTTCAATTTGTTTCCCTCCCAACCCTGTAATAATCACAGATTGTCCTTTACATTTCTTGGAGTTCCCATATATCAAGGAGGTCTCTGCTCCAGTGTCAATTAAAGTCTTTACAATTTGGGAGGACCGATTTTTCCAAAATATCTGCAGCTCCACATGGGGTTGACGGTCCTTCCATGCCCATTGCACCGGAGCTTGGCCGTCATTTCATGCTTGTTTATTATGCTGGATCATTTCCCTGGTCTCTTTCCATGGATACAAGTCAGAGTGATGCCATCTGTGGCAGGTTAGGGCTGGGTCGGTTCACCCAGGACACCGTGAAAAGCTGAAATCAGGACTGAGTAGTCTTGGTGACTATTAATCAGGTATTCTTTATTATGGCACCGGGTACAAGAGGATCTCTCCTCAAAGCTTGCACATCGCTTTATCAAACAGATAGGTATTTATCACACGAAAACATACATATTCATAAGCATGCATACATATTCATGAGAGTAGGCTGGGTTAGTACAATTAGTAGGTATGATAAATCTCCTCCTCTTGCCGCATGCGCACTGCTGTTGGGCGGTCTCTGGTGGTCGTGGGCCGGGGTCTTCTGGAGGAAGGCTCGTAGTCTTCCTCACTGTACAGAAAAGAAGAGGAGTCTGAACTTTATTCGAATAAAGGGAGAGTTCACCGGGGTTGCCAAGTCCCAGTGAGGTCTCTCCAATTGCTGTAGGACGCAGCCTCCTTTTATTCTAATTTCCCGGCCGCATGAAACCCTCTCCCTTTCCCCAGTGGCTGAGGCACTCAGGAGGTACAGACTTCCCGATCCGCCTGTTCCCTGTTCCCCCTTAACATGTGCCCCCCTTAACAACACACATCGCACGTTTCATTAACTCCAACTTTATGCCGCCCAGGGCGGAGAAGTTAATATTCATCAGCCTCTTAAGCCTGTGCACTCTTTCTCAAAGTTCAAAAATTTAGAGCATCCTTGCTGTTGATTTAATTAACAGCCCTAATGGTCAAGGTTTCTCGTTATCTTCTCCTCACAGACTGCATCCTGGGACTCCCTCGTTCATGAAGGACACTCTCCTCTTTGTTCCATCACTAACAAGAAAAAAAATTCCACACTCCCCTTGTTGTTTTATCACTCATTTGTAAAGACACTCTACTTTCTTGTTCTCTCATTGTACTTTTCACCTTTAGCTCAAAACTGCTGAGCTGGCTGAGCTGGTGGCTACAAGGCCAGGTTAGATCAGATGGCCAGGTGGCTGCTCTCTTACTGCAATGGAGTTCCTGCTTCCTTATCTAGATGCTCATTGGCAGTCCCTGTCATCTAAACTCCTTTGCAACAATGTGTCAGTAGCTTGCTGAATTCTTGCTGTGTCTGCAATGCTTGGCTATATGTGTATTTTTCTGTATCAAGAGTACAGCTCCCAATCCTCCTTCTCCCCCGGAACAGCCGATCCACTCACAGTGGGCCCCCCATGAGCAGATGTGAAGTCCCATTGAGGCTCCAGAGGAGGTGCCATAGGCTGAGTTGATCCCAGGTTTCCTGCTTCAGAATTCTGAACCTTTTTGCTAGGTTTATTCAACCTCCTCTGTTTATAAATTCTCCATAATTCAGGAGTAGAAACACCATCAATCTTATCACGGGACATACCATCTTTTAATAAAGCTGTAAACATCCTTCCAAGAAACTGTGTCTTCACTACCTTTAGGATTGTTTTGAGGACTGCGGTTTCCTGCACTCCCTTGGGGGCCCCATTCTCTAAGGTCACCCAGCTGCTGTATTTTTTCAATTACCTCATCTAAGAGGCTACCTGTCTCGTTAAGCAAGAGAGTCATAATCATATTTTTATATGCTGACGGAGCAGTTTTAATCAGTCTACTTCTCATAGTAACAGACAAAGCATTCTGCATCATGGTGTCAACATGCCCTATGAAAACAGCAAATTTCATCCCTTCCTCTTTCATCCATTGTATACAATCTCACAGAGTGTACCACTGACGTTTGGATCCTGGCCAATCATTTTCTGTAGGATATTCAGCATTACATCCCTGAGTGGCCAAGACTAACAAATTAGTATCTTGAGCGCTGTTTCAAAATGCATCTTGCACAAAGGAATTCGAACTGAAAACCAAAAACTTTTAGGATCACTGTCATCCAGAGTAACCACTGATACTCCCTGATCGTGCAAACACACCATCCAGGAAGCAGAGGCTCCCCTGGTCTTTGCTTAAGACACTCAGTTAATCATTTACCTCATGCTGAGTATGATCTTCTATCAGATCCTTCCTCACCAGCTGTATATTAGCATCTAACTCCATTTTTTGTCTCCATGCTGGTCTCACATCTACAAATTCACCTGAGGAACCAGCCTCGTCAGAATTCATAGAATCTCACGTCTCTATCCCATTTATCGGGATTCTATTGTACATCTGTTTCTGTAATCACTAAATGCAGTTTTTATAATTCATTCGGCCCCTCCTTTTCTTACACTTGTACAGTGCAACCCAAACAGCAGCCTTCTTGGCTACAGTCCAATTTGGTTACGTATCCAATTTATCAGCAAACAGGGTTTTCTAGCACTGAAACATTACAAGTTAATTCTGCAAATCACACATCTGTTGCTCCACTTAGAAGCACTCTGATAACAATTTTTCTTTCTGTTGGTGCTGTTTTCGATATGCTCTTAACAAAATCCACCCCCATCTTCCTGAGCCCACAAGTTCTTTTCCTTTTTCAATAGGCAATTTTTTGGGTACATTTTAATACATCAAGCAGCTCAGCTTCTTTTAACCAACTTTCCCACTATTCACACAGTGCTCTGAGCTTATCCCACTGAAGAGCCAGCAAATTATAAGGAAATATCAGATGGAGCTGATACAGTTCGTTTAGATTTAAAAAAGCAGTATTTTCCTCAACCCTGCCAACTATGTCAAATGTTTTGCTAATTGGCCCGGGGAGGGGGGTCCCGCAGAAAAGGACATAGGCATCAAAAGAAAGATCTACTTATTTTACTGTCTATTTCAAAGTACTACAAGAATAAGGCAATGCAAGCTTATTATAGTCTAGTTTAAGCAGCAAGGAGAACAAGCAGAGTAATGCACCTAATCAGTACTATATGCAGTTAGCGATAATTATTAAGAAAGATCCATCACCAATCGCCCCAATATCATCATCCAGACCCGCAGTCGCTGGGGAGTCCCTGTTGCAGCGAGGTTTCTGGAGAACCCTCCCGACAATTGGGAAGTCCTACGCAGTGCGTCCACTCGTAGGGGAAGTTTCCGAAGTCGCTGCAAGAGGGTCCAGCATTTATACTATTAAGCAAACCTTACGTGACTTCAAACGCAGGAACATCTCGTGTTGTCCTCTCTGTTGGATTCCTCCTACAGACTGGCCAGGGCTAAAGGAAGAATACAAGGGAGTCTCCCAATCTATTTTGGTCCTTAATCACATATTTCGCACCCAACTTCAGTGCAGGGCCTACGATTCAGGCCCTAGCACTACACATACCACATCGAATAATTGCAACATATTTATTTTGTAACTTATTAGTATAAACACGCCTAACTTGCCACTAATTCTACAGTGACTGGTTAGTGATAACAGTTACCTTCATCATTAGATCAGTATATTAAAATTAGCTTCGCCTCTCATGTAAATTGGCACATATACTCCTTGCGAGTGTGTGGGGGACAAGTTTTCAGTGTTCTGAATTGATTGCTGGTTGTAATCTTCCACTGTTGCATTTAATTTTGGCTCACTTTCAGCCTTTTAAATACAATTTTTGATGTTTTGGTACCCTCTAATCTCTGTAAAGAGGGTTTTGACTAGAAGATCTCTGCTTAGGTCTGGTTCCACACACACCCAAGGATGAACAGCTCATTAAAACTTTCTAAACAATGGTCTGCTTGCTATCTCCAGGTGCACACTAACTTATTATCTGTTCTGCTAACCGGCTGGAAAATTTCTTTGTCACCCCTTCTCATCCTTGAAGCAGCATTCTTTGAAAGAATGATTTACCACTCTTAAGGCAGTAAAACTTATTCTGCCACCCTTACGGCAACATTCTCGCCAACAAGGGTTCAAGGATGCTGTCATCTTTACTTCTCCTCCTGCACTTCTTCTTGTTGTCTTCTTCTCTGTCTACATGCTTCTGTGTCTTGCTTCTTCTTCTTCTTGTGTCTTCTGTCTCCTGTCTCATCTTGTCTAACTTTTTGCTTTATCCCACCTCAATTTATATACACTTTTTCTGTATGCGGACGTGCAGTATGTTCAGCAGGGAAGCAGGGCACTTCATTGTTTACGACCATATGTGATTGCCCTATCTCCTTGGGAGATAGCCTACAAGATAAGGCCATTCTGCCTCTGCAAGATTCCTGATCTCATGCATATATTTGTGCCAGGTCTGTTTGAGGCATCTCTTTATCAGATTCCTCTAACACATTCTATTTGACACTTATCAGTTTGCCACACAGGAGCAGAATCACAGAACATTAGGGGGGGTGGAAGGGACCTCAAAGATCATCTAGTCCGGCCCCCCTGCCAGAGCAGGATCACCTACAGTAGATAGCACAGGAACGTGTCCAGGCGGGTTTTGAATGTCTCCAGAGAAGGAGACTCCACAACCTCCCTGGGTAGCCTGTTCCAGTGTTCCGTCACCCTCACTGAGAAGAAGTTTCTTCTTGAGTTTAAGCGGAACCTCTTATGTTCCAGTTTCAGCCCATTACCCCTTGTCCTATCATTGGTTGTCACCGAGAAGAGCCTGACTTCATCCTCATGACACTCACCCTTTATATATTTGTAAACATTAATGAGGTCACCCCTCAGCCTCCTCTTCTCCAAACTAAAGAGCCCCAGCTCCTTCAGTCTTTCCTCATAAGGGAGATGCTCCACTCCCTTAATCATCCTAGTTGCCCTGTGCTGGACTCTCTCCAGCAGTTCCCTGTCTTTCTTGAACTGAGGGGCCCAGAACTGGACACAGTATTCCAGATGGGGTCTCACCAGGGCAGAGTAGAGGGGAAGGAGAACCTCTCTCGACCTACTAACCACCCCCCTTCTAATACACCCCAGGATGCCATTGGCCTTCCTGGCCACAAGGGCACAGTGCTGGCTCATGGTCATCCTGCTGTCCACCAAGACTCCCAGGTCCCTTTCCTACACTGCTCTCTAATAAGTCATTCCCCAACTTATACTGGAACCTGGGGTTGTTCCTACCAAGATGCAAGACTCTACATTTACCCTTGTTATATTTCATTAAATTTTTCCCCACCCAACTCTCCAGCCTGTCCAGGTCTCGCTGGATGGCAGCACAGCCTTCTGGTGTGTCAGCCACTCCTCCCAGCTTGGTGTCATCAGCAAACTTGCTGATAGTACTCTCTAGTCCCTCATCCAAGTCATCAATGAATACATTGAATAATACTGGTCCCAGTACCGACCCTTGAGGGACTCCACTGGATAGAGGCCTCCAACCAGACTCTGCCCCATTGACCACGACTCTTTGGCTTCTTCCCCTTAGCCAGTTCACAGTCCACCTCACTACCCGAGAGTCTAGACCACACTTCCTCAGTTTAGCAGCAAGGATGCTGTGGGAGACTGTGTCAAATGCTTTACTGAAGTCAAGGTTAGAACCACTAATAATGAGAACACGTCAAGCACCTCACAGCTTAGTATCGTCAGCAAACTTGCTAATGGTGCATTCAAGTCTTGCAATCAGATTGTTGATAAATATATTGAATAGAATTGGCCTTAGAATTGACCCCTGAGGACCCTCCCATTCACTACAATCCTTTGAGTCCTGTCCTTCATCCAGTTCTTTACCCAGCGCATTGTGAACCTGCTCATCCCACGGACAACTTGACTAGAACGACGTTGTGAAGGACACAAAAAGCCTTACTAAAATTGCTTGCCCTATCTATACAGGTTAAGTTTTGCTCTTCTCTGATGATGCTGATACAGAGGAGTAGACTGGATCATGACACTCCTTTGGATACATGTCAAACTGAAAAGCATACCAACCCAAATTCTGACTTTTCTCCATTTTGAACAGGTGTGGATACCCTACATTTTAGTTAGCTGTGCTGGCAGCACTGTGTTGCAGAGTTAAGACTTTCATCTTTGAGCTCTTTTCTAAACAAGTGCATAACTCTTGCTTGCTAATTATGAAAAGAGACCCTGACCAGCCAAGTACAGCTTGTGTTGAGAGCTTGCCTGTGAGAATGAACAGATAAGGTGCTTCTTGTACACAAGATGTGCATGGGAAAGTCTGTTTTCCCTGTGTGATAAGAGAGTGATTGAAGGAATACATGAGCTAATAACAACCCTGGCTGTATAGTCTGATCTCTTGTTTGTAACCCAAAAATAGTGCTTCGTGCTAATAGATATAAATATGTGCCTGCTTGCAATAAAGTGAATTCCGTTTTCCACCATCTCGGAGTTCGTGCATGCTTCTCAACAAGCAGGGAGGAAGAGGGCATAGCTGTCCCTGATGGGCTTGTGAGAGGGCGATCTTGCAGCATCTTCCTACAGTACTGTTAATTTACAGACTATTCTACGAAGAGGGTCCCTTCAGAGAGCCGGCCAAGTAACGACCATCCCACCAATATGGCTACATGTCGATCTCCCTTTATTGCTCCGGACAGCTCAACATATACAGTTAAGCAGTGTCCACACGCCTGCCCCTTAACAGAGTTGGTCAGCTACAGGTTTACACGCGCCAGCGTTTTATTGGATAGTGCCATTCAACTATGCAGGCAGCTCTCGTTCCCCCCTCTCTCCCCCCGGCAAGGCTCTCACAAACAGATAAAACCTCCTCTCCGTGCCCCAAGGCAGCTCCAAGGACAGAGTCTTTATTTAGGCCTAAGCTGGGTTGTCCAAAACCTTTTAAAGGGATACCACGCCTCTGCTCCACAAGAAATTCCCCTACAATTCTATTGCTCTTTTATTGAGAAATGCAGAAGGGTTCTTTTCCTGCTAATAAGCTAGGAATTGTCAAGAGTTTTGGATTTGTTCAAAGTCAAAAGTTTTTTCTTGCACACAATTCTCACACCAGTAATAGCCATGTATAATGGGCATCCTAGTGGACAACAGGATGACCATGAGCCAGCAATATTCCCTTGTGGCCAAGAAGGCCAATGGCATCCTGGAGTGCATCAAGAAGAGTGTGACCAGCAGGTCAAGGGAGGTTATCCTCCCCCTCTACTCTGCCCTCGTGAGGTCGCATCTGGAAGTTCATGAAGGAGAGGGAACTGCTGAAGACGGTACAGCAAAGGGTTATGAAGGTGATTAGGAGACTAAAACATCTCTCTTATGAAGAACAGCTGAGGGACTTGGGGCTTTTTAGTGTGGAGAAGACTGAGGGGAGATCATATCAATGCTTATAAATACTTAAAGGGTGGGTGTCAGGAGGATGGTCCCAGCCTTTTTTTCAGTGGTGCCCAGTGACAGGACAAGAGATAACAGGCACAAGCCTGAATACAGGAAGTTCCATCTAAACGTGAGGAGGAACTTTATTTTGAGAGTGGCAGAGCACTGGAACAGGCTGCCCAGAGAGGTGGCGGAGTGTCCATCTCTGGAGACCTTCAAAATCTGCCTGGACACCACCCTGTGCAACCTGCTCAAAGTGAACCCACTCTTGCAGGGGAGTTGGACTAGATAATCTCCAGAGGTCCCTTCCAACTCCTAACATTCTGTGATTCTGTGTAATCAACATATGGAAATGCCACAGATTGCCACTGATTGGTTCACTGAAATACTAACATGAGAGGTCTGACAGAGGAAGGCCACTTTATTTATAAATAGCCACTTAAAAGTGAATAAGCATTAGCAATAATTCTACTGCCAACGCAAACACTGCAAATTGTAAATCTTACATGTTCTCATTATTAGTGGTTCTAACACTCCCTGTCCTTTCTACTGTTGTTCATCTGTCTGTGAACTAGTTGATGACATGTCTGGTTCAGCTTGCTTTTTTCCCACTGTGCTGGTTTTAATGAATTTTAGGAATCCAGAAAAAAAATAATGCTAGAAATTTTCTATTTCATAGTAGCATAATTATAGATTTTATTTTTTCCAACTCCTGTGCCATGCTGGAATAGTGAAACTAAAACAACTGCTATCTGTGACCCAACATGTTTGGGCAGAAATACGTAATGCTATATACTGTGTAAGCTATGGATTCTTAATTGGCACATGCTTCACCTCTTCTCAAAGCACAGTCACCTAGAGAAGGTTGCTCAGAGCCATGTGTCAAAGCTTAGGGCTGGGCTGGCCACTAAACTCTGACAGACACTCTCTGTGTTTCCCCCACCACTCTCTCAGGGGAGAATAACAGGGGAACCAGGGAGAGCAAATTTAAGGTTGGGGAAAAAACAACTTGAACCAGTTTAATTAAAAGAAAATAATACTACCAGTAAAAATGAAGATGTTGAACTATATACAAATATATACAAGTATATAAATATATTCAAAGATACAAATGAATATGTTAATACAGAATCCACACCTTCCAGATGACAACTTGGCCCCAAGCAGAAAAGTCCCAGACTGGACTCAGCAGCAGATGGGAGCATCCAAGCCCAGAGTCCCGATGATAGTCCAAAAAAATCAGAAAAGGAAGCCTTGGAGCATCTGCACCATTCCCACCCGGGGAGGCAGGGGAAGGCAACCTGTACCAATGAACAGTGCTCCTCTGCAGTATGAAAACAAGAGGCGAGAACACCAGCAGAACAGGGAGAGATGACAAACAGCTGACTACAATCCTTCCAGTACAGCAGGCCCTAAAGAGCTAAGGGTTTTTCCTATGGGGACCCTTAAATACTGTGGAATTTGGATAATGAGGGGAGGTCCCTGTACTCAAAAAAAGCAGTTAAGACTGGCCTACTATCTCTAGTGCAATCCAGGGGAGTGGAGACTCGCCTGGCTATCATGGAATGCAGAAAAGGAGGGGGCCCTGTGTAGTCAGGACAGCCCTGCTTTTGGTCAGCAAAAACAAGATAACAGGAGCTGGTGTGGTTCTTTGTTTCTTAGAAAAAGCTACCATATCTGATGACTAACATTTGCCTTATTACCTATGAAATGCATGTTAAAGTTGACACCCCTGCATGTGCTAGTGAAAATTATAGAGATCATGCTAAAAATGTATGACTACAGCATTCATCTCCCAAATCATACTACATGTCACCAGTGGGGAACCTCATAATTTTCAGGATAAAGAGATGAAGAAAATGATTGTTAAATTGAGAGAGAACCTAGATACCTTACTCAGGTAATATCAGGTGATATATGACTCAGTGAAAGTCATTTGCTGAGACTGATAGACAAATCAGTGAAAGTCCTGGGACTCTGACAAACAAATGTCAAAACTACATGATATATACTCAGCACCATGGGAAAGAATACTATGATTGGACCATTTGGGTCACCTGTCCCATCCTCTCTTTCCCATAGGCACAGCTGCCCCTCCTGCCCCATTGTGATTGCCACCAGTGCTAGGCAGTCCCAGGGAACTTTTATCCTGGTATTCTCAAACCAGGACACCATGTCTAGTCAGGTATTTAATATTTCTGAGGATGGAGACTCCACAACCTTCCCAAGCAAACTGTTCCAGTGTTCAATCACCCTCATGGTAAAAAAAGGTTTTACTTATGTTTAGGTGGAATTTCTTACGTTTAAATTTGTACCCATTGCCTCTTGTCCTGTCACTGAAAACTACTAGAAGAGTCTGGCTCCATCTTCTTTACTGTCTTCCATCAGGTATTAGCAAACATTGATAAGATCCTCCCTCGAGTCTTGTCTTCTCCAGGTTGAAGAGTTTCAGTTCTGTCAGCCTCTCCTCATATGTCAGATGTTCCAATTCCATAATCAATTTTGTGGTCCTTTGCTGGACTTGCTCCAGTATGCCCATGTCCTTGTACTGGGGAGCTTCAGGACTGAACACAACACAATAAATGTGGTCTCATCAGTGCTGAGCAGAGAATAAGGACTATATGTATGATGCATGGGATTTTTCCTCCCCAAATGCAGGGCTTTGCATTTACCTTTGTTGAACTTCATAAGGTTCCCATTGACCCATTTCTGCAGCTTGTCCAGGCCCCTCTGAATTTCAGCACAACTATCTGGTCTATCAATCACTCTTTCTGGTTTTATATAATCTGCAATCTAGCTGAGGGTAATCATTAATGAAGAAGTTTAACAGGATTGGCCCTAGTGATGACCCCTGGAGTACACCACTAGTGACTGGCTTCCAGGGAGACTTCAGGGCCTTGGGACTGGTAATGGGATCAAGAGCACAAGTGATGTTTTCCTCTATCCCTCCAGTTGCAGGGAAAGATGAGATAAGTAACAGGAAGAGCCAACAAAATACCTGACTCCAAGTCTGGTGTCATGGGCAGAATTTTGGGTTTTTTGATCATAGGTCGGTGTACAAGATGCTAGGGCTGCTTTCAAGAGATGGAGTACACCTGTCACAAAGGGGGAAAAGGATCTTTGCCCAAGAGTAAGTGGGGCTCATTGAAAAGAGCTTTAAACTAGATTTAAAAGGGGTGTAGTGGACAGATGTGTGAATGTTTGCCTTAAACATTTCTTGGCATTTTACAAGCCCCCAGCTTGGTCAAAAACAAGACTGATTTCTGGCCCTGTGTGGCAAACTGATAAGTGCCAAATGGAATATGGTAGAGGAATCTGATAAAGAGATGCCTCAAACAGCCTTGACCTGAATAGGAGGCAGGATGGCCTTATCTCGTAGCCTATCTCCCAAGGAGATAGGACAATTGTATATGGTTGTAAACAATGAAGTGCCCTGCTTCCCTACTGGACATACTGCACGTCCGCATACAGAAAAAGTATGTATAAATTGAGGTGAGATAAAGCAAAAAGATGGGAGACAGAAGAAAAGAAGCAGCAGCATATAGACAGAGATGAAGACACCAAGAAGAAAAGTGCAGGAGGAGAAGAAGTAAAGATGATGGCATCCTTGAACCCTTGTTGGCAGGATGGTGATCTTTGTCTCTCTTTCCTCCCCTCTCTCCCCCCCTCTCTTTCCTCTCTCTCTCTCTTTCTTTCCCTTTCCCCTTTCTCACTCAGTAATGCAAGGCCTATCATACTGTTTACTTAGTTTATGCTTAAGTTTCTTTCTTGTAGTTAAGTATAATACTGCCTGTTATAAGTTGTCCTTTGTGTTATCATTCAGTAACACGCAGCTTGCTGTAGTTTGTTGTATAGCTAGTCTTTTCCTGGTTATCATTAAGTCATAGTATATTGCCTGCCCTAATGCGTCACGTAACTAAGACCAATTAGCATGAGTCTGATCTATGCATTGTGAGAAATTAATAAATGTTTGTGTATGGACCTTGAGACTTGTCTCACCATTGTCCAGTCCATTGGGGAATTATGAATCTAAGTCACTTGTCCCCCTCTCCTGGGAGGGATGTGACAGGGGGAAAGGGATAAAACCAGGCTTGACAGAGATAAGCCTGGGGATGGTATGCTGATATTAAAGGAATGGTGTGGTAATGAGGTCCTTTGGTCTGCTGTCTCAGTAGAGACAGAAGATAGAGATCCATGTGGCAGCAAAGATGAAAGGGTTAATGTGTCGGAAATCACAGAAATGCCTGAAAATGGTCATGTAGGGGTTAGGACTTCTCCCCCCAAAAAGGTGGCAGGATAAGTAAACCATATGGAGTACATCTACATCAATGCACACAGCATGAGCAACAGGAGGAGCTGGAAGCCATTGTGCAGCAAGAAAACTATGATGTAGTTGCCATTATAGAAACATGGTGGGATGACACACAACTGGAGTGCTACAGTGGACAGCTATAAACTCTTCAGAAGGAATAGGCAAGGAAGGAGAGGCAGCGGGGTAGGCCTGTATGTTACAGAGTGTCTTGACTGTTTAGAGCTTGATGGTAACAATAGGGTTGAGTGTTTATGCATAAGAATCGGGGGAAGGCCAATAAGGCAGATATCATGGTAGGAGTCTGTTATAGACAGTTCAACTAGGTTGAAGAGGTAGACTGATAAGGACTCACAATCACAGGCCCTGGTTGTCATGGGGGATTTTAACTTCCCTGATATTTGCTGGAAGGACAACTCAGCCAGCCAGCCACAGTCCAGGAGGTTCCTCCAGTGCATCGATGATAATTTTCTGATGCAAATGGTGGAGGAGCCGACTAGGAGAGGAGCACTGCTGGACCTCATCCTCGCTAACAAGGAGGATCTGGTTGAAGCAGTAAAGGTTGAGGGCTGCCTTGGCTGCAGTGACCATGAAATGGTGGAGTTCAGGATCTCATGTAGCAGAAACAAAATAGCAAGCAGAATTGCAACCCTGGACTTTGCCAAGGCAAACTTTGGATTTTTCAAGCAATTACTCGAGAAAATCCCATGGGCAAGGCTGTTTGAAGGTAAAGGGGCCCAAGATAGTTGGTTAGCGTTCAGGGACTGCTTCTACCGTGCTCAAGATCAGAGCATCCCGACACGTAGGAAGTCAAGGAAGGGAGCCAGGAGACCTGCGTGGCTAAACAGGGATCTGCTGGGTAAGCTCAAGGGCAAGAGGAGAATTTACAGATCTTGGAAGGCAGGGCTGGCCACTTGGGAAGAATATAAGGCTGTTGTCCGAGGATGTAGGGAGGCAACTAGGAAAGCAAAGGCCTCCCTAGAATTGAACCTGGCGAGAGGGGTCAAGGACAACAGGAAGAGCTTTTTCAAATACGTGGCAGATAAAACTAACACCAGAGGCAATGTAGGCCCACTGATGAATGAGGTGGGTGCCTTGGTGACAGATGATACAGAGAAGGCAGAGTTACTGAATGCCTTCTTTGTCTCTGTCTACACTGCCGGAGGCTGTCCTGAGGAGCCCCATTCCCCTGAGGCCCCAGAGGAAGTCAGGGCAGTGGAGGAGTTTGCTTTAGTCGATGAGGACTGGGTTAGGGACCGATTAAGCAATCTGGACATCCATAAATCCATGGGTCCAGATGGGATGCATCCACGGGTGCTGAGGGAGCTGGCTGATGTCATTGCTAGACCACTCTCCATCATCTTTGCCAAGTCTTGGGAGACGGGAGAGGTGCCTGAGGATTGGAGGGAAGCAAATGTCACTCCAGTCTTCAAAAAGGGCAAGAAGGAGGACCCGGGTAACTATAGACCGGTCAGCCTCACCTCCATCCCTGGGAAAGTGATGGAACGACTTATCCTTGGTGCCATCTCAAGGCATATCAGGGATAAGAGGGTCATTAGAGACAGTCAGCATGGCTTCACCAAAGGGAAGTCGTGCTTGACTAACCTCATAGCCTTTTACGAGGATATAACAAGGTGGATAGATGATGGCAGAGCGGTGGATGTGGTCTACCTTGACTTCAGTAAAGCATTTGACACAGTCTCCCACAGCAACCTCACAGCTAAACTGAGGAAGTGTGGTCTAGACTCTCGGGTAGTGAGGTGGACTGTGAACTGGCTAAGGGGAAGAAGCCAGAGAGTTGTGGTCAATGGGGCGGAGTCTGGTTGGAGACCTGTATCCAGTGGAGTGCCTCAAGGGTCGGTACTGGGACCAGTATTATTCAATATATTCATCGATGACTTGGATGAGGGACTAGAGAGTCCTATCAGCAAGTTTGGTGATGACACCAAGCTGGGAGGAGTGGCTGACACACCAGAAGGCTGTGCTGCCATCCAGCGAGACCTGGACAGGCTGGAGAGTTGGGTGGGGAAAAATTTAATGAAATATAACAAGGGTAAATGTAGGGTCTTGCATCTGGGTAGGAACAACCCCAGGTTCCAGTATAAGTTGGGGAATGACTTATTAGAGAGTAGTGTAGGGGAAAGGCACCTGGGAGTCTTGGTGGACAGCAGGATGACCATGAGCCAGCACTGTGCCCTTGTGGCCAGGAAGGCCAATGGCATCCTGGGGTGTATTAGAAGAGGGGTGGTTAGTAGGTCGAGAGAGGTTCTCCTTCCCCTCTACTCTGCCCTGGTGAGACCCCATCTGGAATATTGTGTCCAGTTCTGGGCCCCTCAGTTCAAGAAAGACAGGGAACTGCTGGAGAGAGTCCAGCACAGGGCAACTAGGATGATTAAGGGAGTGGAGCATCTCCCTTATGAGAAAAGACTGAAGGAGCTGGGGCTCTTTAGTTTGGAGAAGAGGAGGCTGAGGGGTGACCTCATTAATGTTTACAAATATATCAAGGGGGAGTGTCACGAGGATGGAGCCAGGCTCTTCTCGGTGACAACCACTGATAGGACAAGGGGTAATGGGCTGAAGCTGGAACATAAGAGGTTCCGCTTAAACTCGAGAAGAAACTTCTTCTCAGTGAGGGTGACGGAGCCCTGGAACAGGCTGCCCAGAGAGGCTGTGGAGTCTCCTTCTCTGGAGACATTCAAGACCTGCCTGGACACGTTCCTGTGTGGCATAGTCTAGGCGTTCCTGCTCTGGCAGGGGGATTGGACTTGATGATCTTTCGAGGTCCCTTCCCATCCCTAACATTCTATGATTCTATGATAAGACAAAAGAAATATTTAGAACTGACAGAGTCATAGAATTACCCATGTTTGAAGTGAAGGGAGCCTAAATGACATTATCTAGCATGCTGTCCTATCATATCTTGAAAACCTCCAGTGATGGGGACTCTACCATGTCCCTGGGCATATTGTTCCAGTCATTGATTTGTTCTCACTGTGAAAAATTTATTTCTTATGTCAAGATGAATCCTCTCCCAGTACATTTTGTACCCATTGCCCCTTGTCTTCTCCATGTGTCTCCTTGTGAAGAGAGAGCCTCCATACTCTTTGTAACCACCCTTTATGTACTGGAATGCTGTTGTTGCCCGTAAACAGAGACACAAACCAACAGAGTGTCAGTTTATGCGGTGCTTTATTCAGGGCCCGGGAACCTGAGGACTAGCGTCCCAAGTCAGGATTCCAAAGACCCTCATTTTCTGTTCAGTTTTTATACCTTTTACAACTTGGCTTACGTGCAGAATTCTACATCTTTGTGTTCTTAATGTAATTACATCTAGTCTCATATATCATACAGATAACAATTGGTAATCACCCCCAAACTTATAAATTTTCATGCTTGTCTAACCTAAAGACAATGGTTAACTGATTCCCATCGCCAGAACCCCCTTGTTTATACAATACACCTTTCTTATCCCTAAGCAACGGTTCGTTATTTCTGCTAGTTCTGTTTGTCCTATATGCACTACTGATCCCTTTGATCATTGTTCCTTCTTCTTCAGCACATTCCTTCTTGTTTCCCAAGACTTGTTATTCTCATAAGGCCTACCTGGCCAGTCAAAGCCTTAACCTAACTACTTCTACAATTTTAATTCTACTTTATTTGCAACAAGTCCCCCCTTTTGAGCATTCTTCGATTATCTTCGCAAGGATGCTCAACCATTTAGTTTGTCGTCTCCTGATAAGCGGGTGGGTTGTCTGGATGGGGTTGCAGGTGGTTCTGCGGGAATATCACTTCCCTGCGTGTCATCGCCTTCATGACTCTCCGAGTATGTTGTCCTTCTCTCATGATCATTCCTAAAAGACACTTATATGTAATCAAGGCAACAATGATAATCACAACAATCATGATTCTATATTGCACAATAGATGATATCCAACCAGAAACTCGAATTCCCAGGGAGCTGAATATTTCTCCTATCCAATTGTGTTCTGCTTCCTTCTGAATTTCATGGACTTTCCCTTCGATTTGTTCCAATTGGCTAATGTCCTTTTCAACTTCTTGAGTAACGTTTGGGATATGCACACAACAATGATCAATTCTACCATGCAGGTACCCACAAACTCCATGTTCCTTTAATAACATCAGGTCCAAGGCCATTCAATTTTGTATTGTCATTCTAGTGGTTGCTTGTAGTTGTAGATTCAAATCCCTAAATCCCTTCTTAGTTACTGCTGCAAGCCTTTCAGTTTGTCCCAATAATTTAAACAACATTTCCCGATTCCGATATGTTGATACCTGTGCAAATATAGATTCTAACACCCACCCAAACTTAACCCCTGAAGATGGTTCGTGCCACTCGTCATTTCCTAATCCTATGTCGTCGATATCATCATCAATATCTCGTTTTTGCCTTCCCTGCATTTCCTTTGTGGTGAGTTTTGAATATTTCCAGAATGGACAAAGTGTTGGGACTCCCAAGGTAATCTGAGTAGCTGGCCCATCGACAGCCATATGTGTGGTCCAATGTCCATGTCCCGTTACCCATACCAGATTTCCTGGACTCCTTACTGTGGCTGTTTTGCAATCAACTTGCTTTAGACTTTCTCTGATGGAATGATTATAACCTCTACACTCACAACCCAATTGCAGTAGCATTCGAACTGGCATTAAACCAATATATTCATCAGGAGTGTCACAAGTGTAAATTTGTGTACAATTCCAATCCCCTATTAGCTGTGTCTCTTTTCTCCATTCACTACTTTCTTTATACGTCTGTGAATAAGTTTGATTCTTCTTTCCCTTCCAATGTATACACCATTGTACTGGTCCAATATAACTGTAGGTTTCTAATAAACTAGGTCCCCAAATTGTCTGCCACTCCTCCATTGTTCTAGAACCTGTTACGTTTGGACAAACTTGTTCTTGTTTCTTCCATTTTTGTCTAATTTTTATTTTATTACACGGGTTGAGAGCACTAGTCGATACCAAACACTTCCCATCATAATCAGCAACCTCTATTCGACTACTATATCCTGGCATTTGACACAACTCCTTATCTAGTTGACAAAATTCTCTCCATTCATTTACTGGGGTAGTAATAAACTTACAATTCCACGTGACGTTCCTCAACGCCTCAGGCATTTTAGGGACAGGTATTATTCCCCAAGGTATTGGATCACCCGCTGCATGTGGCATAGGTAAATATGCTGTAATGGTTGTTGCATTCTGGATTTGTCCAAAATCTCTAATTAGTCCTACTATTAAATTTTCTTGACTCCCGACTTTAGCTAGTTTACCATCTTCGATAACCTGTCGAACCACTCTTTTCTTCTTTATATACACCGTCGCCATTCCATTAACCCACCAATCATCCCGGGCTATCCAGCACCAATATCGTCCAATATCAATTTCCCTGCTCACCTTTTTAATGATCAAGACTATCGATTGGAACCTATTTTCAATTCGGTATTTTCCTCCTGTTTCTAAATTCTTTCCCTTGTACCACCACCCGTAATCCAAATAACTTAAATTTCGTACAAGACAATTTAGAATCACGTCTTTTCCTTCCACTGCCAGATATATTCCATGTTCTGGCCTTATTCCCTGATGCTGATGGGGTACCGACTCTACGTTTCTGATCCCATAGTTTCCGCTAGCTCCACAAATAACAATGCACAAATATTTCCCTTCTGTCCTCCCAACCATCCTTTACCTCCCAACTTATTTGACCTCCAACTTACCCCTGCTGTTTGTGGATCCCACATTTGCTGACTGGCATTGAACTTCCACCACTTCACTTGGACCTTTTGACTGCATTGTGTTCCAAATTTAAAGGTACAATTTATTTTCAACGGGGGGCCATCCCACATTTCCACCCTCTTGTTTGCTGGGATTATCTGAATTGCATCCCTAGTCTCCTCTTTCTGTGAAGTGTTAGTAACGTATAGATTCATATCCCCATAATCAAAACTATACCGTATCCAGATCACACAGGTGTATTTTCCTTCATTGTCTTTTGACACTTTGGGTATCTGCAGGGTAGTTTTCCCTTCCTGACGTGTCACATCCCAGATGGTTTCGATTCCTTTTGTGATTAATTCATCTCCCGTGATCCACCTCCATCTTGCATTAATTTCCTCAAATCCAGCTCCCTGGTCATCAGTAAACAAACAAGTCAAGTTAACATCAGTAGTTTCAGGTACTAACAGATACGGTTCAGACACATTAACTTTTACATAAGTTTCTACCAATGCCAACAGATGAAAGAGAACCATTACTCCTAATTTTTGCTTCTGAATACCATTCGTGTAGGAGATAAAGGTTCTACCGACCATTGCGTAGGAACTTTCTTGACTCTGGTGTAATGAATCCAGTTGTCTATCCCGTCGACCTTGACAGCCGTATAGGTGGTCATGATCACCTGGTGAGGACCGTCCCATGTTTCTTTCAGGGGTTCCACTGACCAGTTCCTTACATAAACGTGGTCTCCCGGAAGTATGTCGTGGACTGGATTATCCAGTGATAGAGGTCGATTCCACTGTAGTGCTCCTCTAATAGCTGTAAGAGTCTTATTTAGAGATAACACATAATTTAGTATCATCTGGTCTCCTACCAGATGGGGGTCTCCCTTATAAGTAGCTGCATGGTAGGGTTTGCCGTATAGGATCTCATACGGGCTTACTCCTAACCTTTCCCTTGGTTTAATTCTAATTCTTAGTAGAGCTAACGGCAATGCCTGCGGCCACTGAATTTTTGCCTCTTGGCAGATTTTCTTAATTTGACCCTTTAGAGTCTGATTCATCCTTTCCACTTGCCCGCTTGATTGTGGTCTCCAAGGAGTATGCAAATTCCAGGTTATCCCTAATACTACTGAAACTTGTTGGACAATTCCTGCTGTAAAATGTGGGCCCCTATCTGATGATATCCCTAACGGAACCCCGAATCTAGGGATGATCTCTTTCAGAAGTGTTTTCACCACCTCTTTAGCTTGATTAGTTCTACAAGGGAAGGCCTCAGGCCATCCTGAAAACGTACACACGTACACCAGAAGATATTTATACATTTGGGCTTTTGGTAGCTCAGAAAAATCAATCTGCCAGTAATCTCCCGGTTGAGGCCCTACTTGCAGCTTGCCCATCTGAATCTGTTTTCTAATTACTGGATTGTTTTTAATACATACCGGACACATAGCATTTATTCTCTTTGCTAATGTTAACATCTGGTTTGAGAATATGTCATTTTTCAGGAATTTCACCATTGCTTCTGCACCCCAATGACATTTGTTGTGTTCTGATTCTAGTATTGCTTTCATAATTCTTACCGGCAATATTACTTGTCCCACCGGAGTTACATACCAGCCTTTGATGTTCTTCCTTGCCTGTAACATCTGAGCCAGTTTTTCATCTTCCGGTGAGTAGTGTGGTTTCTCATCCATATATGCAGCAGCCGGTTGATCTCGAACTGGTATTAGTGCCATTTGAGTCCATACCTCTCTTGCCACTTGTCTGGCAACCTGATCAGCTCGCCGATTCCCTTGAAATTCTTTTCCTGGATCATTTTGGTGTCCTTTAACATGCATTACTGCCACTGCTAATGGTTTGTAGATAACTTCCAATAGTAAACTAACTTCAGTTTTGTGTTTAACCGTCGATCCTTGCGAATTGAGAAGCCCCCTTTCTTTCCACAGAGCCCCATGCACATGCACTACTCCAAAAGCATATTTAGAGTCTGTCCAAATATTGACTTTCTTTCCTTGGCTCAGGATTAGGGCTCTTATTAGAGCCCAGATCTCGGCCTTTTGTGCCGATGTGCCTGGGGGTAGCGCTTTTGCTTCTACTATTTGCTGTAATGTGACCACTGCATATCCCGCATACCTGGTACCATTTTCCACGAAGCTGGATCCATCCGTAAACAGCTCCCAGTCCGGATCTGGTAGGGGTACGTCCTTCAGGTCCTTCCGGCTGGCATACACCTGCTCAATTACTTCCACGCAATCATGTTGTAATTCTCCTTCTTCCTGTGTGGACCTTAAAAACTCTGCTGGGTTGAGATGGTTAGTTACTTTCAATTCCACATCATCCTGTTCCCTTAACTGGGCCTGGTATTGGAGCATTCTGCTTGATGAGAGCCAATGCCCCCCTTTTTGTTCCAATACTGTTATAACCATGTGGGGTACAAAGACTGTTATGTGTCTTCCCATCGTTAGCTTACGGGCTTCCTGAATCAAGAGTACTGTGGCCGCCACTGCCCTCAAACATCCCGGCCATCCTCCGCTTACCGTATCCAACTGTTTGGAGAAATATCCCACAGGCCTCTTCCAGGATCCCAGCTTTTGGGTAAGCACACCCAGGGCCAGTCTCTGTCTTTCATTTACATATAGTTGAAAGTCCTTATTCAAATCCGGCAAACCCAAAGCAGGTGCCTCCTTGAGTGCCTTTTTCAATTCCTGGAATGCCTTTTCCTGCACCTTTCCCCATCTAAATACAGACTCTTTTGTTGCTTCATAAAGCGGTCTGGCCATCAATCCAAAATTTGAAATCCACAAGCGACACCAACCGACCATCCCTAAAAAGGATCTTAATTCTTGGTGATTGCGGGGCACGGGGATTGCGCATATCGCTTGGACGCGATTGACTCCCAATCGGCGAACCCCTTGCGAAATTTCACATCCCAAATAGATGACCTTTCGTTTTACTAACTGTGCTTTTTCTTTGGATACCCGGTATCCAGCCTGTCCCAACATATTCAATAATTCAATAGTCAATTGTTGGCAGAGATTTCGATTTGTAGCACCCAGGAAAATATCGTCTACATACTGCAACATAACATAGGAAAAAGGTGAGTCTTTTACCTGGGTAGTTTTCCAATCTTCGAGCTCCTTGGCCAGCTGATTTCCGAAAATTGTAGGTGAGTTCTTAAATCCTTGAGGTAACCTGGTCCAGGTGAGTTGGCGTTTACGTCCAGTTTCCGGATTTTCCCATTCAAATGCAAAAATATTTCTGCTCTCAGGTGCCAGAGGGATGCAGAAGAAAGCATCTTTCAAATCAATTACTGTAAACCACTGAAATTTCTCAGACACAGATGTTAACAAAGTATATGGATTGGCTACTACTGGGTGTATGTCTTTGGTGATGGAATTTACTGCTCGTAAGTCCTGTACTAGTCTGTATTTACCGTTGGGTTTTCTGACTGGGAAAATAGGAGTATTGAACTCGGATTCGCATTCCTGCAAAATTCCTAATACCATAAACTGAGTTATCATAGGGGCTATTCCTTTCCGGGCTTTCAGCTTAATGGGATACTGACGTACTCTTACCGGTCGGGTCCCCTCTTTTAGTTCCACTATCGCAGGTACTGCTGCCTTCGATTTCCCTGGCGTTCCTGTTTCCCATACCCATGGTACTACAGCCTGCTCAATCTCTGGTGGTATTTCCTCCTTCTCCACTTCCCTAACCATAAAGATTTTCGCTAAATTTTCCTCCGGTATTTCTAATTTTACTCTTCCTTTTTCGAATATTATCTTTGCTTGTAATGCTGAAAGTAAATCTCTTCCTAGTAAACACTCTGGACTGCTTGGCATATATAAAAACTGATGGTCAAACTCCTTTCCCCCAAATTTTATATCGAGTGGCCGCAGGAATGTCCTTTCCTCTACTTCCCCAGTTACCCCAACAACAAGCACTGTAGAATCACTCAGAGGTCCCATTTGTTTATTCATTGCCGAAAAACTTGCCCCGGTATCTACCCTAAATTCCATCTGTTCCCCCCCTATTTTCAAAATAACCTTTAAATCCCGGTCTAGTCAGCTCTGATTCTGATAATTTCTCATCATAAAAGCTTGAGCGACACCCTGTGGTCCTCCTACAAAAGGGTTCATTCCGTTACTAGAATTTATTCCTCCGTCCAAATTCATTCCATTACCCAATGCATTTCCACCTATGTTACCACCCACTGGTGTTCCCATCCCCAGATTAAGTGGGCACTCATTTTTCCAATGTCCCTGGCCCTTACACAGCGCGCATTGATTAGGTCCCAACTTTCCCCGACCTCCCGGGACTTGATTTCCAAAACCCCCAAACCCGAAGTTTCTTCCTCGTTCATTACCTCTTCCTCTCCCCCGGCCCCTTCCTCTATTATTCACTTGAGAAGCCTGTTGCAGGACCGCCAGCATGCTCGCTTGCTGTTTCTTTACCGATTCCTTTTCCCTACTATTATATACTTTCCAGGTCACTTCTAATAATTTCTCCAAGTTCCGTGTATCTTCCCCTTCTAGCTTCTGCAGCTTTTTCCTAATGTCCTCCTGAGATTGTCCCATAAAAATCAATGCCAATTGTAATTTGCCTGACTCAGCTTCCACATCCAAATCCGTATATCTCCGAGCCGTCTCCTTCAATCTCTCTAAAAACGCCGACGGTGACTCCCCTTTGTCTTGTCTTACCAAATACAATTTAGACCAATTCAATGGTTTCGGAATCCCTTCGCGTATCCCATCTATCAATAATTCTTGGTACGCTTTCAGTCTACGATACCCCTCCCCAGAGTTGGGATCCCACTCGGGATCTTCTCTGGGCACCAAATCATTAATAGTATCACTTTTAATAACCCGCAACCTAACCATTTCTCGCGCACGATCTGTCATAGCCTTAAACACCATCTCCTTTTCAGTGGAATCCATTATGGTATCTAATAACACCTGTAAATCATTCCAATCTGGATTTTGTGTTTTTATCACCATTTTTATTACCCGAGCCACCTTCTCCGGATTTTCTCTATATGCCCCTGCCAATTGCTTCCAAATCATCAGATCATTCGGAGAAAATGGGACCTTTACTAAAATTCTTTCTCCAATTGCCCCCACAGCCTCCCGTAACGGGGCCATCAACTGAGGTTGTAGCAATCTCTTTTTCCGTTCTAACCTCCCTTTACGAGTCCGCTCTGCAAGCGGCGTTCTCGGCTTATCAGCCAACAATTCTTCAGACTCCGTTTCCTCTTCTGATGAAACAGGAATAGTGACCTTATGGTCACTCGGTGGTGGTATTTCGGGGGCCGACGGCGCGCTTGGGGAAATTAACAAAGACACATCCTCCTCCGGTTCCGAGAACCAGACTTTCCGCTCCTTACAACCAGCACATTCCTTATCTGTTGATCCCAATACCATCATTCCACATCCTTTCTGCCATTCAGGTTTCCCTTTTAAATAATAAAATAAGTCAAGATACGGCACCTCTTCCCATTTTTCATTTTCCCGTAAGAACTGCATTAAGGGGGTTATAATTTCTGAATTCACTGTACCGTTTCGTGGCCACTGCATCCCTTCTGTTTCATATTCAGGCCATACGTAATTACAATAATCAATTAAATTTCTCTTTCTTAATTCCTTTCCAAAATTACCATCTTTCCAACGTTTCAATAAACAACCAAGAGGAGAGTCCTCAGGGATATCGATTTCATTGCATGATAGAACTCTAAACATTTTAAACGGCGTTATACTACTCACACACACACACACTCGTACAACTACAATACTATAACCCTTTTACCTTAATACCAACCAACTTGCCTATTCTCGACGCCGCGAGTGGCAAGTGCTGGCTCAGCGCGGCTTCCGCTGCGTCTTACGGCCAGCGCCTAGGCTTCCCAATACCAGAACCTTTGCCCAACCCTGCGAGATGAGTCCTCGTCTTATGGGCAGGCACCCAACCTTAAAAGAATAAAGCACCTTCGGGCTTACCTTACGGTTGTCCGTCCAGCGCGGAGTCGGGCACGGGTTGATGTCTCCCCAGAAATCACCTGGTGCCGGCTTGGAGTGGATCAGCCCGTGAACCGCTCCTGCCGCCTCCGGAGTCCTGCCGCGGTCGCCAGAAAACTGTTGCCCGTAAACAAAGACACAAACCAACAGAGTGTCAGTTTATGCGGTGCTTTATTCAGGGCCCGGGAAACCTGCGGACTAGCGTCCAAAGTCAGGATTCCAAAGACCCTCATTTTCTGTTCAGTTTTTATACCTTTTACAACTTGGCTTACGTGCAGAATTCTACATCTTTGTGTTCTTAATGTAATTACATCTAGTCTCATATATCATACAGATAACAATTGGTAATCACCCCCAAACTTATAAATTTTCATGCTTGTCTAACCTAAAGACAATGGTTAACTGATTCCCATCGCCAGAACCCCCTTGTTTATACAATACACCTTTCTTATCCCTAAGCAACGGTTCGTTATTTCTGCTAGTTCTGTTTGTCCTATATGCACTACTGATCCCTTTGATCATTGTTCCTTCTTCTTCAGCACATTCCTTCTTGTTTCCCAAGACTTGTTATTCTCATAAGGCCTACCTGGCCAGTCAAAGCCTTAACCTAACTACTTCTGCAATTTTAATTCTACTTTATTTGCAACACTGTGATGAGGTCCTCCCTGAACCTCCTGTTCTTCAGGAGGAAAAGATGTAACTCCTTCAATCTTTCCTCATAGGGCAGATTCTATAGACCTTTAATCATCTTTGTGGCCCTCCTCTGAACATCATCTTTCTCGAATTGTGGGGACCAGAACCGGACACAGTGCAAGCGTGGCCTGACAAGCACTGAATAGAGTGGGATGCTCACATCTCTGTCTCTGATAGTAATGGCCCCGTGGATGCAGCCCAGGATCCAAATTACCTTTGATGCTGCAGCAGTGCACTATTGCCTCGTGCAGTTTGTCCAGCAGGACCCCCAGATGCCTTTCAGCAAGGCTGCTCCCCAGCCACACAGATCCTAGCCTGTTATTTGTTTTATTTTGGTTATTCTAATGCAGATGCGGGACTTTGCATTTGTCTTTGTTAAACTTCATACTGTTTCTGCTAGCCCACTCTTCCAGGCTGGCCAGGTCTCTCTGTCTCCTGGTTTGAGAATACCAGGATAAAATTTCATTGGGGCTGCCTAGCACTGGTGGCAATCACAATGGGGGAGGAGGGGCAGCTGTGCCTATGGGGAGGAGAGGATGGGTCAGGTGACCCAAATGGACCAATCACAATATTCCTTCCCATGGTGCTCAGTATATAAGGGCCCCTAAGGAAGAGCCTGGGGCTTTTTGTTCTTGCTGTGTGTGGGGGTTTGTGTTTGGGTTGTTTGTTATCTCTCCTTGTGCTGCTGGTGTTCCTGCCTCCTGTTTTCATGCTGCAGAGGAGCACCATTTAACAGAACAGGTTATCTTCCCTTGTCCCCCACCCTGGGTAGGAGAGACACAGCTCCTTTTCTGTTTCTTTTGGACTGTCATTGGAACTCTGTGCTTGGGCATTCCCAGCTGCTGCCAAGTCCAGCCTGGGACTCTTTTTTTTTTTTCTTCTCCTCTGGACCTAGTTGTCATCCAGAGTGTGTGGGTCCGGTATTAACATATTGTCTTGTATCTTTGAGCATATTTGCATACTTGTGTATATATCTGTATATAGTTTGACATCTTCATTTTTACTTTTAGGTTTTTTTTTTTTTTCATTAAACTGGTTCAAGTTTGTTGTGGTTTTCTTCAACCTTAAAGCTTTTCTCCCTGGTTCTCCTGTTATACTCCCCTGGGAGGGTGGGGTCATAGAGAGTGTCTGTCAAAATTTATGGGTCAGCCTAGCCTTAAATTTTGACACTCAATAAGGTAGCTCACCATTCTGGAGTGATCACCTCACCATCCAGTTTAGTGTCATCAGCAAACTTGGTGAGGGTGCTTTCAAACTCATCATCCAGATGATTTATGAAGATGTTGAACAGCCTGGGGCCCAGTATTGACCTTGGGGACCCCACATGTGAGAGGCAGCCAGCCTAAGTAAAAACTATCGATCACCATCCTGAGTGTGGCCAGTTTCCTATCTATCTTGCAGATCACCCATCCAATCTTTGCCGGAGGTCACAGATCAGCCCTTCCTCCACTACTGGTGGGTTGACATACATGTTGCTGTAGCTACTTGATCCTGTGATCTGGAGTCCATCTACACAGATAAAGACAGAAACAAAGGTTGCACCATCCTGGAAAAGGAGAGGGATAGGAGCAAGTGAGCGGCTATGGGGTTCTTTGTTGCTGGCTGGATAGGCTCAAACCACAACACTGGCCTGCAATGGAGTGGCACAGGAGGTTTTCCTGAGGCAGGGAAACACCAGGGCAGTGAATAGACCTGCCTGGAGCTGGGAGGCTGATTAGGCATGGGTGTTGCCAGGGCAATTGTGACACACACTCATCTCACCCTCTTGCCTATAAAAAGGGGCGTAGGGAGCGCTAGCCACCAGAGCCTAGCATGTCAGCCGGAGTGTGATAAGGCAGTTCATGTGGAAGGGCTCCTCTTCAAAGGAGGAGCATTCCATTGGTCAAGTGGGGAGGCTTGAGGAACACATAACTCAGCAACCAGGCACCATTCTGTGACCATCTGCACAGGTAAAGAGCACTCATTCTACCAGACTCTCAAGGCAGAATGGTAGGCACATGTTTGAGAGCTAAGCCTGCAGCTCCACCTGGGGGGGGGGTCTGCACCATCTATCCCAGTGGTGCTCGATGTGTTCACCCAGATGGAGCTGCTGAAGAGAGAGGCTGCAGTGCAGACGTCAGACTGTAGAAAGTACCTAGATTTCTCTCCTGGAGCAGGCACCAGACCTGACTGCAAAAGGTGTGCTCAGGTGAAGGACCTCCTCCAGCAGGAGGCAGTGACAAGGCTGCATAGTATCAGAGAGGCTGAGGCGGTAGTCATGGAGCAGTGGTAAAGGGCTCAGGTAGTTTTTTCTTCAAACCTCCCAGTCAAATGGAAGGAGCTTAAAATGGCCAGTCATACCTGGCAAATCAACAACTGGTTACAGGACTGGTGCCATAGCCAAAGATTAGGCTACTTGGACCATGGGAAAAACCTGGTCTACTAGGGGCTGACAGGGTCCATCTGTCAGAGAAAAGGAAGAGCATATTCTCAAGGGCAAATCGTGGCCTCCTATGGCAAAGTCACAGCTCTGGTTGATATGGGAAGAGCAACTGAAGTCATCTACCTGGACTTGTGCAAGGCATTTGACACTGTCCCACACGACATCCTTGTCTCTAAGATGCAGAGACATGGACTTGGTGGATGGACCACTCAGTGGATCAGGAACTGGCTAGAAGGTCGCACTGAAAGAGTTGTGGTCAACAGCTCAATGTCCACATGGAGACCAGTGACAAGTGGAGTTCCCCAGGGGTCTGTTCTGGGTCCAGTGCTGTTCAACATCTTTGTCAACGACATGGACAGTGGCATCGAGTGCACCCTCGGCAAGTTTGCCGACGACACCAAGCTATACACAAGTATGAAAAACTGAACATGTCTGTGGGGCAAGAGGCTAATCCTGTGAGTCTGACCAGACACTTCCTTGCTGTCTACCAAACCACTAGGATGACCACATAGAATCATAGAATCACAGAATCATAGAATGTTAGGGATTGGAAGGGACCTCGAAAGATCATCGAGTCCAATCCCCCTGCCAGAGCAGGAACGCCTAGATTATGCTACATAGGAACGTGTCCAGGCAGGTCTTGAATATCTCCAGAGAAGGAGACTCCACAACCTCTCTGGGCAGCTTGTGCCAGTGCTCCGTCACCCTCACTGAGAAGAAGTTTCTTCTCGAGTTTAAGCGGAACCTCTTATGTTCCAGCATCAGCCCATTACCCCTTGTCCTATCAGTGGTTGTCACCGAGAAGAGCCTGGCTCCATCCTCGTGACACTCCCCCTTTATATATTTGTAAACATTAATGAGGTCACCCCTCAGTCTCCTCTTCTCCAAACCACATAGTATTACTGAGGAAAGTTCTTTGTGCTGTGCTGCAAGACAGAGGCAACCAATGCCTACTAAAATGGAAAACCAGAACCAAATGCCATCTTAAGAAAAATAAGTGAAATGGAGACTGAATTTTAAGGTAAGCTGCCATCAAAGAAAGGGGAACAGATGTAAAAGGGACCATGTAATTCTAAGAAAAAAGGCTGGAGAAGCTTGAATGGCAATCAACTCCCCTTATATCCTGTCAACAAAGTTTCCTTGTGAGTGAGATAAACTGATTGTCCAGTGTTGCATTTCTTACATGTGTGCAGGAACAGCATGTCCGTAGACATGTCTATACCACCACTTCTGTTAGAAGACATTTACTATGCTCCTGGGAAGTTGGAAAGCTTTGGCAGTACAAATACCCTTTGTGCAGCCACTAAAAGGAAAATTGCTGATTTGAACATAAGACGAGTGTCAACCTGGCTTTGAAATGGGGATACTTACAGCTTACACAAGATGGCAAGAAAGCACTTTAAAAGAAACAAAGTGAATGTGGCAGGAGTGGATTCACAGTTTTCCAAATACGACAGTGGTGTTAAATACATCTTAACGGTGACAGACATATTATCCAAGCATGCCTAGGCAAATGATATAAAATGCAAAATGGCCTCTGAAATAGCCCAGGCTTTTAAAACAATTTTTAGCAGGAGACAAATGCCTCAGAAACTAAAGACCAGTTGGGGAAAAGGATTTCTAAACCAGCATTTAGTGGAGTCCCCCAGGGATCAGTGCTGGGTCCAGTCCTTTTCAATATCTTTATCAACGACCTCGATGACGGGACAGAGTGTCTTCTCAGCAAGTTTGCTGATGATACAAAACTGGGAGGTTTGGCTGATACACCTGAAGGCTATGTGGCCATTCAGCAAGATTTGGATAGACTGGAGAGCTGGGCAAAGAGGAACCTAATGAGGTTCAACAAAAATAGGTGCAGAGTCCTGCACCTGGGAAGGAATAATAAAATGCACCAGTACAGTTTAGGAGGCCGTCTGCTAGAGAGCAGCTCCATGGAGAAGGACCTTGGAGTCCTGGTGGGCAACAAATTATCCATAGGACAGCAATGTGCCCTTGTGGCCAAGAAGGCCAATGGGATCCTGGGGTGCATTAAGAAAAGTGTGTCCAGCAGATCGATGGAGGTTCTCCTCCTCCTCTACTCTGCCCTAGTGAGACCTCACCTAGAGCATTGCATTGAGTTCTGGGCTCCCCAGTTCAAGAGGGACAGAGATTTACTTGAGAGAGTCCAACGGAGGGCTACGAGGATGGTGAAGGGACTGGAACACCTGCCTTATGAGGAAAGGCTGAGAGACCTGAGGCTTTTAGTCTGGGGATGTGGGGGACAGCAGCTGGACTGCTGAGAACCTGGCATTGGTTGAAGACATTGACCATGACAAATTCCCAGTGTACCCTTGAGATGGGAAGTCATGTGCACTGAGCTTGGACACGTTTGCGGAACTTTCTCCCTCAAGATCCGGAGGGATGAGCCCAGCCGGAAGCTGCTCAGTGTTAACCAATTAGAATTTGAACAACAAGTGTTTAACCTATAAGCAAAGGCCACGCTATCTTCTTCTACTACCTTAGGCTATGTATAAAAGGCACACCCTTTGTATAATAAAGCAGCCATTTTGAGCCACTTTGATCACCATTTAGATGTGTCGTGTCCGTCTCTACAATGACGTCAGGAGGAGAAGACTGAGAGGGGATCTAATTAATGTGTATAAATATATGAGGGCTGGGCGTCAAGAAGGAAGGGATAACCTCTTTTCACTTGTACCCTGTGATAGGACAAAAGGCAATGGATGCAAGCTAGAGCACAGGAAGTTCCACTTCAATATGAGGAACAACTTCTTTACTGTAAGGGTTACAGAGCACTGGAACAGGCTGCCCAGCGAGGTTGTGGAGTCTCCTTCTCTGGAGACTTTCAACACCCATATGGATGTGTTCCTGTGTGACCTGCCCTACGTGATCCCACTCTGGCAGGGGGGTTGGACTAGATGATTTTTTGAGGTCCCTTCCAACTCCTAACATTCTGTGATTCTGTGATTTGAACAAGGTGTTAAAGTAGTATAATGCTCACCATTTTGTTGCTAATAATGAATTAAGGACAAAATCTGACAAGGACAGTATCCACAAAATTGAGAAGATCATCTCTACGAAAGGGAAAGGAAGAAAAAAGCTTATGCTGGTGAAGTGGCATGGCAGGCCTCAGAAATTAGATGGAAGTCTCCCAAGTCCAGGACATCTAGTGATTGGCAGTGGAGTGAGGGAAAATGAAGGGTAGTAGACAGGAGTCTCTGCATCGTGCTACCCAGAAATGCCAGTGACAGTATTTTTCACAAAACCCTAGCTTGAAATTCGCCAGACAGCTGGTGAGGCCCCTGGAGCTCTCAGGCAACTGGAGTGCTGCACTGGATGACTATAAACTCTTCAGAAGGGATAGGCAAGGAAGGAGAGGTGGCAGGGTAGTCCTGTATGTTACAGAATGTTTTGACTGTCTAGAGATTAATGATGGTGATGACAGGGTTGAGTGTTTGTGGGTAAGAATCAGGGGAAAGGCCAACATGGCAGATCATGATAGGATTCTGTTATTGACCACCCAATCAAGATGAAGAGGTAAAAGAAATATTCTATAAGTAGCTGAGAGAAGTCTCATGATCGCTAGCCCTTGTTCTCATGGGAGACTTCAACTTACCAGATGTCTACTAGAAATACAATACAGCGGAGGGGAAACAGTCCAGGAGGTTCCTGGAGTGTGTGGAAGAGAACTTCCTCACACAGCTGGTGAGTGAGCCAACTAGGGAAGGACGAACAATGGACCTATTTATAGTGGACGGAGGACTTGTGGATAATGTGATGGTTGGATGCTGTCTTCAGCGTAAACAATCACAAAATGATAGTTTTCGATTCTCGGAGAGGTAAGGAGAGGAACCAGCAGAACTATTACCTTGGACTTCCAGAGGGCCTATTTAGGAGCCTAGTTGACAGAGTCCTTTGGGAGGCACTCCTGAAGGACAAAGGAGTCCAGGAAGAATGGACCTCCTTCAAGAAGGAAATCTTAAAGGTGCAGGATCAAGCTGTCCCCATGTACGAAAAGATGAGCTGGCGGGGAAGAAGACCAGCCTGGCTGAACAGGGAGCTTTTGCTGGAGCTTAGGAAAAAAGGGGAGTTTGCAACCATTTGAAGAAGGGGCAGGCAACTCTCGAAGACTACAAGGATGTTGTGAGGTCATGCAGGGAGAAAATTAAAAGCTAAAAGCATGTGTTAAAGCACGACTACAATTTAAATTTGCCACTGCTATAAAAGACAGTAATAAGTGTTGCTATAAATACATTAACAACAAAAAGGAAGGCTAAGGAGTCTAGAAGGGTCCCATCGGAGAGCCGGTCAAGTAACGACCATCACACCAAGATGGCTACAAGTCGTCCTCCCTTTATTGATTCGGACAGCTCAATATATACAGTTAAGCAGTGTCCACATGCCTGCCCCTTAACAGAGCTGGTCAGTTACAGGTTTACACGCGCCAGCGTTTTATTGGATAGTGCCATTCAACTATGCAGGCGGCTCTCGCCCCCCTCCTCCCCCCGGCAAGGCTCTTCACAAACAGCTGCACCTCCTCCTCTCCGTGCCCCAAGGCAGCTCCAAGGACAGAGCCTTTGTTTAGGCCTAACCTGGGTTGTCCAAAACCTTTAAAGGGATACCGTGCCTCTGCTCCACAAGAAAATCCCCTACATATTCCCCTTTTTCTTTATTGGACAACCCACGCTTCGTCCGCTAGCTTGCTTATCATTTTCTTGATTATACTTATCAAACAACTAAAGAGATCTAAGCCTATAACAATTAAAACTCCAATAACCAAAAATGTCTTAACTAAACTCTTAATCCATCCTGTCAAACCACTCCAATTCAATCCTGAGCAATCTGTATTGAATGCTCTTGCAATTTTTGAATTTTCTTATGGATGGATTCTGAGTGATCTTTAAGATCCTTACAACACATCCCATCCAAGTCCTCACACCCATCAAAGTCATAAGATGTATTTTTCAGTTCTTTGGACCTCTCGGGCAGCACTTCAGGTGAGATCGTTAACTATAATGAAAAAGATCAGAACAAACACTTCCCACAACAACAAACACCATTAAACACATTTCTAACACAGAAAACCATGTTTAGAGGTTTAACCAAATCATATCCTTGCTAAAAAATGTATAATATTCATCCCACTGCTTTATTATGTTTTACTTGCTGCTCTGCCTGAGTTCCCAGGACTCACATTCACTGCTCTGCAGGGCAGGAATGTGAGAGATGCCCCTGCATCAATGCCAGGACTCTGTTATCTCAGTGTGGGTGTGCTGCTTGTCGAGCACACAAGGCCAAGCAGTAATCCAGTGAGATGTCTGTGTTCTCTGACAACTTAGTTGCAAGTTGTTTGAGTGTACCTACATTTCCCATCACCAATCACCCTAAATCATCCAGACCCGCAGTCGCTGGGGAGCCCCTGTTGCAGCGAGGTTTCTGGAGAATCCTCCCAACAATTGGGAAGTCCTACGCAGTGTGTCCACCCGTAAGTGATGTTTCCGAAGTCGCTGCAAGAGGGTCCAGCATTTATACTATTAAATAAACAACCTTACATAACGTTGAATGCGGGAACATCTGGTGTTGTTTGCTCCGTTGAATTCTTCTCACAGCTTGGCCAGGGCTGAAGGAAGAATGCAAGGGAGTCTCCCTATCTATTTTGGTCCTTAATCACACACTTCTAACAAAGCAAAAGGCACCTGGTTTCCCTGCCTTGCTTTTAGCTAAAGAAAGATCACTCTGCTATTATGTGGCTTTGATTAGACAGTCTTACACAACCAATATAAGCTTCATTGTTAGTCACACAAAGAGGATACATATCAGCACAACAGGTAACATTGAAAACAGTTACATTTTCCCATAATTGCTCTGCCATCAGCTGTAACTATCTTCTGCCAGTCCAATCCATGTCATCGTTGGTAATCGGTACCTCAGGGTCCCACCACGTCACTGGGCGAAACAAAGGGATTCAACAGGCAGGCCCAGTGCACGGTCGTGTTGCTGCTACGCTGTTGAAGTAATAGGATGCTGCACAGCCACATCATGCAGAATCATGCGGTTCCCAGGTCCCTTGTCCGTTATTAATAACAACAGGACACGCAATCGAACTGGCTGCTTCCCAATCTCCCTCTATTATAGCGTCTCTGATGACACCGCACCATCGCTGTTGCAAAGGATCCTTAATGGTTCAACTTGAAAGTCAGGTTTGAGTGAGGGAGCTGATGGTAGTGGGGGAGCTGAACTGGTTTAAGGGTTTCTTCTATTTCTTCCTGTCTAGTTGATAATTCAGTGAGTTTGTTCAGGATCTCTTTCAGGGGTTCATATTAATCTTCCTTCTTTTCTTCCCCCCCTCCTCCTTTTTTTTCCTTGTTTTCTTTTTTTCTTCTTTCACCCAGTCGGGAAGTTTCTTCCCTTGCGTTTTTCCTTTCCTGCCCTCCCCCCAATGCTTCGATCGCTGCCACAGCAACTTTCTTTTCTGCTTGCATGATTTCTAAAGAGCGTACTATGGTTTTCCAAACCGTTCCTAGTCCTTTCGCTTTTTTTTCCTTCTTTTCCTCTCTCTAAAGTACAGTCCCACAAAAGGTCTCCTACTTCACGCCATTCCGTGGAACTAAATATTAATGACGGGTCGTTCATTTTCTCCCGCATCTGAGCCCATTGGATCAGGGCCAATACATCTCGCTCCTTTACTTTTTCTCCTCTCTTAGAGAGTACACCAACAAGGAGGCAAGTTGTCGCATCAGTTTCCATCGCGGTCTTACCTTGGCAGGGGCTTGATCGGCTGCTCAAGCTCTGGTCTCTGGTGCCCTTTTGGTCACACCCAGAACTCTCCCGCCTCCAGCTCTCCGGCTCCCAAATTGGCTCACGTCCGATGCTTCGGAGTCTTTCCGCATCTAAGCAATCCGCATTTAAGTGTCCATAGAGGGTCCCTGTTCGGGTGCCAGATAAAGAGGGTCCCTTCGGAGAGCCGGTCAAGTTAACGACCATCCCACCAATATGGCTACATGTCGATCTCCCTTTATTGCTCCGGACAGCTCAATATATACAGTTAAGCAGTGTCCACACGCCTGCCCCTTAACAGAGTTGGTCAGTTACAGGTTTACACGCGCCAGCGTTTTATTGGATAGTGCCATTCAACTATGCAGGTGGCTCTCACCCCCCCTTCCTCCCCCCCCACCCCCCCCACCCCACCCTCGGCACCCTCGGCAAGTTTGCCGACGACACCAAGCTGTGTGGTACAGTGGACTCGCCTGAGGGCAGGGATGCCATCCAGAGGGACCTTGACAGGCTTGAGAAATGGGCCAGTGCAAACTGCACAAGGTCCAACAAGTCACAGTGCAAGGTCCTACACCTGGGATTGGCCTGACCCAGGTGCAAATACAAACTGGACACAGACTGGGTTGAGAGTAGCCCTGAAGAAAAGGATCTGGGGATGTTGATAGACGAGAAGCCCAACGTGAGCCGGCAGGGCACTCATGCAGCTCAGAAGGCCAACCGCATCCTGGGATGCATCCAGAGGAGTGTGGCCAGCAGGTCAAGAGAGGGGATTCCTCCCCTTTGCTCTTGTGAGACCCCACCTCGAATACTGTGTCCAGTTCTGGTGTCCCCACCATAAGAGGGATATGGATCTGTTGGAATGAGTCCAGAGGAGGGCCACAAAGATGATCCAGGGGCTGGAGCACCTCTGCTATGAGGACAGGTTGCGGGAACTGGGATTGTTCAGCCTTGAAAAGAGAAGACTCCAGGGTGACCTTATCACTGCCTTCCAATACCTGAAGGGAACCTACAGGAAGGCTGGGGAGGGACTTTTTACAAGAGCGTCCAGTGATAGGACAAGGGGAAATGGATTTAAGTTAAAGGAGAATAGGTTTAGATTGGATCTGAGGAAGAAATTCTTCAGTCCGAGGGTGGCAAGACTCTGGAACAGATTGTCCAGAGACGTTGTGGATGCCGTCTCCCTGGAAGTGTTCAAGGCCAGGTTGGATGAGACCTTGAGCAACCTGGTCTTGGGAGTGGAGGATCTCCCTTATGAGGAAAGGCTGAGGGAACTGGGGCTCTTTAGTTTGGAGAAGAGGAGGCTGAGGGGTGACCTCATTAATGTTTACCAATATATAAAGGGTGAGTGTCACGAGGATGGAGCCAGGCTCTTCTCGGTGACAACCAATGATAGGACAAGGGGTAATGGGCTGAAACTGGAACATAAGAGGTTCCGCTTAAACTCGAGAAGAAACTTCTTCTCAGTGAGGGTGACGGAGCCCTGGAACAGGCTGCCCAGGGAGGTTGTGGAGTCTCCTTCTCTGGAGACATTCAAGACCTGCCTGGACACGTTCCTGTGTAGCATAATCTAGGCGTTCCTGCTCTGGCAGGGGGATTGGACTTGATGATCTTTCGAGGTCCCTTCCAATCCCTAACATTCTGTGATTCTGTGTGGTCTAGTTAAGGGCATCCCTGCTCATGGCAGGGAGGTTGGATTAGATGATCTCTAAGGGCCCTTCCAACCTAAGACATTCTATGATTCTTTGATCTTCAGCCATAGGCTTGCCAAGCTGGTGAAGAGGGCTTTAAACTAAACTTCCTGGGGGAATGCAACCTCAATCCATCCCACTCCTACCAATCTGATGCCAGTGCCAGCAATAGATGCCCAGAGCCTGGAGAGGAATCACAGGTCATCAGGAGAGTATAGAATGGTTAAGGTTGGAAGGGACCTTAAAGATCATCTAGTTCCAAACCCCCTGCTGTGGGCAGGGACACCTCTCTCCCACTAGCCCAGGTTGCTCAAAGCCTCATCCAGCCTGACCTTGAACACCTCCAGGGATGGGGCATCCACAACCTCCTTGGGCAACCTGTTCCAGTGCTTCACCACCCTCATGATGAAGAATTTTTTCCTTATATCTAATCTAAATTTACCTCTTTCAGGCCATTGCCCCTTGTCCTATGACTACAGGCCCTTGTAAAAAGTCCTTCTCCAGCTTTCCTGTAGCCCTTTTCATGGATTGGAAGCCCACTATTAGGTCACCCCAGAGCCTTCTCTTCTCCAAGCTGAATAACCCCAGCTCCCTCAGCTTGTCCTCACAGCAGAGGTACTTCAGTCCTCTAATCATCTTCAAGGCCCTCCTCTGGACCCGCTCCAGCAGATCCATGTCCTTCTTGTACTGTGGGCTCCAGAACTGGACACAGTACTCCAGGTGGGGCCTCACCAGAGCAGAGCAGAGGGGGAGAATTACCTCCCTCGACCTGCTGGTCACATTCCTTTTGATGCAGCCCAGGACATGGTTCACTTTTTGGGTTGTAAGTGCACACTGTCGGCCCATGTTGAGCCTCTCATCAACTAACACACCCAAGTCATTCTCCTCAGGGCTGCTCCCAATCTGGTCTCTGTCCAGCCTGTATCTGTGCTTGGGATTGCCCTGACCCAGATGGAGGACCTTGCACTTAGTCTTGTTGAACTTCATGAGGTTGGCCTGGGCCCACTTCTCAAGCCTATCAAGGTCCCTCTGGATGTCATTCATTCCCTCCAGCATGTCAACCACTCCACAGAGTTTGGTGTCATCGGCAAACTTGCTCAGGATGCACTCTATCCCACCATCCATGTCACCGACAAAGATATTAAACAATGCTGGTCCCAGTACTAATCCTTGTGGGACACCACTCGTCATTGGTCTCCACTTGGACATTGAGTCGTTGACTGTAGAGGAATTTCTTGTGGAGCAGAGGCGCGGTATCCCTTTAAAGGTTTTGGACAACCCAGCTTAGGCCTAAATAAAGGCTCTGTCCTTGAAGCTGCCTTGGGGCACGGAGAGGAGGAGGTGCAGCTGTTTTGTGAAGAGCCTTGCTGGGGGGAGAGAGGGGGGGAGCGAGAGCCACCTGCATAGTTGAATGACACTACCCAATAAAACGCTGGCGCGTGTAAACCTGTAACTGACCAACTCTGTTAAGGGGCAGGCGTGTGGAAACTGCTTGACTGTATATATTGAACTGTCCAGAGTAATAAAGGGAGATCGACATGTAGCCATATTGGTGGGATGGTCGTTACTTGTCCGGCTCTCCGAAGGGACCCCTCTTCAGTTGATCACAACTCTTTAAGTGCGACCATCCAGCCAATTCCTTATCCATCAAGTGGTCCATCCATCAAACCCATATCCTTCCCGTTTAGAAACCAAGATGTTGTGCAGGACAGTGTCAAATGCTTTGCACAAGTCCACGCAGATGACATCACTTGCACTTCCCTTATCCACTGATGCTGTAACACCATCGTAGAAGGCCACCAAGTTTGTCAGGCACGATTTGCCTTTGGTGAAGCCATGTTGGCTGCCACCAGTCACCTCCTCTGTATCCATGTGCCCTAGCAGCTTTTCCAGGAGGATCTGCTCCATGATCTTGCCAGGCACAGAGGTGAGACTGCCAGGCCTGTAGTTGCCCAGATCTTCCTTTTTCCCCTTTTTGAAGATAGGGATTATATTTCCTCTTTTCCAGTCAGTGAGAACCTCTCCAGAGAGCCATGATTTCTCGAATATGATGGAAAGTGGCTTAGTGACTTCAT
The DNA here is from genome assembly GCA_020746105.1 of Trogon surrucura. Lineage (NCBI taxonomy): Eukaryota > Metazoa > Chordata > Aves > Trogoniformes > Trogonidae > Trogon > Trogon surrucura. The sequence goes on from CM036657.1 coordinate 1,614,480, forward strand.
GTGCCAGCTCTTTCAGGACCCGTGGATGGATCTTGTAAGGTCTCATGCACCTTCAGGTTCTTCAGGGGCCGGTTAGCTCACTCGGTTAGAGCGTGGTACTGATAACACCAAGGTTGTGGGTTCAATCCCGTTTGGTCCCCATGTGTTGCCTGATCTAGTTGAGAGGCGTCCCTGCCCATGACAGGGAGGTTGGATTAAATGATCTCTAAGGTCCCTTCCAGCCTAGGCCATTCTATGATTCAGATGGTTCTGAACCTGTTCTTCACTCACAGTGGGGGGGTTCTTCAGTACCCCAGTCTCTGCCTATCCTCTCTGCAACTGGGGCAGTGTGGCTAGAGCCCACTTGCCAGTGAAGACTGAGGCAAAAAGTCATCAAGCACCTCAGCCTTTTCAATATCCTGCATGACCAGCTCCCCAGTTTCCTTCCAGAGTGATCCTACATGTTCCCTAGTCTTCCTTTTGTCGCTGACATATCTAAAGAAGCCTTTCTTATTGTCCTTGACATCCCTAGCCAGATTTAATTCCAGCAGGGCTTTAGCTTTCCTAACCTGATCCCTGGCTACGCGTTCATTTTCTCTGTAATCCCCCCAGGTTGCCTGTCCTCTCTTCCATAGCCTATAGGCTACTTTTTTTTGCATTTGAGAGTGTCCAGGAGCTCCTTGTTCATCCATGCAGGCCACCTAGTGTTTTTAGCAGCTTTCCTCTTTGTTGGAATGCATAGCTCTTGGGCTTGAAAGAGGTAATCCTTGAATATTAACCAGCTTTCCTGGGCCCCTCTTCCCTCCAGGACTTTATCCCATGGAATTCCACCAGGCAGATCTCTGAGACAACCAAAGTCAGCTCTCCTGAAATCCAGGGTCGTGAGCTTACAGCCCTCCTTTCTCACTGATCCTGAACTCCACCATTTCATGGTCACTGCAGCCAAGGTCGCCCTTGAGCTGCATGCTCCCCACAAGCCCCTCCTTGTTGGTAAGAACAAGGTCCAGCAAAGCACCTCTTCTCATAGGCTCATCTACCACTTGGAGAAGGAAGTTGTCATTGATGCATTCCAGGAACCTCTTGGATTGCTTGTGCCTTGCTGTGTTGTCACTCCAACAGATATTAGGATGGTTCAAGTGCCCCATTAGGATCAGGGCTTGCAAATGCGAGGCTGCTTCTATCTGTTTATAGAGAGTCTCATCCCATTGGTCATGTTGGTCAAGTGGTCTGTAGCAGATGCCCATTACAATGTCACCTGCCCGTGCCTTCCCTTTAATCCTGACCCATAAAGTCTCAGTCATTTCCTCATTCATCTCTAGACAGAGCTCTGCGGACTCCAACGTGTCACTGACATAAAGGGCAACACCCTCTCCCCTTCTTCCCCTCTTAAACAGCCGATATCCTTCCATTGACCATGAAATGGTGGAGTTCAGGATCTCATGTAGCAGAAACAAAATAGCAAGCAGAATTGCAACCCTGGACTTTGCCAAGGCAAACTTTGGATTTTTCAAGCAATTACTAGAGAAAATCCCATGGGCAAGGCTGTTTGAAGGTAAAGGGGCCCAAGATAGTTGGTTAGCGTTCAGGGACTGCTTCTACCGTGTTCAAGATCAGAGCATCCCGACACATAGGAAGTCAAGGAAGGGAGCCAGGAGACCTGCGTGGCTAAACAGGGATCTGCTGGGTAAGCTCAAGGGCAAGAGGAGAATTTACAGATCTTGGAAGGCAGGGCTGGCCACTTGGGAAGAATATAAGGCTGTTGTCCGAGGATGTAGGGAGGCAACTAGGAAAGCAAAGGCCTCCCTAGAATTGAACCTGGCGAGAGGGGTCAAGGACAACAGGAAGAGCTTTTTCAAATACGTGGCAGATAAAACTAACACCAGAGGCAATGTAGGCCCACTGATGAATGAGGTGGGTGCCTTGGTGACAGAAGATACAGAGAAGGCAGAGTTGCTGAATGCCTTCTTTGCCTCTGTCTACTCTGCCAGAGGCTGTCCTGAGGAGCCCCGTTCCCCTGAGGCCCCAGAGGAAGTCAGGGCAGTGGAGGAGTTTGCTTTAGTCGATGAGGACTGGGTTAGGGACCAATTAAGCAATCTGGACATCCATAAATCCATGGGTCCAGACGGGATGCATCCACGGGTGCTGAGGGAGCTGGCTGATGTCATTGCTAGACCACTCTCCATCATCTTTGCCAAGTCTTGGGAGACGGGAGAGGTGCCTGAGGACTGGAGGGAAGCAAATGTCACTCCAGTCTTCAAAAAGGGCAAGAAGGAGGACCCGGGTAACTATAGACCGGTCAGCCTCACCTCCATCCCTGGGAAAGTGATGGAACGACTTATCCTTGGTGCCATCTCAAGGCATATCAGGGATAAGAGGGTCATTAGAGACAGTCAGCATGGCTTCACCAAAGGGAAGTCATGCTTGACTAACCTCATAGCCTTTTATGAGGATATAACAAGGTGGATAGATGATGGCAGAGCGGTGGATGTGGTCTACCTTGACTTCAGTAAAGCATTTGACACAGTCTCCCACAGCATCCTTGCTGCTAAACTGAGGAAGTGTGGTCTAGACTCTCGGGTAGTGAGGTGGACTGTGAACTGGCTAAGGGGAAGAAGCCAGAGAGTTGTGGTCAATGGGGCGGAGTCTGGTTGGAGGCCTGTATCCAGTGGAGTCCCTCAAGGGTCGGTACTGGGACCAGTATTATTCAATATATTCATCGATGACTTGGATGAGGGACTAGAGAGTCCTATCAGCAAGTTTGCTGATGACACCAAGCGAGACCTGGACAGGCTGGAGGGTTGGACGGGGAAAAATTTAATGAAATACAACAAGGGTAAATGTAGGGTCTTGCATCTGGGTAGGAACAACCCCAGGTTCCAGTATAAGTTGGGGAATGACTTATTAGAGAGTAGTGTAGGGGAAAGGGACCTGGGAGTCTTGGTGGACAGCAGGATGACCATGAGCCAGCACTGTGCCCTTGTGGCCAGGAAGGCCAATGGCATCCTGGGGTGTATTAGAAGGGGGGGTGGTTAGTAGGTCGAGAGAGGTTCTCCTTCCCCTCTACTCTGCCCTGGTGAGACCCCATCTGGAATATTGTGTCCAGTTCTGGGCCCCTCAGTTCAAGAAAGACAGGGAACTGCTGGAGAGAGTCCAGCACAGGGCAACTAGGATGATTAAGGGAGTGGAGCATCTCCCTTATGAGAAAAGACTGAAGGAGCTGGGGCTCTTTAGTTTGGAGAAGAGGAGGCTGAGGGGTGACCTCATTAATGTTTACCAATATATAAAGGGTGAGTGTCACGAAGATGGAGCCAGGCTCTTCTCGGTGACAACCACTGATAGGACAAGGGGTAATGGGCTGAAACTGGAACATAAGAGGTTCCGCTTAAACTCGAGAAGAAACTTCTTCTCAGTGAGGGTGACGGAACACTGGCACAGGCTGCCCAGAGAGGCTGTGGAGTCTCCTTCTCTGGAGACATTCAAGACCTGCCTGGACACGTTCCTGTGTGGCATAATCTAGGCATTCCTGCTCTGGCAGGGGGATTGGACTTGATGATCTTTCGAGGTCCCTTCCAATCCCTAACATTCTGTGATTCTATGACTTGCTGACTGGTAATTCCTTCACCAGTACCTCAGGTGCTCTCCCTCCTGTTTGTAATCTATCAATAACACATCTTTGCTGCTACACAGATCTGACTCAATTGAAATGACAGAGCGGGAGTCCTCACTAGTTCACCATCCTACAAGCCCTGGCATGCTTCCCTTGGGCTTATTCCTAACAGGCCCAGTTATCTCCCCTTCCCCCTTCATATCTAGTTTAAAGCCCTGTCAGTGAACTCTGCTAACTCCTGCCCAAAAATCCTTTCCCCTCTATGGGCCAGTGTGATATTTTAGCCTGAGTGTTTGAGGCTTGCTGAATGCAGGTGTCTGCTTATCTGTTGTGCAGACACTGGGGATGGAGATCAACAAGGCCTGCACAGTGAGAACCAGCCAAAAGAGGGAGTCTTGTGGTGCCAAGACAGCCCTGTTTTGGCTAAAAAACAAGGCCAAATGGAGACTATGTGAACACCATCCTGCAATCAGATAAGTTGCTTCAAAACAGAATTCTGAAGGCCACAAGGCCCAGAGTGTAATTTTTTGCCTTAATATCCCTATATGGCTGTAGTCACCCACTCTCCACTCAAATCACACCGCATGCCAGCCCAGTGAGGGGGAGATAGTATAGAAGGAGCATGGAGGGAGAGAACCAACGCAGAAGAGGTAGTCGATGGGCTGTGCTCCTTCTCCTTCACTCAAGACAGGGACGCCTTCTCAGTAAGATCTGTGCTTTCACCTTTTGGTAAGAAATACCCGGGATAGTATTTTGCTAACATTTCTATTGTATATTAGCGCTATTGCAGGGAGTGCATTTATGAACGGCAACTCTGAATCTTGTATCTGTCACTTTAATAAATTACCTCTTCTTTGTTATCCTCCAAATTGTCTCAGTGCAAGTCCTTAATGGGGCTCTGAAATAGGCAAACAGTTCAGGTACATGCCTCCCACAGCCACATACCTTTTCACATAACAGACAGGTGCATCTCACCTGCCACCAGCAGGCCAGGTGTCTTGTATAGCAGCCCATGATCAAAAAAACCCAAAGCCTTGCCAATAACACCAGTCCTGGAGTCATGAGTTGACCTGTTGTCTCTTCCTGTTAATTTCCTCATTCATGATTGCTATTGAAGGGATAGAGGAGAACACAACTTGTGCTCCTGATGCCTTAAGCAGCTGTCCCAAGGCTCTAAAAATCTCTTTTAATTGATTTTGGTCTCCTTCTACCCACTTCATCACTACTCACCTGCAATGCTAAAAGGGGGCAATAATCAGAGGGGTTTACTAGGGTAGGAAGCTTGTGCAACACATCCCTAACCCGTGCCCCAGGGAGGCAGCAGACTTACCTGTGAAGTGGGTCAGGGTGGCATATTGGCCCCTCTGCCCCCCTCAGTAGAGAGTCACCCACAACAATGACCTGCCTGCTTTTCTTTTCAGAGTCAGTTCTGATGCTGGGTTTATGGGAACTCGGTCTTTACAGCACTTCTGGCCTGGGTGAACCATCCTCCCCTCCAGCAGCCAGTTCCTCCTGCAGGACCCCATACCTGTTCTGCAAGGGTAACTGGGAAGGTGTGGGAAGTCAAGAAGGGATTCGCCTGCTTCCCCAAGCAGGGACCTGTTTCCATTTCCCCCCTTTTCTGAGGTCCTCTCCTACTGCCTGGTGACAAGAGGGGAGGGGATCCTCTGATTTATGTGGGGCCTCAACCTGTTTCCTTTCTCTCAGGGAGTGGGTCCACACTCCCTAATACTCCCCAACCTCTCCATCGCTCAGTTCAGCCACCAGACTGAACAGATCATTCACCTATTTAAATCTAACACAGGTGGTGTCTCCCCTACCCTCCATTGCAAGTGCCAGGCTCTGGCACTCTCTGCAGCCTGGATGCCTACATGCTTGCATGGGGCCTCTGTATGGGTGCCCACAGTTTTTCTAACAACAGCCTTCAGCCAGGTAGCAACCACGGTTGAATATCTACAAGTGAGTGACCCCTTGTGACTCAGGGGTCATTTAGGATGAGTGCCCTTGACTTCTGATCACTTAGAGAGATTGAACTTACCTTGTACACTGGCAGAGGCTCAGCACCCCGCCCAGCAAGCTGCAACATCCACCAAAAAACACACACATAGTATTTGCTTGCTCTATGGGCAACAACTACTTACTCCTCCTTGAGGCTTCTTATAGCTTGGTGGCCTGATCTATGGTGGGTGGTGCTGGCTCCACCCATGCTAGCTCAGCAGCCCACCCACAAGCTGCCAGCCCCCAGCAAAGACAAAGCCCTTTTCCCAGGTTCAAAAAAGCCCCCAGAAGAGCTTTTTGTTGGCCTTTTTTGCTTCAGATCCCTTCTCCAGTGCAGTCTTACCTGCCCTGAAGCTGGTCTCCATAGCATTTGAAGAGCAACACAAAGGAAATCCAGGCAAGAAGTCAGCTTCATGGGGGGTGATCAAGATCCTTAGGGCAGTGTCCTGGGTTTAGCTGAAAACCCAGTCCTGTTTAGTGAATTTTACTTTCCAGTTTAGTGTCTTCTAAGAGGCTGCACGTTCTGAAGTCAGCAGCATGTTTTTGCAGACAGTGTGTGCTACTGGCAGTGATAACACCTGATGTTTACAGTTACTGCCTGGAACTGGTATGTAGAAAGGCTCTTGCTTATACTTATTCCTATAGTGCCCAAGGCCACTGCTGGCTCTTGTGTGCCACGCTGGGGGTGCTGGGTAGTAAGAGGGGGGCACAAGGAAGTAAAAAGTGGCACCTCCAGGGGTTAATAGACAGGACAGGTGACCAACGAGAGTATTCCATCCCATATACGTCATAGTTAGTATAAATTGAGTGATCACGAGAGTTTCGTCCCTTTTTCGGCCTTTTCGCCCTTCTTTTCTGCAACGGCCGGTGTCCAGAGAGGACTCCATCTGACCTCCTGCTTTTGATCTGGATCCTGTGTTCCCGAATCCAGCTCCCTGTATCCAGCTCCCTGCTGCCGCTGAGCCTGGGATTTCCCCAGTGCCTCCTGCTCTGCAGCACCAGTGGTGATTTCTATCGGGGGAGGGAGTCGGGTTCGATATCGGGTTACTATCTATAGTTGTATATAATTCTTTACTTTTATCTTTTTACCATTATTCCTATTATTTTAATTTCATATTAAAGCTGTTCTAGTTTTTTCTTTTCTCATCCGTAAGTCTCTCTGCCTCATTCCCTTTTCTCTTCCCGTTCGGGGGGGGGGAAGAGGAGGTTAGAGAGCGTCTGTCCATGTTAGTGGCCGGCCCAGCCCTAACCCGCGACAGGCAGTGAGGAGGGCACACAGCAAACGCACTATCCTAGACTTCAGGAGAGCAGACTTTGGCCTCTTCAGGGACCTGCTTGGTAAAATACCATGGGATAAAGCCCTGGAGGGAAGAGAGGCCCAAGAAAGCTGATTAGTATTCAAGGATCACCTCCTCCAAGCTCAGGAGCGATGCATCCTGACAAAGTAGTCAGGAAAAAATGCTAAGAGGCCTGCATAGATGAACAAGGAGCTCCTGGGCAAACTCAAGCACAAAAAAAAAGCTTATAGAGAGTAAAAGTAAGGCGACCTGGGGGGAATACAGAGGAGTTGTCTGAGAAGCCAGGGATCAGGTTAGGAAAGCTGAAGCCCTGACAGAATTAGATCTGCCCAGGGACATCAAGGGTAACAAGAAAAGCTGCTATAGGTACATTGCAGAGAGACCTGGACAGACTGGGTTGATGGGCCAAGGCCAATGGTATCAAGTTCAACAAGACCAAGTGCAGGGTCCCACACTTTGGCCACAATAACCCCCTGCAGCACTACAGACTGGGGGAGGAGTGGCTGGGGAGCGACCCGGCAGAGAGGGACCTGGGAGTACTGGTTGACAACCAGTTGAACATGAGCCAGCAGTGTGCCCAGGTGGCCAAGAAGGCCAATGGCATCCTGGCTTGTATCAGGAACAGTGTGGCCAGCAGGAACAGGGATGTAATTCTGCCCCTGTACTCAGCACTGGTGAGGCCTCACTTCGAGCCCTGCGTGCAGTTCTGGGCCCCTCACTGCAAGAAAGACATTGAGGGGCTGGAGCATGTCTGGAGGAGAGCAACAAGGCTGAGGAAGGGACTAGAGGGAAAGTCCTGTGAGGAGAGGCTGAGGGAGCTGGGGCTGTTTAGCCTGGAGGAGACTCAGGGAGGACCTTCTCACTCTCTACAACTATCTGAAGGGAGATTGTAGTCAGGTGGGGATCGGGCTTTTCTCCCAGGCAACCAGTGACAGGAGGAGAGGGCACAGCCTGAAACTGCGTCGGGGAGGTTTAGGTTGGATCTCAGGAAGCACTTCCTCACAGAGAAGGTGCTCAGGCACTGGGATGCACTGCCCAGGAAAGTAGTGGAGTCACCATCCCTGGAGGGGTTTAAGGAGAGGCTGGATGTGGCACTTAGTGCCATGGTCTGGCCGATGTGGTGGTGTTGGGTCATAGGCTGGACTTGATGATCTTAGAGGTCTTTTCCAGCCTCAACGATTCTGTGATTCTGTGACTGGTGATAAAAGGAAGACTAGGGATGATGTGGGCCCCCTCTGGAAAGAAACGGGAGACCTAGTTACCCGGGATATGGAGAAGGCTGAGTTACTCATTGACTTTTTTGCCTCAGTCTTCACCGGCAAGTGTTCCAGCCACACTGCCCAAGTCGCAGAAGGCAAAGGTGCGGACTGGGAGAATGCAGGATTTTCTGCTGTAGGAGATCAGGTTCAAGGCCATTTAAGGAACCTGAAGGTGCACAAGTCCATAGGACCTGATGAGATCCATCCACGGGTCCCAAGGGAACTGGCAGATGAAGTTGCTAAGCCACTATACATCCTATTTGAGAAGTTGTGGCAGTCTGGTGAAGTTTTCACTGACTAGAAAAAGGGAAACATAACCCTCATTTTTAAAAAGGGAAAAAAGGAAAACCTGGGAACTACGGGCCAGTCAGTCTCACCTCTGTGCCCAGCAAGATCATGGAACAGATCCTCCTGGAAACTATGCTAGGGTGCATGGAAAATAAGGAGGTGATTGGCGATAGCCAACATGGCTTCACTAAGGGCAAATTGTGCCCGACATTTGGTGGCCTTCTATGATGTGGCTACAGCACTGATGGCTAAGGGAAGAAAGAGCAGCTGACGTTGTCTACCTGGACTTGTGCAAAGCATCTGACACTGCCCCACACAGCATCCTTGTCTCTAAATTGGAGAGATGTGGATTTGATGGATGGTTAGTAGATAAGGAATTGGCTGGATGGTCACACTCAGAGTGTTGCAGTGAATGGTTCACTGTCTGTTTGGAGACCAGTGATGAGTGGTGTTCCTCAGGGGTCATCAGTATTGGGACCAGCACTGTTTAATATCTTTGTCGGCGACATGGACAGTGGGATTGAGTGCATGCTCAGCAAGTTTGCTGATGACATCAAGCTGTGTGGGGCAGTCGACCCACTGGAGGGAAGGGATGCCATCCAAAGGGACCTTGACAGGCTAGAGAGGTGGGCCCAGACCAACCTCCTGAAGTTCAACAAGGCCAAGTGCAAGATTATTCTGGTTTGAGTTAAACAGAACCAATTCTGTTCAGTGATTTTACATTTCAGCTCAGTCTCTTCTGAGGCTGCACTTTTTGAAGTTAACAGCATGTTTTTTGCAGACAGTGCCTGCTACCAAAAGTGATAACACCTGATGTTTACAGTTACTGCCTGGGACTGGGATGCAGAAAGGCTCTTTGTGTGGGCCAAAACAGGCAGGACGAAGGAACAACCACAAACCATGGCTGAAATGCAAAGAGTAGACTTATTCTCTCTGCCTGAGAATCTGGAGAATCTTTGCAGCAGCCCCTGGGTGAGGCACACAGGCAGTGATCCCACGAGCAGCTCGACAAGCAGCAGCGCAGGTACGTGGAGGTCTCTCCTTGCTGGCAAGCGGGGGGTATTTATCCCACGGCTTTGTTATGTTTGACTTACTGCTCTGCCCGAGTTCCCAGGACTCACACGACAGCTTTGCAGGGCAGGGATGTGAGAGATGCCCCTGCATCTATCCCAGGCCTCTGTGACCTGGGCGCGGGCGTGCTGCTTGTAGAGCACACAAGGCACAGCAGCAATCCGGTGGGATGTGTGTGTTTTCCGACACCTCAGGTGCAAGTCGCTTGAGCGTACCTACAGTCCTCCTCGCCAATCTTCCGTTGTACCCCTACACTGTTGCTTATACTTACTTCTGTAATAACCAAGGTCACTGCTAGACCTTGTGTAACACATTGGGGGTGTTGGGAAGTAAGAGAGTTTACGAGGAACTAAAAGGTCACATCTCTGGTGAGTAACAGGCAGGACAGGTGCCCAAGAAGAGTATTCCATTCCATATATGTCATAGTCAGTATAAAGCTGAGGGATCATGGGGGTTAAGCCCTCTTCTTCAATGGCCGCTGTCCGAGAAGAACTCTGTCCATTCTTCTGCCTTTGATCCCAATCCTGAATTCCTGAATCCAGCTTTGGTATCCAGTTCCCCTCTGCCGCTGAGCCTGGGGCTTCCCCGGTGCCTGCCTGTTCTGCAGCATCAGTGGTGATTGCTGTCGGGTGGGAGTGGGTTCAATATTGGTTTTGTATATATTTTCCTTTTTTTTATTATTTCCTTATTATTGTTTCATTAAAGCTGTTTTAGTTTTCTTTTCCAATCCATAAGTCTCTCTGCCTTATTCCTTTTCCCTTCCTGTTTGGAGCAGGAGAGGGGTTAGAGAGCATCTGTCAGTGTTTAGTGGCCAGCCCAGCCCTTGACAAAGGTCCTGCACCCCAATAGCAATCACTACTGATGCTGCAGAGCAGGCAGGCACTGGGGAAGCCCCAGGGTGAGCAGCAGATAGGCACTGGATACCCAAACCATTCTATGATTCTATGCTGGTCTCCTGCCTTCCTTGCCTGATTTCTTACACATGGGATTCAAGAGGTCTTGTGCTGCAAGAAAAATGTACTGAAAGAGCTGCCAGCTCTGTTCAGTTCCTGTTTGTCCCTGAGAATTTTTCAGGATGTCATATCCCCTAATTCCTTAAACAACTGAAAGTTTGCTTTCCTAAAATTCAGGGTTCTGACTGTTCTTCATCTGGCTCATATCCCTCAAGATTGTGAAATCCGACAGAGTGTGATCTCTGCAGCCCAGGCTGGCACCATTCTTGACTTCTTTAATTCATCTGTGTTTGTAAGAAACAGGTCTGGTAATGTTTCTCCTCTGGTTGGACTTTCTGGATTAAGTAATTATCCTTGACACACACCAAGAGTTTCTTAGTCTGCTTACATCTCGCTGTGCTGAATTTCCAGCAGATGTCAGAGGGATTCAAATCCTCCAGCATGATCAGAGCTTGTGAGCATGTTTCCTGTAGTTGGATTAAGAATGCATTGTCAGTTCCTAATTGTTGATGATTCCTAATCATTGATGATTCCTGATTATTTCTCTCAGGACTTTTCCATGCTCCCTCCCAGAGCCACTTCTCTTTCCTTTCCTCCTTGTCCCAAAAAAAACTTCACACGGGTCTCCTTCTGTCCTGCTTCACCCAAGCTTTCTGACAAGCTGACCTCATATAAAAGAAGGTGAGGAACCCTGTTTCTAGATACAGCTTTTAAGCAGAACATATCATTGAGGTGAAGATGAATGAACATGTATGTCTCTAGCACCCCAGAAGAGCTTCCTGGAACAGGGTCAGAGCAACAAACTCAACTGGACGTTACTGGGGACATAAAGCCTCTAGCAAGGAAAAAGCCCTTGGCCTTCAGAGTTACATCATCACTGAATGATACTCACTCAGCCATTTCTACAAAGCAACAGCAAGGAGACAGAAGCAGCAGAGCATGACTAGCACCACCAAGCACAGACATTCACAGACACAACAAACAGTTTGATGTGAGATTTCCCTGACTAAGTTTAATGTGGGAGAACTCAAAAGGACTAATATCAAGTTCTATACATCTAGAGAAATTCTCACAAATAGAATGAAAACACCAGAGAACACCAATGAGCATTTAGAAACAATATAAAAGAAGGTTTTCAAGCTTCATATATTAATTTAGTGGTGGAATATATTTGGTTTGCATAGCAAGGTTTTGTAGTGGAGATGGCTTCTGGGGTGATCTCTGTGAGAAGAGATTAGGGGCTGCCCCCATGCTGAACACAGATGGTTCCAAATGGCTCTACAATGGACCAGACTCTGGCCTCTGGCCAAAGCTGATCCAGTCAGTAATTCTGGCGGCACCTCTGTGAAACTGTATGGAAAATCACATTGCCAGAGGTCCAATCCTTTCCAGGTCTGAACTAGTACATGAACCAATTTTCTCATTTCCTTTGTTATTTGCTTCACTACCTTTCCATTATCATCTATTTGTAAACAATTAGAATCATTCAGTTTTCCACAAACTCTGCCTTCTTCTTCTAATAAATAATCTAGGACTATCCTGTGTTGAAAAATTGCGTTCCTCATCTGGGTAGATTGATCTGCGAGAAGATCAAGAGCCTTGGCTTCTTGATTAGTTATAACTTCTAAAACAGCTTCTAGTCTAATTCTCCTATTCAGATTATAAATTGGTTCCCTTGCTCCATTAAACACTTCCCCAGGATTCCATGTTGCTGGTCCATAATACTGTATAATCTGGTCAGGTGGCCAGTCATCTTTTCCCCATTTTTGAGAACTGCCTCCAGCCAGAGAAGTGTCAATTGATTGTTTTTCTCTCACTACATCATCATACACTCTGACTCCGAGTCCATTTCCTTGATTTTGCGATAGTAAGAAAAACAGTGGCCCAATATATCCCACAAAGCACATTGCTGACCAATTTGAGGGCAGTTTCTGATATGCAAAAACAGTAATGTCCCTTTAGAGCCCAAGTTCCATTAGGGAAAGGGCCATCCCAGGTTTCCTTATTTCTTGGTTCATGATAGTATAACGTGTTCCCAAGACCTAGAGGTCCTCCCATAATAATCCCTCCAGGTGACTTTGTACCATGCATGCAGTAATTGCTCTTCCAATCCCCTGCACTTGGCTGCCATGTGCAGTTACAGCCCAAATTTGTTCCCCTCCATGTTGTCTGGTTGATTCTAGACCAAAATTTTTTGGAAATAAGTCCTCGTCCCATTTTGATGTTGCCGTGCCCAATGAAATACTCATGCCTCGTGCCTTTCTTCTGTAGTATTGTCTTTTTTGGCAATGCAGAATTGCAGAATCAAATTTTTGGTCTAAATATATCTTATTACAGCCCTTGCCTTGAAAATCAGCATATGAGCATTTTACCCATTTGTTACTAGGAAGCTGGACATCGGTCTGATTCCATTTCTTTCTGTATCTGGAACAACTGAGTGTCTCGCAGAACTCATAGATACAATCATATCCAGGAGACAGTGGCCATTCACGAACGCTCTCTCCTACATATACCCCTCTGTGGGGATCCATGCGAGGACAGATGACTTGACACCAGTATGATGCTCCAAAGATCGCCGCTTTATTGCAAAAGTAGCACACATTTATACTGTTCTCGCATTCCTTAGCACGCATCATGCATATTGTGATTGGCTACAGGCTGCCCAGCACGAGCTGTTCATGCGTCACTCTGACTCCATTGATTGGTAACTGCCTAACAAGCATGCATATTCTGTGTTTCGTACAACTGCCTCCTTAAAATTGACAGCCATTTTGCTGTCGAGCCCAGCTTCAGAGCAGGTAAGACTGCACTGGAGAAGGAATCTAAGCAAAAAAAAAGGCTGGCAAAAAGCTTTTGGGGGGCTTTTTTTAAGCTGGCTACAGCAACCAAACCTGAGGCCGCACCGGCAGCTCCAGGGCGGACACCCGAGATAGCGTGGGCAGAGCCACCCTCAGCGGCCCGGCGATTTTAAACACGGTAATCAGCTGTTAGCTGTGCCCTCAGGGTATAAGAAGCCTTGGGGAGGGCAGAGACTAGTCCCTGTTCACTGAACAAAAGGCCTAGAAGGATAAGTCTTTGTTAAAAGGCAAGTACTTAAAAGGCCTGTAAACTATTCGGTGCATAGCTTTCTGAGAGTCTTTGTATTGTAGAGCCAACTATGGTTGCCACCAGGTCAATGGTTGTTAGAAAAACTGTGGGCACCCAGACAGAGGCCCCAGGTAAGCATGTGGGTGTTCAGGCCTTGGGCTGCAGAGAATGCCAGAGCCTGGCACTGGCCATGGAGGGTAGTGGAGGAGACACCTGTGTCCGATGTGACCAGGTGAATGATCTGCTCAGCCTGGTGGCTGAGCTGAAGGAGGAAGTAGAAAGGCTGAGGAGCATTAGGGAGTCAGAGGAGAGAGAGATAGATTGGTGGAGTCAGTTCCTGAATGGCAAGCAGCAAGCTCTGCAAAGAGCTGAATATCCCCCCACCTCTGGCCATCAGGCAAAAGGGGGGGGACCTAAAGGATAGGGAGGAGTGGAAGCAGGTGCCTGCCAGGAGAGGAAGGAAAATCCCTGCCCGGCCTCCCTCACCTACCCGGTTGCCCCTGCAAAACAGGTATGGGGCTCTAGACAATGAGAGCCAGGCAAAGGAAGAGTCAGTGGAGGGTTCACCCATAGGGCTGTCTAGGGTAAATGGCTCGGATACACGCATTAGGACTTCTTCATCTAAGAAAAAAAAGGAGGGTAATTGTAATTGGAGACTCCCTCTTGAGGGGAACAAAGGGCCCTGTTTACCGCCCTGATCCGACGCACAGGGAAGTCTGCTGCCTCCCTGGGGCCCGAGTTAAGGATGTTATCAAGAAGCTTCCTGGTCTGGTCAAACCCACGGACTATTACCCGCTTTTGGTTATGCAGATCGGTAATGATGAGATAGTAGAGAGACAGCCAGAAGCAATCAAAAGGGACTTTAGGGCACTGGGGCAGATGCTAGAAGGATCAGGCGCACAGGTTGTGTTTACCTCCATTCCTTCTATTATGAGGAAAAATAGTGGTAGGTTTGACAAAGTGCAGCAGATTAATACTTGGCTAAAGGGGTGGTGCCAGCGGTCTAGCTTTGGATTTTTTAACCATGGGGAGATCTAGAGGGCACCTGGTCTACTGAAACAAGCTGGGGTTCAAATGACACAAAGGGAAAAAAGGATCCTTGGTCACGAGCTGGTGGGACTCATGGAGCATTCTTTAAACTAGATATGAAGGGGGATGGGGTTATAGCTGGGATAGCAGCGGGGCAGTGCTCTAGAAATTATGAGGACCAGGTGGCCTTCCATCCCCCTAGGGTGAGATCAGTGTGCTCAGCTTGCTCCCTGAAATGCTTATACACCAATGCACGCAGCATGGGGAATAAGCAGGAGGAGATAGAAACCTGGGTTCGGGCAGGAGATTATGATCTGGTGGCAATTACAGAGACATGGTGGGACAGCTCACATGACTGGAATGTGGTCATGGGTGGCTATGTCCTTTTCAGGAAAGACAGGCCAGCCAGGCGAGGTGGTGGAGTCACTCTTTACGTGAAAGAGCAACTACAATGTCTTGAATACCATCCAGGCATGGATGAGGAGCAAGTTGAGACTGTATGGCTTAGAATTAAGGGGCAGGCTGGCAGGAGAGATACTGTTGTGGGTGTCTATTACAGGCCACCAGATCAGGGTGAGGAAGTTGATGAGGCCTTCTACAGGCAGCTGAGAGCGGTCTCACAATCACAAGCCCTGGTTGTCATGGGGGATTTTAACTTCCCTGATATTTGCTGGAAGGACAATTCAGCCAGCCAGCCACAGTCCAGGAGGTTCCTCCAGTGCATCGATGATAATTTTCTGATGCAAATGGTGGAGTAGCCGACTAGGAGAGGAGCACTGCTGGACCTCATCCTCACTAACAAGGAGGATCTGGTTGAAGCAGTAAAGGTTGAGGGCTGCCTTGGCTGCAGTGACCATGAAATGGTGGAGTTCAGGATCTCATGTAGCAGAAACAAAATAGCAAGCAGAATTGCAACCCTGGACTTTACCAAGGCAAACTTTGGATTTTTCAAGCAATTACTAGAGAAAATCCCATGGGCAAGGCTGTTTGAAGGTAAAGGGGCCCAAGATAGTTGGTTAGCGTTCAGGGACTGCTTCTACCGTGCTCAAGATCAGAGCATCCCGACACGTAGGAAGTCAAGGAAGGGAGCCAGGAGACCTGCGTGGCTAAACAGGGATCTACTGGGTAAGCTCAAGTGCAAGAGGAGAATTTACAGCTCTTGGAAGGTGGGACTGGCCACTTGGGAAGAATATAAGGCTGTTGTCCGAGGATGTAGGGAGGCAACTAGGAAAGCAAAGGCCTCCCTAGAATTGAACCTAGCGAGAGGGGTCAAGGACAACAGGAAGAGCTTTTTCAAATACGTGGCAGATAAAACTAACACCAGAGGCAATGTAGGCCCACTGATGAATGAGGTGGGTGCCTTGGTGACAGATGATACAGAGAAGGCAGAGTTACTGAATGCCTTCTTTGCCTCTGTCTCCTCTGCCAGAGGCTGTCCTGAGGAACCCCGTTCCCCTGAGGCCCCAGAGGAAGTCAGGGCAGTGGAGGAGTTTGCTTTAGTCGATGAGGACTGGGTTAGGGACCAATTAAGCAATCTGGACATCCATAAATCCATGGGTCCAGACGGGATGCATCCACGGGTGCTGAGGGAGCTGGCTGATGCCATTGCTAGACCACTCTCCATCATCTTTGCCAAGTCTTGGGAGACGGGAGAGGTGCCTGAGGACTGGAGGGAAGCAAATGTCACTCCAGTCTTCAAAAAGGGCAAGAAGGAGGACCCGGGTAACTATAGACCGGTCAGCCTCACCTCCATCCCTGGGAAAGTGATGGAACGACTTATCCTTGGTGCCATCTCAAGGCATATCAGGGATAAGAGGGTCATTAGAGACAGTCAACATGGCTTCACCAAAGGGAAGTCGTGCTTGACTAACCTCATAGCCTTTTATGAGGATATAACAAGGTGGATAGATGATGGCAGAGTGGTGGATGTGGTCTACCTTGACTTCAGTAAAGCATTTGACACAGTCTCCCACAGCATCCTTGCTGCTAAACTGAGAAAGTGTGGTCTAGACTCTCAGGTAGTGAGGTGGACTGTGAACTGGCTAAGGGGAAGATGCCAAAGAGTTGTGGTCAATGGGGCGGAGTCTGGTTGGAGGCCTGTATCCAGTGGAGTGCCTCAAGGGTCGGTACTGGGACCAGTATTATTCAATATATTCATCGATGGCTTGGATGAGGGACTAGAGAGTCCTATCAGCAAGTTTGCTGATGACACCAAGCTGGGAGGAGTGGCTGACACACCAGAAGGCTGTGCTGCCATCCAGCGAGACCTGGACAGGCTGGAGGGTTGGGCGGGGAAAAATTTAATGAAATATAACAAGGGTAAATGTAGGGTCTTGCATCTGGGTAGGAACAACCCCAGGTTCCAGTATAAGTTGGGGAATGACTTATTAGAGAGTAGTGTAGGGGAAAGGGACCTGGGAGTCTTGGTGGACAGCAGGATGACCATGAGCCAGCACTGTGCCCTTGTGGCCAGGAAGGCCAATGGCATCCTGGGGTGTATTAGAAGGGGGGTGGTTAGTAGGTCAAGAGAGGTTCTCCTTCCCCTCTACTCTGCCCTGGTGAGACCCCATCTGGAATATTGTGTCCAGTTCTGGGCCCCTCAGTTCAAGAAAGACAGGGAACTGCTGGAGAGAGTCCAGCACAGGGCAACTAGGATGATTAAGGGAGTGGAGCATCTCCCTTATGAGAAAAGACTGAAGGAGCTGGGGCTCTTTAGTTTGGAGAAGAGGAGGCTGAGGGGTGACCTCATTAATGTTTACAAATATATCAAGGGTGAGTGTCACGAGGATGGAGCCAGGCTCTTCTCGGTGACAACCACTGATAGGACAAGGGGTAATGGGCTGAAGCTGGAACATAAGAGGTTCCGCTTAAACTCGAGAAGAAACTTCTTCTCGGTGAGGGTGACGGAACACAACAGGCTGCCTAGGGAGGTTGTGGAGTCTCCTTCTCTGGAGACATTCAAGACCTGCCTGGACATGTTCCTGTGTAGCATAATCTAGGCATTCCTGCTCTGACAGGGGGATTGGACTTGATGATCTTTCGAGGTCCCTTCCAATCCCTAACATTCTATGATTGTATGATTCTATGATTCTATGATTCTATGATAATTTTGCAGTTTCAAGGTCTTGCTGTATCAACGCATTGTCCTTTGCATGACTCCTACTTACTGACTTGTTTAGTTCTTTATTAGCATATCCAAATAGCAGGATGCAACACCTCTCCTTCCTTTGGCCTTTTAAGACAATAAGTACCTCTTCCGAGGAAACAGAGATGCCACGGACTCCCCTCCTTGTCCCAAAACCCAGTTCCATTGTGCTCAAATTGCTTAACCCACCATTGGGGTTCAACAGACTTAGCTACCCATGGCCAATCCTCAGATCCCCCTGGACCTCCACAAACCAAACAATTACTAAGGTTAAAAAACTTTGGCTACCTCTTCCCCTAAGGTCTGAAATTCATTTTCCCATTTGCAACCTTGACCCTGCCAACAATGTAGAGATATGATTATCATTATTAAGAATAATATCCTAGTTATCACGTTGCCTTCTACACCAGGTGTGAAAAATAAATTAGCAGAAACAACTCAGTGTAAAGAAAACAATGACAGCATAACTGTTAATACTAGACCCTTCCCCAGTCACTGGAGATTCGAAAGAAGGGAGGTCTTTTCAGACCGCTTCAGTAGATGATTCGTGGGTTAACACCCGGGGCTCCCCCTGAAGTTGACACACTGACTACTACTCCAGTTCACTCCTGCAGAGAGTTAACCGCAGTCTCCCATCTGTTTCCTCCAGCTTAGAAGTCCGACTTTCTGGGGCTTTGGAGATCTTGACTTGGGTATGATGAGTCCATCCGTGTTCAGCTGTCCCGAGTGCTGATTGCGTAGTTAACAGTACTTGGTATAGTCCATGCCACTTTGCCACCAGTGTCGTTTCTTTCCACTCTTTCATTAGGACCCAGTCTCCGGACTGAATGCTATGGACAGCAAAGTCCAAAGGCAGGGTCTGTGCTAGCTGAGCTTCCTGTCAAAGAGATTTTACAAGAGACAGTATTCTGGCCACACACTGGTTTAAGAACACATCACTTATCTGCACCTCCCCACTGGGTTGAGAGTTAGCAGGGTAAGGGATTCCAAACATTGATTCAAAGGGAATAGTTGAATATCTCCTCCAGGTCTGGCCCGTATTCTAGCCAGAGCCAATGTTAGAAGCCATATCCATGGCATTTTGTTTTCTAAAACTAATTTCAAAAGATGTTTCTTGATTTCCCCATTCATTTTCTCTACCTGACCTGAACTCTGAGGATGCCACGGGGTAAGTAATTTCTGTTGTATTCCTAAAGATGCCATAACTCGTTGAAGAATTTTTCCTCTAAAATGTGCTCCTCTGTCTGAGTCTATAGCCTCCACTGTTCCATATCTTGGAATGATTTGTTCCAGAAACCACTTTAATGACTGATCACCTTATCCGGTAAATTTACCACCTCCAATAGAGGAATAATTAAATTCTTGTGAGCTTATGTTTTTCCTCTCCAGGTTAATAACACTCTTTCTTCCCACCATTTTCCAAACGCATAAGCCCTCCCACACTGTGAATATTTTTACTACCTTTCCTTGATACAATTCACAGGCTCTTACTAACGGATACAATTCTGCCATCTGTGCTGACAATGTAGAGGGCAATTGTAGAGGAATTTCTTGTGGAGCAGGGGCACAGTATCCCTTTAAAGGTTTGGACAACCCAGGTTAGGCCTAAACAAAGGCTCTGTCCTTGGAGCTGCCTTGGGGCACAGAGAGGAGGAGGTGCAGCTGTTTGTGAAAAGCCTTGCCGGGGGGAGAAGCAGGGGCGAGAGCCGCCTGCATAGTTGAATGGCACTATCCAATAAAGCGCTGGCACGTGTAAACCTGTAACTGACCAACTCTGTTAAGGGGCAGGCACGTGGACACTGCTTAACTGTATATATTGAGCTGTCCGGAGCAATAAAGGGAGAACGACTTGTAGCCGTATCGATGGGATTTGTCGTTGTCTTGACCGGCTCTCCGAAGGGACCCTCTTCAGGTAATTTCCCTCCCTCTTGCAGTTCTCTTTCTTTTACTGCAGCATATCCTGTAACTCATTTTCCTTCTGTTATTCTGGAGGATCCATCAATGAACACATTCTTCCCATTTGGCCAAGGAGTATCCTGTAATCCTTCCCTGGCTCGGGTCTGAAGATCTATCACTTGAATACAACCATGAGTTTCTTCCAGGTCCCCTCCATCAGGACCAATTAAACAGGAGGCTGGGTTAAGTCCTTCCCCATTTCTTAATTCTAAATCCTCCTGTTCTACTAAACAAGTTTCACATTGTAATAACCTAGCACTGGTCATCCATTTAGAAGTTCTCTCAGTTAACGAAGTCCTAATTTGATGTGTAACTTTAACAATTAGTGAAGTTGAGCCTGGGAAGAGAGGGTGTGGGAGGAAGGTGGTTTTAGTTTTGTCTTTGTTTCTCACCATCCTACCCTTATTTTTAATTAAGAATAAATTAAATGAATTTTTCTCAAGTTGAGTCTGGTTTGCCTGTGACAGTAATTGATCTTTATCTCAACCCATGTGCTTTTCCATCTTATTTTCTCCCTCTGTCCTGTTTAGAACGTGACTAGCAAGGTACAGAAATTGAAACACCCCCTTCCTGTAAACGTTCCCCTCTGCTGCTGATCCTGGGTCTTCCTCAGTGCCTACCTGCTCTGTGGCATCAGTGGTGATTGCTATCGGGGGAGAGGAAATAGGATTCAATATTGGTTTTGTATATATTTTTATATATTTTCATTACTTTCATTATTTCCTTATTAGTAATATTATTTTGTTAAAGTTGCTTTAGTTTTCCAATCTATAAGTCTCTCTGCCTTGTACCTTTTCCCTTCCCCTTTGGGATGGGAGAGGGGTTAGAAAGCATCTGTCAGAGTTTAGTGGCCGGCCCAGCCCTAACCCTCAACAGCACCTCCATTTAGAAGTACAAAGAAAAAATGGACATGAGACAGAAATGCATGTTTGCAGTTCAAAAAACGAATCGTATCTTGGGCTGCATAAGAAGAAGCATGGCCAGCAGGTCGAGAGAGCTGATTCTCCTCTACTCCACTCTCATGAGACCCCACCTGGGGTATTGCATCCAGCTCTGTGGTCCCCACTACAAGAAAGACATGGACCTGTTAGAGTGAGTCCAGAGTAGGGCCAAAAAAAATGATCAGAGGGCTGGAGCACCTCTCCTATGAAGAAAGGCTGAGAGACTTGGGGTTGTTCAGCCTGGAGAAGAGAAGGCTCCAGGGAGACATTATTGCAGCCTTTCAATAGTTAAAGGGGGCTTATATGCAAAAGACAGAGAGACAATTTGGGATTAGAGAGCACTGTCAGCAAGTTTGCTGATGACACAAAACTGGGAGGAGTGACTGACACACCAGAAGGCTGTGCTGCCATTCAGAGAGACCTGGACAGGCTGGAGGGCTGAGCAGGGAGACATCTTATGAAATTCGACAAGGGCAAGTGTAGAGTTTTGCACCTGGGAAAGAATAACCCCATGTGCCAGTATAGGTTTGGGACTGCCCTGCTGGAGAGCAGTGTAGGAGAAAGGGACCTGGGGGTTCTAGTGGACAGCAGGATGACCATGAGCCAGCAGTGTGCCCTCGTGGCCAAGAAAGCCAATGGCATCCTGGGGTGTATTAGAAGGGAAGTGGCAAGTAGGTCGAGAGAGGTCCTCCTGCCCCTCTACTCTGCCCTGGTGAGACCGCATCTGGAATGTTGTGTCCAGTTCTGGGCCCCTCAGTTCAAGAAGGACAGGGAGCTGCTTGAGAGAGTCCAGTGCAGAGCCACAGAGATGATGAAGGGAGTGGAACATCTCCCTTATGAGGAAAGGCTGAAGGAGCTGGGTCTCTTCAGCTTGGAGAAGAGGAGGCTGAGGGGTGACCTCATTAATGCTTATAAATATGTCAAGGGTGAGTGTCAGGAGGATGGTTCCAGGCTCTTTTCGGTGATGTCCAATGATATGACAAGGGCCAACAAATACAAACTGGAACATAGGAGGTTCCATAAAAACATTAGAAAAACTTTTTCACTGTGAGGGTGCCAGAGCACTGGCACAGGCTGCCCAGGGAGGTTGTGGAGTCTCCTTCTCTGGAGACATCCAAAGCCCACCTGGACGTGTTCCTGCGTGACCTTCTGTGCTGTGTTTAGCTAAAAACGCAGTTCTGTTTAGTGATTTTTACTTTCCAGTTTAGTGTCTTCTAAAAGGCTGCACGTTCTGAAGTCAGCAGCATGTTTTTGCAGGCAGTGCCTGCCACTGGCAGTGATAACACCTGAGGTTTGCAGTCACTGCCTGGGACTGGGATGCAGAAAGGCTCTGGCTGATACTTATTTTAGAAACCAAACTTTACTTTCTGGTAGCAGCAATATTGATCTAGAAATATAAAGTTTATTCTGCTTACCAGTATTGTTAATGCTGTCTTCTTGAGTGCAGTCAGGGCCATGTGTAACCCAATTATATTCAAAGGAACATTCATATTCATTCTTCTCTGTGAAGATCACACAAACATTAGAGTCTGTCATACAGTTTGTATTGTTGCCATTTTGTAGGACAAATGCAGTACTTGGAAAATTAAGGCCTGAGCTTGTGAAATATGAAACACTCTCACATCCTATCAACTACAATGCGGGAGCTACATCTCACAAACACCTCTTAAATCAGTATGTAAGTGTTTTGGCTACCAGAAATAACCTATATATGGATGTAAATGTCCAAATTCAGGGATCTCAGCTTGAATAGTTGGGGTAGAACGCACACTTAAAGAAATGTCACCGTGTATTCATGTTCTAAAGGAATTAACAGATGGGGGGGTACTTTGGTCCAGGAAACAATGGAATATAGAGACTCATGTCATTATTACTTATGATCAAATCCCGCTTCTGAAAAAAAAACCCAAACAAAAAACAAACACAAAACAAAAAACAACCTACTCCTAAAGAGTAACTAATTTATTCTAATGAAAAAATGGGATTAATGTGATTCATTTACCACTAATAGAATACATTGGGAATGATTGGGTTTGGGGATTTATATGTTATTGTTTTGTTCATTTGGCTTTTTAAGGTTGTTAGGGGTTTTTTTAGTAAAAGCAAACAACAAATCTAATATATGAAACAAACTCCAGGTTAGTTCTTTACATCTTGAAGTTAAGTTTTGAAAGGGTGTTGCAAATATTGGGAAAGAAAAGAAAATTAGGTTCTAATACTGTATGTACTTGTACTATTTTGGAAATACTTTATAATGCTGAAGTTAGGACAGCTCTCCTCTCCTTGGTTAAGAAAACCTATTACTATAGAGAAGCCACAGCTTCAAAGGTGGCCATGTAAACCATTTTCATAGAATCATAAAATCACAGAATCATAGAATGGCCTGGGCTGGAAGGGACCTCAGAGATCATTTTAATCCAACCTCCCTGTTGTGAGCAGGGATGCCACCTCTCGACTAGGTCAGGCAACACACGTGAGAACCAAACGGAAATCGAACCCGTGACCTTGGTGTTTCAAGCACCACGCTCAACCCACTGAGCTAAATCACAGAGTGTGTTGGGCTGGAAGGGACCTTTAAAGGTCATCTAGTCCAATCCCCCTGCAGTGAGCAGGGATGAAGAGGGTCCCTTCGGAGAGCCGGTCAAGACAACAACAAATCCCACCAATATGGCTACAAGTCGTTCTCCCTTTATTGCTCTGGACAGTTCAATATATACAGTTAAGCAGCGTCCACACGCCTGCCCCTTAACAAAGGTGGTCAGTTACAGGTTTACACGTGCCAGTGTTTTATTGGATAGTGCCGTTCAACTATGCAGGCGGCTCTCGCCCCTCCTTCTCCCCCCGGCAAGGCTACAAAACAGCTGCACCTCCTCCTCTCTGTGCCCCAAGGCAGCTTCAAGGACAGAGCCTTTATTTAGGCCCAAGCTGGGTTGTCCAAACCTTTAAAGGGATACTGCGCCCCAGCTCCACAAGAAATTCCTCTACATTTCACCTTAGGAAATTATACTACCTTTTTTCATAATCTGAGTCTAGTAGATTTTGAGGATTGTGAATGCAGTTATTGTGATCAAAAGACTGTGGTTTTATTACTTATATTGATTTTAATGCTGATTCCTTTAAATCTCTTGGTGTTGTGGCATTTGGAGAAGCATTGGTACTGAAAACCACTGTGACCTATCCCACTCAGTCTGTACCAGCGAAAGTTGCCCCTGTGACCAGAAAGAAACAAAGGAAAAAGTCAGCTCACCCAGCAACAGATGACAACAATCCAGGAGAAGGTCCTTCTAAAAACAGAACCATCAGATGAGTCAGAGGCGGAATCAGAAATGAAAGCTGGTACCCCTGTGACTGGAAAGAAACACCTAACAAAGACAGATCACCCAGTATCAGATGATGAAGATCCAGGAGAGGGTCCTTCTAAACCAAAGCCGTCAGATGATTCGGAGTCAGAATCAGAGGTAGCCGTCAAAACTTTATCTCGGATGGAGTTGCAAATTGTGAGAAAGGACTTTAGCCATCATGAAGGTGAGCCACTTATCAGCTGGTTACTCTGATGCTGGGATAAAGGGGCTGATAACATTGACTTAGACAGTAGAGAAACCAGAGAATTGGGATCCCTGTCTAAAGATGCAGGTGTTGACATGGAACTTGTGAGAAAGGAAAATAGTCTCAGCCTCTGGAAGCAACTCTCTTGTCAACTGTGAAGATCATGATTTCTTTTTAAGGAAGACATTGAATGCCACCCAAGCAAGTGGACCACCATGGAAAATGGTATTAAATACCCAAGAGAATTAGTGGTGAAAGAGATGATTTACAGTAACCCGCAAACAATTGTAAACTCTGCCATAAATCTGTTATTTGGAAGTGTGCGCAGAGTGCACCACCAACGTATAGGCACACGTTGACAACAATGGTCTGGGCATCAGATGACCAGACACCAACTGTGAATGAAGTGGACAAAAAAGCACAACAGTGTGAAGGCAGTACTGCTAATCCCCTATAGTCCCGCATTGCTGCCATTAAGAAATCAATTGAGAAACCAATAATTCACTATAAAAATCATTTGACAAGCTCTTTGATAAAGTGTTGAAGCAACGGCCTGATGGAAATGTACTAACTAAATGTATTAACATCTTCATCAGTGACATGGACAGTGGCATTGAGTGCACGCTCAACAAGTTTGCTGATGACACCAAGCTCTGTGGGGCGGCTGACATCCTGGAGGATAGGGATGCCATCCAGAGGGACCTCGACAGGCTGGAGAGGTGGGCCCAGGCCAACTTTATGAAGTTCAACAAGGCCAAGTGCAAGGTCCTCCATCTGGGTCGGGGCAATCCCAAGCACCGATATAGGCTGGGCAGGGCCTGGCTTGAGAGCAATGGTCCAAATGCCCCATGCATCCTTGGCATAGACTTCCTCAAGAAAGGATATTATAAGGATCCAAGAGGGTATCAATAGGCCTTTGGCATAGCAGCTGTAGAGACTGAGGATGTTGATCAGCTACCCCAAACTTTCAGAGGAATCTAGTGTAGTGGGACTGATGAAGACCAACAGGTACCAATTGCTACTAAAACAGTGCGTCGACGACAATATTGTACCAAGACTCTGCAGTTCCCATTCATAAGATGATCCATTGACTAGAAAGCCAAGGAGTGATCAGCAAAACTCATTCACCCTTTAACAGTCCTATCTGGCCTGTGCAAAAGTCTAACGGAGAATGGAGATTAAGAGTAGACTGAATGAAGCTATGCCACCAATGAGTGCTGCCATTGCAGACATTTTAGAACTTCAGTATGAACTGGAGTCAAAGGCAACTAAACGTGCCCTGCTAGACCTCCTGTTTGTGAACAGAGAAAGTCTTGTGGAAGAAGTGGAAGTTGGAGGTCGTCTAGGCAGCATTGACCACGAAATTATCAAGTTCTCGATTATTGGAAATGCTAGGAAGAGTGAGAGCAAAGCTGCCACTTGGGACTTCTGAAGGGCAGACTTTGATCTGTTTGGGAGGTTACTTAATAAAATCCCTTGGGAATCAGTTTTGAAGGGTATAGGAGTCCAGGAAGGCTGGACACTACTTAGGGAGGAAATCTTGAAGGCACAGGAGCAGGCCATCTCTATGTGCCTTAAGACAAAATAGGCAGCAGAGAAGACCAGCCTGGCTGAATAGGTGTTGCAAATAAAGTAGAATTAAAATTGTAGAAGTAGTTAGGTTAAGGCTTTGACTGGCCAGGTAGGCCTTATGAGAATAACAAGTCTAGGAAAACAAGAAGGAATGTACTGAGAAAGAAGGAACAATAATCAAAGGAATCAGTAGGGCATATAGGACAAACAGGACTAGCAGAAATAACGAACAGTTGCTTAGGGAACAGTTGCTTAGGGATAAGAAAGGTGTATTGTATAAACAAAGGGGTTCTGGTGATGGGAATCAGTTAACCATTATCCTTAGGTTAGACAAGCATGAAAATTTATAAGTTTGGGGATAATTATCAATTGTTTCTGTATGATGTAGAATTCTGTATGTAAGCCAAGTTGTAAAAGGTATAAAAATTAAACAGAAAATGAGGGTCTTTGGAATCCTGACTTTGGACGCTAGTCCGCAGGTTTCCCGGGCCCTGAATAAAGCACCGCATAAACTGACACTCTGTTGGTTTGTGTCTTTGTTTACGGGCAACAGTTTTCTGGCGACCGCGGCAGGACTCCGGAGGCGGCAGGAGCGGTTCACGGGCTGATCCACTCCAAGCCGGCACCAGGTGATTTCTGGGGAGACATCAACCCGTGCCCGACTCCGCGCTGGACGGACAACCGTAAGGTAAGCCCGAAGGTGCTTTATTCTTTTAAGGTTGGGTGCCTGCCCATAAGACGAGGACTCATCTCGCAGGGTTGGGCAAAGGTTCTGGTATTGGGAAGCCTAGGCGCTGGCCGTAAGACGCAGCGAAAGCCGCGCTGAGCCAGCACTTGCCACTCGCGGCGTCGAGAATAGGCAAGTTGGTTGGTATTAAGGTAAAAGGGTTATAGTATTGTAGTTGTACGAGTGTGTGTGTGTGTGAGTAGTATAACGCCGTTTAAAATGTTTAGAGTTCTATCGTGCAATGAAATCGATATCCCTGAGGATTCTCCTCTTGGTTGTTTATTGAAACGTTGGAAAGATGGTAATTTTGGAAAGGAATTAAGAAAGAGAAATTTAATTGATTATTGTAATTACGTATGGCCTGAATATGAAACAGAAGGAATGCAGTGGCCACGAAACGGTACAGTGAATTCAGAAATTATAACCCCCTTAATGCAGTTCTTACGGGAAAATGAAAAATGGGAAGAGGTGCCGTACCTTGACTTATTTTCTTACTTAAAAGGGAAACCTGAATGGCAGAAAGAATGTGGAATGATGGCATTGAGATTAACAGATAAGGAATGTGCTGGTTGTAAGGAGCGGAAAGTCTGGTTCTCGGAACCGGAGGAGGATGTGTCTTTGTTAGTTTCCCCAAGCGCGCCGTCGCCCCCCCGAAATACCACCACCGAATGACCATAAGGTCACTATTCCTGTTTTAACAGAAGAGGAAACAGAGTCTGAAGAATTGTTGGCTGATAAGCCGAGAACGCCGCTTGCAGAGCGGACTCGTAAAGGGAGGTTAGAACGGAAAAAGAGATTGCTACAACCTCAGTTGATGGCCCCGTTACGGGAGGCTGTGGGGGGAAGTGGAGAAAGAATTTTAGTAAAGGTCCCATTTTCTCCGAGTGATCTGATGATTTGGAAGCAATCGGCAGGGGCATATAGAGAAAATCCGGAGAAGGTGGCTCGGGTAATAAAAATGGTGATAAAAGCACAAAATCCAGATTGGAATGATTTACAGGTGTTATTAGATACTATAATGGATTCCACTGAAAAGGAGATGGTGTTTAAGGCTATGACAGATCGTGCGCGAGAAATGGTTAGGATGCGGGTTATTAAAGGTGATACTATTAATAATTTGGTGCCCAGAGAAGATCCCGAGTGGGATCCCAACTCTGGGGAGGGGTATCGTAGACTGAAAGCGTACCAAGAATTATTGATAGATGGGATACGCGAAGGGATTCCGAAAACATTGAATTGGTCTAAATTGTATTTGGTAAGACAAGACAAAGGGGAGTCACCATCGGCGTTTTTAGAGAGACTGAAGGAGACGGCTCGGAGATATACGGATTTGGATGTGGAAGCTGAGTCAGGCAAATTACAATTGGCATTGATTTTTATGGGACAATCTCAGGAGGACATTAGGAAAAAGCTGCAGAAGCTAGAAGGGGAAGATACACAGAACTTGGAGAAATTATTAGAAGTGGCCTGGAAAGTATATAATAGTAGGGAAAAGGAATCGGTAAAGAAACAGCAAGCGAGCATGCTGGCGGTCCTGCAACAGGCTTCTCAAGTGAATAATAGAGGAAGGGGCCGGGGGAGAGGAAGAGGTAATGAACGAGGAAGAAACTTCGGGTTTGGGGGTTTTGGAAATCAAGTCCCGGGAGGTCGGGAAAAGTTGGGACCTAATCAATGCGCGCTGTGTAAGGGCCAGGGACACTGGAAAAAGGAGTGCCCATTAAATTTGGGGATGGGAACACCAGTGGGTGGTAACATAGGTAGAAATGCATTAGGAAATGGGATGAATTTGGACGGAGGGATGAATTCTGGTAACGGAATGAACCCTTTTGTAGGAGGACCACAAGGTGCCGCTCAAGCTTTTATGATGAGAAATTATCAGAATCAGAGCTGACTAGACCGGGATTTAAAGGTTATTTTGGAAATAGGGGGGGGAACCGATGGAATTTAGGGTAGATACCGGGGCAAGTTTTTCGGCAATGAATAAACAAATGGGACCTCTGAGTGATTCTACAGTGCTTGTTGTTGGGGTAACTGGGGAAGTAGAGGAAAGGATATTCCTGCGGCCACTCGATATAAAATTTGGGGGAAAGGAGTTTGACCATCAGTTTTTATATATACCAAGCAGTCCAGAGTGTCTACTAGGAAGAGATTTACTCTCAGCATTACAAGCAAAAATTATATTCGAAAAAGGAAGAGTAAAATTAGAAATACCGGAGGAAAATTTAGCGAAAATCTTTATGGTTAGGGAGGTGGAGAAGGAGGAAATACCACCAGAGATTGAGCAGGCTGTAGTACCATGGGTGTGGGAAACAGGAACGCCAGGGAAATCGAAGGCAGCAGTACCTGCGATAGTGGAATTAAAAGAGGGGGCCCGACCGGTAAGGATACGTCAGTATCCTATTAAGCTGGAAACCCGGAAAGGAATAGCCCCTATGATAACTCAGTATATGGTATTAGGAATTTTGCAGGAATGTGAATCCGAGTTCAATACTCCAATTTTCCCAGTTAGAAAACCCAACGGTAAATACAGACTAGTACAGGACTTACGAGCAGTAAATTCCATCACCAAAGACATACACCCAGTAGTAGCCAATCCATATACTTTGTTAACATCTGTGTCTGAGAAATTTCAGTGGTTTACAGTAATTGATTTGAAAGATGCTTTCTTCTGCATCCCTCTGGCACCTGAGAGCAGAAATATTTTTGCATTTGAATGGGAAAATCCGGAAACTGGACATAAGCGCCAACTCACCTGGACCAGGTTACCTCAAGGATTTAAGAACTCACCTACAATTTTCGGAAATCAGCTGGCCAAGGAGCTCGAAGGATGGAAAACTACCCAGGTAAAGGACTCACCTTTTTCCTATGTTGTGTTGCAGTATGTAGATGATATTTTCCTGGGTGCTACGAATCGAAATCTCTGCCAACAATTGACTATTGAATTATTGAATATGTTGGGACAGGCTGGATACCGGGTATCCAAAGAAAAAGCACAGTTAGTAAAACAAAAGGTCATCTATTTGGGATGTGAAATTTCGCAAGGGGTTCGCTGATTGGGAGTCAATCGCGTCCAAGCGATATGCGCAATCCCCGTGCCCCGCAATCACCAAGAATTAAGATCCTTTCTAGGGATGGTCGGTTGGTGTCGCTTGTGGATTTCAAATTTTGGATTGATGGCCAGACCACTTTATGAAGCAACAAAAGAGTCTGTATTTAGATGGGGAAAGGTGCAGGAAAAGGCATTCCAGGAATTGAAAAGGGCACTCAAGGAGGCACCTGCTTTGGGTTTGCCGGATTTGAATAAGGACTTTCAACTATATGTAAATGAAAGACAGAGACTGGCCCTGGGTGTGCTTACCCAAAAGCTGGGATCCTGGAAGAGGCCTGTGGGATATTTCTCCAAACAGTTGGATACGGTAAGCGGAGGATGGCCGGGATGTTTGAGGGCAGTGGCGGCCACAGTACTCTTGATTCAGGAAGCCCGTAAGCTAACGTTGGGAAGACACATAACAGTCTTTGTACCCCACATGGTTATAGCAGTATTGGAACAAAAAGGGGGGCATTGGCTCTCATCAAGCAGAATGCTCCAATACCAGGCCCAGTTAAGGGAACAGGATGATGTGGAATTGAAAGTAACTAACCATCTCAACCCAGCGGAGTTTTTAAGGTCCACACAGGAAGAAGGAGAATTAGAACATGATTGCATGGAAGTGATTGAGCAGGTGTATGCCAGCCGGAAGGACCTGAAGGACGTACCCCTACCAGATCCGGACTGGGAGCTGTTTACGGATGGATCCAGCTTTGTGGAAAATGGTACCAGGTATGCGGGATATGCAGTGGTCACATTACAGCAAATAGTAGAAGCAAAAGCGCTACCCCCAGGCACATCGGCACAAAAGGCCGAGATCTGGGCTCTAATAAGAGCCCTAATCCTGAGCCAAGGAAAGAAAGTCAATATTTGGACAGACTCTAAATATGCTTTTGGAGTAGTGCATGTGCATGGGGCTCTGTGGAAAGAAAGGGGGCTTCTCAATTCGCAAGGATCGACGGTTAAACACAAAACTGAAGTTAGTTTACTACTGGAAGTTATCTACAAACCATTAGCAGTGGCAGTAATGCATGTTAAAGGACACCAAAATGATCCAGGAAAAGAATTTCAAGGGAATCGGCGAGCTGATCAGGTTGCCAGACAAGTGGCAAGAGAGGTATGGACTCAAATGGCACTAATACCAGTTCGAGATCAACCGGCTGCTGCATATATGGATGAGAAACCACACTACTCACCGGAAGATGAAAAACTGGCTCAAATGTTACAGGCAAGGAAGAACATCAAAGGCTGGTATGTAACTCCGGTGGGACAAGTAATATTGCCGGTAAGAATTATGAAAGCAATACTAGAATCAGAACACAACAAATGTCATTGGGGTGCAGAAGCAATGGTGAAATTCCTGAAAAATGACATATTCTCAAACCAGATGTTAACATTAGCAAAGAGAATAAATGCTATGTGTCCGGTATGTATTAAAAACAATCCAGTAATTAGGAAACAGATTCAGATGGGCAAGCTGCAAGTAGGACCTCAACCGGGAGATTACTGGCAGATTGATTTTTCTGAGCTACCAAAAGCCCAAATGTATAAATATCTTCTGGTGTACGTGTGTACATTTTCAGGATGGCCTGAGGCCTTCCCTTGTAGAACTAATCAAGCTAAAGAGGTGGTGAAAACACTTCTGAAAGAGATCATCCCCAGATTCAGGGTTCCGTTAGGGATATCATCAGATAGGGGCCCACATTTTACAGCAGGAATTGTCCAACAAGTTTCAGTAGTATTAGGGATAACCTGGAATTTGCATACTCCTTGGAGACCACAATCAAGCGGGCAAGTGGAAAGGATGAATCAGACTCTAAAGGGTCAAATTAAGAAAATCTGCCAAGAGGCAAAAATTCAGTGGCCGCAGGCATTGCCGTTAGCTCTACTAAGAATTAGAATTAAACCAAGGGAAAGGTTAGGAGTAAGCCCGTATGAGATCCTATACGGCAAACCCTACCATGCAGCTACTTATAAGGGAGACCCCCATCTGGTAGGAGACCAGATGATACTAAATTATGTGTTATCTCTAAATAAGACTCTTACAGCTATTAGAGGAGCACTACAGTGGAATCGACCTCTATCACTGGATAATCCAGTCCACGACATACTTCCGGGAGACCAAGTTTATGTAAGGAACTGGTCAGTGGAACCCCTGAAAGAAACATGGGACGGTCCTCACCAGGTGATCATGACCACCTATACGGCTGTCAAGGTCGGCGGGATAGACAACTGGATTCATTACACCAGAGTCAAGAAAGTTCCTATGCAATGGTCGGTAGAAACTTTATCTCCTACACGAATGGTATTCAGAAGCAAAAATTAGGAGTAATGGTTCTCTTTCATCTGTTGGCATTGGTAGAAACTCATGTAAAAGTTAATGTGTCTGAACCGTATCTGTTAGTACCTGAAACTACTGATGTTAACTTGACTTGTTTGTTTACTGATGACCAGGGAGCTGGATTTGAGGAAATTAATGCGAGATGGAGGTGGATCACGGGAGATGAATTAATCACAAAAGGAATCGAAACCATCTGGGATGTGACACATCAGGAAGGGAAAACTACCCTGCAGATACCCAAAGTGTCAAAAGACAATGAAGGAAAATACACCTGTGTGATCTGGATACGGTATAGTGTTGATTATGGGGATATGAATCTATACGTTACTAACACTTCACAGAAAGAGGAGACTAGGGATGCAATTCAGATAATCCCAGCAAACAAGAGGGTGGAAATGTGGGATGGCCCCCCGTTGAAAATAAATTGTACCTTTAAATTTGGAACACAATGTAGTCAAAAGGTCCAAGTGAAGTGGTGGAAGTTCAATGCCAGTCAGCAAATGTGGGATCCACAAACAGCAGGGGTAAGTTGGAGGTCAAATAAGTTAGGAGGTAAAGGATGGTTAAACATAACAAATCCCAGGGTTGGGAGGACAGAAGGGAAATATTTGTGCATTGTTATTTGTGGAGCTAGCGGAAACTATGGGATTAGAAACGTAGAGTCGGTACCCCATCAGCATCAGGGAATAAGGCCAGAACATGGAATATATCCGGCAGTGGAAGGAAAAGACGTGATTCTAAATTGTCTTGTACGAAATTTAAGTTATTCGGATTACGGGTGGTGGTACAAGGGAAAGAATTTAAAAACAGGAGGAAAATACCGAATTGAAAATAGGTTCCAATCGATAGTCTTGATCATTAAAAAGGTGAGCAGGGAAATTGATATTGGACGATATTGGTGCTGGATAGCCCGGGATGATTAGTGGGTTAATGGAATGGTGACGGTGTATATAAAGAAGAAAAGAGTGGTTCGACAGGTTATCGAAGATGGTAAACTAGCTAAAGCTGGGAGTCAAGAAAATTTAATAGTAGGACTAATTAGAGATTTTGGACAAATTCAGAATGCAACAACCATTACAGCATGTTTACCTATGCCACATGCAGCGGGTGATCAAATACCTTGGGGAATAATACCTGTCCCTAAAATGCCTGAGGCATTGAGGAACGTCACGTGGAATTGTAAGTTTATTACTACCCCAGTAAATGAATGGAGAGAATTTTGTCAACTAGATAAGGAGTTGTGTCAAATGCCAGGATATAGTAGTCGAATAGAGGTTGCTGATTATAATGGGAAGTGTTTGGTATCAACTAGTGCTCTCAACCCGTGTAATAAAATAAAAATTAGACAAAAATGGAAGAAACAAGAACAAGTTTGTCAAAATGTAACAGGTTCTAGAACAATGGAGGAGTGGCAGACAATTTGAGGACCTAGTTTATTAGAAACCTACAGTTATATTGGACCAGTACAATGGTGTATACATTGGAAGGGAAAGAAGAATCAAACTTATTTACAGATGTATAGGAAAGTAGTGAATGGAGAAAAGAGACACAGCTAATAGGGGATTGGAATTGTACACAAATTTACACTTGTGACACTCCTGATGAATATATTGGTTTAATGCCAGTTTGAATGCTACTGCAATTGGGTTGTGAGTGTAGAGGTTATAATCATTCCATCAGAGAAAGTTTAAAGCAAGTTGATTGCAAAACAGCCACAGTAAGGAGTCCAGGAAATCTGGTATGGGTAATGGGACATGGACACTGGACCACACATATGGCTGTCGATGGGCCAGCTACTCAGATTACCTTGGGAGTCCCAACACTTTGTCCATTCTGGAAATATTCAAAACTCACCACAAAGGAAATGCAGGGAAGGCAAAAACGGGATATTGGTGATGATATCGACAACATAGGATTAGGAAATGACGAGTGGCACGAACCATCTTCAGGGGTTAAGTTTGGGTGGGTGTTAGAATCTATATTTGCACAGGTATCAACATATCGGAATCGGGAAATGTTGTTTAAATTATTGGGGCAAACTGAAAGGCTTGCAGCAGTAACTAAGAAGGGATTTAGGGATTTGAATCTACAACTACAAGCAACCACTAGAATGACAATACAAAATCGAATGGCCTTGGACCTGATGTTATTAAAGGAACATGGAGTTTGTGGGTACCTGCATGGTAGAATTGATCATTGTTGTGTGCATATCCCAAACGTTACTCAAGAAGTTGAAAAGGACATTAGCCAATTGGAACAAATCGAAGGGAAAGTCCATGAAATTCAGAAGGAAGCAGAACACAATTGGGTAGGAGAAATATTCAGCTCCCTGGGAATTCGAGTTTCTGGTTGGATATCATCTATTGTGCAATATGGAATCATGATTGTTGTGATTATCATTGTTGCCTTGATTACGTATAAGTGTCTTTTAGGAATGATCATGAGAGAAGGACAACATACTCGGAGAGTCATGAAGGCGATGACGCGCAGAGAAGTGATATTCCCGCAGAACCACCTGCAACCCCATCCAGACAACCCACCCGCTTATCAAGAGACGACAACCTAAATGGTTGAGCATCCTTGCAAAGATAATCGAAGAATGCTCAAAAGGGGGGACTTGTTGCAAATAAAGTAGAATTAAAATTGTAGAAGTAGTTAGGTTAAGGCTTTGACTGGCCAGGTAGGCCTTATGAGAATAACAAGTCTAGGAAAACAAGAAGGAATGTACTGAGAAAGAAGGAACAATAATCAAAGGAATCAGTAGGGCATATAGGACAAACAGGACTAGCAGAAATAACGAACAGTTGCTTAGGGAACAGTTGCTTAGGGATAAGAAAGGTGTATTGTATAAACAAAGGGGTTCTGGTGATGGGAATCAGTTAACCATTATCCTTAGGTTAGACAAGCATGAAAATTTATAAGTTTGGGGATAATTATCAATTGTTTCTGTATGATGTAGAATTCTGTATGTAAGCCAAGTTGTAAAAGGTATAAAAATTAAACAGAAAATGAGGGTCTTTGGAATCCTGACTTTGGACGCTAGTCCGCAGGTTTCCCGGGCCCTGAATAAAGCACCGCATAAACTGACACTCTGTTGGTTTGTGTCTTTGTTTACGGGCAACATAGGGACATATTGCTAAAGATCAGGGAAAAAAGAGAGTTTATGGCCTCTGGAAAGGAGGGTGGGCCACTCATAGTGAATATAAAGATATCGTTAGGTTATGTAGGGAGCTTATTAGAAGGTCCAAGGCCCAGTTGGAAATTAATCTGGCTTTGAAAGTAAAGAACTGTAAGAAAAGTTTTTATAAACATATTAATAACAAAAGAAAGAACAGAGAGAGCCTCCATCTCCTGCTAGACCCAGAAGGAAATATAGTAACAAAAGATGAGGATAAGGCTGAGGTGATTAATGCCTTCTTTGCCTCAGTCTTTAGTAAAAGTAACACCTGTACTGAGGGAAGCCAGCTCCCCAAGCCAAGAGAATGGGACCGGGAGCAAAATGTCCCCCCCACAATTCATGAGGAGACGGTCAGGGACGTGCTGCTCCATGTCGGCGTCCATAAATCTATGGGGCCAGACGGAATACACACTAGAGTACAAGGTGAACTGATGGGGGTTCTCGACAGACCACTGTCCATCATTTATCAGCAGTCCTGGCTGACTGGAGAGGTCCCAGCTGATTGGTAGTCAGCCAATATAACATCCATCTAGAAGGAGGGATGGAAGAATGACCCGGGATATTACAGGCCTGTCAGTTTGACTTCAGTGCCAGGGAAGCTGATGGAGCAGATCATCCTGAGTTCCATTATGCAGCACATGCAGGACAGTCAGGTGATCAGACCCAGTCAGCATGGGTTTGTGAAGGGCAGGTCCTGTTTAACAAACCTGATCTCCTTCTATGACTGGGTGACTCACTTGCTTAGTGAAGTAAAGGCTATGGATGTTGTCTGCCTTGACTTTAGGAAGGCATTCGACACAGTTGCCCACAGCATTCTCCTAGAGAAATTAACTGCTCCTGGCTTGGATGGGCACACACTTCGCTGGGTGAAAAACTGGTTGGATGTCCGAGTCCAAAGAGTTGTGGTCAACAGAGTTAAATCCAGTTGGCGGCCAGTTACGAGTGGTGTCCCTCAGGGCTCAGTACTGGGATCGCTCCTGTTTAACATCTTTATTAACAATTTGGACTAGGGAAAACAGTGCACCCTCAGTAAGTTTGCAGATGACACCAAGCTGGGTGCAAGCGTCAATGTGCTTGAGGGTAGGGAGGCTCTCCAGAGGGATCTGAATAGGCTGGATCACTGGGCTAAGGCCAACACCATGAAATTCAATAAGGAAAAATGCCAGGTCCTGCACTTTGGCCACAACAACCCCCAGCAGTGCTAAAGACGTGGGGAGGAGTGGCAGGAGAGCTGTCAGGCAGAGAGGGATCTGGGGGTGTTGATGGACAGCCGGCTGAACATGAGCCCCTCTGGCCATCAGGTCAAAGGAGGGGACCAAAGAGATGAGGGGGAATGGAAACGCGTCCCGGCTCGGAGAGGTAGGTGGGTCCCTGCTCGGCCTCCCTCACCTACCCAGTTGCCTCTGCAGAACAGATATGGGGCTCTGGAACAGGAGAACCAAGGAAGTGAAGAGGTGAATGAATGTGGAGCCATAGGGTTGACCTCGCTGAGCAAGTCAACCACATGCATCAGGACCAGTCCAAGTAAAAAGAAAAGGAGGGTAGTTGTCATTGGTGACTCCATCCTGAGGGGAACGGAGAGTCCCATTTGCTGCCCGGACCCAGCCCACAGGGAAGTCTGTTGCCTCCCTGGAGCTCAGATTAGGGACATTACTAAAAAACTCCCCAGTCTGGTGAGTCCCACTGATTACTACCCATTGCTGGTTGTCCAGGCTGGCAGTGATGAGATCAAACAAAGGAGTACAAAGAGAATTAAAAAGGACTTTAAGTCGCTAGGCCAGCTGATCAAAGGGTCAGGGGCACAGGTAGTTTTCTCTTCTATTCCTTCAGTAGATGACAGCAATACTGAAAGGAACAGAAAAGTACATGCAGTTAATGCATGGCTTAAAGACTGGTGCCACCAGCAACATTTTGGCTTCTATGATCACGGGGAAGTCTATGTCGCACCAGGCATGAGAGATATAGATGGAGTGGGGCTGTCTCAGAGAGGGAGGAGAATTCTTGCTGGAGAGTTGGCGGGATTAATAGATAGGGTTTTAAACTAGGTTGGAAGGGGGAAGGGGATAAAACTCATCTCACTACACATGAGCCAGGGGGAAGTATCCCAGGGTTAGGTGTAAAAGGCACAAGCAATGGTAACAGATGCTTCTCCATTAAATCTCTTAGGTGTCTGTATACCAATGCAAGAAGCATGGGGAATAAGCAGGGAGAATTAGAAGTCTATGTGCAGCTGGAGAGCTACGATCTCATTGCAATTACAGAGACGTGGTGGGACAACTCACATGACTGGAATGTGGGCATTGATGGCTCTGTCCTTTTTAGGAAAGACAGGCCAACAAGGCGAGGGGGGGGGAGTTGCTCTTTATGTGAGTGAGCAACCGGAGTGTATCGAAATCCATCCAGGGGCAGATGAGGAACGAGTTTGTGGGTGAGAATGAAGGGGCAGGCTACCTTAATTGATAATGTGGTGGGTGTCTGTTACAGACCACCTGATCAGGAGGAGGAAGTTGATGAGGCCTTCTCCAGGCAGCTGACAGCAGCCTCTCAATCCCAGGCCCTGGTTCTCATGGGAGATTTCAACTACCCAGATATTTGCTGGAAGTCCCACACAGCCAGCCATCTTCAGTCCAGGGGGTTCCTCCAGTGCATCGATGATAACTTCTTGATGCAAATGGTGGATGAGCTGACCAGGAGAGGAGCATTGCTGGACCTTGTGCTCACCAACAAGGAAGGTCTGGTTGAAGCAGTGAAGGTTGAGGGCAATCTTGGTTGCAGCGACCATGACTCGATAGAGTTGAGGATCTTGTGCAGTAGGAACAGAATACCAAGCAGGATCGCGACTCCGGGCTTCAGCAGGGCCAGCTTTGGCCTCTTCAAGCAATTGCTAGGGGAAACCCCTTGGGACAGGGAACTGGAAGGTAAAGGGGCCCAAGAGAGTCGGTTGGCATTCAAGGACCACTTGTTCCAGGCTCAGGATCAGTGCATCCCATCAGGTAGGAAATCAAGAAAGAGATCCAGGAGACCTGCATGGTTAACCAGGGAACCGCTGGGCAAACTCAAGTGGAAGAAGAGAGTCTATAGATCATGGAATGAAGGGCTGGCCCCTTGGGTGGAGTATAGAACTACTGTCAGGGAGTGTAGGGAGGCAATTAGAAAAACTAAGGCCTCTTTGGAATTAAACCTTGCAAGGGAGGTCAAGGACAACAGAAAGGGACAACAAAACTAACCCTGGAGGCAATGTAGGCCCTCTGGTGAATGAGGTGGATGCCCTGGAGACAGAGGACAGAAAGAAGGCAGAGTTGCTGAATGCCTTCTTTGCCTCTGTCTACACTGCTGGAGACCGTCCTCAGGAGCCTCAGTCCCCTGAGGCCCCAGAGGAAGTCAAGATAAAGGAGGAGTTTGCCCTGGTGGATGAGGACTGGGTTAAGGACCAGTCTGAATGCTTAAACATCCATGAATCCATGGGCCCTGATGGGATGCACCCATGGGTGTTGAGGGAGCTGGCAAAAGTCATTGCTAGGCCACTCTCCATCATCTTTGGTAAGTCATGGGGAATAGGTGAGGTGCCTGAAGACTGGAGGACTGCGGATGTCACTCCAGTCTATAAGAAGGGCAAGAAGGATGACCCGGGTAACTGCAGACCAGTCAACCTCACCTCCATCCCTGGAAAGGTGATGGAAAATCTTATCCTTGATGCTGTCTCTAGGCATATCGAGGATAAGAAGGTTATTAGGAGCAGTCAGCATGGCTCTGCCAAGGAGAAGTCATGTTTGACCAACCTGATAGCCTTTTACGAAGACATAGCCAGGTGGATGGATGGTGACCATGCAGTGGATGTGGTCTATCTGGACATCAGCAAGGCCTTTGACACTGTCTCCCACAGCATCCTCATAGGTAAACTGAGGAAGTGTGGTCTGGATGACCAAGTAGTGAGGTGGGTCACTAACTGGTTGAAGGGAAGAAGCCAGAGAGTTGTGGTCAATGGGGCAGAGTCTAGTTGGAGGTCTGTGTCGCTCAGGGGTCAGTGCTGGGGCCAGTGCTTTTCAATATATTCATCAATGACCTGGATGAGGGATTAGAGAATGTTGTCAGCAAGTTTGCTGGTGACACGAAACTGGGAGGATTGGTTGACACCCCAGCAGGCTGTGCAGCCATTCAGAGAGACCTGGACAGGCTGGAGGGCTGGGCGGGGACTGCCCCGCTGGAGAGCAGCGCAGGGGAAAGGGACCTGGGGGTTCTGGTGGACAGCAGGATGACCATGAGCCAGCAGTGTGCCCTCGTGGCCAAGAAGGCCAATGGCATCCTGGGGTGTATTAGAAGGGGAGTAGCAAGTAGGTCGAGAGAGGTCCTCCTGCCCCTCTACTCTGCCCTGTTGAGGCCGCATCTGGAATATTGTGTCCAGTTCTGGGCCCCTCAGCTCAAGAAGGACAGGGAGCTGCTTGAGAGAGTCCAGCGTAGAGCCACAAAGATGATGAAGGGAGTGGAACATCTCTCTTATGAGGAAAGGCTGAAGGAGCTGGGTCTCTTCAGCTTGGAGAAGAGGAGGCTGAGGGGTGACCTCATTAATGCTTATAAATATGTCAAGAGGGAGTGTCAGGAGGATGGTTCCAGGCTCTTTTCGATGGCGTCCATTGGCAAGGGAAGGGGCAACGGGTGCAAGCTGGAACATAGGAGGTTCCACAAAAATATTAGAAAAAACTTCTTCCCTGTGAGAGTGCCAGAGCACTGGAACAGGCTGCCCAGGGAGGTTGTGGAGTCTCCTTCTCTGGAGACTTTCAAAACCTACCTGGATGTGTTCCCATATTACTATTGTAGGTGATCCTGCTCTGGCAGGAGTTTGGACTAGATGATCTTTTGAGGTCCCTTCCAACCCCTAACATTCTCTCATTATACCCAATATCCTAATTCTTCATTTGTCTTCTCACTACAAGATATTGTTTTAGATGTGGATGGTTAGGAGCTGCAGTTCAGTGACTTTAACAAAGATGACAGTTTTGACAAGCAAGTGATAAAGAAGTTCTGGGCTGTCTTATTTTTCCAGAGGGAAAATCAAAAAGTCGTGTTTAACAATTTTGTCTTCAGCTCTTTCAGTCACACACTTAGGCTACTAAAGGCTTATAAAAGGACACGCACTAGTACTGGAAAAACCTGAGTTTCTGTGGTACAAACT
Source organism: Trogon surrucura (assembly GCA_020746105.1). NCBI lineage: Eukaryota > Metazoa > Chordata > Aves > Trogoniformes > Trogonidae > Trogon > Trogon surrucura. The sequence goes on from CM036657.1 coordinate 1,654,713, forward strand.
TAAATTTAAGTTCACTCCATGGTGTATTAACTTAAGTGCATTACCAGAATTGTTTTAGCACTGACTTTTTGCAGAAGACTTTCAGAAACTGCTGTTAGTGTGGATGAAAGTCTGGTCAAGATGAACTGTTTGTTAGACAAGGGGCAACGGGTGCAAGTTGGAACATAAGAGGTTCCATAAAAATATTAGAAAAAACTTTTTCCCTGTGAGGATGCCAGAGCCCTGGCACAGGCTGCCCAGGGAGGTTGTGGAGTCTCCTTCTCTGGAGACATTCAAAACCCGCCTGGATGCGTTCCCTTTTCAAAACCTGCCTGGATGTGTTCCCGTATGACTACTGTAGGTGATCCTGCTGTGGCAGGGAGGTTGGACTTGATGATCTTTGAGGTCCCTTCCAACCTCTAACATTCTGTGATTCTGTGACTCTGTGAGCCAGCAGTGTGCCCAGCTGGCCAAGAAGGCCAATGGCATCCTGGTCTGTATCAGGAACAGTGTAGTGAGCAGGAGCAGGGAGGTGATCATGCCCCTCTGGTCAGCTTTGGTGAGGCCCTGCCTTGAGTACTGTGTCTAGTTTTGGGCCCCTCACTACAAGAGGTACACTGAGGTGCTGGAGAGGGTACAGAGGCGGGCTGCCAAGCTGGTAAAGGGCTTAGGACATAAGTCTTATGAGGAAAGGGTGAGGGATCTGGGGTTGTTTAGCCTAGAGAAGAGGAGACTGAGGGGAGACCTTATTGCTCTCTACAACTACCTGAAGGGGGTTGTAGAGAGGCGGGAGTTGGTCTGTTCTCCCTAGTGGCGAGTGATAGGATGGATTCAAATTGTACCAGGGAAGTTCAGGTTAGATATTAGGAAGAATTTCTTTACTGAGAGGGTTGTCAGCGATTGGAACAGGCTGCCCAGGGAAGTGGTTGAGTCACCGTCCCTGGAGGTGTTCAAGAGATGGGTGGATTTTGCATTGGAGGGAATTGTTTAGTATCTTGATAGTGCTGGGATAAAGACTGGACTCGATAATTTTCTAGGTCTCTTCCAGCTGCTACAGTTCTATGATTCTATGATTCTAAATGGTATGCCACAAATGACATTGCTAATGTGTTTTTCTCTCTTCCTATAGCAGCAGTTTACTTTCACCTGGAAGGGGATCCCGTACACCTGGAATCAACTGACTCAAGGGTGAAAACACAGCCCTACCATCTGCCATGGACTGATCCATACTGCACTGGAGAAAGGCGGAGCTCTGGAACATCTGCAATACATCAATGACATCGTCATATGGGGTAACACAGCAGAAGTTTTCATGAAAGGTAAGAAAATTGAGATTCTTTTAGGTGCTGATTTTGCCATAAAGAGAAGCAAGGTCAAGGGACCTTCACAAGAGATCCAGTATTTGGGAATTAAATGGCAAGATGAGTGTCACCACATCCCAATAGACGTGATTTACAAAATATCATCTATGTTGCCACCAACTAACAAAAAGGAAACACAATCCTTCTTAATCACTGTGAGTTTCTGGAGAATGCATATTGCATATTTCTTGTTATAGTCAGATTGTAAAACTTCTCTTTGAAGTGACTCAAAAGAGAAACAATTTTAAATAAGACCTTGAACAACAACAACAGACCTTTGAACAAATCAAACAAGAGATTGTACAGGCAGTAGCTCTTGGGCCAATCCTAACAGGACAAGATATTAAAAATCAGCTCTACAGCCAGAGCTGGGGATAATGGTCCTGCCTGGAGCCTCTGGCAGAGGGTAACAGGAGAAACTCGAGGTCAACCCTTAGGATCTTGGAGATGAAGATGCAAAGGCTCGGAGGCCAACTATACTCCAAATGAAAAAGAAATACTGACTGCATATGAAGGAGCTAGACCAGCTTTGGAAGTGATTGGTACTGAAGCACAGCTCCTCCTAGTATTAAAATTACCAGTCCTAGGCTGGACGTTCAAGGTTCAAGTTCCTTCCATGTATTGTACCACCGATGATACATGGAGTTGATGGGTTACATTAATTACACGGCAAGCTTGAATAGGAAATCCCACTTGTCCAGGAATCCTAGAAGTGTTCACAAATTGGCCTGAAGGTAAAGACTTTAGGATGCCACCTGAGGAGGTTGTGATGTGTCCTGAAGAAGCCTACCATATAATTATTTGCTAGATAATGAGAAGCAATATGTCACATGTACTGATGGATCTTGCCGTCTTGTAGGAAATCATCGTAGGTAGAAAGCTGCTGTGTAGAGTCCCACATGACGAGTCGCAGAAGCATCTGAGGGAGAAGGTGACTCGAGTCAGCCGTTGCTGAAAGAAAATTGACCAGTGCTCTATCTCTGTACTGACTCACGGATGACGGCAAATGCCTTGTGAGGCTGGTTAAAACAGTGGAAGCAAAATAGCTGGCAGCACAGAGGTAAGCCTATTTGGGCTGCTGAACTATGGCAAGACATTGCTGCCCGGCCAGAGAACTTGGTTGTGAAGGTACGTCACGTAGACCCCCATGTGCCCAAAAGTCGTGCCACTGAGGAACATCGACACAACCAGAAAGTGGATCAGGCTGCTCAAGTGTTCCAAATAGACTTGGACTGGGAACATAAGGGTGAACTGTTTCTAGCTCGGTGGGCCCATGACACTTCAGGACATCAGGGAAGAGATGGAACATACAGAATCATAGAATCATAAAGGTTGGAAAGGACCTTAAGATCATCAAGTCCAACCTAAAACCCTACACCACCCTAACACTAAACCATCTCCTGAAGTGCCACATCCAACCGTTTTTTAAACACGTCTAGGGATGGAGACTCCACCACTTTCCTCAGCAACCTCTCTCGGCAACCCATTCCAATGCTTCACCACCCTTTCGGTGAAGAAGTTTTTCCTAATATCCAATCTAAACTTCCCCTGGTGCAACTTGAACCCGTTCCTTCTTGTCCTATCACTATTCTCTAGGGAGAAGAGGCCAACACCCGTCTCACTACGGCTGCCTTTCAGGGAGTTGTAGAGAGCGATAAGGTCTCCTCTCAGCCTCCTCTTCTCCAGGCTGAACAGCCCCAGCTCCCTAAGCCTCTCTTCATAAGACTTACCCTCTAGTCCCGTAATCATTCTGGTTGCCCTTCTCTGTACCTTCTCCAGCACCTCGATGTCCTTCCTGTACTGTGGAGTCCAGAATTGCACACAGTACTTGAGCTGTGGCCTCACCAATGCCGAGTACAGGGGCACAATCACTTCCCTGGTCCTACTGGTCACACTATTTCTAATACAAGCCAGGATGCCATTGGCCTTCTTGTCCCCCTGGGGCACACTGCTGGTTCCTGTCCAACCGGCCGTCCATCAACAGCCCCAGGTCCCTCTCTGCCCGGCAGCTCTCCAGCCACTCCTCCCCAAGCCTGTAATGCTGTTGGGGGACATACAGATGGACTCGTGACTGAGGGGTGGATTTTTATGTACACTATTCTACAGGTTTTCCATGAGTGTGACATGTGCTGCAATCAAGCAGTTAAAACCTTTGTGGTATGTGGGACAATGGTTAAAATATAAATCTGGGGAAGCCTGGCAGACTGATTACATCACAGTGCCTCAAACTCACCAGAGTAAGCACTATGTGCTTACAATGGTGGAAGCAACCACTGGATGACTGGAAACATATCCTGTCCCTCACACCAATGCCTGAAACATTATCCTGGACTTTGAAAAGCAGTTCTTCTGGTGACATGGCACTCCAGAAAGAACTCAGTCAGACAACGGGACTCATTTCAGAAACAAACTTATAGACAATTGGGCCAAAGAACATGGTATTGAGTGGGTATATCATATCCCCTATCATGCACAAACCTCCGGAAAAATTGAACAATACAATGGACTGTCCAAACTGTTCTTAAAGCAATGGAAGGTGGAACTTCGAAAAATTGGAACAAATGTTTAGCACAAGCCACCTGATTAGTTAATACTAGATGATCCATCCATCTTGCTGGTCCTGCTCATTCAGACCCTTTACATATAGAAGAAGGGGATACAGTCCCTGTGGTGTATGAAAGGAATTTGTTGGGGAAAACTGTCTGGATATTTCCTGCTTTGAGCAAAAGCAAACCCATTCGTGGGGTTGCTTTCACTCAAGGACCTGGAACTACTTGGTGGGTGATGATGAAAGATGATGAAGTCCAGTGTGTACCTCAGAAAGATGTAACTCTGAGTGAAAATGCTCTATTTGGAATTGTATGATGTTGTTACATAATACTAAGTGTTCAGTAAGTGTCTTTCAGGATAACATAAGGGATGGAATGTCCTGGTTTGAGCTAAACAGGACCAATGCTGTTCAGTGATTTTTACTTTTCAGCTCAGTCTGCATGTTCTGAAGTTTTCAGCATGTTTCTGCAGACAGTGTATGCTACTGGCAGTGATAACACCTGATGTTACAGTCACTGCCTGGGACTGGGATGCAGAAAGGCTCTTGCTGATACTTATTCCTACAGTGCCCGAGGCCACTGCTGGCTCTTGTGTGCCACGCTGGGGGTGCTGGGTAGTGAGATGGGTCACAAGAAAGTAAAAGGTTGCACTTCCGGGGGGTAATAGACAGGAGAGGTGACCAACAAGAGTATTCCATTCCATATATGTCATATTCAGTGTAAACTGAGTGATCATGGGGGTTACGATGGCCTTCTTCAATGACCAGTGTCTGAGGAGGACTTTGTCCGATCTTCTGCCTTTGATCCTGATCCTGAGTTCCTGAATCCAGCTCCTGTATCCAGCTCCCCTTTGCCGCTGAGCCTGGGGCTTCCCAGGTACCTGCCTGCTTAGCAGCATCAGTGGTGATTATTGTCGAGGAGGAGTCAGGTTCAATATCTGATTTGTATGTATTTGTATATTGTTTATTTTTATTATTTCCTTATTAGTGCTATTATTGCTTTATTAAACCTGTTTTCGTTTTGTTTTCCAGTCTGTCTCTGCCTTATTCAGTTTCCCTTCCTGGTTTTGGGAGGGTGAGGTGTTAGAGAGCATCTGTCAGCATTCAGTGGCTGGCCCAGCCCTAACCCTCAACAGTGTCTCACAAAGTATTACAGGTTCTTTGGATGAATGAGTGCAAAGAACATGGTTCAACTTATTGCAGGAAAAAAAAAGATGGACAGGACCTCTTCCTTGCCTCAGAATAACTGTTATCTCAGGTCTCTCTTACTTTTGTTTTCCAATGCCCTTATTTCTCCCCCACGCTCTGAATGAGCAGTTTCCTGTGGGACATGTGAACACCCTGTGTTGTGTTTGCCTGGACAGATTTCGGTAGTGGGGGGTTATAGGGGTGGCTTCTGCAAGAAGCTGTGAGAAGCTTTCCCTAAGTTTGATAGAGCCAATGCCAGCTAGCTCCAAAGATGGACCCGCTACTGGCCAAGGCTGAGCCTATCAGTGATGACAGGATAGGAACACCTCTGTGAAAACATATTTAAGAAGCAGGGCAAAAAGAACTGCACCACACAACAGCTGGCAGAGAGACAGAAGAGTGCAGACACCAAGGTCCGTGAAGAAGCGGGGGAGGATGTGCTCCAGGCACTGGAGCAGAGAGCAGAGAGTCCCCTGGGTCATGGTGAAGACCATGGTGAAGAAGGCTGTCGCCCTGCAGCCCATGGAGTTGACAGGGTGCAGATCTCCACCTGTGGCCCATGGAGGACCTCATGCCAGAGTGGGTGGATGCCTGAAGGAGGCTGTGACCCTGTGGGAAGCCCTCACTGGAGCAGGTTCCTGGCAAGACCTGTAGCCTGTGGAGAGAGGAGCCCATGCCAGAGCAGGTTTGCTGACAGGACTTGTGACCCTGTGAAGCTCTCACGATGGAGCAGTTTCCCCCTGAAGGACTGCACCTCATGGAGAGGACTCACGTTGGGGCAGTTTGTCAAGAACTGTCTCTTGTGAGAGGACTCAAATTGGAGAAAATGTGTGAAGAACCATCTCCCGTGAGAGGGACCCCACATTGGAGCAGGGGAAGAGTGAGGAGTCTTCCCACTAAGAAAAGGAGCCGTATAAACAACATCTGATGAACTGACCACAACCCCCATTCCCCATCCATCTGTGCTGCTCGGGGGGAGCAGATGGATAAATTGGGAGTGATGTTAAGCCTGGAAAGAAAGGACGAGTGTGGGGGAGGTGTTATTTTCTTTTAAGATCTGCTGTTATTTCTCATTACTCCTCTCTGTTAATAAATTTGGTTAATTTCTCCAAAATCGAGTGTTTTGCCTATGACAGTAATTGCAAGTGATCTCCTTGTCCTCATCTCGACCCATAAGCCTTTCATTATATTTTCTCCCCCTGTTTGTTTAGCTGAGAAGGGGAAGTGATAGAGCAGAGATAGAGATAGATGGTGGGTACCTGGCCTCCAGCCAGGGTCAAACCACTACACTCATTCAAAATCCTATTCTGATAAAGATAAATCTCCCAGGCAGCTGTACATCCAGTTTTGAACAGTAAACTGAAGGCATTTCGAGCAGACTTTTTCCTCTTCTGAGAGAGTCCAAAATTGGATCATTAAAACATGGCAACCAAAGCTACAGATGCTGATGAGAAACAGCTCAGAGCAAGATCAGCAGTGAGGGTGGTATGTGCTATTTGTACGAAAAAAGAAATTCTAGAACACTTCAACTAGCTAGTCTTGCAATGGAATTAAAAGACCTCTAATCAATATCAGGTGATTACAGGATAGAATCATCACAGAATCGTAAAATGACCTAGGTTGGAAGGGACCTTACAGATCATCTAATGCAACCTCCCTGTCATGAGCAGGGATGCCTATCAACTAGACCAGGTTACTCAAGGCCTCATCCAACCTGGCCTTGAACTCCTCAGGGAATGGGCATCCACAACTTCTCTGGACAATCTATTCCAGAGTGTTTTGGTTTTGCCTGGCTGGATTTTGGCGGTGGGGGGGGAGCTGCAGGGTGGCTTCTACAAGAAGCTGCTAGAAGCTCCCCAAGTTTGATAGAGCCAATGCCAGCCGGCTCCAAAGGGGGACCCGCCACTGGCCAAGGTTGAACCTATCAGTAAAGTGATAGCAGAGGAATGCCTCTGTGAAAAACATATTTAAGAACGGGGAAAAGAACTACGCCATAACAGCTGGCACAGAGATGGAGGAGTGAGAATCTGTGCAGACACCAAGGTCAGGGAAGAAGGAGAGGGGGGGGAGGATGAGCTCCAGGCGACAGAGCAGAGAGAGTCCCCCGGGTCTGTGGTGAAGACCATGGTGAAGCGGGTTGTCCCCCTGCAGCCCATGGGCAAGCTGCAGGTGTCCACCGTGAGGATCACTGCATAGATGTCCACCGAGGACTCCATGCCATGTGGGTGGATGCCTGAAAGGGGGCTGTAGCCCGTGGGAAAGCCCACATCAGAGCAAGTCGCTGCCGGAACCTGTAGCCCGTGGAAGAGAGGAATGCCCACGCTGGAGCAGGTTGGCCGGTGGGACTTTTGGGCCGCTGTGGGTGGCTCACGCTGGAGCAGTTTCCCCCGAAGGACTGCCCCTCAGACTCACGAGGGGTGGGCTGCCCCTCGTGAGGTGTCTCACGTTGGGCAGTTTGTGATGAATTGCCCTTCGTGGGACGACTCACGCCGGAGAAGAGAGCGTGAAGCTTGTCTCCCGTGAGAGGGACCCCACAATGGCCCTGGGGAAGAGTGAAGAGTCCTCCCCCGGAATGAAGAAGCGGTGAAACCAACGTCGGATGAACTGACCCCAGCCCCCATTCCCTGTCCCCCTGCACCACTCGGGGGGAGGAGGTGGAGAAACCGAGATTGATGTTAAGCCCGGGAAGAAGGGAGGGATGGGGGGAAGGTGTTCTGTTTGTTAAGATCTGTTTGCTCTTTCTCACTTCTCACTACTCCTCTCTGATTAGTTCTCTTAATAAATGCACCTAATTTCCCCAAAACTGAGTTTGTTTTGCCCGGGATGGTAAATGAGAGTGATCTCCCTGTCCTTATCTCAAACCCTGAACCCTTGGAAATATTTTCTCCCCCTGTCTAGCAGTGAAGGGGGAGTGAGTGAGTGGCTGTGTGGGTACCTGGCAGCCGGCCAGGGTTAAACCACGACACAGAGTCTTGCCACATTTGTACTGAAGAATTTTTTCCTAAGATCCAATCTAAATCTATTCTCCTTCAACTTAAACCCATTTCCCCTTGTCCTATTGATGGACACTCTTGTAAAAAGTCCCGCCCCAGCCTTCCTGTAGGTTCCCTTCAGGTATTGGAAGGCAGTTACAAGGTCCCCCTGGAGTCTTCTCCAGGCTGAACAATCCCAGTTCCCGCAACCTGTCCTCATAGCAGAGGTGCTCCAGCCCCTGGATCATCTTTGTGGCCCTCCTCTGGACTCATTCCAACAGATCCATGTCCCTCTTTTGGTGGGGACAACAGAACTGGACGCAGTATTTGAGGTGGGGTCTCACAAGAGCAGAGTAAAGGGGGAGAATCCCCTCTCTTGACCTGCTGGCCACACTCCTCTGGATGCATCCCAGGATGCGGTTGGCCTTCTGGGCTGCATGAGCGCACTGCCAGCTCACGTTGAGCTTCTCATCTATCAGCATCCCCAAATCCTTCTCTTCAGGGCTACTCTCAACCCACTCTGTGCCCAGTTCGTATTTGTGCCTGGGATTGGCACGACCCAGGCGAAGGACCTTGCATTTTGACTTGTTGAAGCTCATGCAGTTTGCACTGGCCCATTTCTCAAGCCTGTCAAGGTCCCTCTGGATGGTATCCCTGCCCTCAGGTGAGTCCACGGCACCACACAGCTTGGTGTCGTCGGCAAACTTGCTGAGGGTGCACTCGATGCCATCATCCATGTTGCTGACAAAGATGTTGAATAGCACTGGACCCAGAACAGACCCCTGAGGAACTCCACTTGTCACTGGTCTCCACGCAGACATTGAGCCGTTGACCACAACTCTTTGAGTCTGGCCCTCTAGCCAGTTCCTGATCCACCGAGTGGTCCATCCATCAAGTCCATATCTCTGCATCTTAGAGACAAGGATGTCATGTGGGACTGATAAGGGGAAATAGCATCTAGTGAGAGGCACCCTCTCAGGGTCGTTAGGACGCAATCAATCAGAGACCTCAGAATAAGGAGGATGAGCTTGTTCAGTACCCGTTGTAAAAGAACATAAAACAAAGACAAATTGACAAGGACACTAGTGATAAGGGCAACTAACAAGGACCATCTGGTGACGAACCTCCTTGTGTAATTTGATAACAAAACTTCTTGCGAAAAAGTGCTGAGAACAACTAGTTTTGGGACAAGGGTAAAAAGTTCATCACGAGGAAGACATACGACCTTGATCCCTGAAGACCCCTGCCCAAGACCACCCGGAGGCACCGCACAAGCGTCAAGAGGAGGAGCTGCTGACCACTGGAACTGAGTGCCTTTTTCGGGATAGATCATGAATATGTATAGGCGTCTAATGAATATGTAACTTGTACTGCATATAACCAAGGTAGCTGCATGGTTCAGGCGTGCATGGTTTTGGAGTTAAATCCCCCATGTACCCAACACTGATAAAAACATATCTACTTTATGATCTTCTCGGTTATAGAGTCTTTATTCCGCATGTAAGGACAATGTCAAACGCCTTGCACAAGTCCAGGAAAATGACATCAGTCGCTTTTCCCACGTCAACCAGAGCTGTAACTTTGTCATAGAAGGCCACCAAATTAGACAGGCACAATTTGCCCTTAGTGTAGACATGTTGGCTGTCACCGGTCACCTCGTTATTTTTCACGTGCCTTAGTACAGCTACCGGGAGGATCTGCTCCATGATTTAGTCAACATGGCTTCACCAAGGGGAAGTCGTGTTGACTAACCTCATAACCTTTTATGAGGACATAACAAGGTGGATAGATGATGGCAGAGCGGTGGATGGGGTCTACCTTGACTTCAGTAAAGCATTTGACACAGTCTCCCACAGCATCCTTGCTGCTAAACTGAGGAAGTGTGGTCTAGACTCTCGGGTAGTGAGGTGGACTGTGAACTGGCTAAGGGGAAGAAACCAGAGAGTCGTGGTCAATGGGGCGGAGTCTGGTTGGAGGCCTGTATCCAGTGGAGTGCCTCAAGGGTCGGTACTGGGACCAGTATTATTCAATATATTCATCAATGACTTGGATGAGGGACTAGAGAGTCCTATCAGCAAGTTTGCTGATGACACCAAGCTGGGAGGAGTGGCTGACACACCAGAAGGCTGTGCTGCCATCCAGTGAGACCTGGACAGGCTGGGAAAAATTTAATGAAATATAACAAGGGTAAATGTAGGGTCTTGCATCTGGGTAGGAACAACCCCAGGTTCCAGTATAAGTTGGGGAATGACTTATTAGAGAGCAGTGTAGGGGAAAGGGACCTGGGAGTCTTGGTGGACAGCAGGATGACCATGAGCCAGCACTGTGCCCTTGTGGCCAGGAAGGCCAATGGCATCCTGGGGTGTATTAGAAGGGGGTGGTTAGTAGGTCGAGAGAGGTTCTCCTTCCCCTCTACTCTGCCCTGGTGAGACCCCATCTGGAATACTGTGTCCAGTTCTGGGCCCCTCAGTTCAAGAAAGACAGGGAACTGCTGGAGAGAGTCCAGCACAGGGCAACTAGGATGATTAAGGGAGTGGAGCATCTCCCTTATGAGAAAAGACTGAAGGAACTGGGGCTCTTTAGTTTGGAGAAGAGGAGGCTGAGGGGTGACCTCATTAATGTTTACAAATATATCAAGGGTGAGTGTCACGAGGATGGAGCCAGGCTCTTCTCGGTGACAACCACTGATAGGACAAGGGGTAATGGGCTGAAGCTGGAACATAAGAGGTTCCGCTTAAACTCGAGAAGAAACTTTTTCTCAGTGAGGGTGACAGAGCACTGGAACAGGCTGCCCAGAGAGGTTGTTGAGTCTCCTTCTCTGGAGACATTCAAGACCCGCCTGGACATGTTCCTGTGTAGCATAATCTAGGCGTTCCTGCTCTGGCAGGGGGATGGGACTTGATGATCTTTCGAGGTCCCTTCCAATCCCTAACATTCTGTGATTCTGTGATTCTATGATTCTGTGATTCTATGATTTTACCTGGCACAGAGATGAGGCTGACTGGTCTGTAATTCCCCGGGTTGTCTTTGCCTCCCTTTTTTTTTAAAGATGGGAGTTATGTTCCCCCTTTTCCAATCTGGGGGAACCTCACCAGACTGCCAGGATCTCTCAAATATGATAGCTAGTGGCCCAGCAACTTCAGCTGCCAGTTCCTTCAGGACCCGTGGATGTATCTCATCAGATCCCAGAGACTTTTACACCTTCAGTTCCTCTAGGTGTTCCCAGACCTGATCTGCTCCTACCCTGGGTGATTCTTCATTCTCCCAGACCCAGCCAACACCTTCTGTGACTTGGGTGGTGTGGCTCAAGTGGTTACCAGTGAAGACTGAAACAAAAAAAACATTGAGTACTTCAGCTTTCTCTATGTCCTCATGTATTGGGTTGGCCTGGTCGGATTTTGGCGGCAGAGGGGGAGCTGCTGGGTGGCTTCTACAAGAAGCTGCTAGAAGCTCCCCAAGTTTGATAGAGTCAATGCCAGCCAGCTCCAAAGAGGGACCCGCCGCTGGCCAAGGCTGAGCCTATCAGTAAAATGATAGCAGAGGAACGCCTCTGTGAAAAACATATTTAAGAACGGGGAAAAGAACTGTGCCACAATAGCTGGCAGAGAGATGGAGGAGTGAGTATCTGTGCAGACACCAAGGTCAATGAAGAAGGAAGGGAGGGGAGGATGAGCTCTAGGCGCCGGAGTAGAGAGTCCCCCGGGTTGTGCTGAAGACCATGGTGAAATGGATTGCACTCCTGCAGCCCATGGGCGGGATGTAGATGTCCACCGGGAGGATCACTGTGTAGATGTCCACCATGTAGAGGACTCCATGCCGTGTGGGTGGATGCCTGAAGGGGGCTGTAGCCCGTGGGAATCCTGCATCAGAGCAGGTCACTGCCAGAACCCATAGCCTGTGGAAGAGAGGAATGCCCACGCTGGAGCAGGTTGGCTGGTGGGACTTTTGGGATGCTGCGGGGAACTCACGCTGGAGCAGTTTCCCCTGAAGGACTGCACCTCAGACTCACGAGGGGTGGGCTGCCCTCCATGAGGTGTCTCCCGTTGGGCAGTTTGTGATGAATTGCCCTTCAGAAGATGACTCATGATGGAGAAGAGTGTGTGAAGATTATCTCCCATGACAGGGACCCCACAATGGCCCTGGGGAAGAGTGAAGAGTCCTCCCCCGGAGTGAAGAAGCGGTGGAACCAATGTCGGATGAGCTGACCATAACCCCCATTCCCTGTCCCCCTGCGCTGCTCGGGGGGGAGGAGGTGAAGAAACCAGGATTGATGTTAAGCCCGGGAAGAAGGGAGAGATGGGGGGAAGGTGTTCTGTTTGTTAAGATCTGATTGCTCTTTCTCATTTCTCACTACTCCTCTCTGATTTGTTCTGATGGGAGGATTATAGAAAAATTAGCAGATGATTGTATACAAACAGAGGTAAAGATATTGATTAATTACATGGATTGTTAAGGTATTCTTTGATAGTAGTTGAGCATTGTAGAAACCCACTGGAGCTGTTCGAGACCAGTTGATACCAGCTCCGCAGTTTGGATGGAAGCCCAAAGATGACTGAGTCTGCGCAAGGAACTAAAGGTGAAAAGTGCATGGTGAGGAAGACTACGAGCCTTCCTCTAGAAGACCCCCAACGACCACCACTAGGAGGCACTACGCAGGTGCAGACAGGAGGAGATTATGGAAATGACTCATTTTAATACGAAGCGGGACAGGTTATGCATATGTATAGGCGTATTGCGAAACTTTATGAATATGTAACACTTTAATTTATATAATCAAGACAGGTGCTGCGTTGAGGTATGCACGGCTTTGACAGATGACCGAACCTGCGTCCAGCGCTGAGAATAAACATACCTACTTTACAATCTAATTGATTGTGGAGTCTGCACCCCGCAAGCCAGTTTTGGCGAGCCAACCAGGAGGACCTCTGCTCGGCTGCAGGATCGACTGTGGAGCGAACGCCCCTAGGCGTGCCTCGAGCCTTTCCTCGGAGGAACCTCCGCTGCCAGCCACTCACTGCGGGAGTAGACAAGAAGCTCCTGAGCCCACGGAACAAAACACTATGTTTAATTAATATAGGAAGCCTGTAAGTCGTACGTGTGGCCGGGGCAGCTGGTAAATCGCGCAGAGATGTCTGGTGTGCAGCACAGTCCCCGTAAGGGATGGTACCCTGAGGGAAGGGAATTTGCTCATTGGCAGGCTGCCCGAGACCGGTTTTAAGGGCTGACTGAGCAAATTCGAGGTTGCCACTGTATTCCAGTAGTGGAAGCCAGGATGGACCTGCTAATGATTGTATAAGAAGCAGGTGAAGGATAAGCAGACCTCTTGTGATTCTGTTATTCTTAAGTTTACTACCTCGTGTGAATTTGTTAATTCTAACTTGGCTGCTGATAATTTTGATTTGTGTGATTGTATGAAAGGATGAGTGATTGAGACGTAGTCTGACTACGAAGCGAGTGTGGAGTTCTGATCCGCGGTTCCGTGTTCTCTGCGAGGAGAGCGGCTGGAGACGAACGAAGCATGTGACGGGTTTTTAAGGCTGGCGGGGGTGGGGGGAATCACTTGTCAGGTGGCTTGGACTTGAAAGTGCTTTCCTCAAACCCCTAACAGGTGTGTTAGGAATTTGAGATAATTTAATTAGTGTGTAAGAGAGAGAATTTGATCCCTGACCTTTGGAATGTGTGGGAGGAAGGTTGGGAAAAAGTTGTAAAAGTTTGTAAGAAACGGTTTGTGTGGAAGCTTGAGAAAAGAGAGAAAAACAAATAGTTGTAGATTTATAAAGACATTAAAAGATGGATAACACTCAAGGAGAAATTTTGAAGAAAAGCCCCTTAGGCTGTGTATTAGCACACTGGAAGGACATTAACGGGACAGGGGGCACAGAGAGTAAAAGACTCTTATTAAATATTGTAATCAGTGGTGGCCACTTTATAAACTGGAAAATGATGCCAAGTGGCCTCTTAACGGATCTTTAGAATATAACAATCTTTTACAGCTGATGCTGTTTTTGTGGAGAGAAGGGAAATGGGATGAGGTTTCATATGCGGATATGTTTTTTGCTCTCCGAAATCATCCAGAGTGGCAGAGGGACTGTGGGATAGACCCACCACAGGACCCCATGGTGCATTAGAGAAGGAAAATAATAAAGATCCCAAAGCCAGATTGAAGTGGTGTTGCTCGGCGTACAGTACTGGCCAAAGATGCATTAGAACAGATAAAGTGCATCAAATCTCAGAACAAGACTTAACAGATTTGTTTGCACCCCCTCCTCGACCACAGGAACAAGATGTAGACTCAGATATCACTCCTACCCCCCCAGACAGCCCTGTAGCCTCCCATACCAGACAAAAATGCGCCTCAGTAATTTTACAGGTGCCCTTCCGAGAGGCAGTAAGTCCTGATGGTGGGACAATGTTAATTAAAGTGCCTTTTTCCACTACTGATTTAGGAGAATGGAAAAGGGTTGCCAAGGATTACAGGAGCGATCCAGTGATGGTATCTAAACACTTTCAGTTTACATTGAAACAGCATAACCCTGATTGGAACGAACAACAGGAAACAGAATTTTTGGTTGACACAGGGGCAACGTATTCGGTTTTAAATCAAGCATTGATACCTTTGAGAAAAGATTATATCACAGTAACAGAGGCAACTGGTCAAAGTGAAAAGGCGTATTTCTGCAAACAGTTATAAGTTGAGACAGCAATGGGGCATACACAAATTCTTGTATATGCCCAACTCACCAAAGGCCCTTTTGGGAAGGGATTTATTGGAACAGCTGGGTGTGAAAATTACATTTAAAAGTGGGGAAATTACTCTGGAGGTAAAGGACCAACAGTATATCCAGATACTGAGTCTATTTTTAACTACTTTTCCCACAGAGGGAAGGATTGCCGAGGAAATCCTGGACCAAGTATATCCTGGGGTTTGGGCTACTGATGTACCTGGAAAAGCAAAAAATGCTCCACCTGTTGAAGTTAGACTTAAGGAGGGTAGAAAGCCGGTAAGAATTAAACAATATCCCTTGAAAAAGGAAGACAGGGAAGGAATTCAGCCAGTCATAAGAGAAGTTTTTACAGTTAGGATTAGTAAAGGAATGTGAGTCTAACTTTAACACCCCTATATTGCCCGTTTGTAAACCTGACAGGTCATATCGGGTAGTTCAGGACTTGAGAGCAATAAACAAAATAACTGAGGACCTCCATCCAGTGGTAGCGAATCCGTACACTTTGCTAACCCTATTAACACCCGAATTAGCTTGGTTTACCATTTTAGATCTAAAGGACGCCTTCTTTTGCCTCCCCCTCCACGAAGCCGGCCAGAAATTGTTCGCATTTGAATGGGAAAATCCCAAAAGTGGATGCAAAACTCAGCTCACTTGGACTGTGTTACCCCAAGGGTTTAAAAACAGCCCTACCATTTTTGGCAACCAACTGGCAAAGGACTTAGAATCCTGGGAACCCCCGTCTGAGGAAGGAAGAATACTGCAGTATGTGGACGACATTTTAATTGCCACTAAGACAGAAGATGATTGCAAGACCTGAACGGTGAGTCTATTAAATTTTCTTGGGCTTCAGGGATATCGAGTATCCAAGAAAAAGGCCCAAATAATACAGCACCAAGTGGTCTACTTGGGCTATGAGATCAGTGCCGGACAAAGGACTTTGGGACAGGCCCGTAAGGAGGCAACCTGCCAGACCCAGAGACCCCAGACAGTAAAAGAATTGAGGACCTTTTTGGGAATGACTGGGTGGTGTCGATTATGGATTTACAATTATGGACTGCTTGTTAAACCTCTATATACATTGACAACCACCGAACAGAAATACCTTGAATTGAACGGAGAGGCTATACGGGCCTTTGAACAACTGAAGAAAGCTCTAATGTCCGCTCCTGCCCTGAGACTTCCAGATGTAAGTAAGCTGTTTTTTCTATTCTCTCATGAGAAACAAGGGATTGCCTTGGGAATACTAGCACAAGACCTGGGCCCATATCGACGAACAGTTGCCTACTTTTATAAACAGCTAGATGCAACTGCGAAAGGCTGGCCTGGATGTCTGCGAGCGGTCGCAGCTGTGATACTGAACATACGAGGAGCTCGAAAATTTACCCTGGGGCAGAAGATGACTGTTTTGGTGTCCCACACGGTATCAGCAGTGCTAGAGGCAAAGGGTGGGCATTGGCTTTCTCCACAACAATTTCTCAAGTATCAGGCTATACTAGTAGAGCAAGATGATGTAGAGATCACAGTCACTAATATTGTCAACCCAGCCTCTTTCCTCAGTGGGAACACTGGAGAGCCAGTACACCACGACTGTCTGGAAACAATTGGAGCAACGTATGCAAGTCGTCCAGATTTAAAAGACAGCCCAGTGGAAGATGGGACCAACTGGTTTACAGATGGGAGCAGCTACGTTCTGGGTGGTAAAAGATACGCAGGATATGCCATAACCACTAGTTCAGAAATAATAGAATTGGGACCTTTGCCTATGAACACTTCTGCAGAGAAGGCAGAAATAATTGCCCTGACCCACACTTGGGAAATTGCCTGAGACAAAGTTGTCAATATTTATATGGACTCAAAATATGCCTTCGGGGTTGTACATGCACATGGAGCAATATGGAAAGAGAGAGGACTATTGAACTCTCAAGGAAAGAACATTAAGCATGCAGAAGAAATCCTACAGCTGTTGGAGGCAGTACAACTCCCCAAGAAGGTGGCAATTA
This sequence comes from Trogon surrucura, assembly GCA_020746105.1. Taxonomy (NCBI): domain Eukaryota; kingdom Metazoa; phylum Chordata; class Aves; order Trogoniformes; family Trogonidae; genus Trogon; species Trogon surrucura. The sequence continues at coordinate 1,671,486 of CM036657.1, forward strand.
TGCACATTAAGGCACACCAAAAAGTGAACTCAGAATTAGAAAAGGGAAATGAGCTGGCGGATAGAGAGGCAAAAGAGGCAGCTAAAAATGGAAATAAAATTGGAAGGAGCCTTGATCCCAGATGGACAAATCTCTTTAGAAGAGAAACCCAGGTATTCTAAGGAGGATCGAAAACTTATTACAGATTTGGAGGGATCTTATAACAAAGAGGGGTGGAATCACAGCCCCCAAGGGAAGTTAATCATTCCCTCTTGTTTAACTTGGCATTGGATAAGGGAAGAGCATAAGAAATCATTGCTAGGAATCTATACACAACTGTAAGGCAAGTGACTCAACAGTGTGGTCTATACCTCCAGACTAATCCCAAGAGTACCCCCAAAACAGAGGTCAGTCGAATTGTTAGAGGTAATGGGCCTGGGCAACAATGGCAGATTGATTTTACAGAACTCCCAAGAAAAGGGGAGTATCAATACTTATTGGTGTTAACTGATACCTTTTCAGGTTGGTCAGAAGCATTTCCTACCAGGACAGCCAAGGCACAGGAAGTAACTAAAGCGTTAACACGAGAAATAATACCACGTTTTGGGGTCCCGACAAATATATCTTCAGACAGAGGGCCTCATTTTACCTCACAGGTGGTACAACAAGTTAGCCAATATTTGGGTATAGATTGGCAACTTCACATCCCTTACCACCCCGAGTCAAGTGGTCAAGTAGAAAAGATGAATCACTTAATTAAACAGCAAATTGTGAAGCTGGGGCAAGAGGCTAATTTAGCATGTCCCCAGTCTCTACCCCTGGCTCTCCTGCGAATAAGGACTAAGCCGAGAGCAAAGGAAGGGTTAAGCCCTTTCGAGATCTTGTATGGACGACCCTATGGGGTACAGAAAGAGATGTCCACGCAGGTTGGGGAAGAAATAATGACTTCTTATATGGTGGCATTGGCCAAGTAGCTTAAAAACATTGAAAAATGTGTAATGTGAGCTCAGGTTAGAGTTCTAGACGGACCTGTACATAATATACAACCTGGAGATTATGTATATGTTAAGTCTCTTACAGAAAAGGCCTTGGAACCAAGATAGAAAGGATCATTTCAAGTGCTTCTCACTTCATTTACAGCCATTAGAATCAAAGAACAAGGTGCTTGGATTCATCATACAAGGGTGAAAAAGGCTCTCCAGCCATCATGGAAGGTTACCCAGGTGCAACCTGGAAGGTTACGTTTTACAGGGTCCTGATAAGTTTGTTAGTTAATAAAGCAGAGTATTCGGGAAAAGGCTCAAATACTGCATACAATTATCAGAGACGATATCTCGTGGAGATTCCAAGAAATGTGGGAGAAACTTACCTCTTGGCTCCCTAGCGTAAATTGATTAAAGACCTTAATCATGACATTGTTAGGTGTCCTGATTTTGAGGATATTGATTTTTATAATCATTAAGTGTTTTCTTTGTTTTTGTCAGAATACCAGAGATGCTTATAGTACCTGGAAGAAACACCAGTTGAGGCAAAGACTTGAATCAAATAGGTATTTTGAGAGAATGTGAGAGAGAGAAACACTGTATTAGAGATAGGACTATAGTAAAAGAATTTACTAACTTTTTAGAAAAGGGGGGACTGATGGGAGGATTATAGAAAAATTAGCAGATGATTGTATACAAACAGAGGTAAAGATATTGATTAATTACATGGATTGTTAAGGTATTCTTTGATAGTAGTTGAGCATTGTAGAAACCCACTGGAGCTGTTCGAGACCAGTTGACACCAGCTCCGCAGTTTGGATGGAAGCCCAAAGATGACTGAGTCTGCGCAAGGAACTAAAGGTGAAAAGTGCATGGCGAGGAAGACTACGAGCCTTCCTCTAGAAGACCCCCAACGACCACCACTAGGAGGCACTACGCAGGTGCAGACAGGAGGAGATTATGGAAATGACTCATTTTAATACGAAGCGGGACAGGTTATGCATATGTATAGGCGTATTGCGAAACTTTATGAATATGTAACACTTTATATAATCAAGACAGGTGCTGCGTTGAGGTATGCACGGCTTTGACAGATGACCGTACGTGCGTCCAGCGCTGAGAATAAACATACCTACTTTACAATCTAATTGATTGTGGAGTCTGCATTCTGCAAGTCAGGTTCTCTTAATAAATGTAAATAATTTCCCCAAAATCTAGTCTGTTTTGCCCGGGACCGTAAATGAGAGTTATCTAAACCATGACACCTCAGTAACCAGGTCACCTGTATCCCTCCGGAGAGGCTCATTCTCTCTCATTTTTCTTTTTTTCTCTCACATATCTGAAGAATCCCTTTCTGTTATTTCTAATGTCCCTGGTCAGATTTGACTCGGTCAGGACCTTAGCTTTCCTAACCTGGTTTCTGATTTCCCAGTAACTTCATTGTAATCATCCCAGGTTACCAGCCCTTGCTTCCACCCTTTGTAGATTCCCCTTTTGTGTTTGATTTTGGCCAGGAGTTCCTTGTTCATCCATACAGACTTCCTGGCGTTTTTCCCTGATTTCCTCCTTCTGGTAATGCAGTGACTTTGAGCTTGGAGGACATGGTCCTTGAAAGTCAACCAGCTTTCCTGGGCTCTCAGTCCCTCCAGGGATGACATCCCATGGAACCAAGGAGGCTCCTGAAGAGGCCAAAGTCAACTCTTCTGAAGTCAAGGGTTTCAAGCTTGCTGAACTTCCCCTTTTTCACTGCCCTTAGGATCTTAAACTCCGCCATCTCATGGTCACTGCAGCCAAGGCTGCCCGTGAGCTTAACATTGCCCACCAGTCCCTCCCTGTTGGTGAAGACGAGGTCTAGCATGGCACCTCTCCTCATTGGTTCCTCTATCATTTGGAGGAGGAAGTCATCATCTATGCATTCCAGGAATCGCCTGCATTGCTTGTGCCCTGCTGTGTTGTCTCTCCAACTGATGTTGGGGTGGTTAAAGTTCCCCATGAGGACATGGGCTTGTGAATGAGCAGTGATTCCTATCTGCTTATGAAGGGCCTCGTCCACATGGTCTTCCTGCTCAGATGGTCTGTAGAAGACCCCCACTGTAATGTCTCCTACTCTTCCTTTCACCCTGGTCCACAGGCACTCAGTCTTTTCATCATCACTTTCCAGGTGGAGCTCCATGCATTCTAGCTGTTCACTGACACAGAGGGCAATACCCCCTCCTTGTTTCCCCTGCCTGTCCTTCCTGAAGAGTTTATACCCTTCTAGTCTAACACACCAATCATAGGAGCCGTTCCACCATGTCTCTGTGATGCTGATCAGATCATAGTGCTGTACACCCACACGCATCTCCAGCTCCTCTTTTTTTATTGCCCAAGCTGCAGGCATTTGTATAAAGGCATTTGAGCTGGGCCCCTGATGAAGTACCTGGAGCCCCCGATGAAGTACAGTTACACTTCAGCTGGGCTAATGGTTTTGCTGCCAATGTTATTATGTCTTTCACAGGATTTCCTTCATTTGATCTGGTTGTAACCCCTTCCTGCTTCATATCTAGTTTAAGGATCGCTCAAAGAGTCCTGCCAGCTCATGATCTAGGATCCTTTTTCCCCTTAGAGTCATCTGAACTCCATCTGTTTTCAGTAGGCCAGGTGCTTTGTAGATCTCCCTGTGGTTGAAAAACCCGAAACTGGACCGTTGGCATCAACCTTTTAGCCAAGTATTAATCTGCTGCACTTTTTTGAACCTCTCAGCATTTTTTCTTGTAATTGACGGAACTGAGGCACATACAACCTGTGCACCTGATCCTTCTAGCATCTGCCCCAGTGCCCTGAAGTCCCTTTTGATTGCTTCTGGTCATCCCTCCTCTACCTCATCATTGCCAATCTGCATTACCAGAAGTGGGTAATAATCAAAGGCTTCACCAGACCTGGGAGCTTCCTAATAATATCCTTAACCCAGGCCCCAGGGAGGCATCAGACTTCCCTGTGGGATGGCTCAGGTCGGTATATGGGGCCTTCTGTTCCCTTGAGAAGGGAATCACCTACTACTATCACCTTTCTTCTTTTTCTTGATTACACTAGTCCTAAATTGTGGGACTGGCTGACTCGCCCTGGGCACGTGCATGGATGGACCTTAATCTCCATCCTCGTTCACCAAACTCTCTGTTATTAGAGCCCCATACCTGTTGTGTATGGGCAAATGGGAAGATGGGGAGGTCGGGAGGCGGTTCTCTTGCCTCTTCTGCCTCTCAAGGTAGGGATCTGCCTCCATTCTTCCCCATCTCTTAAGTTACCTTCTTTTTCTGGGTGGCAAGAGGACATAGGATCGCCTGCTTCTCGTGTAACCCACACCTGCTGCCCCTCTCTTAGGGATGGCAGAGCCTACCTCCACAAGTCTATCTCCCTTTCATATTCCCTTATAGTTCTTAGTCTGGTGACTTCATCCTTCAGCTCTGCCACCATGCTGAGCAGATCATTCACCTGTTCACATCTGACAGAGGTGTTGTCTCCACTACCCTCCATCGCAAGTGCCACGCCCCGGCACTTTGTGCAGCCGGAGGCCTGGACACCTAGATGTTTACATGGGGCCTCTGTCTAGGTGCCCACAGTTTTTCTTGTGGATACCCTACATTCTACAGCTAGCTGTGCCGGCAGCGCTGCATTGCAAAAATTAAGGCTTTCATCCATGAGCTCTTTTCTAAACAAGTACATAACTCTTGTTTGCTAATAATAAAAAGGGACCATGACCAGATGAGTACAGCTCATGTTGGGAGTTTGCTCGTAAGAATGGACAGATAAGACGCTTCTTCTACACAAGAGAAGCTCTCTGTTCTGAACAGAGAGCTTTGGCTGGAATTTAGGTGTAGAGGAATTTCTTGTGGAGCAGGGGCGCAGTATCCCTTTAAAGGTTTGGACAACCCGGCTTAGGCCTAAACAAAGGCTCTGTCCTTGGAGCTGCCTTGGGGCACTGAGAGGAGGAGATGCATCTGTTTTGTGAAGAGCCTTGCGGGGGGAGAAGGGGGGGCGAGAGCTGCCTGCATAGTTGAATGGCACTATCCAATGAAATGCTGGCGCGTGTAAACCTGTAACTGACCAACTCTGTTAAGGGGCAGGCACATGGACACTGCTTAACTGTATATATTGAGCTGTCTGGAGTAATGAAGAGAGGACAACTTGTAGCCATATTGGTGTGATGGTCATTACTTGGTCAGCTCTCTGAAGGGACCCTTCAAGATCTGGCGCCTGAACGAGGGACCCTCTATGGACACGTAAATGCAGATTGCTTAAATGCGGGAGGACTCCGAAGCATCGGACCTGAGGCGATTTGGAGCCGGAGAGCTGGAGGCGGGAGAGTTCTGGATGTGGCCAACAGGACACCGGAGACCAGAGCTTGAGCGGCTGATCAAGCCCCTGCCAAGGTAAGACCACGATGGAAACTGACGCGGCAACTCGCCTCCTTGTTGATATACTCTCTAAGAGAGGAGAAAAAGTAAAGGAGCGAGACGTATTAGCCCAATGGGCTCGGAAATGGGAGAAAATGAAGGACCCTTCATTAATCTTTAGCTCAACGGAATGGCGTGCAGTAGGAGACCTTTTGTGGGACTGTACTCTAGAGGGAGGAAAAGAAGGAAAAGAAGCGAAAGAACTAGGAACGGTTTGGAAAACCATAGTACGCACTTTAGAAATCATGCAAGCAGAAAAGAAAGTTGCCATGGCGGCAATCGAAGCGTTGAGGGGAGGGCAGGAAAGGAAAAAGGCAAAGGAAGAAACCCCCTGCTCGTCCCTATTAAGTGGAAGAAAAAAAAAAAAAGGGAACTGCGGATACCCTACATTTTACAGCTAGCCGTGCTGGTAGCACTGCATTGCAGAATTAACTCTTGCTTGCTAATTATGAAAAGAGACCCTGACCAGCCGAGTACAGCTCATGTTGTGAGCTTGTCCATGAGAATGAACAGATAAGACGCTTCTTGTACACCAGATGTGCATGGGAGTGAATGGGAGAGTAGGATCAAAACAGACCTGGGAAAATCTGCTCTCCCTGTGTGATAACAGAGTGATTGAAGGTATACATGAGCTAATAACAGGGGGGAAAAAAAAAAAAGATCAAGATGAACCCCTGAAAGAGATCCTGAACAAACTTGCTGAATTATCAACTAGACAGCAAGAAATAGAAGAAACCATTAAACCAGTCTCATTGTCACTTTGGAGACAACCAGAAACCATATCTAAGGTCCTGCGAGAGATTCAACCATTATCCCATATAGTACCACCGGTTGAAACCTCAGATTCCCACTACCATCAGCTCCCTCACTCAAGCCTGATCCTTTGCAACAGCGATGGAACGGTGTCATCAGAGACACTATAATAGGAGATTGGGAAGCAGCCAGTTCGATTGCATGTCCTGTTATTAATAACGGACAAGGGACCTGGGAACCGCATGATTCTGCATGATGTGGCTGTGCAGCATCCTGTCACTTCAACAGCGTAGCAGCAACACGACCATGCACTGGGCCTGCCTGTTGAATCCCTTTGTTTCGCCCAGTGACATGATGGGACCCTGAAGTATCGATCACCAACGATGACATGGATTGGACTGGCAGAAGATGCTTACGGCTGATGGCAGAGCAATTATGGGAAAATGTAACTGTTTTCAGTGTTACCTGTTGTATTAATATGTATCCTCTTTGTGTGACTAACAATGAAGCTTATATTGATTGTGTAAGACTGTCTAATCAAAGCCACATAATAGCAGAGTGATCTTTCTTTAGCTAAAAGCAGGGCGGGGGAAACCAGCTGCCTTTTGCTTTGTTAGAAGTGTGTGATTAAGGACCAAAATAGATAGGGAGACTCCCTTGCATTCTTCCTTCAGCCCTGGCCAAGCTGTGAGAGGAATTCAACAGAGCAAACAACACCAGATGTTCCCCCATTCAACGTTATGTAAGGTTGTTTATTTAATAGTATAAATGCTGGACCCTCTTGCAGCGACTTCAGAAACCTCACCTACGAGTGGACGCACTGTGTAGGACTTCCCAATTGTCAGGAGGGTTCTCCAGAAACCTCGCTGCAACAGGGGCTCCTCAGCGACTGCGGGTCTGAATGATTTAGGGTGATTGGTGATGGGAACTGTAGGTACACTCAAACAACTTGCACCTGAAGTGTCAGAAAACACAGACATCTCACTGGATTACTGCTTGGCCTTGTGTGCTCGACAAGCAGCACACCCACACTGAGATAACAGAGTCCTGGCATTGATGCAGGGGCATCTCTCACATTCCTGCCCTGCAGAGCAGTGAATGTGAGTCCTGGGAACTCAGGCAGAGCAGCAAGTAAAGCATAACAAAGCAGTGGGATGAATATTACACATTTTTTAGCAAGGATATGATTTGGTTAAATCTCAAAACATGGCTTTCTGTGTTAAACTTTTGTTTAATGGTGTTTGTTGTTGTGGGAAGTGTTTTTTCTGTTCTTTTTCATTGTAGTTAACGATCTCACCTGAAGTGCTGCCCAAGGGGTCCGAAGAACTGAAAAATACATCTTATGACTTTGATGGGTGTGAGGACTTTGACAGGATGAATTCAGAGCTTAGTTAAGACATTTTTGGTTATTGGAGTTTTAATTGTTAAAGGCTTAGATCTGTTTATTTGTTTGATAAGTGTAATCAAGAAAATGATAAGCAAGCTAGCGGACCAAGCGTGGATTGTCCAAAAAGAAAAAGGGGGATATACAGAGGAATTTCTTGTGGAGCAGGAGTGCTGTATCCCTTTAAAAGGTTTGGACAACCCAGGTTAGGTCTAAACAAAGGCTCTGTCCTTGAAGCTGCCTTGGGGCACGGAGAGGAGGAGGTGCATCTGTTTTGTGAAGAGTCTTGCCCCGAGGGGAGAGGGGGGGGGCGAGAGCCACCTGCATAGTTGAATGGCACTATCCAATGAAATGCTGGCGCGTGTAAACCTGTAACTGACCAACTCTGTTAAGGGGCAGGCGTGTGGAAACTGCTTGACTGTATATATTGAACTGTCCAGAGTAATAAAGAGAGGACGACTTGTAGCCGTATTGGTGTGATGGTCGTTACTTGGCCGGCTCTCTATAGGGACCCTTCTTCACTTAGGAACAAAAGGAGAGTTTATCGTCTATGGAAGAGGGGGCAGGCAAATTATGAGGATTACAAACAAGAAGTGAAGCTGTAGAGGGAGAAAATTCGAAAGGCCAAAGCCCACCTAGAGCTAAACATGGCCACTGTGGTGAAGAATAACAAGAAAAGTTTCTATAAATACATTAACAGTAAGAGGAGATCTAGGGAGAATCTCCATCCTTTGTTGGATGCAGAGAGAAGCACAGTGGCCATGGATATGGAAAAAGCGAGGTGCTTAATGCCTTCTTTGCCTGAGCCTTTAACAGTAAGATCAGTTGTTCTCTGGGCACACAGCCACCTGAGCTGGAAGAAAGGGATGAGGAACAGAATAGGACCTACATAATCGAGGAGGAATTGGTTATGGCCCTGCTTCATAAGCTGAATCCTCATAAATCTATGGGGCCTGATGGATTACACCCTAGAGTGCTGAGGGAGATGGCAGATGTGGTTGCCAAGCCACTCTCCATCATCTCTCAGCAGTCCTGGCTAATCAGGGATGTCCCAGTGGACTGGAGGCTGGCAAATGTAACGCTCATCTTCAAGAAGGGCAGGAAGGAGGATCCTGGTAGCTACAGACCTGTCAGCCTTACCTCAGTGCCGGGAAAGGTGATGGAACAAATAATCTCAAGAGGCATCACAGAACAATTAAAAGCCAACAGGGAGATGGGGCCCAGTCAGCATGGATTCATGAGGGGCAGATCCTGCTTGACAGATCTAATCTCGTTCTATAACAGGGTGACCTGTTTAGTGGATGAGGGAAAGGCTGTCGATGTAGTGTACCTGGACTTCAGTAAGGCATTTGACACCATCCCCCACAACATCCTTATGGCTAAGTTGGCTGCCCATGGCTTGGATGGGCACATACTCTGCTGGGTGAAACACTGGCTGGATGGCCAGGCCCAAAGAGTTGTGGTCAATGGAGTTAAATCCAGTTGGCGGCAAGTCACAAGTGGTGTCCCTCAGGGCTCGGTGCTGGGGCCACTCCTGTTTAACATCTTTATCAATGATCTTGATGAGTGGATTGAGTGCACCCTCAGCAAGTTTGCAGATGACACCAAGCTGGGAGGGAGTGTCGATCTGCTGGAGGGTAGAAAGGCTCTACAGAGGGACCTGGACAGACTGGATCGATGGGCCCAGGCCAACTGCAGGCATTTCAACAGAACCAAGTGTAGGGTCCTGCATTTTGGTCACAACAACCCCACGCAACGCTACAGGCTTGGGGAAGGGTGGCTGGAAGGCTGTCTGGAGGAAAAGGACCTGGGTGTTCTAATCGACAGCCGGCTGAATATGAGCCAGCAGTGTGCCCAGGTGGCCAAGAAGACCAACGGCATCCTGGCTTGTGTTAGAAAACGTGTGACCAGCAGAAGTAGGGAGGTGATTGTCCCCCTGTACTCAGCACTGGTGAGGCCACACCTTGAGTATTTTGTTCAGTTTTGGGCACCTCAATATAGGAGAGATATCGAGGTGTTGGAGAGAGTGCAGAAGAGGGCAACAAAGCTGGTGAAGGGCCTGGAGAATAGATCTTACGAGGAACGATTGAGGGAGCTGGGACTGTTCAGTTTAAGGAAGAGGAGGCTGAGGGGGGACCTCATCATGCTCTACAGTTACTTGTAAGGACATTGTAGAGAGGTTGGTGCTGGTCTCTTCTCACAGGTCATTAGGGACAGAACCAGGGGGAATGGTTTCAAGTTGCAACAGGGCAAGTTTAGACTGGACGTTAGGAAGAAATTCTTCACGGAAAGAGTGGTCAGACAATGGAACAGACTGCCTAGGGGGGTGGTTGAGTCGCTGTACTGGGTTCAGCTAGGATAGGGTTAATTTTAAATAGGAGGAGGGGCTAGTCGGAAGTTGCTGAACCAAACTCATTGCTAGTCAAAGGGATATTCGATACCATCGTGATGTCATGCTCGGGGTATATAGATAGGGGGCGGGTGGGGGGCCGGGTCTCTTGCTTTCCGGCTCCGCTGTTTTTTTTTCCGGGTGGTGAGATCCGCGTTACATGTTACTCGCGTTATATCTGGTTAAACGTTACTGTTATTTCACTGTTACTGTTACCATTTATGTTCACCATTAAAACAAACTGTTTTTATCTCAACCCTACGAGCCTCCGCCTCCTGCTCTCTCCGGGCTCTTCCCCTCACTCCCGGCAGGGGGGAGCGAGTGAGAGAGCGACCACGTGGTTCTTTCTCTCTCCCAGCCGGTCACTCGGCTGGAACCACAACAACTTTGGCGCCCAACGTGGGGCCCGAGGGTTTGAGATAACAAGAGATTTGACAAAAGAGTGTTAAAAAGATAACTTTGTTAGATTGATTCTGCACATTAGTCAAGTAGTTGGTAGTCATAATGTTGTTTTATTTATTTACACTGTGGCATTGGCTGAATCCTTATGTATTATATATATTTCCTGCGCTGGTATTTATCAACTGTGGAAAAGGGTTCAAAAGTATGATTCTTTTGTACGGGGTGCTGACGGCTTATAATATGATTGTATCACTGGCCATGAGGGTAAGCTGGTATTTGTATGAGGCGCTATTTTCATTCCCATGCCTTGGGCGCCTCCTCTCTGAATTCATTAGTAACGGCACCGAACCCATGGGGGAAACGGAGGAGAATATTCTCTCCCGTTTGTCCTTCAAGCTGATCACAACAGTTTTTGAAAACTTTGAATATTCCTGGAAAACCCAATCCAGCATGGTTCTCGTCCTGTGTCTCCTGGTTTTCGTCCTGTGTCTCCTGAATGTGTCCCAGATCTTGCTCGGGATCACCCCAAAACTTTCTAAGGATATCACCCAGAGACCTGTCCTGAAGCCAGGTAACTCTGAGTGGCAAGGTGTGTGGGAGAATATGGGCAAGCTCCTAGGACAATGGTCATCTCCAGTGTTTTGGAATTTCACCCCTGAACATATACAGAATCCTAGAAAACTAGCAGAGTATTTGGAGAAAGTATGTTGTCAGCCTGGCCACTCCAAAGAAGCCCAAATCACTGCTGTGTGCTGGGGCCTGGTCCATGCCTACTGAGCCATTTTCAATGTCACCCATTATTCCCAAGGGAAAGAGGAGGCCTCTGGACCTAAAGACAAACCAGTAGATGATGTGACTGTTCCAGTCTCTGCAACGAATGCTGCGGCTGCTCCGATCCCTGTGACAAGCGCTGCCGGCTGCTCCGACTCCTGTGACAAGCACTGCGGCTGCTCCGACCCCTGTGACAGGCACTGCGGCTGCTCCGACCCCTGTGACAAGCACTGCGGCTGCTCCGACCCCTGTGACAAGTGCTCCAGCTGAACCAGAAACCCAGACTGTGCCAGTATCGTTTGCTCCAGTACAGAAGAAGAAGTACACGAAGAAATCATTTCGCTCGGTGAGGGATGAAAATGAAGCAGGGCCATCACGAGAACAAGAAGAGGAGGTAGAGCCAGAGATAATCACCCGGTCTCTATCTCTCAGTGAGCTGCTAGACATGCGAAAGGCCTTTGGCCTCCATCCAGGTGAGCACATTATTAGCTGGCTGCTCCGATGCTGGGACAGTGGAGCTGGTAGCCTGGAACTGGAGGGTAAAGAAGCCAAACAGCTGGGATCCCTCTCTAGGGAAGGGGGCATTGACAAAGTGCTTGGGAGGCAGACACAAACCCTCAGCCTCTGGAAACGCCTTCTGTCAGGCATGAGGGAAAGTTACCTCCTCAAGGAAGATATTGCATGCCACCCAGGTAAATGGACCTCAATGGAGAGAGGTATCCAGTACCTGAGGGAACTGGCTGTGCTGGAGGTGATTTACAATAATCCAGATAACGAGCAGTCACCCACTGATCCAGATGAAGTCCGATGCACACAAGGCATGTGGCGGAAGTTCCTACGAAGTGCACCTCAAACATACACAAACTCATTGGCACTGATATCCTGGAGAGAAATTGAGGGACAAACTGTGGATGAACTGGCTCGCCGGCTCCAGCATTATGAAGGAAGTGTGTCTTCATCCCTACAGGCTTGTGTTTCTGCTGTGGAAGAACTGTCCCGGGAGTTCCAGCAGCTCAAAGTGGATATGTCGTGCTCTACGCCCACAGGGGCACGTGTCTCAGCTGTTAGGACTAGGCACTCCTCCAATCACCATTAAAACAAACTGTTTTTATCTCAACCCTACGAGCCTCCGCCTCCTGCTCTCTCCGGGCTCTTCCCCTCACTCCCGGCAGGGGTGAGCGAGTGAGAGAGCGACCACGTAGTTCTTTGTCTCTCCCGGCCGGTCACTCGGCTCGAACCACAACAGTCGCCATCCCTGGCTGTGTTTAAGTGTCACTTAGATGTGGTGTTGGAGGATATGGTCTAGGGGTGAACTTGTAGTGTAGGGTTAATGGTTGGACTTGATGATCCCAAGGGTCTTTTCCAACCTGAATTGTTCTATGATTCTATGATTCTATAAGATGTGCATGGGAGTGAATGGGAGAGTGTGATCAAAACAGACCTGTGAAAGTCTGTTCTCCCTGTGTGATAAGAGAGTGATTGAAGGAGTACATGAACTAATAACAAGCTTGGCTGCATAGTCTGGTCTCCTGCTTGTAACCCATAAATAGTGCTTCTTGCTAATAAACTTTGTCTTAGTTTCTCTCAAGAGCCGAGTCATGCCTTTCAGTCTGCTGCATTTTCTAACAACAGCCTTCGGCCAAGTAGCAACCATGGTTGCATCTCAACAGTGATTGACCTCTTGCAACTCGAGGGTCAGTTAGGATGAGTGCTGCACTGCGCTGAGATGGCAACGGATGGCTAATTTGCATTAAAAAGTTTATTCCACCATGTGGTAAGTGCATTCCCCCCCCCCCCCCCCCCCCCCCCTTTGGAATGCCCCTGCAGTGTCAGGCAGATTTTAGAGAATCTGCTAAAACGAAAACCTAGGATAGTTCGGCCACCAGCCTAGGGGTATACCCAGGAAGTTGGCTGGCAGCCAATGAGAGGCTGATATGGCTTGAATGACCACCGTTCATATTCGACTTTAAAACGAGGTTTTGCTGGCGGCCATCTTTGGAGTTGCCATGAGCAGCAGGCCTGCAGTTAGGGTTTCCTTGGTCCGGGACAACGTCCAAGGATAATCCTCAAGGTTGAGATTCCTCATCTTTTTACAGGTGAGTGTATTAATGATCTGGATCACTATTCTTTGGTTAGGGTTTGGATGCAGTGTAGTAGTGGCTCATCTCAACTGATGCTCGAAATTGTATACTTGGGTGAGTATTTCATTTATTAAATCCAGTTTAATCATGCGTGTGGATTTTAATGAGAATGGGTGCACTCCTTACACAATCTGATAATGATACAAAATTGGGAGGAGTGGTTGACACACCAGAAGGCTGTGTAGTCATTCAGAGAGACTTAGACAGGCTGGAGGGCTGGGCGGGGAGAAATCTTATGCGGTTCAACAAGGGCAAGTGTAGAGTTTTGCACTTGGGAAAGAATAACCCCATGTGCCAGTATAGATTGGGGACTGCCCCGCTGGAGAGCAGTGTAGGAGAAAGGGACCTGGGGGTTCTAGTGGACAGCAGGATGCCCATGAGCCAGCAATGTGCCCTCGTGGCCAAGAAGGCCAATGGTATCCTGGGGTGTATTAGAAGGGGAGTAGCAAGTAGGTCGAGAGAGGTCCTCCTGCCCCTCTACTCTGCCCTGGTGAGGCCACATCTGGAATATTGTGTCCAGTTCTGGGCCCCTCAGCTCAAGAAGGACAGGGAGCTGCTGGAGAGAGTCCAGCGCAGAGCCACAAAGATGATGGAGGGAGTGGAGCATCTCTCTTATGAGGAAAGGCTGAAGGAGCTGGGTCTCTTTAGCTTGGAGAAGAGGAGGCTGAGGGGTGACCTAATTAATGTTTATAAATATGTCAAGGGGCAATGTCAGGAGGATGGAGCCAGGCTCTTTTCAGCGGCAGGACAAGGGGCAATGGGTGCAAGCTGGAACATAGGAGGTTCCATAAAAATATGAGAAAAAAATTTTTCACAGTGAGGGTGACCGAGCACTGGAACAGGCTGCCCAGGGAGGTTGTGGAGTCTCCTTCTCTGGAGACATTCAAAACCCGCCTGGACGTGTTCCTGTGCGCTCTGCTGTAGGTGGTCCTGCTCTGGCAGGGGGTTTGGACTAGATGATCTTTGAGGTCCCTTCCAACCTCTAACATTCTGTGATTCTGTGACCAGTGCTCAGGAGTTAACAACACAAGTGTTAAAAATGCTGCCTTTGGCAAGTAGACTGCTTTGACATCCTCAAACCTGCCACTCAACAGCTGCTTTTGTGTGCAACTGTTTGAGTTTCTTTCAAAGCAAACAGAACAAAAAACCAAAACAAACAAAAAAACCCCCAACAAACCCAGATGCAAAATCACCCACTAAAACCCAGCTCTACTGAGCTGTTGGGATTCTTATTTTATGCCTGAATCTGTGAGACTCAGTCTTGCTGGTATTCCCATCTGACACAGTGTCACATGTAAGGAAGATCCTTGTAGCTTCTTTTCCTGGGTTTAGCTAAAAACCCAGTGTCATGTCCCGACCTTTCAGGACGTTGACCCCGGTTTGCTGATTCCCAGACCAGGATTAAGGTGACTTACACCAAGGATCCAAATAACAATTTTATTCACCAAACACCTGACAACGAGGTATCACAGAATCAATTGCCCCCTCAGCACGACCAACACGCTTCACAACAACGGGTTATTAATAAGCAAAAGAAATCAGCCTTGCCATAGGTAGTTTTCTGTTAAAGCTAGAGAGAGAGAAGGAAAGTGATAGAACCACCCCTGGATCCAGTGACAATCACAGCAATCCTCTAGTGGTAGGCGAAGAGCACCCAACTACCCAGGGTGAGCACCTTTTATACAGTCAAGTTCCCGCCACAGACTGGGAACCAGTTTGGGGTAAGGTGGGGGCTTCTGAGGGGGGATGTGTTACCCCTCCCTCTCCCGGCTTCTTGCAACCACAGCTCCAAGCCCTATCCATCCCCACAGCTCCACTGGTGCAGGGCTGGGGCAGGGGCTCAGCAAAGAGCTGAGTCACACCTCCCTCCCCAAACACAGACAGGCGCCAGGCAGGCAGCTCTGGCTTGTTTACTGTTTGAGACATCTATCTAGTCCCTCACACCCAGGTCTGTTTAGTGATTTTTACTTTCCAGTTTAGTGTCTTCTAAAAAGCTGCACGTTATGAAGTCAGCAGCATGTTTTTGCAGACAATGCCTGCTACTGGCAGTGATAACACCTGATGTTTACAGTCACTGCCTGGGACTGGGATGCAGAAAGGTTCTGGCTGATACTTATTCTTACAGTGCCCAAGGCCACTGCTGGCTCTTGTGTGCCACTCTGGGGGTGCTGGGTAGTGAGAGAGGTCACAAGGAAGTAAAAGGTTACACCTCCAGGGGGTAACAGACAGGACAGGTGACCAACGAGAGTATTCCATTCCATATATGCCATATTCAGTATAAATTGAGTGATCACGAGAGTTTCGGCCCTTTTCGCCCTTTTCTGCAATGGCCGGTGTCCAGAGAGGACTCCATCTGACCTGCTTTTGATCCGGATCCTGAGTTCCCTAATCCAGCTCCCTGCATCCAGCTCCCGCCGATGCTGAGCCTGGGGATTCCCAAGTGCCTCCTGCTCTGCAGCACCAGTGTGGATTGCTATCGGTGGAGGGAGTCGGGTTTGATATCGGGCTGCTATCTATAGTTGTATATAGTTCTTTACTTTTATCTTTTCACCATTATTTCTATTATTTTCATTAAAGCTGTTCTAGTTTTTTTTTCTCCTCTCTAACCCGTAAGTCTCTCTGCCTCATTCCCTTTTCTCTTCCCGTTTGGAGGGGGAAGAGGGAGTTAGAGAACATCTGTCCACATTAGTGACCGACTCAGCCCTAACCCGTGACACTTCTCTACTGGATTATAAACCTCCCCATATGCCTTAGGCTTTGAGGGATTGTGCTCCCTTATGTCTGTAAGTCGAGGAAGCTACTTGGGAGATGAAGGACCTCACTGGAGAGTTAATTCACACTTTTCATGAGGAATATCCTCAGCAACAGACTCTCAGGTACTCTGAGGAAAATCTCTACCTCTTCTTTTCCATCTTTTATCCATTTGAACCTCCTCCATTTTGCAGTAACATTTAAATATTAACTGAGAAATGGAAAGAGATCAACAGGGTAAGCAGCAGAAAATTTCTCTGATCAGAGGGGCCTCTTTCCAAACTCCATAGAGCAGGGACTTGCAAACTGATCTTTCAGCTACTGATAGCATTTTCTAATTGCACAGAATCACAGAGAATCTCTTTGGTTGGAAGAGACCTTTAAGATCATCGAGTCCAACCATTAACCCAGCACTGCCAAGTCACTACTAAACCATGTCTCTAAGTGCCAGATCAACATGTTGTTTAAATACCTCCAGGGGACGGTGAATCCATCACTGCCTTCGGCACCCTATTCTAATGCCCAGTGATCCTTTCAGTGGAGAACTTCTTACTAATATCCAGTCTAAGCCTCCCCTGGCACAACTTGCAACCATTTCTTCTAGTCCTCTAATTTCCTATTAGGGAGAAAAGGCTGATTCCTTCCTCTCTCCAACCCCCTTTCAGATAGTTGTAGAGAGCGATAAGGTCTCCCCTCAAGCCTCCTTTCTCCAGGCTAAACAATCCCAGTTCCTTCAGCTGCTCCTCATAGGACTTGTGTTCCAGACCCTTGACAAGCTTCATTGCCTTTTTCTGGACACGCTCCAGCACCTCAATGTCCTTCTTGTAGTGACGAGCCCAGAACCAAATGCAATACTCGAGGTGTGGCCTCACCAGTGCTGAGTACAGAGGGACAATCAATTCCCTACTCCTGCTGGCCACACTATTTCTAATACAAGCCAGGATGCCATTGGCCTTCTTGGCCACTTGGGTACAATGCTGGCTCATGTTCAGCTGGCTGTCCATCAATACCCCTAGGTCCTTTTCCAACATACAGTCTTCCAACCACATATCCCCAAGTCTGTAGACTTCCATGGGATTGTTATGACCCAAGGGCAGGACCCAACACTTGGCCTTGTTTAACCTCATACAATTAGCCTTGGCTCACTGATCTA
Source organism: Trogon surrucura (assembly GCA_020746105.1). Classification (NCBI taxonomy): domain Eukaryota; kingdom Metazoa; phylum Chordata; class Aves; order Trogoniformes; family Trogonidae; genus Trogon; species Trogon surrucura. Next base: position 1,688,625 of record CM036657.1, read on the forward strand.
GCCTGTCTAGATCCCTCTGTAGACCCTCCCTACCCTTCAGCAAATTGACACACCCATCTAACTTGGTGTCATCCGCAAACTTACTGAGGATGCACTCGTCCAGATCATTAATAAATATATAAAAAAGCACAGACCCCAGTACTGAGCCCTGGGGGACACCACTTGTGACCAGATGCCAGCCAGATTTTACTGCATTCACTACCACTCTTTGGGCCCGGCCTTTCAGCCAGTTTTTTATCCAGAGCAGAGTGTACTTATCCAAGCCTTGGGCAGTAAGTTTCTGAAGGACAATGCTCTGGGAAATGGTGTCAAAGGCTTTGCTGAAGTCCAGGTAGACAACGTCCACAGTTCTTCCCACATCCACTAAGCAGGTCACCTTGTCATAAAAGGAGATCAGGTTATTCAGGCAAGACCTGCCCTTCATAAAGCTGTGCTGACTGGGCCTGATCCCCTGGTTGTCCTATATGTGCTGTATGATGGCACTCAAGATGATCTGCTCCATGACCTTTCCTGGCACCGAGGTCAGACTGACAGGCCTGCAGTTCTCTGGGTCCTCCTTCTGGCCCTTCTTCTAGATGGGCATAACATTTGCTAGCCTCCAGTTGACTGGGACCTTCCCAGTTAGCCAGGACTGCTGATAAATGATGGAGAGTGGCTTGGTGAGCACCTCTGCCAGCTCCCTCAGTACCCTTGGGTGGATCCCATCCGGCCCCATAGACTTGTGCACATCTAAGTGGCACAAGAGGTCACTGATCATTTCTTCTTGGATGGTGGGGGCTGCATTCTGCTCCCCATCCATATCTTCCAGTTCAGGGGGATGAGCATTCAGAGAACAACTGGCATGGCTGACGAAGATTGAGGCAAAGCAGGCATTTAGTAGCTCAGCCTTTTCCTTGTCCTTGGTCACCAGGTTTCCCCATGCATCCAGTAGAAGATGAAGATTTTCCTTAGCCCTCCTTTTACTGTTGTCATATTTATAGAAACATTTTTTTTTAATCTTTAATCATGCTGGCTAAATCAAGTTCTAGTTGGGTTTGGCCTTTCTAACTTTATCCCTACATAGCCTTGCAACAACCTTGTACTCTTCCTGTGTTGCCTGCCCCTTCTTCCATAGACTTTCTTTTTCTTTCTGAATTCTAGCCAAAGCTCTCTGTTTAACAAGGCAGTCTCCTACCCTACCAACTCATTTTACAACACACAGGGATGGCTTGCTCCTGTGCCTTGAGGATTTCTCTCTTAAGGTGTCGCGGGTTAAGGCTGGGCCGGCCACTAACACGGACAGACGCTCTCTAACCCCCTCTTCCCCCCCCCCCAAACGGGAAGAGAAAAGGGAATGAGGGAGAGAGACTTATGGATTAGAGGAGAAAAAAACTAGAACAGCTTTAATGAAAATAATAGGAATAATGGTAAAAAGATAAAAGTAAAGAATTATATACAACTATAGATAGTAGCCCAATATCAAACCCGACTCCCTCCCCCGATAGAAATCACCACTGGTGCTGCAGAGCAGGAGGCACTGGGGCAGCCCCAGGCTCAGCGGCGGTGGGGAGCTGGATACAGGGAGCTGGATTCGGGAACTCAGGATCCGGATCAAAATCAGGAGGTCAGATGGAGTCCTCTCTGGACACCGGCCATTGCAAAAAAAAAAAAACGAAGAAAAGGGCGAACAAAAGGGCAAAAGGGCCGAAACTCTCGTGATCACTCAATTTATACTAAATATGACGTATATGGGATGGAATACTCTCGTTGGTCACCTGTCCTGTCTATTACCCCCCGGAGGTGCCACCTTTTACTTCCTTGTGCCCCCTCTTACTACCCGGCACCCCCAGCATGGCACACAAGAGCCAGCAGTGGCCTTGGTCACTGTAGGAATAAGTATAAGCAAGAGCCTTTCTGCACTCCAGTCCCAGGCCGTAACTGTAAACATCAGGTGTTATCACTGCCAGTAGCACACACTGTCTGCAAAAACATGCTGCTGACTTCAGAACATGCAGCCTCTTAGAAGACACTAAACTGGAAAGTAAAAATCACTAAACAGGACTGGGTTTTTAGCTAAACCCAGGACATTCCACCCCTTATTCCATACCATTTACGTCATACTGATCACGAGCTAATGATCTACTTATAGGAAAAGTTCAGTCAGTTCATAAAGTTCAGAATCGTGGGTTCCATCCATCATAGCAGTCTCTCAGGACAGGAAAGTTCATGTGAGATTCAGTACAGTTCGTGTCCATAAGTTGTAGGTTCACTTCAAAGAAGTTACTGGATGTCACTCAACAAGGCTAGCTCAGTTGCTGGATGTCACTTGATGAGGTCAGCTCTGGTCGTCACTGGTTATTATTCTGAAAAACACTTATTAAACACTGTTAGTATTACGTAACAACATCATAGAGGATTAAATCAAGTATTCTCACCCAGAGTTAAATTTCCTTGAGGTACACATTGCACTTCACCATCTTTCATCATTACCCACCAAGTAGTTCCAGGTTCTTGAGTGAAAGCAACCCCACGAATGGGCTTGCCTTTGCCCAAAGCAGGAAATACCCAGACAGTCTTCCCCAACAAATTCCTTTCATACACCACAGGGACTTTATCTCCCTCTACTGTATGTAAAGGTTCTGAATTAGCAGGACCAGCACGATGGATGGATGCTCTGGTGTTAACTAACCAGGTGACATGTGCTAAATGCTTGCCCCAGTTTTTAAAAGTTCCACCTCCCATTGCTTTCAGAGTAGTTTTTAACAGTCCATTGTATCGTTCAATTTTCCCAGAGGCTTGTGCCTGATAAGGGATATGATATACCCATTCAATGCCATGTTCTTTAGCCCAATTGTCTATAAGATTGTTTTTGAAATGAGTCCCATTATCTGATTCAATTCTTTCTGGAGTGCCGTGTTGCCAGAAGATCTGCTTTTCTAGGCCCAAGATAGTGTTTCGAGCCGTGGCATGAGGCACAGGATATGTTTCTAACCATCCGGTAGTTGCTTCCACCATAGTGAGCACATAGCGCTTACCCTGGCGAGTTAGAGGAAGTGTGATGTAATCAATCTGCCAGGCCTCCCCATACCTATATTTTAACCATTGTTCCCCATACCACAAAGGTTTTAATCGCTTAGCTTGCTTAATTTCGGCGCATATTTCACAATCATGGATAACCTGCGCAATAGCGTCCATAGTTAAATCCACCCCTCGGTCACGAGCCCATCTGTATGTTTCATCTCTTCCCTGATGTCCTGAAGTGTCGTGGTCCCACCGAGCTAGAAACAGTTCACCTTTATGTTCCCAGTCCAAGTCTATTTGGAACACTTGAGCAGCCTGATCCACTTTCTGGTTGTGTCGATGTTCCTCAGTAGCACGACTTTTGGGCACATGGCATCTACGTGACGTACCTTTACAACTAAGTTCTCTAGCCGAGCAGCAATGTCTTGCCATAGTTCAGCAGCCCAAATAGGCTTACCTCTGCGCTGCCAGTTATTGTGCTTCCACTGTTTTAACCAACCCCAAAAAGCATTTGCCACCATCCATGAGTCAGTATAAAGATAGAGCATTGGCCATTTTTCCCGTTCAGCAATGTCTAAGGCCAGCTGGATGTCTTTTACCTCTGCAAACTGACTCAATCCACCTTCTCCATCAGCTGCCTCTGCAACGCGTCGTGTGGGACTCCACACAGCAACTTTCCACTTAGGACGATTTCCTACAAGGCGGCAAGATCCATCAGTGAATAGGGCATACTGCTTTTCATTATCTGGTAACTGATTATACGGTGGAGCTTCTTCAGCACGTGTCACCATCTCCTTAGGGGGCATTGCAAGGTCTTTACCTTGTGGCCAGTCTGTGATTACCTCTAAAAGTCCTGGACGATTGTGATGACCGAATCGAGCTCTCTGTGTAATTAGGGCAGTCATAGAATCATATCATAGAATGTTAGGGATTGGAAGGGACCTGCTCCAGCGTGGGCATTCCTCTCTTCCACGGGCTACAGGTTCTGACATCGACCTGCTCCAGTGCAGACTTCCCATGGGCCTCAGCCCCCTTCAGATATCCACCTGCTCTGGTGTGGAGTCCTCCACGGGCTACAGGTGGACATCTGCACCTCGCCCATGGGCTGCAGGGGGACAACCCGCTTCACCATGATCTTCACCACGATCTTCACCACGGCCCAGGGGACTCTCTGCTCCAGCACCTGTAGCACATCCTCCCCCCCCTCCTTCTTCACTGACCTTGGTGTCTGCACAGATTCTCACTTCTCCATCTCTGTGCCAGCTGTTGTGGCGCAGTTCTTTTTCCCCATTCTTACATATATTTGTCACAGAGACGTTCCTCTCCTATAATTTTACTGATAAACTCAGCCTTGGCCAGCGGTGGGTCCGTCTTTGGAGCCGGCTGGAGGGTCAACAAAAATAAGTGCAGAGTCCTGCACCTGGGAAGGAATAATAAAATGCACCAGTACAGTTTAGGAGGCCGTCTGCTAGAAAGCAGCTCCATGGAGAAGGACCTTGGAGTCCTGGTGGGCAACAAATTATCCATAGGACAGCAATGTGCCCTTGTGGCCAAGAAGGCCAATGGGATCCTGGGGTGCATTAAGAAAAGTGTGTCCAGCAGATCGATGGAGGTTCTCCTCCTCCTCTACTCTGCCCTAGTGAGACCTCACCTAGAGTATTGCATCCAGTTCTGGGCTCCCCAGTTCAAGAGGGACAGAGATTTACTTGAGAGAGTCGAACGGAGGGCTACGAGGATGATGAAGGGACTGGAACACCTGCCTTATGAGGAAAGGCTGAGAGACCTGGGGCTTTTTAGTCTGGGGAGGAGAAGACTGAGAGGGGATCTAATTAATGTTTATAAATATATGAGGGCTGGGCGTCAAGAAGGAAGGGATAACCTCTTTTCACTTGTGCCCTGTGATAGGACAAAAGGCAATGGATGGAAGCTAGAGCACAGGAAGTTCCACTTCAACATGAGGAACAACTTCTTTACTGTAAGGGTTACAGAGCACTGGAACAAGCTGCCCAGCGAGGTTGTGGAGTCTCCTTCTCTGGAGACTTTCAACACCCATATGGATGTGTTCCTGTGTGACCTGCCCTACGTGATCCCGCTCTGGCAGGGGGGTTGGACTTCATGATCTCTAGAGGTCCCTTCCAACCCCTAACATCCTATGATGGGAGTCTAAAGAGGATTAAAAAGAACTTTAAGACCCTAGGGAGACTGATTGAAGGATTGGGGGCACAAGTAATGTTTTCTTCAATCCCTTCAGTAGCAGGCAAGAATACTGGAAGGGACAGGAAAGCACATATAATTAACACATGGCTCAAAGGCTGGTGCCGCCAGCAACATTTTGGGTTTTTTGATCACAGGGAAGTTTATGTGGCACCAGGTAAGAGAGCAACAGATGGAGTGGGGCTGTCTCCAACAGGGAAAAGAATTCTTGCTTTTGAGCTGATGAGACTGATTACAGAATCACACACAGAATCACAGAATGTTAGGGGTTGGAAGGGACCTCAAAAGATCATCTAGTCCAATCCCCTGCCAGAACAGGATCACCTACAGTAGATCGCACAGGAACGCGTCCAGGCGGGTTTTGAACGTCTACGAAGAAGGAGACTCCACAACCTCCCTGGGCAGCCTGAGCCACTGGTCTCTTATCCTCACAGTGAAAAAGTTTTTTCTAATATTTTTGTGGAACCTCCTATGTTCCATCTTGTATCCATTGCCCCTTGAGCTTGTATCCATTGCCCCTTGTATATCCATTGCCCCTTGAATGTACCCAAGGATGTATCCCATCTGGACCCACGGACTTGTTGGGATCCAGCTAGCACAGCAGGTCCCTAACTACTTCCTCCTGGATTACAGGAGGGATATTCTGCCCCCAATCCCTGTCTACCAACTCAGGAGTCCAACTGTCCTGAGGACAGCCAGTCTTCTTGTTGAAGCCTGAGGCAAAGAAGGTATTAAGTACCTCAGCCTTTTCCTTATCTCCCGTTACTATGTTCCCACCCTCCATCCAATAAGGAGCAGAGATTTTCCCTGACCCTCATTTTATTATTAATGTATTTATAAAAGCACTTTTTGTTATCCTTTACAGAGATGTCCAAATTAAGTTCTAATTGAGCTTTCGCTTCTCTGATTCTCTTTCTGCATGACCTTACAATATCTTTAAATGCTTCCTGATTCACCTACCCCTTTTCCAGAGTTGTTATACCTTTTTTTTTTTTTCCCTGAGTTCTTGCGAAAGCTCCTTGCTCAACCATATCAGCCTTCTTCCCCAACAGTTCGTTTTACAGCTCATAGGGATGGTTAGCTCCTGTGCCTTCATAATTTCATTCTTAAAGTAAGCCCAGCCCTCCCAGGCCCCTTTGATTTTAAGGGCCAATTCCCAAGAGATCCTTTGAACCAGCATCCTGAATAGTCCAAAGTCAACCCTCTGGAAGTCCAAGGTAGAGGTTTTGCTGGCGACTCTCCTAACTTCACCACATATTGAAAATTCTATCATATCATGGTTGCTGTGTGATTGAAAGGATTTAAACTAGATTTGAAGGGGATAAAACCTGGCTCACTACAGATGAGCCAGGGAGAAGTATTCTAGGGTTAGGGGTGAAAACAATGGCCCAGTTCAAGTGCATCCACACCAACACATACAGTATGAGCAATGGTAACAGATGCTCCTCAATTAAGTCTCTAAAGTGTCTGTATATCAATGCAAGAAGCATGGGGAATAAGCAGGGTGAACTAGAAATCTGGGTGCAGTCAAAGAGCTATGATCTCATTGCGATTACAGGGACGTGGTGGGATAGTTTACATGACTGGAATGTGGTAATGGATGGCTATGTGCTATTCAGGAAAGATAGACTGACAAGATGTGGTGGTGGAGTTGTTCTCTATGTGAGTAAGCAACTAAAATGCATTGAGCTTAACCCAGTGGGAGAGGATGAGAGTGTTACGGGTAAGAATTAAGGGACATACAAACATGGGAGATATTGTTGTGGGTGTCTACTACAGACCACCTAACCAAGAAGTTGTTAATATAAAGAAGTCAAAACATTTAGTCAGACATCGACAATGCAGGGAATAGTTTAGCAAAATGTAAACATATAGTCAAGCCCACTAACACTGCAAATAGTTTAGAACCTTTTGCCGCAAGAGAACTCAGATAACAGGAACTGCTTGTTGGGTTTTGCTATTTGGATACGCTGGTGAAGAACTGAAGGGGTCAACTGTGCAGAACACGGGGCTTGGCTGGTGGGACAGGAAATACATGTTTGTCAGGCAATTACCAATTAACAGAGTCAGAACAGTGCACAAACAGCTGTAGCCAATCATAATGTGATACATGCTAAGGAGAACAGTATAAACATGCGCTACTTCTGCAATAAGACGGCGATCTTTGGAGCATCATATTGGTGTGGAGTCATCCGTCCTCGCATGGATCCCCACAACTGCTAGTGCACATATAGACATAATAACAGGAAATTTATTGTCTGTAAGGGCCTGATGGAAATTTCCTAGCTAAAAGCCTTCTAACAAGCAGCAACAATGAACTATGTAACAGTTGTATTGTGAGATGGGTCCGTACGCACATGGTGATGCTTTGAGCAGGACTTATCTCCGAGAACGGAATGCAAGGCTACTGCGAGATAAACAGGCACAGGGTGCCTCAGACTGCAGCCCTTGCTTGTCAGCAAGAACAAGGGAGTACAGGCTATGGTTCCCCAAAAGAACACGGTGATGAGGAGGAGGAGGAGGACTACGAGCCTTCCTCCAGAAGACCCTGGCCCACGACCACCAGACGGCACTGCGCATGCGGCAAGACTAGGAGGTCCAGCACGCTTATCTTAGAACTAACCCAGCCTACCCTCATGAATATGTATGCTTTTGTATAATAAATATCTGTTTGTCAAAATGGTGTGCAAGCCTTGAGGAAAGAAATCTCCTTGCACCCAGCGCTGAATAAATATATCTGCTTTATAACTCCCTGTGAGTAATAGAGTTAGTTTCCACGTGTCAATTTGGTGACCCAGATGGGACAATCTCTGCCTGGCTGCAGGACTGGCTGAGAGCGGGACATCCTAGGCGCATATGTCGGATCGACCTGTTGGTTTTTACTGTCCTATACACGGACATTACGATTTCTCGTGTAATTCAATATTTGTCTTTGAATGTTTTGACTGTAAACGGGATGTTTGGGTACATTTTGGAAACAATTTCTGGTGTGAGAAATGTCAAGGAAACTAGTCTGATTGGGATAGGATTGATCAGTCAGGCCAACTTAAAAAGGTGTTTCGGGGAAATTTAAAAAGGTATAAAGAATCAATGAGAGTTGTACAAGATAATGTTATTGTTACATGGGCAGGAATATAAAGCAGAGTAGTGCTGAGTCTCCTTGGCAGGAAGCCCGAACGAGCACCTGCCCGCTTTATCATCAGTGTTGTTTGCTTGCTCGCACTAAGTGTTTGGGTGTTATAAGTACATTATTTCTTTCAGTGGGAGACAAGAGCTTCATCTGAATAGTAGTCTTGAATTTAGGTGCACGGGTATGCCTTTGCACCTTTTGTAATCAGTGGTGGCCCCTTCATAACTTAGACGAAGGGGAGAAGTGGCCACTTAACGGAATTTTACAATATAACACCATGTTACAGTCAATGTTGATTTTAAGGAGGGAAAGTAAATGGAATACAGTTATGTATGCTGATATGCTTTTTTTACTCTAAGAAACCACCCGGAGTGGCAGAGGGACAGTAGAATTAACATCCTGCCATAGGATCCTTTAGTTTTAGCTTTAGAAAAAAAACCAACCAAACTGGCAAAAGCAGGCAAAGATGTTTGAAACTGCTTAGGGAAAGGGAGAAGGAGTTAGAAGAGAGGCTGGAGGATTATCTCTTCCCCCCCTCGCCCCGGAATGAATGAGGGCTGCGCTACTCCTGTGCAGGAGGACAGTCGTTAATTGTTACATGAAGTTCAAAGGAATGACTCGGGAACAGTGGGAACTCCCACAACTCAGAATCATTACAGTGTTTCACATAAAGGTGTTGTTCTCAGTGTCAGATTTCAAAGCCTGAAAAGAGATGGTTGGGGTGCATAGGAATGGGTAGCAAAAATCACAGAAACTTTAATTTAACATCGTGATCCCAACAGGAGAGATTTGCAGGGGATTGGATCTTAAGTAATCTAATGTTTTATGAAGAGAGAAGAGCTGTTCTGGCTAAAGCTAAAGAGCAGGTGGAGAGAGCTCTATGTGCAGGACACATATACAGGCAGGAAGATTATAAGATCATTTTGTGGATAACAATTCTAATTGGAATTTTAACAACTGTGTTTACAGACAATTATTAACCGAATATCAGAGATTGATTTTGCATGGTGTTCGGAATGCAATTCCAAAAGTAAAGAATTGGTCCAAATTGTATCAAGTCATTGAGAGAAAGAATGAGGGACCCTCTTCTTTCCCTGAGAGACCGATGGAAACAGCGAGAAAATATACTGATTTGAATCTGGAAAATGAAGCGGACACTCTCTCGCTAGTCTGCATTTTTGTGAAACGGTTCAATTTAAACACGAAAAAGATATTACAGAAGTTAGAGGGGAAAATGCCAGCTTGTTAAACAAAATACTGAAGCATGCTTGTAAAGTGTATAACAACAGAGAGAAAGTGGAGGAGGAAAGCAGAGAAAAGAAAAACTCAGAGACAGCAAGTCGCTGGCAGTGGCTATAGCCCAGGAAAATAACAGGGCTGGAGGAGAGTGTTATCAGGCTCTGAGAGGCAGGCAAGATATTGGTGGAATGCCAAGGGCCAGAACGCCGTTAGAAAAAGATCAGTGTGCCTTTTGCAAAGAGAAGGGGCACTGGAAAAGAGAATGCCCATGACTGAATCAGCAGGGATTTGAAGGAATTCCGGGGCAAACAGTTTATGTGATGATGGTGGGTTCAGACTGAGGGAAACTGAGGGGAACGAATTGGAACCCTCCCCAACAGAGCCCCTGGTTATAATAAGGTTGGGGAATGAGAAAATAAATTTTCTAGTAGATACAGGAGCTACTTATTTAGTATTAAATACATGTAAGGGTAATTCTAGTAAGCAGACTGAGTCAATTATTGGTGCCACAGGGCAAAGAGAAAGCCAGACATTGTTTTTTTTAGCCTTTGAAGTTTAGCATTGGAAAAGGGTGTTACCCCATCAATTTCTACATGTACCAGACTACCCTGTTTCTCTACTGAGGAAACTGAATGTGCAAATTACTTCTGAAAAAGGAAAAATTCAAGTTCATATTATTGAAAATAAAGGTCTGGATGCCCAAGTTCTTATGTTACAGACAGAAGCCATGTCACAGCGGGTAGCAGAGGAAGTCAAAAACACCATAATGCTTCTGGTTTGGGCCTGAGAAACACAGGAAGATCTCGAGCAGCTGAATCAGTAACCACCCAACTGAAGCCAGATGCCAGACCGGTAAGGTGAAAGCAGTAGCCAGTTAAATTAGAAGATACTTTTCAAAACAACTAGATAATGTCATCAAAGGGGGGACAGCATGTCCCTGAGCAGTGGCGGCAACAGTGCTATTGATCCAGGAGGTGCAGAAGTTAACACTTGGACAAAAACTGACTGTCTTTGTATCCCATGCAGTTACAGCTGTCCTAGAGCAAAAAGGAGGACAACAACTGTCACCGAGCTGGATGCTGAAATCTCAAGCTGTTCTTTTGGAGCAGGACGATGTAGAACTGAGAGTGACTGCAATCCCGAATCCAGCGACTTTCCTAACTGCTGACCCTGAGCTAACTCAGGATTGCTTGCAGGCGACGGAGCAGGTGTACTCCAGCAGAGCTGACCTGAAAGATGTGCCCGCGGAAGATGCGGGCTGGGACTTGCTTGTGGATGGCAGCAGCTTTATGAGAGGTGGAATATGAAAACTGTAAAAGGAGTAATCAGGGCTAAAGCTGTACCACCTAACACATCGGATCAGAAAACAGAACTTATTTCTAAGAGCCCTGGAGCTGTCACAAGACAAAATTGCTACTATTGGCAAATAGACTTTTCCAAACTATTGCGACAAAATGGGTATCGGTACCTTTTGGTAATCATAGAATCATCATAGAATGTTAAGGGTTGGAAAGGACCTCTAGAGATCATCTAGCCCAACCCGCTGTCAGAGCAGGATCCCGTAATGACAGATACTTTTTCAGGCTGGCCAGAGGCTTTTCCTTGTCGCCCCAATAAAGTAAGAGAGATATCAAAAACATTACTTAGAGAAATAGTACCAAGGTTTGGGGTGCCTATAGGACTATCTTTAGATATGGGTCCCACATTTCACAGCAGAAAGAACACAAAAGATTTTAACACTAATTCCAGATAATAGGGGCAGGAGTCTGGATGAGGAAAATATCGAATACACTAGAGCTGACAAAGAATTAATAGAACAAATGGGAGGGCAGATTCCCTCCAAAGGATGGGCACGCCTGAGTGATGGCAGAATTATAATTCTTGACAAACAGGTATGGGGAACTGTCAAAGAGCACAATAAGACACATTGAGGGGCAGACTCTCTGTTTAAATTTTTAAATCAGAAATCAGTAGGGATAAATTTATAGGCTACAATTCGACAGGTGACTCAACAATGGGAATAATAACCGGGTGTAATTAGGAAATATTGGGAAAGGAAATATACCAGGAGACCACTGTCAAATTGATTGTTCTGAACTTTCAAGAAAAGGGGGTATAGATACTTATTGGTACTTATGAACATCTTTTCCGGATGGCCAGAAGTGAAGAAGGGTCCATTCGGAGAGCCGGCCAAGTAACCACAAATCCCACCGTTACAGTTACATGTCATTCTCCCTTTATTGCTCCAGACAGCTCGATATATACAGTTAAGCAGTGTCCATGTACCTGCCCCTTAACAGAGTTGGTCAGTTACAGGTTGTTTCGGTTTGGCCTGGCCGGATTTCGGCGGCGGGGGGGGAGCTGCAGGGTGGCTTCTGTAAGAAGCTGCTAGAAGCTCCCCAAGTTTGATAGAGCCAATGCCAGCCAGCTCCAAAGAGGGACCCGCCGCTGGCCAGGGCTGAGCCTATCAGTAAAGTGATAGCAGAGGAATGCCTCTGTGAAAAACATATTTAAGAATGGGGAAAAGAACTGCGCCATTAACAGCTGGCACAGAGATGGAGGAGTGAGAATCTGTGCAGACACCAAGGTCAGGGAAGAAGGAGGGGGGGAAGGATGAGCTCCAGGCGCCGGAGCAGAAGGAGTCCCCTGGGTCCGTGGTGAAGACCATGGTGAAGCGGTTTGTCCCCCTGCAGCCCATGGGCGAGGTGCAGATGTCCACCGTGAGGATCACCGCGTAGATGTCCACCGAGGATTCCACGCTGTGTGGGTGGATGCCTGAAAGGGGACTGTAGCCCTGTGGGAAGCCCGCATCAGAGCAAGTTGCTGCCAGAACCTGTAGCCCGTGGAAGAGAGGAATGCCCATGCTGGAGCAGGTTGGCCGGTGGGACTTTTGGGACATTGTGGGTGGCTCATGCTGGAGCAGTTTCCCCTGAAGGACTGCGCCTCAGACTCACGAGGGGTGGGCTGCCCCTCGTGAGGTGTCTCCCGTTGGGCAGTTTGTGATGAATTGCCCTTCGTGGGACGACTCACGCCTGCGGGGAGCCTCATGCTGGAGAAACAGGAACTGCAGGCAACGACTCAATATGAGCGCGAACAAACAGATCCAACTTTATTCTTTTCTACCAAACATTTATACTCTTTCAACTCTCAGTACATTACACTTTCTGTTATCTCATTGGTTATTACTACATTCTATCTACTACAACAGTTACTGATTGGTGCGGTTATATCTAATATGCCTACACTTAAACTGTCAGGATGTTGCATCTCCAGATGTCCAGTGTCTTTGTTCTCAGTGACAAACAAGAAAGATTTGTAACCTTGTTTTGCTTCAAGGAAGCAAAACAAGGGCAGACTGACCTTAATGATCCGTGACTTGTTTGCTTCAGGGAGGCACATCATCAGAAGGCTGACCTCGAGGATCAAAGAATCTAAGGTATTTTCCCAAGTGCAGGCTGCAATGTTATAGCGCCAGCAAGGCCAGCAACATCTCCCCCTCTTTTATCAAACACGGCATCAGCTAGCCTTCTGATCTGAGCAGAGAAGCATTGGATGATGCAAGGTCCCATACAAACTACAATCAATACAACAACAATAATAATTATAACCATCTTAATTCCATCTTTAAGCCAGGCAGGAATTCCAAAAGACAAAAGCCAGTCATCAAAAGGATTATGGCCTACAGTAATTTTTTGTGTATGTTGTTGAAGCCAATATAGTTGTTTGTGAATCGAGTCACTATGATCCGACAGGTTAAAACAGCACATTCCTTGAATTTCCTCACACCCTTTACCTTGAGCTAGTAATAGAAAATCAATGGCAGCACGATTTCGAAGGACTGCTTGACGCAGACTGCTCATATCTTGGGCTAATTGGGATATTACTTGAGTAGTGACATTAGCTTGTTTTGCTGTCCAACATGCCAGTTTTTGAATTTGTTGTAAAGCATGAGAAGTGCCAATGCCAGGAATTAAGGAAGCAAAAACCTTGGCTGTGGGACCCCATAGCTCCACATCGTCATTACAGTCAGGAGGCAATAGAGAAACACTTCTTTTGGTTCGGGTATGATGCAAGGTTGCAAAAAATTCTTTAGATGGAGCAAGTAAGGCTAAATGACCAAGGTAACAAGGACCACCGTGAGCAAAGCTAGGAATTCCTTGCCAAGCACGGTCGCCGCAGATCAAGTAAATGTGGGGCGGTAACGAAAGAGGAGAGGAGATTTTTAAATATAAATGTCCAGGTCCCCAACCATAAGGGCGAGATCCACAATACTCAGAATGATTAAAATTTTTATGTGGAGTCAGCCAATTTTGTTTAGGAGATAGTGACAAATTCCAGGAACCAAAGTAAATACACCCATACCCATTTGGTTTTCGACTGTTTAGTAAATCCAGCTCTTGGGGATCCCAAGGAAGTGGCACTGATAAATTCTTAACAATCATGGCAAGACAGTGGCTGCTATTACTTGCTTTTCTACAGTCACCCAATTAAAAAGGGGACACAGGTGTTCCAATTAAGCATGTCTTAAAGGGATCAGTTGCTGATGTTAAATGTAAGCAAAAGGCATCATTGCCAGTCTGACTTGCCCATCGTACCCAAAAATTCGTCATAGGGAAGTCTGCTAATGTCCAATTAATCCATAAACAGGTGAGGAACATCAGGCGGATCATTATGAATTTTGCAATTCTTCAAATACTAAGACTGTACAATATCAGTATGTTTGACAATAATTAACTAGTTTATAATAGAATTGATTTGTGTCTATAACAAGGCTAATTCCTTCTCTTAAGAACAACTCTGGATAGTTTAACTAAACACGAAGTTATAACAGGGACAAACCTATACCTACAAACTAAACAACCTAAAAACCACTGTCTATTATTATAAGAAAAAAAAAACAGTTTCCCACACCCTCCACAGTAAAAATGTCCTTGGAGCCACACTGTGCAGCCACAAGGTGGCCAGTGTAGTCCACACACTTTAGTAATTGTAAGCTTCTCAACTTCTCTCCGAAATGCTACAGTATTAGGTACCAGTGGTAATGATATCCGTAGTTCTTGTTCCAGTATCGAGCGAAGAGGCCGTAGACGTAGTTCCCTGCGTCACCTCGTCCTGAATTGGGCTGCTACGTTCTTCAGTATTTTTCGCTATCCACGGTTTCACCCACTTCGCGGGTACCCACGATGATTTGTCACCTAGAAAAACACAAGCATAACCCTGCCCCCAAGTTAATAATCTGACCGGTCCAAACCATTTTTGTGTAGCGGGGTCCCAAATTTGTACAGAAACATCGTGTGTTAATAAGGATCCTTTCCTTTGATGATGAAGTTGAATGGGCGTCAGTTGTTGTTTAGTATCTACCACATCGATGTACGTCTTCCAATTGTGAACATATACCGCTTTCATAACGATTTCCTGAGGTGTGAGGGTATGTTCTCCCTCTTTTCATAACGCTCGGAATAAGCGTTTAAGGTCCTGATGTTTTCGTTCGACAATGGCTTGTCCAGTGCTGTTATAAGGGACACCCAATTGGTGTTGAACACCCCAGGCAGATAAAAAGGACTGAGCTACTCGGCTAATATAATTGGTACCATTATCTGTTTTGAGGATATCGGGTTTGCCTAAAACAGCAAATGCTTCCAGCCAACGGCGACATGTCGTGCGGCCTTTGCTGTTTGTCATTGCGGAGGCCCACACAAGTTTACTGTAGGAATCAATAGTAACATGAACAAAACGCCACCGACCAAAAGCAGGATAAATTGTAACGTCAGATTGAAATAATTTACCAGCCTCCAATCCACGAGGGTTGGTACCAGTCTGTTGTAGAGGAGGTAATTTGGAACAGTCTGGACACATAGTGATAATGCCACGGGCCATAGGACGAGAAATATCAAACTCCTTTTGTAAACTGCGTGCTGATTGATGAAAAAACTGATGCGAAAGTTCAGCTTGGGCAAAAGGAGTCAGCCCTACTACTGGGGCTGCTACAGCCTGATCAATCACAGAGTTACCTGCACTGAGAAATCCAGGTAATTGGGTATGACTACGAATGTGAGTAGAGAAAAAAGGATAATGACGGCTATTAACTAAATTTAACAAATAAAGTATTTCTTTTTCAATAAGAGGTTTGGCAAACTTACCCAGTAGCGCATCAGTCATTCTTTCAAGAATAGAGCTAACGTAAAGAGAATCTGAAATAAGATTAAACGGTGTAGAGTTAAAATGTTCAAATGCAAGTATAACTGCTTTCAATTCTAAAATTTGTACAGACACTCCGAGTGCAGTATACACAGTAGACTGCCATTTTCCCTCGACTTTCACAGAAAAACCATATTTTGAAGTTTTACCACTGGCATCAGTAAATACAGTAGGACAGTCCTTGAGCGGGGAATCTGAACGAACACTGGCACTCCTGAAAGGAAGATTCACAGAAAATATTGGGCTTTGTGGATAATGGTTATCAATAGTCAAACCTAACACAGCAGTAGCAAAAATAACAGAAGTCAATTGCCATTCTTCGATAAGAAGAGACATTTTAAATGGAAGTGTCACAGTAGTAGGTTCAGTACCGAAAACTTGTCGAACACGCTGCTTAGCTTTTAGAATAAGTTCACCCAAATTATCAATGCGTCGAAGAACAGAGACAGTAGGTACACTTTTAGTAAAAACCCATTCCAAAGGAAAAAACTGTTTGCCATCAGAAGTGGTCTGGCCGATAAGGGTCATTTGCTCTGCTTTTAAATTAAAAACGTAGATGCCAATGATGAGTTGTGGATCAAATCGATATACACAAATGTTATTTATTTTTCGAGAGATTATAGCAAATGCTGTCTTACCTTCCTCGGTAAGCGTACGCTGGTCAGTAATACTTGTGGAACCTTCTAACAAAGAGCGAAGAGGGATTAAATCTGAATTATTGATACCGGTCCATGCACGAACATATTGAATGTCACCTAACAGTTTTTGTACATCATTCACATTTTGAATTACTGCATGCATTATTAATTTTTGAGGTTTAAATCGATTTCTGGTAACCTCGAAACCTAGGTATAACCAAGGTTCAGTTCGTTGGATTTTTTTCTTCTGCAACACGTAACCCCCACTGCTCAAGATTGGACAACAATTCTTTCTCCTTATCAATAGACAAAGGTTGTTTGCTTGCCACTAGAATGTCGTCCATGTAGTGATATGTGAGGAGATTAGGATTATTTTCCCTCCACTGATGTAACGCTTGATCCACAAACCATTGACAAATAGTAGGACTATTACGCATACCCTGTGGGAGAACGACCCATTCATATCGTTTCATAGGAGCGTTATTGTTTATAGATGGTAAATTGAAGGCAAACCGCTTAGTATCCTCTGGATGTAAAGGAATACTAAAGAAACAATCTTTAACATCAATTACAAAGAGATGATACTCCTTTGGGAGTCCAGCAGGTGACGGAATACCCGGTTGAAGGGTCCCAAATGGCAGCATTTGTTCATTAACTGCTCGTAAATCATGCAATAAACGCCACTTTCCAGACCTTTTTTGAATTACAAAAACAGAGGTATTCCAGGGGCTGTGAGATATTTTTAAATGTCCCAATTGTAATTGTTCATTTACTAATTCATGTAGATGCTCTAATTTTTCTGCTGAGATGGGCCACTGAGCAACCCGCACAGCCTCTTCCGTAATCCAGGACAGCTTAATTGTGGGTCGAGCATCCTTTTGCTCAGCGGCCGTCACTAAAAATGGTTACTGGTAAGGACGACATTCCACTGACTTAACACATCGCGACCGATGATCCACAAGGGGGTGCTCATGACATAAGGTTTAACAAACGCCTGATTTTTCTCGCTATCTGTAATGGATACAAAATTTTTGCTTTGAGATGTGAGACCACAACCAGCGATTCCGAGGATCTTTTCTTGTAAAATTGTTGTAGGCCAGGAAGCAGGCCACGCTGACAAAGGGATTATGGTAATGTCCGAACCAGTATCTAGCATCATTTCTGCCTGAAAAGAAGAGTTATTTTCACCACAATTTGATTGTAGGGTAATGGTTACCTTTCGCAGGGGTTTGTTAGATGACAAGAGTTCAGCAAAAGCCGTTAGAGGACCCGTACTTCCAAAGCCTCCTTGTCGTATATCATTTGAGCGGGATTCTTGTGGTACTTGAGGATAGAAAGGTATAAGTTGAGCAATAACACTCCCTTTTGGAATAAACAGAGGTGGTAAGAACACTCTAACCATAATTTTAATAACTCCCACATGGTCCGCATCAATAACACCTGGTTGTACGAATATACCTTGCTTTGTTGCAGAAGATCTTCCAAACAATAGTGCTGCCAACCCATTCCCAAGTGGACCAGAACTGGTAGAATTTATTAGATGCACGGAATCATCAGATACCGTAATAGACTCAGCTGTTACCAGATCGATTCCGGCGCTTCCTTTGGTGGCTGCACACATTGTGGAGAGGCAGCCTCTATTGCCGCGGGGGTCCAGTTTGGATTCCTGGGCGGTTGGATGACTTGTGAGGGGTTTTGGTGGGGAAGAGTCGCCGCGCCCCCCACGCGGCCCCTCCCGTTTCCCGACAAGGGAGTTCCGTCCTTTTTAAATTTAGATCAACAATCATTAGCCCGATGACCAAATTTATCACAGCGGTGACAAGAACCAACAAAAGTAGTAGTGGTAGTAGGATTAGGAGGAGAATGTTTTTGATTACGTAGTGAACAATGTTTTCGAAAATGACCTGCGTGACCACAATTATAACAAGCATTAGATTTTTGACTCTTTGTTAGGGCGGCAGCTAGAGCAGTAGCATGTATTGCAGCTTTTTCCTTTTCCATTTCCATAGGAGCGTGAGAGCAACGTTCAATAATTTGTGTAAGAGATGAACCAGAAGGGAGGTTTGCAATGAGACGTCTACAAGTCGCGTTAGCATTCTGAATGGCTATTTCTTTAACTAATGTGTCTTTCATATTATAAGGAATATCAGGGGCAGCCTCTACTCCTTCCTTTACTCTGTCAACAAAAGACAAAAAGGCTTCATCCTCTCCTTGTCGGATTTGTAAGTACGGTTGTCGCGGTTTCCCTACTTGAGGAAGTACAGCAAAAGCTTCAAGCGCAGCAGCTTTACTCTGTCCTAAAATGCGAGGGCTCAAAGCTGCCTGGCGTTGCGGGTCTATAAAACGACCTTGCCCCATAAGCTGGTCCAGACTAGCAAAGCGTAATGGATCATCAGGAGGCAATCCCAAATTGTCTAACTGTGCCGCCTCCAGACGTTCTTGCCACTTTTGCAAAAATAGCATATAGCTTGTAGGACCCAAAATGAGTTCAAAAATGGACTTGATATCAGAGGGAACTAACTCCTGATGTTTAATAATAGTCTCTACTTGCCGTTTAACCAGACGATTATCAATACCGTAGTCTAAAACCGCTTTCTGTAAACGCGAAATCAGATTCCAATCTAGTGGGTGCCAATTGCTACCACCTTGCGCATCTCGAATAACAGGAGCAGCGAGTAACTGAAAATCCCCTGTTAATTCCGCGTTAGTAATGACACCTCTCCACCGTTTAGACATATCAAAGGAAGGATCTTTGGGAATTTCCTCCTCCGTCGGCAGTTTACACGACCCGCCCTCACCGCCTCCTTTCCACCACTTTTGTAACATATTAGATATACCATCATTACCGTCTGATTTTGATAAGGTATGATATAACCCCCCTCTTTTAGGTGGATTACACTTGAGATATGCCTGAATGTCACTTATCTCAATTTCTGTTAGTCGGGGTTCTCCGTTCGATTCTAAATAGTGATTAGCTGACTCATAGTCCCATTCCTCGTTTTTTAACATGTTAATCACCCAAACACGCCGATTACGTTGAGGACCAGAAGATTCAGCCTTATCAAATTGCTTTTCAAAATTTTTGAGTCCATCTACTATAGCTTGATGAGCTTTACGGTATTTTTCTCGAATTATGTTAGACTGCGCCCCTTTATCCAATCGTTGCATTTCTTCTAACAGTTTGGTCATAACGTCTGTCTGTTTCTGAATTAACATTTCTAGGGATTCATCTACTTCCATATCTTCAGGTAACGGCACTGTCGCCGGATCAATAGTCCCAGGGGGAGCTGAGGGAGGTGGGGGCAGAGTGGGTTCGGGGGGCTCCCATGGTGGGATGAGATCATCATAAGGACCTCGGCGCGCCGGTGCGGCGACCGGGAGAGGGGTATCTTGTGAGTTTTTTACTGAGGAATCTGAAGACGGAGTAGCCAATTTCTCAGCAGCAACTGTATACAGTGTTTTAGCAGCAACTTCTACCTCAGCATCTGCTCCCATGCGTTCTATCAGTAATCGTAACTGGCGATATGTCGGGGCTACTGCTTTCGCTTCCTTATTCCCTGTCTGTACTGCTTCCCAAATATCTTGCCCCACCGCCTTCCACACAGCATCTTTAAAAATGTCAGTTGAGTCATTTAAATAACCACGGCGCCGTGCCCAATGTAATAAGTTTGTCAGCAGGGTTCGATCCAGCGATTCCCCCGCTCTTTGAGCCACACGTAAAATGGCTTCCACGGTCGCCTTTTCAATCGCTGATGCAGCGCTTCCCATCCCGTGCACAAAACAGTTCGTATTGTGAGCTCCGACTCACCGGTCGACAGTGGCCACTCGCGTCTCTCTCGAACGCCCGGTCGCAACCGCCACGGGTTTCTTACGTTCCTCTTCGTCGCACGGCAGCTCCCGCAGGATCACGTCGGGGTCACCAAAATGCGGGGAGCCTCATGCTGGAGAAACAGGAACTGCAGGCAATGACTCAATATGAGCGCGAACAAACAGGTCCAACTTTATTCTTTTCTACCAAACATTTATACTCTTTCAACTCTCAGTACATTACACTTTCTGTTATCTCATTGGTTATTACTACATTCTATCTACTACAACAGTTACTGATTGGTGCGGTTACATCTAATATGCCTACACTTAAACTGTCAGGACGTTGCATCTCCAGATGTCCAGTGTCTTTGTTCTCAGTGACAAACAAGAAAGATTTGTAACCTTGTTTTGCTTCAAGGAAGCAAAACAAGGGCAGACTGACCTTAATGATCCGTGACTTGTTTGCTTCAGGGAGGCACATCATCAGAAGGCTGACCTCGAGGATCAAAGAATCTAAGGTATTTTCCCAAGTGCAGGCTGCAATGTTATAGCGCCAGCAAGGTCAGCAACACACGCCGGAGAAGAGAGCGTGAAGCTTGTCTCCCGTGAGAGGGACCCCACAGTGGCCCTGGGGAAGAGTGAAGAGTCCTCCCCCAGAGTGAAGAAGCGGTGGAACCAACATCGGATGAACTGACCGCAGCCCCCATTCCCTGTCCCCCTGCGCCGCTCGGGGGGAGGAGGTGGAGGTGAAGGGGGGAGTGAGTGAGCGGCTGTGTGGGTACCTGGCGGCCGGCCAGGGTCAACCCATGACACAGGTTTACACGCGTCAGCGTTTTACTGGATAGTGCCATTCAACTATGCAGGCGGCTCTCGCCTCCCCCTCTCCCCCCGGCAAGACTCTTACAAAAACAGCTGCACCTCCTCCTCTCCGTGCCCCAAGGCAGCTTCAAGGACAGAATCTTTATTTAGGCCTAAGCTCACCTGATGTCCACCATCAGGTAATTCAGGCATTGGTCAATGCCACTAAGGCAAAAGGCTGCTGGATTTGCACAGCATTACCTAGAGGCCCCAAACGGCCACTGTATGGGATTGCCAGTGCTGATTGGACCCAGTATTGCATTTGGAATTTGAATGATGCTTGTAAATATGGCCAGGAACATGATACTTCCAAAGGGCCGCAATTTGACCAAATTGTTCTAACAAATAATACTTTATTTTGTGAAAGAGACCCCAAGACAGATCTGCAGATTTAGGATACAGGAATGTAACAGGAATAGGTTGTAGTTGGAATTATTCAGCAACTACCATATATGGTGGGACTGTTTGGAGTCAAGGTTCAGAAAGAATTTCTGGTTCTGGTCCTGTTTTGGAAATATATCAATATGGTACGAACAGAGCTAAGAGGCCTTGTAGATTGCCCCATGGATGGTGGTGGTGATGTGGAGATGGATATGCACGAAAAGCACTACCTAGAGAGTGGTATGGCTGTGTACAGCAGGACATATAACCACCCAGACACTCTATATAACCACTCCCAGATACCCCCAGGATTCTTGAGAAGTTTACTGTTGAAAGTACAAAACCAAACCTTAAATCCCTTAATAGAAAACCCCTCCAGATTTCATAGTTTTGTACCAGGGTTATTCCCTATGCGAGGGGTGTCGTGGGTTAGGGCTGGGCCGGCCACTAGCACGGACAGATGCTCTCTAACCCCCTCTTCACCCCCTCAAACAGGAAGAGAAAAGGGAATGAGGGAGAGAGACTTATGGGTTAGGGAAGAAAAACTAGAACAGCTTTAACGAAAATAATGGAAATAAAGGCGAAATGATACAAGTAAAGAACTATATACAACTATAGATAGTAGACCGATATCAAACCCAACTCCCTCCCCCGATAGCAATCCCCACTGGTGCTGCAGAGCAGGAGGCACTGGGGAAGCCCCAGGCTCACTGGCGGCGGGAAGCTGAATGCAGGGAGCTGGATTTGGGAACTCAGGATCCGGATGAAAATCAGGAGGTCAGATGGAGTCCTCCCTGGACACCGGCCATTGCAGAAAAGGCGAAACGAAGGGCAAAAAGGATGAAAGGACGAAAAAGAGGCGAAAACTCTCGTGATCACCCAGTTTATACTAAATATGATGTATATGGGATGGAATACTCTCATTGGTCACCTGTCCTGTCTGTTACCCCCCGGAGGTGCAACCTTTTACTTCCTTGTGCCCCCTCTCACTACCCAGCAGCCCCAGTGTGTCACACAAGAGCCAGCAGTGGGCTTGGACACTGTAGGAATAAGTATCAGCCAGAGCCTTTCTGCATCCCAGTCCCAGGCCGTAACTGTAAACATCAGGTGTTATCACTGCCAGTAGCACACACTGTCTGCAAAAACATGCTGCTGACTTCATAACGTGCAGTCTTTTAGAAGAGACTAAACTGGAAAATAAAAATCACTAAACAGGACTGGGTTTTTAGCTAAACCCAGGACACAGGGGTTAGTGAATTGGAAAAGGCAGTTGGGAATATTTCGGCTACCTTAAAATGAAATACTTAATGGTTCTCCGAATGCTAGTGCTAATACGCAGTCGAAATCACTGCCCTATCGCAATTAGCAGCACAGAATAGAATGGCCCTAGACATATTGACAGCACGGAAGGGGTTTTTACAGATTTATGGGATATGCTGACTTCTTGGCTTTCTATTTTCAATTGGTTAAAACAGCTATTCATCAGATTGATTATTCTGGCAATTTTAGGAATAAGTTTGTGTATTCTTCAAATGTCAGAATTCAACAGAAATGTATAGTGACTGGAAAAGGAATAAGATCAGGTATCAGGTGGAAGCAGGAAAATATTTTGCTTGGACCCTTGAAAAGAATGGCTGTATTGGGTTTGCCTGGCCAAATTTCAGTGGCGGGGGGCTGTAGGGGTGGTTTCTGCAAGAAGCTGCTAGAAGTTTCCCCAAAGTCTGATAGAGCCAATGCCAGCCGGCTCCAAAGATGGACCCACCACTGGCCAAGGCTGAGCCTATCAGTAATGATAGGAGAGGAACGCCTCTGGGAAAAACATATTTAAGAAACAGGGAAAAAAAAAGAATGGCGCCACACAACAGCTGGCAGGGAGACAGAGGAATGAGAATATGTGAAGACACCAAGGTCAGTGAAGAAGGGAGGGGTGGGAGGATGTGCTCCAGGCAGCAGAGCAGAGAGTCCCCTGGGTCATGGTGAAGACCATGGTGAGGCAAGCTGTCCCCCTGCAGCCCATGGACGGGTGTAGATGTCCACCTGCATCCCATGGAGGACCCTACACCGGAGCAGGAGGATGCCTGAAGGGGGCTGTGGCCCATGGGAAGCCTGTGCTGGAACAGGTTGCTGCCGGAACCTGTAGCCTGTGGAGAGAGAGAAGCCCACACTGGAACAGGTTGGCTGGTGGGACTTTTGTGATGCTGCGGGGGACTCACGCTGGAGCAGTTTCTCCTGAAGGACTGCGCCTCAGACTCACATTGGGGTGGATTGCCCCTTGTGAGGGGACTCACGTTGGGCAGTTTGTGACAAATTGCCCCTAGTGAGACGACTCACGTTGGAGAAGAGCGTGTGAAGATTATCTCCCATGAGAGGGACCCCACAATGGTCCAGGGGAAGAGTGAGGAGTCCTCCCCTGGAGGAAGAAGTAGCAGTGGAATCAACATCAGATGAACCGACTGTAACCCCCATTCCCTGTCCCCCTGCACCGCTCAGGGGGAGGAGGTGGATAAACTGGGATTGATGTTAAGCCTGGGAAGAAGGGAGGGATGGGAGAAGGTGTTATCTTTTAAGATCTGGTTTTTTTTATTTCTCACTCCTCTTCTCTGATTTGTTTTCTTAATAAATTTAACTAATTTCCCTGAAATCGAGTCTCTTTTGCCCAGGACGGTAAATGAAAGTGATCTTCCTCTCCTTATCTCAAACCTCGAGCCCTTTGATATATTTTCTCCTTCTGTCTAGTACAGAAGGGGAGGTGATAGAGCAGCTGTGTGGGTACCTCTGCGCCAGCTAGGGTCAAACCACTACAGTGGGGTAGTATAGAATTTTTGCAAAAGAATTTGCAATGTAGTGGTTTGACCCTGGCCAGCCACCAGGTACCCACACAGCCGCTCTCTCACTCCCCCTTTCACTGCTAAACAGGGGGAGAAAATATTTCCAAGGGTTCAGGGTTCGAGATAAGGACAGGGAGATCACTCTCATTTACTGTCCCAGGCAAAAGAGACTCAGTTTTGGGGAAATTAGGTACATTTATTAAGATAACGAATCAGAGAGGAGTAGTGAGAAGTGAGAAAGAGCAAACAGATCTCAACAAACAGAACACCTTCCCCCCATCCCTCCCTTCTTCCCGGGCTTAACATCAATCTCGGTTTCTCCACCTCCTCCCCCCGGGTGGCGCAGGGGGACAGGGAATGGGGGTTACGGTCAGTTCATCCGACATTGGTTCCACCGCTTCTTCATTCCGGGGGAGGACTCTTCACTAATCCCCAGGGCCATTGTGGGGTCCCTCTCACGGGAGACAAGCTTCACGCTCTCTTCTCCGGCGTGAGTCGTCCCACGAAGGGCAATTTATCACAAACTGCCCAACGGGAGACACCTCACGAGGGGCAGCTCACTCCTCGTGAGTCTGAGGTGCAGTCCTTCGGGGGAAACTGCTCCAGCGTGAGCCACCCGCAGCGTCCCAAAAGTCCCACCGGACAACCTGCTCCAGCGTGGGCATTCCTCTCTTCCACGGGCTACAGGTTCTGGCAGCGACTTGCTCTGATGCGGGCTTCCCACAGGGCTACAGTCCCCTTTCAGGCATCCACCCACACAGCGTGGAGTCCTCGGTGGACATCTACGCGGTGATCCTCACAGTGGAGATCTGCACCTCGCCCATGGGCTGCAGGGGGACAAACCGCTTCACCATGGTCTTCACCACGGACCCGGGGGACTCTCTCTGCTCCAGCGCCTGGAGCTCATCCTCCTCCCCCTTCTTCTTCACTGACCTTGGTGTCTGCACAGATTCTCACTCCTCCATCTCTGTGCCAGCTGTTGTGGCACAGTTCTTTTTCCCCTTCTTAAATATGTTTTCACAGAGGCGTTCCTCTGCTATCACTTTACTGATAGGCTCAGCCTTGGCCATCAGCAGGTCCCTCTTTGGAGCCGGCTGGCATTGGCTCTATCAAACCTGGGGAGCTTCTAGCAGCTTCTTGCTGAAACCACCCTGCAGCTCCCCCCCCGCCGCCAAAATCTGGCCAGGTCAAACCAAAACATGCAATGACAGAGAAAAAGGGGGGGAATGGAGCAAGGGCCTGATGGAAATTTCCTAGCTGAAAGCCTTCTATCAAGCAGCAGCAATGAACTATGTAACAGTTGCATTGTGAGATAGGTCCGTACACACATGGTGATGCTTTGAGCGGGACTTATCTCCGAGAACGGAATGCAAGGCTCCTGTGAGATAAACAGGTACAGGGTACCTCAAGACTGTAGCCCTTGCTTGTCAGCAAGAAAAAGGGAGTACAGGCTATGGTTCCCCAAAAGAACACGGTGATGAAGAGGACAATGAAGTAAACGACCACTAGATATCTCTGAAGCCCACCAAGAGACTGTAACGCCCATGCGGGAGTGGGTGTGACATGTGTTAATCATTTATCGGAAATCTCATGAATATATATGTATAACCTCCATGTAAGCTACACATCTGACTCTCTGTGGTACGCACATTGAGCAGGAGCGATCCCCGGTGTGTCCAGAGCTGCAGTAAAGAATACCTGCTTAATAGTCACCAAGACTATTGAGTCCTGATCTCGGCTTTTCACCACATCAGTTGTTTTAGCCACCCCCACAGGGCATTTGCCACCATCCAAGAGTCATTACAAAGATAAAAGTACTGGTCATTTTTCTCACTCAGCAATATCTAAAGCCAGTTGAATGGCTTTCACTTCTGTAGACTGACTCGATTCACCTTTCCTTAGGCAGATTCTGTGACTCATTCTGCAGGGCTCGACATAGCAGCTTTCCACCTTTGATGTTTTCCCACAGTATGAGAGAATCCATCTGTAAACTGGGCATATTGCTTCTCATTTTCTGGTAATTTATTATACGGAGGAGCCTCTTCAGCATGAGTCACCTCCTCTGACGACACTCAAAAATTTCAACCCTCTGGCCAGTCCATGATTACTTCTAGAATTCCTGAGCATTTGAGCCTATCGCATTATCAATGCAACCCACTTACTCCATGTAGCATCAGTTGCATGATGTGTAGAGAAGAACCTCTGAACATCCAGTACAGCATGAGCAATCAAGGTGTCAAAAGGAGCTGTGCTTCAGTACCAACTACTTCTCAAGTGGTTTGAATTCCTTCATATGCTGCTAATATTTCTTTTTCAGTTGGAGTGTAAGGGTCTTCAGATCCTCTATATCCCCAGCTCCAAAACCCTAGAGGTCGACCTCATGTTTCTCCAGATGCTTTCTGCCAGATGCTCCAGGTGGGATCGTTATTCTTGGCTGAAGTGTAGAGCACATTTTTCACATCTTGTCCTGTCTGAACTGGCCCAAGTGCTACTGCACAAACTATCTCCCATTTAATTTGTTCAAAGGCTTGTTGTTGTTCAGGGCCCCATTCAACGTCATTCTTCTTCCAACTCACTCAATAGAGAGGGCTTACAATCAAACTACAATCTGGAATATGCATTCCCCAAAACCCCACAACATCTAAGAAAGCTTGTGTTTCTTTTTTGTTAGTTGGTGGAGACATAGTTGTTATTTATTGATTACATCCATTGGAATATGATGCCTGTCTTGCTACTTTATTCCTAAAAAACTCATTTCCTGTGCAGGTCTTTCAACCTTACTTTTTTTTACGGTAAAGCCAGCTTTCAAAAGAATATGGATTATTCTTCTCCTCTTCTCAAACACTTCTTCTGCTGTGTTGCCCCACACAATGATGTTATCAATATACTGCAGATGTTCAGGACCTTCACCTTGTTCCAGTGCAGTCTGTATCAATCCATGACAAACTGTAGGACTATGTTTCCACCCCTGGGGCAGTCAATTCCAGTTGTACTGGAGAACCTTCCACATGAATGCAAGGGATGTTAGCAATATAATTGTTGCATACCATTTGTCAGCCTTTGACTCCAGTTCGGATTGGAGTTCTAGCATGTCTGGTATGTCAGCACTCAGCAGCAGTGTGACTTTCTTCAGGCCTCGATAGTCCACTGTTAGCCTCCACTCTCTGTTAGATTTTTACACTGGCCATATGGGACTATTAAAGGGTGAATGAGTCTTACTGATCACCTCTTGACTCTCCAGTCATCAGATCAGCTTATGGATGGGAACCAGAGAGTCTCAATTGGTGTGCTGTTGTCTCCAGTGCACTGCCATGGTATCACTTGGCATCTGCTGTTCTTTAACCTGCAGCAACCCCACCACAGAAAGCTCCTCTGAGAGACCAGGGAAGCTAGGCAGCTGTTTAATCTTCTCTGTACTCAAGCAGCTATATCAAAAACCCACCAGTACCCTTTTGGGTCTTTGAAGTACCCTCTCCTGAGGTAGTCTATGCCAAGGATACATGGAGCCTCCAGACCAGTCACAATAGGATGGTTTTGCCACTCATTCCCAGTTAGGCTTCCCTCAGCCTCCAACACAGAAAGTTTTTGGGATCCTCCCATCACTCCAAAAATACAAATGAATTCTGTCCCTTTGTAATCTGATGGTATTAGAGTACACTGTGCACCAGTGTCCATTAGAGCACTATACTCCCATGGGCATGATGTGCCAGGCCATCGAACCCACACAGTCCAGTAAACGTGGTTGTCCCTTTCCTCTGCCTGGCCGAAGGCAGGGCCTCTCTATTCCTGGTCAGAGTCTTCATTATTTGATTTTTGTAACTGCAAACCAGAAGTCCTTTCATCAGGGTCAAAAGTACGATCAGCCCTTCTACTCTGCCCAAAAGACACTGGAGCAGTAATTTTCCTGGGTGGATGCTTTTTGTCTATTGTTTTTCCTTGCAGTTCCTGTACCTGAGCTTCTGGTCTCCAGGTAGGTTCTCAATCCCACTTCCTCATGTCCTACCCCGGTCACGCAGGAAGAACCACAGGGTTGCATATGGTGTGCACCACTGGTACCCTCTCCTTTGAACATTAAAAGGCTGACTTAGCTGAGACCTTGGTTGGAGTGTGTGAGGAAGACCTATCCTTGGTTTACTCAGACATTTTTTGGGTCAGTTCCTTCACAGCTGAAATGCAGGACCACATGGAAGAAGCATTATCTTCATATTCTCGGAGCTGTTTGGCCAGTCCACCCATAGTTGGTGCCTCTGTGTCTGTCCAGCTCGTTATCTCCAGGGTGTGTCAGTGCATTTTGTATAAACTTTCGCACGTGTGCACTGGATTTCATCCATGTCTTCAGATACCCAGTCATCATCCAGGTTGTTATAGATCACCTCCACCATGGCTAATTCCCTCAAGATACTGGATACCTCCCTCAATGTTTGTCCATTTGCTTTGTGAATTTGTGAGATCTTCCTTGAAGGGACACCCATCCTTCATACTTGACAGGAGTCGCTGCCAAAGACTGAGGACTCCTACCCTTTTTCCAATCCCTTTATCAGTGACCTTATGCCTAGCAAGGGATCCCAGCTGCCATGCTTCCTTATCCTCTAATTCCTGACTACTGGCCCCAATATCCCAGTATCAGAGTAACCACCTGAGAATTAACTCATCTGAGAGCTAAAATCTTTTCCCATATCTAGCAGCTCACTTAGGGATAAGGAACTAGTGGGTTTTTTGTCTCATTTATGATTTCAGTCTCTTCCTGTTCTTGTGACTGCCCTGCTGCAGAACAGGCTGCATTTTCTGATTCTTCCTCCTGCTCCCTCTTAGAAGCTTCTCCATCCCTTACTAAACAAGTTGACTTCTGCTTCCATTGTTTATTTTAGTTATAGAGGTGACTGATATAGTGTCTAGTTTAGCCATAGTGTCTGTTGGTATGTTTTCTCTTCTTCCTAAGGATGAAAAGAAATATCAATAGAAGTATTTTAACTACCCAAGGATGTTCAGAATACTGAAAAGTTATTGTAATAAGGCAGAAAATATCACAGAAGAAGGTGGTGAAGGTGCTATTCTGTATTTTCCACTATTTCTATACTCCTCCACAAAAAAAGAACTCTCAGAGGAAGAAGTATAATTGTTAATTGTCTCCATGAGATGATACCCAAAGTACAGTAATGGTTTCAGTACAGAGCCCAAATACCAAATTAAGTTCAACTCAATGTTTTAATAACAAATCTCCCAGACAAAACATGACTAAGCACTACAGAGCACAGCAAACTGCAAAAGCCAACATCATTCTTTAACATGCACAGAAAAAAAAAAAGCATAGCACAGATCAGATAAACTAATATCAAGAACAAATGAATCAATATTGTGACCCACAACTGTCAACAGACATAAGTCCCTTCTAATATGCTCTGATCGATCTGTTACCGCAAACCCTTTGAGCCCCACATTGGGCTCCAAAAAGGACTATTGTGGTTTAAGTCCAGCCAGCAACTAAGCACCACACATCTGCTCACTCAGTCCCCCCAGTGGGATGGGGGAGAGAATTGGAACGGTAAAAGTGAGAAAAACACTGCAGCATCCTCCCCTGCCACCTTCCCCCCTAATTTTATTGCTGAGCATGATGTCATATGGTATGGATGATGTCAGTTGTCCCAGCTGTGTCTCCTCTCAAATTCTTGTGCACCCCCAGCCTACTCACTGGTAGGGTGGTGAAAGAAACAAAAAAGGCCTTGGCTCTCCATAAGCACTGCTCAGCAGTAATGAAAACATCCCGTTATTATCAACACTGTTTTCAGCAGAAATCTATACCATAGCCACATACAAGCTACTATGAAGAAAATTAACTGTCCCAGACAAAACCAGCACAATTACCAAACCTTTTTTGGTCACCAATCTAAAATATCGTATCATATGGGTACCATAGGGTAGGAACAGATCAGGTCTGGGAACACCTAGAGAACCTGAAGGTGCACGAGTCCATGCGTCCTGAAGGAACTGGCGGCTGAAGTTGCTAGGCCACTAGCCATCATATTTGAGAGGTCCTGGCAGTCTGGTGAGGTTCCCACAGATTGGAAAAGGGGGAACATAACCCCTCATCTTTAAAAAAGGAAGCAAAGATAACCCAGGGAACTACAGACCAGTCAGCCTTACCTCTGTGCCAGGTAAAATCATGGAACAGATTCTCCTGGTAGCTGTACTAAGGCACATAAAAAACAATGAAGTGGCTGGTGACAGACAACATGGCTTCACTAAGGTGACACGCGGAAACCCTGTGCCTGTTTATCTCGCAGTAGCCTTGCATTCCGTTCTCAGAGATCAGTCCCGCTCAAAGCATCACCATGAGCGTACGGACCCATCTCACAATGCAACTGTTACAGAGTTCATTGCTGCTGCTTGATAGAAGGCTTTTAGTTAGGAAATTTCCAGCAGGCCCTTACAGACAATAAATTTCCCGTTACCATGTCTATATGTGCACTAGCACCTCGTGTTATTCGAGTTCTCTTCATAGAATCATAGAACGGCCTAGGTTGAAAGGGACCTTAGAGATCATCTAATCCAACCTCCCTGTCATGGGCAGGGACGCCTCTCTACTAGATCAGGACACTCAAGGCCCTGTCCGACTTGGCCTTGAACACCTCCAGGGAGGGGGCAGCCACAACGTCTCTGGGCAATTTATTCCAAAGTCGTGCCACCCTCAGACTGAAGAATTTCTTCCTAAGATCTAATCTAAATCTATTCTCCTTCAACTTAAACCCATTTCCCCTTTGTCGTGGGTTGACCCTGGCCGGCCGCCAGGTACCCACAGAGCCACTCACTCACTCCCCCTTCACTGCTGAACAGGGGAGAAAATATTTCCAAGAGTTCAGGGTTTTGAGATAAGGACAGGGAGATCACCCTCATTTACCGTCCCGGGCAAAACAGACTCAGTTTTGGGGAAATTAGGTACATTTATTAAAAGAACTAATCAGAGAGGAGTAGTGAGAAGTAAGAAAGAGCAAACAAATCTTAAACAGAACACCTTCCCCCCATCCCTCCCTTCTTCCCGGGCTTAACATCAATCCCGGTTTCTCCACCTCCTCCCCCCGAGCGGCGCAGGGGGACAGGGAATAGGGGCTGCGGTCAGTTCATCCGACGTTGGTTTCACCGCTTCTTCATTCCGGGGGAGGACTCTTCACTCTTCCCCAGGGCCACTGTGGGGTCCCTCTCACGGGAGACAAGCTTCACACTCTCTTCTCCGCGTGAGTCGTCCCACGAAGGGCAATTCATCACAAACTGCCCGATGTGAGACACCTCACGAGGGGCAGCCCACCACTCGTGAGTCTGAGGCGCAGTCCTTCGGGGGAAACTGCTCCAGCATGGGCCACCCGCAGCGTCCCGAAAGTCCCACCGGACAACCTGCTCCAGCGTGGGCATTCCTCTCTTCCACGGGCTACAGGTTCCAGCAGTGACTCGCTCTGATGCGGGCTTCCCACGGGCTACAGTCCCCTTCAGGCATCCACCCACACGGCGTGGAGTCCTCGGTGGACATCTACGCGGTGATCCTCACGGTGGACATCTGCACCTCGCCCATGGGCTGCAGGGGGACAACCCGCTTCACCATGGTCTTCACCGCGGACCCGGGGGACTCCTTCTGCTCCGGCGCCTGGAGCTCATCCTCCCCCGCCTCCTTCTTTACTGACCTTGGTGTCTGTACAAATTCTCACTCCTCCATCTCTGTGCCAGCTGTTAATGGCGCAGTTCTTTTTCCCATTCTTAAATATGTTTTTCACAGAGGCGTTCCTCTGCTATCACCTTACTGATAGGCTCAGCCTTGGCCAGCGGCGGGTCCCTCTTTGTAGCCGACTGGCATTGGCTCTATCAATCTTGGGGAGCTTCTAGCAGCTTCTTACAGAAGGCACCCTGCAGCTCCCCCCCCCCGCTGCTGAAATCTGGCCAGGTCATACCAAAACACCCTTGTACTATCAGTGGATGCTCTTGTAAAATGTCCCTCCCCATCCTTCCTGTAGGATCCCTTCAGGTATTGGAAGGTAGCTATTACACTTCTCTTTTCAAGACTGAACAATCTCAGGTCCCACAGCCTGTCCTTGTAGCAGAGGTGCTCCAGGCCCTGGATCATTTTGTGGCCCTCTTCTGAACACACTCCAATAGATCTATGTCCCTCTTCACAGAATCACAGAATGTTAGGGATTGGAAGGGACCTCAAAAGATCATCAAGTCCAATCCGCCTGCCAGAGCAGGAATGCCTAGATAATGCTACATAGGAATGTGTCCAGGCGGGTCTTGAATGTCTCCAGAGAAGGAGACTCCACAACCTCCCTGGGCAGCCTATTCCAGTGCTCCGTCACCCTCACTGAGAAGAAGTTTCTTCTCGAGTTTAAGCGGAACCTCTTATGTTCCAGTTTCAGCCCATTGCCCCTTGTCCTATCAGTGGTTGTCACCGAGAAGAGCCTGGCTCCATCCTCGTGACACTTACCCTTTATATATTTGTAAACATGAATGAGGTCACCCCTCAGTCTCCTCTTCTCCAAACTAAAGAGCCCCAGCTCCCTCAGCCTTTCCTCATAAGGGAGATGCTCCACTCCCTTAATCATCCTAGTTGTCCTGTGCTGGACTCTCTCCAGCAGTTCCCTGTCTTTCTTGAACTGAGGGGCCCAGAACTGGACACAGTATTCCAGATGGGGTCTCACCAGGGCACAGTAGAGGGGAAGGAGAACCTCTCTTGACTTACTAACCACCCCCCTTCTAATACACCCCAGGATGCCATTGGCCTTCCTGGTCACAAGGGCACAGTGCTGGCTCATGGTCATCCTGCTGTCCACCAAGACTCCCAGGTCCCTTTCCCCTACACTACTCTCTAATAAGTCATTCCCCAACTTATACTGGAACCTGGGGTTGTTCCTACCCAGATGCAAGACCCTACATTTACCCTTGTTATATTTCATTAAATTTTTCCCCATCCAACTCTCCAGCCTGTCCAGGTCTCACTGAATGGCAGCACAGCCTTCTGGTGTGTCAGCCACTCCTCCCAGCTTGGTGTCATCAGCAAACTTGCTGATAGTACTCTCTAGTCCCTCATCCAAGTCATCGATGAATATATTGAATAATACTGGTCCCAGTACCGACCCTTGAGGGACTCCACTGGATACAGGCCCCCAACCAGACTCCGCCCCATTGACCACGACTCTTTGGTTTCTTCCCCTTAGCCAGTTCACAGTCCACCTCACTACCTGAGAGTCTAGACCACACTTCCTCAGTTTAGCAGCAAGGATGCTGTGGGAGACTGTGTCAAATGCTTTACTGAAGTCAAGGTAGACCACATCCACCGCTCTGCCATCATCTATCCACCTTGTTATATCCTCGTAAAAGGCTATGAGGTTAGTCAAGCACAACTTCCCTTTGGTGAAGCCATGTTGACTGTCTCTAATGACCCTCTTATCCTTGATATGCCTTGAGATGGCACCAAGGATAAGTCGTTCCATCACTTTCCCAGGGATGGAGGTGAGGCTGACCGGTCTATAGTTTCCCGGGTCCTCCTTCTTGCCCTTTTTGAAGACTGGAGTGACATTTGCTTCCCTCCAGTCCTCAGGCACCTCTCCCGTCTCCCAAGACTTGGCAAAGATGATGGAGAGTGGTCTAGCAATGACATCAGCCAGCTCCCTCAGCACCCGTGGATGCATCCCGTCTGGACCCATGGATTTATGGATGTCCAGATTGCTTAATTGGTCCCTAACCCAGTCCTCATCGACTAAAGCAAACTCCTCCACTGCCCTGACTTCCTCTGGGGCCTCAGGGGAATGGGGCTCCTCAGAACAGCCTCCGGCAGAGTAGACAGAGACAAAGAAGGCATTCAGTAACTCTGCCTTCTCTGTATCTTCTGTCACCAAGGCACCCACCTCATTCATCAGTGGGCCTACATTGCCTCTGGTGTTAGTTTTATCTGCCACGTATTTGAAAAAGCTCTTCCTGTTGTCCTTGACCCCTCTCGCCAGGTTCAATTCTAGGGAGGCCTTTGCTTTCCTAGTTGCCTCCCTACATCCTCAGACAACAGCCTTATATTCTTCCCAAGTGGCCAGCCCCACCTTCCAAGATCTGTAAAGTTTCCTCTTGCCCTTGAGCTTACCCAACAGATCCCTGTTTAGCCACGCAGGTCTCCTGGCTCCCTTCCTTGACTTCCTGCGTGTCGGGATGCTCTGATCCTGAGCACGGTAGAAGCAGTCCCTGAATGCTAACCAACTATCTTGGGCCCTTTTACCTTCAAACAGCCTTGCCCATGGGATTTTCTCAAGTAATTGTTTGAAAAATCCAAAGTTTGCCTTGGCAAAGTCCAGGGTTGCAATTCTGCTTGCTATTTTGTTTCTGCTACATGAGATCCTGAACTCCACCATTTCATGGTCACTGCAGCCAAGGCAGCCCTCAACCTTTACTGCTTCAACCAGATCCTCCTTGTTAGTGAGGAAGAGGTCCAGCAGTGCTCCTCTCCTAGTCGGCTCCTCCACCATTTGCATCAGAAAATTATCATCGATGCACTGGAGGAACCTCCTGGACTGTGGCTGGCTGGCTGAGTTGTCCTTCCAGCAAATATCAGGGAAGTTAAAATCCCCCATGACAACCAGGGCCTGTGATTGTGAGACCGCTCTCAGCTGCCTGTAGAAGGCCTCATCAACTTCCTCACCCTGATCTGGTGGCCTGTAATAGACACCCACAACAGTATCTCTCCTGCCAGCCTGCCCCTTAATTCTAACCCATACACTCTCAACTTGCTCCTCATCCATGCCTGGATGGTGTTCAAGACATTGTAGTTGCTCTTTCACGTAAAGAGTGACTCCACCACCTCGCCTGGCTGGCCTGTCTTTCCTGAAAAGGACATAGCCACCCATGACCACATTCCAGTCCTGTGAGCTGTCCCACCATGTCTCTGTAATTGCCACCAGAAATGAATGCAGTATACGAGGTGGGGTCTCACAAGAGCAGAGTGAAGGGGGAGAATCACCTCTCTTGAAATGCTGGCTACACTTCTCTTGATTCATCCCAGGATGCAGTTGGCCTTCTGGGCTGCATGAGCGCCCTGCCGACTCATGTTGAGCTTCTCGTCTATCAACACCCCCAAATCCTTCTCTTCAGGGCTACTGTCAACCCACTCTGTGCCCAGTTTGTATTTGGCCTGGGATTGGTCCGACCCAGGTGAAGGACCTTGCATTTTGACTTGTTGAAGCTCATGCGGTTTGCACTGGCCCATTTCTCCAGCTTGTCAAGGTCGCTCTGGATGGCATCTCTTCCCTCAAGTGAGTCCACCGCACCACACAGCTTGGTGTCATCGGCAAACTTGCTGAGGGTGCACTCAATGCCGTTGTCCATGTCGCTGACAAATATGTTGAACAGCACTGGACCCAGAACAGACCACATTCTCTCTCATTTTTCTTTTTTCTCTTACATACCTATAAAATCCTTTTTTGTTATTTCTAATATCACTGGCCCGATTTGACTCGGTCAGGGCCTTAGCTTTCCTAACCTGGTCACTGATTACACGAGTAACTTCCTTGTAATCATCCCAGGGTACCAGTCCCTGCTTCCGTGCTTTGTGTGTTCCCCTTTTGTATTTGATTTTCGCCAGGAGTTCTCTGTTTATCCATAGGGGTCTCCTGGAGTTTTTGCCTGCTTTCTTCCTTTTAGGGATGCAGTGCCTTTGAGTTTGGAGGAGATGATCCTTGAAAGTCAACCAGCTTTCCTGGGCTCCCAGTCCCTCCAGGGCTTTACCCCATGGCACACTGCCAAGGAGGTTCCTGAAGAGGTGAAAGTCAGCTCTTCTGAAATCAAGGGTTTCAAGCTTGCTGAGCTTCCCCCTTTTAGCTGCCCTTAGGATCTCAAACTCCACCATCTCATGGTCACTGCAGCCAAGGCTACCCACGAGTTTAACATTACCCACCAGCCCTTCCCTATTGACAAGAACGAGGTCTAACATGGCATCTCTCCTCGTTGGTTCCTCTATCACTTGGAGAAGGAAGTTATCATCAATGCATTCCAGGAATCTCCTGGATTGCTTGTTCCCTGCCATGTTGTTTTTCCAACTGATGTCAGTGTGATTAAAATCCCCCATGAGGATCAGGGCTTGTGAACAAGCAACAACTCCTATCTGCTTATGAAGGTCCTCATCCACTTGGTCCTCCTGACTGGGTGGTCTGTAGCACACCCCCACTGTAAAGTCTCCTACCCTTCCTTTCACCCTGATTCACAGTCACTCGGTTCTTTCGTCATCACTTGCCAGGTGGAGCTCCATGCATTCTAGCTGTTCATTGACATAGAGGGCAACACCCCCTCCTCGTTTCCCCTGCCTGTCCTTCCTGAACAGTTTCTACCCCTCTAGGCCAACACACCAATCGCAGGAGTCATTCCACCATGTCTCTGTGATGCCGATCAGGTCGTAGCGCTGCAGACTCACAAGCATCTCCAGCTCCTCTTGTTTATTGGCCAAGCTGTGGGCATTCATATAAAGGCATTTGAGTTGAGCCCCTGATAAGGTGCCTGGAGCCCCAATGAAGTACAGTTGTACTTCATCTGTGCTAGTGACTCTGCTTCTGATGTCGCTGTGTGTATCCCAGGGTCGTTTTCATTTGACCTGGTTGTAACCCCTTCCCCCTTCATATCTGGTTTAAAGAACGCTCTATGAATCCCGCCAGCTTGTTATCGAGGATCCCTTTTCCCCTTTGCGTCATTTGAACCCCATCTGGTTTTAGCAGACCAGTTGCTGTGTACATCTCCCCATGGCTAAAAAACCCAAAACTAGACCATTGGCACCACCCTTTTAGTCAAGTATTAATCTGCTGCACTTTATTGAACCTTCCACTATTTTTTCTCACAATTGAAGGAATGGAGGCAAACACAACCTGTGCACCTGATCCTGCAAGCATTCGTCCCAGTGCCCTAAAGTCTCTTTTGATTGCTTCTGGACGTCTCTCTGCTATCTCATCATTACCGATCTGCATAACCAGAAGCGGGTAATAATCAGAGGGATTAACCAGACCAGGAAGTTTCTTAATAATATCCTTAACCTGGGCCCCAGGGAGGCAACAGACTTCCCCGTGGGTTGGGTCTGGGCAGCAGATTGGACCCTCTATTCCCCTCAGAAGGGAGTCTCCAATAACAATTACCCTCCTTTTTTTCTTGGACGAAGAAGTCCTAATGCGTGTGTCTGAGTGATTCACCTTTGACAGCCCTATGGATGAACCTCCACCTGACTCTTCCTTTGCCTGGCTCTCATTGTCTAGAGCCCCACACTTGTTTTGCAAGGGTAACCGGGCAGGTGGCATTGGTGGCTATGTGGCAGGTGGCTATGGCATTTGTCTTCCCAAGAAACCATTACACATGCTGAGGCCCTGCTTTCCAGGAAATGGCTAAATATCTGCCAGATTATAAGTAGTGAATGAATTCCTTATTTTGCTTTGTTTGAGCACACAGCTTTTGTTTTCCCTATTAAACTGACATTATCTTGATCCACAGGTGGTCTTCCTTCTATTTTCTCTTCATCTTGCAGGAGAGAAGAATGAGAGGGGCAGGGTAGCTGTTTGGCTGGGGTCAACCCACCACAGTCTTCTGGAAATTTAGCTAGACTCAAAGGCTCAAGCAAACAGTTATTATACAAATAGTTTTGGTCTCTGAAATACATAGTGCCTTTGAACCATCTGACCATCAAGTCTTTGGTCTTTTAACTTTATTTGCTCTTTCATGTCTCATTTTATGTTAGCTGACAAAACATGGCCCAGTGAATTTTTAGATTCTCAGCATTACACAGCACAAATTAATATATTCAGAGCTTTCCACCTTGTTTAGTTAGCATCCATGAGTAAAAAGTCAGTACAAACAAGATCATAGGTGTGAAGTCCTGAAGTCATTGTCCAAGACTGAGAGACTGAGGTTAAATATTAAAATTTTAAGACCAGGAAGTTTTTAATCGATAGCTGTGTACCTACTTCAACTAAAGGCTACAAAGCAGCAAGAAAACAAATTCGTGGCCTGATTAAGAAGTGGAAGGTAAATGGAAGGGATTAAAACATCTGAGATAAATTTTTTTTTTAAAAAAATGGCACTGAGGAGGGAGCGTTAACACTCCGCAATATGTGGTTATGAATAACTCTGGAGGCTCCATCAAATCTCACTGTTGCTATGGAATTAATCTATTTATAAAAAGTAATTAGCATTAGCAGCATCAGTTAGTATTTCATATGTTTACTATTAACACACATTAGATAATTCTCAAAGTTTATTTACTGCTGCATTTTTGTAATGTTTTTAATCACACAGAACTATAGTGAAGGTACATTAGTTAAGCATTTAGTACCTGGAGTTATGTGCCACCCACAAATGAGTGACCATTTCAAGCTTCACACCAATTCAGAAGATACTTAAAACTATTTCATATAGCAAGCAGTATGGATTGTACAGTATACTAATTTTCATTTTAACACCCAAAATGCTATCCCAGTTGATGTCTATTATGGTCCCCATATCAGAGTGGGTATCTGATAGCTATGTGGAAGTGATACTAATATATTTCCTTTGTCACTTGTGATCCAAAGTTCTGCAAGATATTAGTTACCTTCAGCCTCCAAAAGATTATTTGAGCTGAAATCTTTGAGTTAACACAATAATCCCTAAAGTAGGTATTGAGGTTATTTAATGCAGATACCCTACGTTTTACAGCTAGCTGTGCCAGCAGCACTGCGTTGCAGAATTAAGACTTTCGTCCTTGAGCTCTTTTCTAAACAAGTACATAACTCTTGCTTGCTAATAATCAAAAGAGACCGTGACCAGCCAAGTATAGCTCATGTTGGGAGTTTGTCCATCAAAATGGACAGATAAGATGTTTCTTGTACACAAGATGTGCATGGGAATAAATGGGACAATGTGTTCAAAACAGACTTGGGAACGTCTGGTCTCCCTTTGTGATAAGAGAGTGATTGAAGGAGTACATGAGCTAATAACAATCCTGGCTGCATAGTCTGATCTCCTGCTTGTAACCCATAGATGGTGCTTCTTGCTAATAAACTTTGTCGTAGCTTCTCTCAAGAGCTGAGTCTGTGCCTTTCAGCCCACCGCAAATGGTGCCCAACGTGGGGGTCAACAAATAAACGACTCAGCTGAAAATGGCTCCCAGACAGAAACTTGACAGATAAACGACTCAGCAGAAAACAGCTCCCGAACAGAAATTCAGCAAATCAACTACTCCGGCAGTAGTTTCTCTCAAGAGCTGAGTCTGTGCCTTTCAGCCCGCCGCAAATGGTGCCCAACATGGGGGTCAACAAATAAACGACTCAGCTGAAAATGGCTCCCAGACAGAAACTTGACAGATAAACGACTCAGCAGAAAACAGCTCCCGAACAGAAATTCAGCAAATCCACTACTCCGGCAGTGGCTCTGTGGTCAAACAGATTAAAGCAGAAAACAGACGGTGTGCACACCTTTTCCAGGGGCCTTGGGTAAGCCTCGCGACCCGATAATCATGGGGCAGTCTAGCTCCAAAGAACACAAGCTCTATGTGGAAGTATTACACGAACAAGGATTTAAAGTACCGACTTCTTGGGTATTGCAATTGCTTCTATGGGTTAAGGAATATTGTAAATGGTTTCCTAATTCAGTCTCTTATGATACAAAATTGTGGGCAAAGGTTGGTGAGGAATTACAGATTAAGAAAGATTTGCAGTTTAAGATACCAGATGAGTTAGTTATTACGTGGCAGACAGTTTACACTGCTTTAACTGGATTACAGCCTGCCGAGGAACTCCTGCAAGTGGCAGGAACCACTGCTTCTGCTGAAACCCTAATTTGCATCGATCAGAGCATGGCAGAGCATGTTTGTGATAAAGTGTCCGTGGATTCATGTGATCCTAATACTATTGATCCTGAAAAGGAGTCAGACTTATACCCATCTATAAAGTCTTTTAAAACTATGGCAGTGGAATCTCTAACAGCAGAACAAACTCTGAAAATTAAATCACAGCTGCCCTCTCCTATCAGTATTTCTAATCCATCTACAACATTTGCTCCAGCGGCACCACTAAACGCAGGGGTAGAGCCATTCTGAAAAGAATTTTTAGAGTGTCCTTTGATGTCTGTGTCGGTGCTTTC
Organism: Trogon surrucura; assembly: GCA_020746105.1. Lineage (NCBI taxonomy): Eukaryota > Metazoa > Chordata > Aves > Trogoniformes > Trogonidae > Trogon > Trogon surrucura. The sequence goes on from CM036657.1 coordinate 1,729,031, forward strand.
CTATAAATCTGTTGTTGAGAAAATAAGGGAGGAAGCTATTAAAAAAGGGGATTTTGCTATGTGCGTGGCATGTCCTGTGCTATATCAGCCAAGCCGACCTCCCCAATATCAGCAATTCATGTATGAGATTGTTAAAGGAGTATAGAAGGCCATACAAGATTATGGGCTGCAGAATAATTATACCATGAAATTGTTGCAAACAACTGGAGAATCTCATACTATGACACCATATGATTGGAAATCTCTGATGAGATTGGTTCTGAGTGCAGCACAATATACTGTTTGGTGGGCAGAGTATAGAGAATTTGCCACAGTTCAGACTATGGATGATATTGTGAATTTAACCCCAGGTGGTATGGCAGAATATATGGGAGAAGGACAACATGCCATGCTGCAAGCTCAGGCAAATTTATCACAACTGATCTTACAACAAGTAACTACATTAGCAATGAAAAGTTTGAGACGTGTCCCTGAAGCAGGGATACGGCAATTATCTTTTGCAGCAATACGGCAGGGTCTGCAAGAACCTTATGTTACCCTTATTGATAGACTGCAGACTGCTTTAACTCACCAGACAGACAATGAGGAAGTGCTACAAACACCTTTAATGCAATTAGTATATGAAGATGCTAATGCTGACTGCCAGTGTGTTATTATGCCATTGTGAGACCCTGCAAAGAGCACAGCTGAATTCGTACAACAGGGTCTGTTGTGCACACACGGTGCTTTCACTGACACCGTGGGTAATGCCATGTCTGCAACACCAGTATTGCAGGTCACAGAGCCTGACAGCAAACGGGCAGTCACAGACCTCACCGCCAGCACAGCAGGCAGTGCAGGGCTGGATCTGGCCTTGCCACCAGCCTAGACCCCTCCTGCTGCCTCAAAGCAGGGCACTGCCTGGGGAGTGCTGAGACAGCAAAAGCAGAAGTCTGGCAGGTCCTCTGAAATAGCAGCAGCTGTAGCCTCTTATCATGAGGGGGACCGATGCCCTTCTGTTCCTTTAACTACACAGTGGCAATCTGGAGGAACTTCACATGTGTTAGCCCTGGTGGATACTGGAGCTGAGATTGCTGTGTTACAGAGTAATATTAATAATAAAGAAGTTACATCACAGATCTATGGAATGAGGGGAAATCCAACTTCTGCTCTTCAAATTAAAGTTACCTTAACAACAAAAAATGCCATGCCATTTACTGTGACAGTGCTAATTGTCTCAACTAAAGAATATCATTTGAATATTGATGTGCAGGCAGGGCAGATACTTGAAACCTTAAATGGTTGCTTCTGCTTTGGAACTTCACAAGCAGGATTTGCAAACAAACCTGTAGCTGTTTTGAGTGGGTTTCCACAGTGGGATCCTGGTATCCTGTCATGCTGCCTGTGCCTACTAAGGTCATAACTGTAAAACAGTATCATATTCCAGGGGGTTAGAAGGAAATTACTCAAACCATTCAGGTACTTCAACAAGTGGGAATAATGTGGCAATATATATAAAAGTATCCCTTTAAAGTAAGGTACATCTCAGCTCATCAAAGAGATGAGTCATTTGAACCCCTGAGAATGCTGTATGGTTCTATATGCCAACATTTTTGCTTATTTTACACCTTCTATTAATATCAGATTCTTGAGTTATTGTGTTCCAGGTTTCTTTGATGCATACCTGTGCTCCATCCAGAGGAAACAGCATCGAAACAGCGTTGCTGGTGTCATGAACCAAATATCAGACTGCAGTTCAACCCGAAAAAGCACAAGCCACACTTCTGCAATCTATGTGGGACGTGTGTTGCCTCCACAAAACTGATGAATCGGTCTGCCTGAAGAATGATGTTCAACATCTTCAGGACTTGATGCAACAAATGAGACCTGGCTGACATTGTGAATGCATTCCCTGAGAGGGGACACTTGATTTAAATTACTGTTGTTGAATTGTGTTTATGCTTTTCTTTCTCTATATGTATTTTTCATGTGCCTTTGTAGATTACTTTCTAATATACCTTGCAAGCCTAAGCAGATACCTCTGATTTTGCCAGCGAATGGAGTTGCTTGAGCAAGGGGGGTGGAACATAGCGGTACAGCGGAAGATTGGCGAGGAGGACTGTAGGTACGCTCAAACAACTTGCACCTGAGGTGTCAGAAAACACAGACATCTCACTGGATTACTGCTTGGCCTTGTGTGCTCAACAAGCAGCACACCCACACTGAGATAACAGAGGCCTGGGATTGACGCAGGGGCATCTCTCACATTCCTGCCCTGCAGAGCAGTGAATGTGAGTCCTGGGAACTCAGGTAGAGCAGTAAGTAAAACATGACAACATAGTGGGATAAATACTACACGTTTTCTAGCAAGGATATGATTTGTTTAAACCTCAAAACATGGTTTTCTGCGTTAAAAATGTGTTTAATAGTATTTGTTGTTGTGGGGAGTGTTTTGTTCTGTTCTTTTTCATTGTAGTTAACAATCTCACCTGAAGTGCTGCCCAAGGGGTCCGAAGAACCAAAAGTACATCTCATGACTTTGATGGTGATCAAAAACTAAAAAAAAAAAAAAAAAAAAAAGGGGTGGAACTGCAGATACCCTACATTTTACAGTTAACTGTGCCAGCAGCACTGCGTTGCAGAGTTAAGACTTTCGTCCTTGAGCTCTTTTCTAAACAAGTGCATAACTCTTGCTTGCTAATAATCAAAAGAGACCGTGACCAGCCAAGTATAGCTCATGTTGGGAGTTTGTCCGTCAAAATGGACAGATAAGATGCTTCTTGTACACAAGATGTGCAAGGGAGTAAATGGGAGAGCATGTTCAAAACAGACCTGGGAACATCTGGTCTCCCTTTGTGATAAGAGAGTGATTGAAGGAGTACATGAGCTGGTATCAGCCCCGGCTGCATAGTCTGGTCTCCTGTTTGTAACCCATAAATAGTGCTTCTTGCTAATAAACTTTGTCTTAGCTTCTCTCAAGAGCTGAGTCTGTGCCTTTCAGCCCGCCGCACCCGAGAGTGCTGAAGGAATTAGTGGATGTGCTCACCAAGCCACCCTTCATAATTTATCAGCAGTCCTCACTAACCAGGGAGGTCCCAATGGACTGGAGATTAGCAAATGTGATGCCCATCTACAAGAAGGGCTGTAAGGAGTATCTGGAGAACTATAGACCTGTCAGTTTGACCTCGGTGCCGGGGAAGGTCATGGAACAAATCATCTCAAGTACCATTATATTCCATTTACAGGATAACCAGATGATCAGGTCCAGTCAACACGAGTTCATGAAAAGCAGGTCCTGCTTAATGAACCTGATCTCCTCCTGTGACAAGGTGACTTGCTTGGTGGACGAGAGAAAGGCTGTGGATGTCATTTACCTGGACTTTAGTAAAGCCTTTGATACTGTTCCCCATAGCATCCTCATGAAGAAACTGTCTGTCCAAGACTTGCACTCTGCTGAGTCAAACACTGTCTGGATAGCCAGGCCCAGAGAGGGGTGGTGAATAGAGTTAAATCTAGTTGCAATCAGTCACAAGTGGTGTTCCCCAGGGCTCAGTGTTGAGGCCACTCTTGTTTAATATCTTCATCAATGAACTCAAAAGGGGATTGAGAGAACCCTCAGTAATCTTGCAGATGACACCAAACTAGGTGGGAGTGTTGATCTGCTTGAGGGTAGGAAGGCTCTTCAGAGGGACTTGGATAGGTCAGATCGATGGGATGAGGCCAATTGTATGAGCTTTAACAAGGCCAAGTGCTGGGTCCTGCACTTGGAACAACCCCATGCAATGCTACGGGCTTGGGAAAGTGTGGTTGGAAATCTGCCCGGCAGAGAAGGACCTGGGGGTGTTGGTTGACAACCAACTGAACATGAGCCAGCAGCGTGCCCAGGTGGCCAAGAAGGCCAATGGCATCCTGGCTTGTATCAGGAACAGTGTAGCCAGCAGGACTAGGGAAGTGATTGTCCCCTTGTACTTGGCACTGGTGATGCTGCACCTTGAGTACTCTGTTCAGTTTTGGGCATCACAGCATAATAAAGACATTGAGGTGCTGGAGTAGGTCCATAGAAGGGCAGCGAAGCTAGTGAAGGGTCTCAAGAATAAGTCTTATGAGGAGAGGCTGAGGGACTTGGGGTTGTTTAATCTGAAGAGAAGGAGGCTGAGGAGAGACCTTATCACTCTTTACAACTACCTGAAATGAGGTTGTAGAGAAATGAGTGACAGTCTCTTCTCACAAGTTACAACAGATAGATGAAGAGGAAATGGCTTCAAGTTATGCCAGGGGAGGTTTAGGTTAGACATTAGGAAAAAACTTCTACATGGAGAGGGTTATCAAAGACTGGAACAGGCTGTAGCAAACTTCTAGTGTGAAATGAAATGTAGGAGAGGGACATAAAGAGCTGATAAGGTTAGACAGAAACCAGATGTCTCAAACAGTCTTGGTGCACCACAGTTGTGGAGACCTCTAATAAGACGTGGGTGAGGGAAGGAGCCTTGTGAAGGCAGGACGGCCTTGCCTCAGCCCCATCCCCCACAGACAGTTGACCAGTGAACAGCCTTTTGCATCATTATTGGCAAAATGCATATAACAGGTGATGCCCACGCATATGCCAATAAAGATAATCATGAACATGTTTCCCATTAAGTGAACATGCATGCCATGAAGTGTCTTACTCCTCCCCATACATATGATATGTCGTTATGTAGATCAGCCTGGGGAGGACCCAAGAAAAGTTGATGTGAATTGAGGAGGGGCAAGGATAACATAGAAGAAGAAAAGAAGAAGAAGATTACAGATGCATCCTTGAACCCTCATTGGCAGGACCACTGCAGGAACCCAGACTAGGAATCGCTCTCTTTCTCCCCTCGCCTTTCTCGTTAAGTAACACAAGTCATATCATACCGCTTGTTTAGTTTATACTTAGAATTTCTTTCTTGTTATCATTAAGTATTATACAGCTTGTTATAATTTGTTATATGTCTAGGCCTTTTCCTTCTTATGTTAAGTAACGCAAGGCATAACATATGGCTTGCTGTAGTATGTTGTATACCCAGTCTTTTCCTGGTTATCATTTAGTCCTGTTATATTGCTTACCCTAATGTGTCATGTACTTAATTATTGTGAGTCCAATATAGACACTGTGGGAAATTAATAAAAGTTGGTGTACGGACCTTGAGACTTAGTCTCATTGTTGTCTAATCTGTTGGGGATTTATGAATCTAAATCACTTGTCTCCCTCTTCTGAGCAGGACATGATACAGGCTGCCCAGGGAAGTGGTTGAATTGCCATCCTTGAATGTATTTAAAAGCCATCTAGATATGGTGCTCAGGGACACGGTTTAGAAAGCCTGGCAGAGTTACATAATGGTTGGACTTTGTCCTGGATTTAGTTCTGTTCAGTGATTTTTACTTTCCAGTTTAGTGTCTTCTAAGAGGCTGCACGTTCTGAAGTCAGCAGCATGTTTTTGCAGACAATGCCTGCTACTGGCAGTGATAACACCTGATGTTACAGTCACTGCCTGGGACTGGGATGCAGAAAGGCTCTTGCTGATATTTATTCCTACAGTGCCCAAGGCCACTGCTGGCTCTTGTGTGCCACGCTGGGGGTGCCGGGTAGTAAGAGGGGGCACAAGGAAGTAAAAGGTTGCACCTCCGGGGGGTAATAGACAGGACAGGTGACCAATGAGAGTATTCCATTCCATATACATCATATTTGGTATAAATTGAGTGATCATGAGAGTTTCGACCCTTTTGTCCCTTTTTCCTTCTTTGCTCCCTTTTCTGCAATGGCCGGTGTCCAGGGAGGACTCCATCTGACCTCCTGCTTTTGATCCTGAGTTCCCGAATCCATCTCCCTGTATCCAGCTCCCGCCAATGCTAAGCCTGGGGATTCCCCAGTGCCTCCTGCTCTGCAGCATCAATGGTGACTGTTATTGGGGGAGAGAGTCGGGTTCAATATCAGGCTAATTAGATATAGTTGTATATAGTTGTATATAGTTCTTTATTTTTATCATTTCACTATTATTTCCATTATTGTTTCATTAAAGCTGTTCTAGTTTTTCTTCTCTAACCCATAAGTCTCTCTGCCTCATTCCCTTTTCCTTCCTGTTTGGGGGGGTGAAGAGGGGGTTAGAGAGCATCTATCTGCATTTAGTGGCTGGCCCAGCCCTAACCCATGACAGACTTGATGATAGAATCATAGAATGCATTGGGCTGGAAGGGCCCTTTAAAGGTCATCTCGTCCAACCCCCCCTGCAGTGAGCAGAGACATCTTTAATTAGATCGGGTTGCTCAGAGCCCCATCAAGCCTGACCTTGAATGCCTCCCAGGATGGAGCCTCTACCACCTCTCTGGGCAACCTGTGCCAGTGTTTCACCACCTTCACTGTAAAGAATTTTTTCCTGATATCTAATCTAAAACTACTCTGCTCTAGTTTAAAACCATTGCCTCTCATCCTGTCACTATACATCCTTGTGAACAGCCCCTCCCCAGTTTTCCTGTAGGGCCCCTTCAGGTACTGGAAGAACACTATAAGGTCTCCCCAGAGCCTTCTCTTCTCCAGACTGTCCTCGTAGCAGAAGTGCTCCAGCCCTTTGATCATTTCTGTGGCCCTCCTCTGGGCCCACTCCAACATGTCCACATCCTTCTTGTGCTGAGGACTCCAGAGCTGGATGCAGCACTACAGATGAAGTCTCACCAGAGTGAAGTAAATGGGCAGAATAACTTCCCTTAACCTGCTGGCCACAATTCTTTTGATGCAGCCCAGAATATGATTGGCCTTTTGGGCTGCAAGCACATAATGCCGGCTCGTGTCTAGCTTTTCATCCACAAGTACCCTCAATCCCTTCATCCCTCAGCCTGCACTGATACTGAGGATTGCCCCGACCAAGGTACAGGACCTTGCACTTAGCCTTGTTGAACCTCATGAGGTTCACATGGGCCCACTTCTCAAGCTTGTCCAAGTCCCTCTGGATGGTAGCCCATCTCTCAGGCATGTCAACTGCACCACTCAGCTTGGTGTCGTCAATACTAAATACTAAAGCAATATCTTGCAACACATTCCCTCAATGATAAATTCATTTTTTACTTCACCACTTACTATCACTGCCAATATACCAGTTCCAAAAGTCATTTACAAAACAGATATGAAGCATGTGGCAGTGTGTTTCCTTTGGTCCATGTCTTTTCTTACTGTTCTGGTTTTGGCAGGGACAGAGTTAATTTCCTTCTTAGTAGCTCGTACAATGTTATGTTTTAAATTTAGTATGAGAAGAATGTTAATAACACACTGATGTTTTAGTTGCTGCTAAGTAATGCTCATACTAAGTCAAGGATTTTTCAGTTTCCCATGCTCTGCAAGTGAGCAGGTGCAGTTGGGAGAGAGCATGGCCAGGATAGCTGGCCCAAACTAGCCAAAGGAATATTCCATACCACAGGACATCATGCACAGTACATAAAGTGGGAGGGGTTGGCCAGGAGGTACTAACCATAACTCAGGGATTTGGCATTGGTCAGTGGGTGGTGAGTATATGTATTGTGCATCACTTGTTTTGTATATTCTATTATTATTATTTTCCGTTCTTCTTCTGTCATATTAAACTGTCTTTATCTCAACTCACAAGTTTTACCTTTTTTTTTCCCCCAATTCTCTCCCCCGTCCTTATGGGGGAGGGCGAGGAGAGTGAGCAAGCAGCTATGTGGTTCTTAATTCACGTTGGAGAAGAGAGTGTGAAGCTTGTCTCCCGTGAGAGGGATCCCACAGTGGCCCTTGGGAAGAGTGAAGAGTCCTCCCCCGGAATGAAGAAGGAGCGGTGAAATCAACGTCGGATGAACTGACTGTAACCCCCATTCCCTGTCCCCTTGCACCGCTCGGGGGGAAGAGATGGAGAAACCGGGATTGATGTTGAGCCCGGGAAGAAGGAAGGGATGGGGGGAAGGTGTTCTGTTTTTAAGATCTGTTTGCTTTTTTTCTTATTTCTCACTACTCCTCTCTGATTGGTTCTCTTAATAAACATAATTAATTTCCAGTCTAGACTTTTTTCTTCTTGGGACCCAGCTGTCATCCGGAAGACGCGGGTTCTGTATTAGCATATTCTCTTGTATCTTTGAATATATTTGTATACTTGTATAATATCTGTATATAGTTTAACAGTGTTATTGTTACTATTATTTTTCTTTTTCATTATACTCGTTCAAGTTTTTTTCAACCTCGAAGTCTCTCTCCCTGGTTCCCTTGTTATCCTCCCCTGGGAGGGTGGTGGTGGGGATCACAGAGAGCGTCTGTCAAAGTTTAGTGGCTGGCCCAGCCTTAAACTTTAAATAAGTATACAAACGTATATCTGTATATATAGAGTCCCAAGGACAGTCCAAAAAAAAAAACCAACCCAAATACCAGAAAAGGAACTGTGCTGCTCCCACCCAAGGAGGGAGGGGAAAGACAACAGGTTCTGACAAATAGCGCTCCTCTGCAGTGTGAAAACAGGCAGCTGGAACACCAGTAGCACAAGGAGAGACAACAAACGACCAACAACAATTCTTCCAGCACAGCAGACACAAAATGCTCTATGGCTCTTCTTAGGGGTCTCTCTGTACTGAGCACTATAGAAAGGAATACCGTGATTGGTCCATTTGGGTCACCTGACCCATCCTCGCCTCCCCATAGGCACAACTGCCCCTCCTCCTCCATTGTGATTGCCACATGATCTAGGCAGCCCCAAAAAACTTTTATCCTGGTACTCTCAAACCAGGGCATCTGTATAAGAAGAGATCAGGGGCTGTTCCTGTGCCAGACAGAGGTGGCTTCAGCCAGCTCCAAAATGGACCCAGCACTAGCCAAACCTGAGGTAATCAGCAATGTTGTCAGCATCTCTGTGATAACATATTTAAGAAAGGGTGAAAAAATGCTGTGCAGCAGCTGTGAAAGGACTGAGAAAATATGTGAGAGAAACAGCCTTGCAAATACTAAGGTCACTGGGGAAGGAGGCGCTTCAGGCACCTGAGGGGAGATTCCCCTGCAGCCTGTGGAGAAAACTGTAGTGAAGCAAGTTGTTCCCCTGCAGCCCATGGAGAGGGTCATGCTGGAGCAGGTGGATATGCCCTAAAGGAAGCTGCAGTCTGTGGAGAGCCCCCACGGGAGCACATTCCTGGAAGGAACTGCAACCTGTGGTGAGGAGCCCGTGCTGGAGCACTCTGTTCCTGATGAACTGTACCCCACAGAAAGGACCTATGTTGGAACAGTTCTTGAAGGACTGTATCCCATGGGAGGGACTCCATGCTAGAGCAATGGAAGAGTGCAAGAAGGAAGTAGTAGCAGAGATGAAGTATTACAAACTGACTGCAACCCCTTTTCCCCATCCCCCCATGCCACTTGGGGTGGGGAGGAGGTAGAGAAGTCAGGAATGAAGGAGTGAAGGTAAACCTGGGAATGAGTGGTGTTTAAGGGTGGGTTTTATTTATTTATAAAGTTTTGGGGTTTGTTTCCTCACTGTCTTACTCTATTTTTAGTTAGCAGTAAATTGATCTTCCTTAAGTAGTCTGTTTTGCCCATGACTGTAATTGGCAAGTAATCTCCTTGTTCTTCTCTTGATCCATGAGCTTTTCTACCTTATTTTCTCCCCCTGTCCTGTTGAGGAGAGGGAGTGAGAGAGTAGCTAGGTGGGGATGTGGCAGACAGCCAAGCTTAACCTACCACGGTATCTATAATGAAGGTGACTGTCACATAACTAAGAAACTTATGTGCTGTAGCACTGGGTTCAATCCAAGAAGTTCATAAATAAAAGCAATATAGGAATTTTGGAATATCAGTCCCTGGCAGCTTCTCTTCAAACTGATGTTTACCTAAAGCATATTCCACTTTCTAAAGGTTGTTATCTTTCTAAAAACCAAGATTTTTTTTCCACAAGATTTGCTCTTCTGCTCCCTGCCTTTTTCTTCCTTCAGCTTTTCTCCATTAATTGCTGTCCCTTTCACACCAGGGCTATTGGAGGAGCTGAGCTGGGCTTTTCCCCATAAGATTCAGGAAGCCCATAGGATGCGGGAGGACAGGTCATGCCCTAATGCAGCAGCCTTGCCCAGGGCATCTGGTCCCACTCTCGCTCCCTGATGGTGGCAGGCAGCCTGCTCACACACCTCTGGCTGTGCTATTTTAGATTCTCAGCCAGATTTATGGTGCTACCAACATAGGGTTCACAGGGGACCCCCTTCCACCTGAAGTGTGGATAGTTATAATAATATATATATAATAAGCCATGTTGCTGCGAACGATTTCCACAGGGTTCATCCAAGCAGCTCCCTTGAGCCCCGCCTCTCCCTCCCCCCTGCTCACCCACAGCTTGCCTGTGTGCACTCGTAGTGGGGTTTTAAGTGGGAGGACTTCCTGTAGACCTTGCCACAGCCGCTGTAGAATCATAGAATGGCCTGGGCTGGAAGGGACCTCAGAGATCATTTTAATCCAACCTCCCCGTTGTGAGCAGGGACGCCACCTCTCGACTAGGTCAGGCAACACACATGAGAACCGAATGGGAATCGAACCTGCGACCTTGGTGTTTCAAGCACCACGCTCAACCCACTGAGCTAAACCGGTAGGGGCAGTTATGCTGCTTCTCAGTCTCCAACTTCCCCTTGGGGGGCATGGCATCGTGCAGGTGGGGGAACTGCCCAGGCACCAAGTTGCGTGCCAGGCTTAACCCTGGCTCTGTGGTTGCGTCCCTGTCAGAGCCCACATCCTCATCCAGGCTCTCCACGTTGCTATTACTGCAGATGGAGGAAGTAGGCAGGGGCTGGTATTTGTTCAGCTCCAGGAGGCTCTTGGCAATGATCACCAAGGTGCAGTAGTCCTTCCAAGCATCACAGGGGTCACACAGCTCCTTTCCCACTTGCTCCTCACCTGGCATTTTCAGCTGTGCTGCTTCAGGCACAGCAGAGTGATTGGAGATGGACACCAGACACTGGGCAGCCACGAAGTCCATGTAGGCGATGGCTGACATGGTATGGGAGCAGCCCCACTGCCACCATGCACAGTCCCACTGCCAGCTGTACTTTGTCAAGTCCCTGAGCAGTGTGGGGCACCTCAATACACTTCCTTGGGGCCTGCAGCACTGTTACACTAGGTGCTGCAGGATCAGTCCAGCACTGGGCAGTGTGCCACTGGAACACAGCTGACAGAGCTGATCGCGAGTAGTTCACTGAGGTATGTTTAATAAAAGAAAACGTGAAGGGGAAAAAAATTTCAAATTGCCCCTAGGGCTCATCTTTCACCCCACTTCCCTCCCTCCCCCAAGGCAATATTCAGCAGACAGAGGACAGTGCTGAGGAACAGTGCTGCACCGCCCCCATGATCGGCCTGGGTCTAGCGACAGTGGCCATCGCTGAGGCGCGGATGCTAATAGAGAGTAAACTGCTGGCTGCCCCGCGCACTCCGGCTCAGGAACGGCCTCACTGAATCCCATCACGTTAGGTTTGGAGCCCCCCCCCATCAGCTAACATACAGCACAAGTCAACTCTGTTTACCTTGTTGCTTCTTTCACTCAGATGAGCCTTTTTGCATGGAGGGTGTGTCCACCAGGTGGCAGACCCACCAATCTCTGCGTTCTTTCCCAGACTGCGTGCTATTCTGGGTGCTTTGGCGCGCCCGTTTAAAAGGGTCGATGATGGGAGGGGAGTGAAAGGAGGGGGATCTACGTTTCTCTCGTGGCTCCCTCTTTGCAGCCTCTCCGAGGCTCGATTCGCACCACTGACCTCCTATGTGAGGGGTGTGCGGTCCTGCTGGCAGGCTGCAGAGGGCCACCAGGGCAGTCGGCACTGCCGGTGAGAAGGTTAAGCATCTCATTAGAAGTCCTACAGTCCCAGTAACCAGCCGGCTAATGAAAAGTGAGCTGGCTGATGTCACTGGCAAGGGCTCAGCTAATCAGAGCAAGGTTCTGAAGGGTGTGCAACACTTGTAAACCCTGTGGGCCGGCCAAGGCCCTGCTGGCCAAGAGACTCACTCAGGTGCTCCAAAACCTCCAGCCGACTCTTTTGTAAAATTAACAGGCTTTCTCTCCATCCAATACAAGAAAGCACAAGTTTAGGGCAATGTAAAATTACTTAACGAGTAATTTTTGTATACATTCATATACATTTTTTTAGTCGACTTCCTGACTTTCCATCTGGAGGAATCTCATCGAGTCTCATTTCTCCCTGCCAGGAAAAAAAGCAGCTATGACACAGGCAGCTCAATATCTCCTCAAAGAAACAGGATCAGCACAAGTTTTCTCAATCAACCTGCTGCTGTACACACATTCCCCCACAGAGAGCTGCAAGAGACTGCTCAGGACATTGTGCAGTAGATATGAAGTAAAAACAGGTCCACAGTGCATGAGCCATTCCCTGGCACCCTATGATATACCTAAATCTTATGTAAAGGATCAAAAGTCATACTTATCATCCCTGGGAGTGAGGGGAAGGTCTTAAGTCGATTGCCAATATAATAGGGTTGGGCAGAGTGGACTACTTCCTCTGTTACAGAGGGGATAAAAAAAACTAAACAACCTCAATAGTCTCTATAAGTCTGTTGTGGGGAAAGTTTCTTCCTGAATGAATTGTTGGTAACTGATTCAACCCAAAGCACATGGGAAAAGCTACAAATCAGGTATCTGAGTAATATTTTAATGCACTTTTGCATCCTATCTTACAGCTCTCTTCTAGTCCTGTGCTTTGCAGGAATAAAAGAAACTTCCCTCCCACCAATGTCATTTTCACATATCTCCCTTTCAAAACCTCCAAGCCCAAGAAGTCAAGTCAAGAAACAATGCAGGAAAAAAGGTACTTCTTGGGCCCTGCAAACAATCATAAAAAAAAGAAGTAAAAGAGTCTAGGATTTCAGTATAGATTCAGTGCAAGAAACAGGAATTCAGTTTCCTTTCAAAACCCCTTAAAGAAATTAAAACACTTGGTAGCATGACTTATTTTAGAGATATGTAAGAAAGCCAGTGATAAAATAGTATGCCTTTACATATATGCATATTTGTAATACCTGTTTTGAAGGTCAGAGCATCATCCAGTGAAATATGAGCTGAGAGTACTCCTTGACACTGAGAACTCAGCAGTCATTGTCCAGTCTCAATCTGTCTAGTCATGCAGTTAACTTCATCTTGTTTTTTTTATAGTTGTCAAACTGCTCGAGTGTCTTGAGGGAATCTGAAGAACTCAACAGATAACAAAGCAAATCAAGGGTTGCTTACTGGGATTTTCAGGACTCAGACATTAAACTAGTCTTTTCTGTTTGTGAGACTCTGCATGACATTAAAGTTATCACCTGCCTTTGCTACTGTGCAATGAGCAGCTCTGACTCTGACTCAGCTGCTTTCTCCCTCTTCCTCAACAGCACAGGGGGAGAAAATAGGATAAAGAAGCTTGTAGGTTGAGATAAAGACTGGAAGATTGCTTACCAGATGCTGTCACAGGCAAAACAGACATGGCTTGGGGGAAATTAATTTATTGCCAGCTAAAATATATTTGGATAGTGAAAAACAAACCCAAAGAATTTAAAACACCACCTTCCCTCCACTCTCCCTTTTCCAGGCTCAACTTCATTCCCAAATCCTCTACCCACGCCATGGTGCAGGGGGGATGAGGGGTGGAGGAAAATGGCTGGTACATAACAATTTGCTGCTGCTCCTTCCTTCCCACACTTTTCCCCTGCTCCAGTGTGGGTCCTCTCCATGGGCTGTGGTCCAGCCAGGAAAAATCTGCTCCAGCGAGGATTCTGTTTCCTCTTAAGGCTGTTATTTTAGGTTTTCTGCTGGCTCAGAAAAATAACTCCATATTAATTTATACTGTTCAGGGAGGGAAGTGTTAATAAGCAAAAAAAGAATTTTTAAAAATCTCTTAGCTTGTTTTGGTTTTAAGCTAACTCTTGGTATCTAGTTTAAAGGCTAGAAAATAATCTCTAATAAATTCTGTAATGAGGAAGCATGCCGAGCTTTTTTAAAAAAAAAATCAGTATGCCTCCAAAAATACATTCTCTTTTAAAGAAAAAATTATGTATTTTATTTTGATATATGTAATAGTCCAAAGCTCTGATACTCCAAACTGACTAGGTCCAAACATCACTTACTAAGTGATTTTAGTAGAATTTGATACTTTGAGACAGTTTCAAAATTACCATAATGTATTGGGTTGGCCTGGCAGGATTTTGGCAGCTGGGGGGGGGGGAGGAGCTGCAGGGTGGCTTCTGCAAGAAGCTGCTAGAAGCTCCCCGAGTTTGATAGAGCCAATGCCAGCCGGCTCCAAAGAGGGACCCGAGCTGGCCAAGGCTGAGTCTATCAGTAAAGTGATAGCAGAGGAACGCCTCTGTGAAAAACATATTTAAGAAATGGGGGGAAAAGAACTGCACCACAACAGCTGGCAGAGAGATGGAGGAGTGAGAATCTGTGAAGACACCAAGGTCAGTGAAGAAGGAGGGGGGGAGGATGTGCTCCAGGCGCCAGATCAGAGTCCCCTGGGTCGTGGTGAAGACCATGGCGAAGCGGGTTGTCCCTCTGCAGCCCATGGGGGTGGGATGTAGATGTCCACCATGGGGCAGAGGACCCCACGCCGAGTGGGTGGATGCCTCAAGGGGGCTGTAGTTGTAAGAAATATGTGTACAAGTTCTGTGAAAGAGGAGAAATCATGATGGGAGCAGAGAATTTTAAAAATGTTTTTTATTTGCAACACCAGAAGTTTTTCTTCACCACAATACATAAGCATCTGGCAAGAATGCTTGAAGAGACTTGCAGTCTACATGAGCACTGAAGTTTTTGTGCTCCAAAAGCCTCTTCATGTAAACGACCTTAGTGGGGCTGTGACTGAGAAGCCTTTGCTTCAAACAACAAATGAGTGTATAAAGGCATACAGGAGTCAATCATTTTACTTCAAAATTTGTTCAGTTGTTCCCCGTGCTCTTTTACAGAGTGCAGAAGTTTCTTCTCTGCTAGTGCCTTCCCATTAAAGATAAAATATAGAAATCCTTTTTGCTCGTGTATTAACATTTGCTAATGCTTTTGTTGCAGTTTTCAAAGGGAAAGGTTGCAAAAACAACAAAACTTATCTACACGTAGATAAGCAGGCACTTCTTTATTGCAGTGCTGGGAAGCATGGAAACCACCTAATGCTTCGGATATATCACAAAAATTCAGCCTATTTATACACCTTTTATGCAAAATTATGATCTTTAACATATTTTAACATAAACATGCATACAATGCCTGCTATTAATTTTGACCTTTATATTGATTGGTTCAGCTCCTATTAATATTCATATATTTTATTTCCATACAATTGTTGGTTGTTGCGGTTTGATCACAAAGCACACAAGAGACAGGGAGGCATGCCTACGTATATTGATCTGTCTAAGTGAAATATGCTGGTATTATTAAGGTGCAGGTGCAATGCTACAGATCTGGCTTTGCCAAGTACGAAACATTCCCTGCCAGTTTTGCAACTCGTACCAGCTCTAGCTCCAGCCATTTTCATAAGGCCTGCATCTGTGATTTCTTAGCATAAGTGAGGTTTTGTGTATTCCTTATCCTTATCAACAAACTAATTTAATTAAGATAGTGATTAGTATTCATTAAACAATTAGCTCTTTAATACTTAAATTTGATTACAACTTTTCCCCCCTTCGAAAGTATTGGTAATCATATTCCAATACTTTCACTTAACTAACTTAGACATTTGTTACCTCAATAGATTCAAACCCAGAACTGTCATATGATGGTGGGTTATGTGGTGGTGGATCATGTTGTCTTGAAAATGCTGTCGCAATTCTTTGAGTCCAATTAGTTCCCCTTTCGAATTCTTTCTTCATACAACAGTATGCGATTAAGATCATAAGAAACACTATAATCAATAGCAGCAGTGTTTCAATTAGTGATCTTACCCAAGATTTTAAGTTCAGGCCCAATCCCTCAAAAACTTTATCAATCCAGTTTGTCTGCATATCTTCTCTAATTTTCTGTGTGTCCTTTTCTATTTGTCTCAATTGGTCCAAATCATGTTCTACATCTGCAGTAACATTTGGAATGTGTACACAACAATGATCTATTTTATCTTTCAGGAATCCACACACTCCATGTTCCTTTAATAATAACATATCCAGGGTCATTTTCTCTTTTCAAAGTTCGATTTGTCTAGACTTGGGCTTGGGTTTGTAACAATCCAATTTCTTTCAATACACCCACCACCATATGCTGCAAGATAAACAGAAAAACAAACTTAATCATATTTCAAAGTTAATTTCAGAGTCTCCGGGTCCCCGGTTGCTTTCTTCACTCGAGTGTAGTGGATCCACGCGTCTGATTCAGCAATCTTGATTGCAGTGAAGGTGGTCAACAACACTTGGTACAGTCCTTTCCATCTTTCTTTCAAAGGCTCTTCATTCCAAACCTTCACACATACATAGTCTCCTGGTTGTATCTCATGGACTGGATTTTCCAGAGTCAAAGGTTGGTTCCACACCACTCTCCATCATCTTTGCCAAGTCTTGGGAGATGGGAGAGGTGCCTGAGGACCGGAGGAAAGCGAATGTCACTCCAGTCTTCAAAAAGGGCAAGAAGGAGGACCCGGGAAACTATAGACCGGTCAGCCTCACCACCATCCCTGGGAAAGTGATGGAACGACTTATCCTTGGTGCCATCTCAAGGCATATCAAGGATAAGAGGGTCATTAGAGACAGTCAACATGGCCTCACCAAGGGGAAGTCGTGCTTGACTAACCTCATAGCCTTTTACGAGGACATAACAAGGTGGATGGATGATGGCAGAGCGGTGGATGTGGTCTACCTTGACTTCAGTAAAGCATTTGACACAGTCTCCCACAGCATCCTTGCTGCTAAACTGAGAAAGTGTGGTCTAGACTCTCGGGTAGTGAGGTGGACTGTGAACTGGCTAAGGGGAAGAAGCCAGAGAGTTGTGGTCAATGGGGCGGAGTCTGGTTGGAGGCCTGTATCCAGTGGAGTCCCTCAAGGGTCGGTACTGGGACCAGTATTATTCAATATATTCATCGATGACTTGGATGAGGGACTAGAGAGTACTATCAGCAAGTTTGCTGATGACACCAAGCTGGGAGGAGTGGCTGACACGCCAGAAGGCTGTGCTGCCATCCAGCGAGACCTGGACAGGCTGGAGGGTTGGGCGGGGAAAAATTTAATGAAATATAACAAGGGTAAGTGTAGAGTCTTGCACCTGGGTAGGAACAACCCCAGGTTCCAGTATAAGTTGGGGAATGACTTATTAGAGAGCAGTGTAGGGGAAAGGGACCTGGGAGTCTTGGTGGACAGCAGGATGACCATGAGCCAGCACTGTGCCCTTGTGACCAGGAAGGCCAATGGCATCCTGGGGTGTATTAGAAGGGGGGTGGTTAGTAGGTCAAGAGAGGTTCTCCTTCCCCTCTACTCTGCCCTGGTGAGACCCCATCTGGAATATTGTGTCCAGTTCTGGGCCCCTCAGTTCAAGAAAGACAGGGAACTGCTGGAGAGAGTCCAGCACAGGACAACTAGGATGATTAAGGGAGTGGAGCATCTCCCTTATGAGGAAAGACTGAGGGAGCTGGGGCTCTTTAGTTTGGAGAAGAGGAGACTGAGGGGTGACCTCATTAATGTTTACAAATATATAAAGGGTGAGTGTCATGAGGATGGAGCCAGGCTCTTCTCGGTGACAACCAATGATAGGACAAGGGGCAATGGGCTGATGCTGGAACATAAGAGGTTCCACTTAAACTCGAGAAGAAACTTCTTCTCAGTGAGGATGACGGAGCACTGGAACAGGCTGCCCAGGGAGGTTGTGGAGTCTCCTTCTCTGGAGACATTCAAGACCTGCCTGGACATGTTCCTATGTAGCATTATCTAGGCGTTCCTGCTCTGGCAGGGGGATTGGACTTGATGATCTTTCGAGGTCCCTTCCAATCCCTAACATTCTGTGATTCTGTGATTCTGTACTTTGGAGCCTGGCTACGGTTTTTCCAAGAGAAAGCAAATAGTTATCGATGTCTTGTTTCCCTGATACATGCGTATGTGGATCAGGTTCAGGACTTTCATATGGTTTTCCATACATTATTTCATATGGACTTACTGACATTCCACTTTGAGGTTTTACTCTTATTCGGTCCCCATGTGTTGCCTGATCTAGTTGAGAGGCATCCCTGCCCATGACAGGGAGGTTGGATTAAATGATCTCTGAGGTCCCTTCCAGCCTAGGCCATTCTATGATTCTATGATTGTGTTTGTAACAACGCAAGTGGGAGGGCCTGAGGCCATTGCAGCTTGGCTTCCTGACAGATTTTACGAACTTGTCTCTTTAAAGTTTGGTTCATTCTTTCTACCTTTCCACTAGATTGTGGCCTTCAGGGGGCATGCAAGTCCCAAGAGATTCCCAGGACTTTGCTTACCTCCTGTACTACCGTGGCCACAAAATGTGGTCCTCTGTCTGATGATATTCCAAAAGGAACCCCAAATCTAGGAATAATTTCCTGCAGGAGACATTTCACAGTTTCTTTAGCTTGACTGATGCAACAGGGAAAGCCTTCTGGCCATCCAGAAAAAGTGTCAACCCCAACTACTATGTATTTATACCCTCTACACCTAGGTAGCTCTGTAAAGTCAGTCTGCCAGTGATCTCCTGGTTCTGCTCCTGTTTTTATTTTGCCCATTTGAACTTTCTTTAGGACTACTGGATTATTCTTTAAACAAATTTCACATTTTGCTATGACCGATTTAGCCATTTCTAACATCCGTACTGGTACTACACTCCTTTTTAGGAGTTGTACAATGGTTTCCGCACCCCAGCGACACTCCCGATGTTTTATCTGCAAAATTTCTCTCATAAGTAAAGGGGGTATTATTACCTGTCCCGTGACTGTTGTCCACCACCCTTCTGAATTTTTCTTTGCATTCAATAATCGTGCCAACTTTTCATCTTCACCTGAATATTTTGGTGTCTCTTTAGGAAGCATGACAGTTCTAGTGGGGATAATTGCCATCTGAGATGCTATTACTTGTTGTTGTGCCACTCTCCTAGCAGTAATATCTGCTAATCTATTTCCTTCAGCTATCTTTGTGTTTCCTGCTTGATGTGCTTTACAGTGCATGATTGCTACTTGAATTGGTCCTTGTACTGCCAATAATAATTGCAATATTTCCTTTTGATGCTTAATATTTGTTCCTTGGGAGGATAATAATCCTCTTTCTTTCCATAGGGCACCATGGACATGAACTACTCCAAAAGCATATTTAGAATCAGTCCCTATTTTAACTCTTTTTCCTTTACTCAATTCCAGTGCCCGTGTTAATGCAATTAATTCTGCCTTCTGCGCAGGTGTTGCACAAGGCAATGCACTGGCTTCTATTACCGTAGTTTCAGTCGTTACTGCATATCCAGCGTGGCGGGTTCCATTCAGGACGAAGCTGGAGCCATCTGTGAACAATTCCCAATCAGATTCTTCAAGAGGGACATCTTTTAAGTCTCGCCGACTGGAATACATGTGTTCAATAGTTGTGATGCAGTCATGTTCCAGTTGTTGTTCTTCCTGTGAAGTGCTCAAAAACACTGCTGGATTCACAAGGTTAGTTGTTTTTAAAATCACATCATCTTGCTCAGTAAGGATCACTTGATACTTCATCATTCTACTAGGGGATAGCCAATGCCCCCCCTTTTGTTCTAAGACTGTCATTACCATATGTTGAACACAGACTGTTATGGTCTTTCCCAGGGTCAGTTTTCTGGCTTCTTGTATTAATGTTACAGTAGCTGCTACTGCTCTGTTTTGGTTTAGCCTGGCCGGATTTTGGCGGCGGGGGGGAAGCTGCAGGGTGGCTTCTTTAAGAAGCTCCTAGAAGCTCCCCAAGTTTGATAGAGTCAATGCCAGCCGGCTCCAAAGAGGGACCCGCCGCTGGCCAAGGCTGAGCCTATCAGTAAGGTGATAGCAGAGGAACGCCTCTGTGAAAAAACATATTTAAGAATGGGGAAAAGAACTACGCCATAACAGCTGGCACAGAGATGGAGGAGTGAGAATCTGCAGACACCAAGGCCAGTGAAGAAGGAGGGGGGGAGGATGAGCTCCAGGCGCTGGAGCAGAGAAAGTCCCCCGGGTCCGTGGTGAAGACCATGGTGAAGCGGTTTGTCCCCCTGCAGCCCATGGGCGAGGTGCAGATGTCCACCGTGAGGATCACCGTGTAGATGTCCACCGAGGACGCCACGCCGTGTGGGTTGATGCCTGAAGGGGGCTGTAGTCCGTGGGAAGCCCGCATCAGAGCAAGTCGCTGCCAGAACCTGTAGCCCGTGGAAGAGAGGAATGCCCACGCTGGAGCAGGTTGGCCGGTGGGACTTTTGGGACATTGTGGGTGGCTCACGGTGGAGCAGTTTCCCCCGAAGGACTGCGCCTCAGACTCACGAGGGGTGGGCTGCCCCTCGTGAGGTGTCTCCCATTGGGCAGTTTGTGATGAATTGCCCTTCGTGGGACGACTCACGCCGGAGAAGAGAGCGTGAAGCTTGTCTCCCGTGAGAGGGACCCCACAATGGCCCTGGGGAAGAGTGAAGAGTCCTCCCCCGGAGTGAAGAAGCGGTGGAACCAATGTCGGATGAGCTGACCGCAACCCCCATTCCCTGTCCCCCTGCGCCACTCGGGGGGAGGAGGTGGAGAAACCGGGATTGATGTTAAGCTCGGGAAGAAGGGAGGGATGGGGGGAAGGTGTTCTGTTTGTTAAGATCTGTTTGCTCTTTCTTACTTCTCACTACTCCTCTCTGATTAGTTCTTTTAATAAATGTACCTAATTTCCCCAAAACTGAGTCTCTTTTGCCTAGGACAGTAAATGAGAGTGATCTCCCTGTCCTTATCTCGAACCCTGAACCCTTGGAAATATTTTCTCCCCCTGTTTAGCAGTGAAAGGGGGAGTGAGAGAGCAGCTGTGTGGGTACCTGGCGGCCGGCCAGGGTCAAACCACGACATGCTTGTAAGCAAGAGAGCCATCCCTTGCTTACTGAGTCCAATTGTTTGGAAAAGTACCCCACCAGCCTTTTCAACTACCTGTTTTCTGTGTCAGGACTCCCACAGCTAGGTGTTGTCTTTCATGGACGAACAATTGGAAGTCTTAAGTCCGGTAGTCCCAAGGCTGGTGCCGTCATCAGGGCTACTTTGAGTTTCTGGAAAGCCTCTTGTTGTTTTCCCCATACAAAAGGGGCAGATTTTGGGGCTTCATACAATGGCTTAGCTATTAGACCATAGTCCATGATCCAAAGCCTACACCACCCTGTCATTCCCAAAAATGCTCTTAGTTCATGTATATTCCAAGGTTCCAGAATAGCACAAATTGCTTCCTTTCAATCGGTTCCCAGTCTCCATTGTCCCTTTGAGATCTCAAAACCCAAATATATCACTACTTGACTCGCAATTTGAGCCTTTTTCTTCGACACCTTGTACCCATTTAATCCCAAGAAGTTTAAAAGTTCGATTGTTACCTGTATACAGGCTGATTCGTCTTCAGTGGCTGTCAGGATGTCATCTACATATTGTAGAAGCAGATGCTTTGGTCTTGGAGTCACAGTTTTCTCATTAGTCCAAATTTCCAGTTCTTTTGCTAGATGACTTCCAAAGATAGTTGGGCTATTTTTAAACCCTTGGGGTAGCTGTGTCCATGTCAGCTGCACTTTACGTCCTGTTTGTGGGCTTTCCCACTCAAAAGCAAATAATTTACGACTTTCTTGTTCCAATGGAATGCAAAAGAAAGCATCTTTTAAATCAAGCACTGTAAATCACTGATAATTCTCTTCTAGAGCTGTTAATAGCATATATGGGTTTGCTACAACTGGATGTATGTCTTTCACAATCTGATTTATAGGTCTTAAGTCCTGAACAAGTCTATATTCTCCATTCGGTTTCTTTACCAGTAAAATAGGCGTGTTATATTCTGATTCACATTCTTCTAAAATTTTATATTTCAAAAATCTATCAATTAATTTCTTAATTCCTTGTTTTGCTTCTGGTTTAATCAGATATTGTTTGACCCTGACTGGTTTAGCTCCTTCTTTCAATTCAACCTTTATTGGTTGTGCTAATTTAGATTTTCCTGGGATATCAGTCTCCCATACCACGGAGATTACTGCGTTCTCTACTTCTGGGGGTATTTCCTGTATCTTTGGTTTCTCTTTTATCATCAAAATTTCCCCTGTTTTTGACTCAGGTATTTTTGACAACAAGTCTCCATCCTCAAAAATAATTTGAGCATTTAATTTGGCCAATAAGTCTCTTCCCATTAAAGGTACGGGACATTCTGGGACATATAAAAATTCATGCACTATTTCTTTACTCCCAAATTGCAAATTTAGGAGTTGTAGGAATGGCCTATTTTCCTCTTTCCCTGTGACCCCCACTATCTCAGCAGTCCTTTTCTCCAGTTTTCCTACTGGTTCGTTTAACATAGAAGAAGTCGCACCTATATCCACCAGAAATGTAACTTCTTTTTCTCCCAGCTTTATTGTAACCAGAGGCTCATCTGAGTTCACCTCCGGTGTCAGTCATTGTGTATATTCTCCCAAAATCATCATATTAGCTGCCATTTGTTGATTAATTTTGGACATGCATTTTTTCCAATGTCCTTCTTCTTTGCAGTAGGCACACTGATTTATTTTGAGAGGGGTTTGATCAATTTGTCCCCTACTACCTCCTCTCATTCCTCCTCCCACCGTCCCTTGTCCTCGTCCCCGTCCCCACTTGGCAACTCCTGGTGTCCCTGTCATTATTGCAAGCAATTGTCTCTGTTTTCTCATTTCAGTCTCTTTGTCTCGATTATTGTAAACTTTCCAGGCTATTTCCAATAGTCTGTCCAAATTTTGCATTTCTGCTCCTTCCAATTTCTGAAGTTTCTTTCTAATATCCTCCTGGGATTGTCCTAAAAATATTATCGTGCCTTAGTCTCTTCAGCCTCTGGTTGCAAATTTATATATTTACGGATTGCTTCCTTTAATCTTTCTAAAAATGCAGTTGGGGATTCTTTCTTTTCCTGTCTAATATCATATAGTTTGGACCAATTTATGGTTTTGGGCATGGCATTTTGAACACCATACAGGATCCACTGCTGGTATCTTTTTAATCTTTCCATATGCTCGTCTCGGTTTGGATCCCACTGCGGATCCCCAGTAGGAAAATTCTGATCTATGGTGCCAGTAATAGTTCCAGCACATACATCCTCTTCCACATGCATCCTGGCAGTCCTTAAGACCATTTGTTTTTCAGTGGAATCCATAAGGGTGTCCAAAATCACTTGTATGTCATCCCAATCTAGATTCTGTGTTTTAATTATCATCCCCATTACTCTCTGCACTTTGCCAGGATCCTCTCTATAGGGACCGGCTGTCTCTTTCTAGATGATAAGGTCTGAGGGTGAAAAGGGTATTTTAACATATACTGGTCCCCATTGCCCCACTCCCTGCCTTAAGGGAGCTATTAACCTTTTCCCAGTTTGTGATCTTAACGGAGTTACCAAATGGGTACACTGTCTCGTTCTCCTGCTCACAGAGGGGGGAAGAATCCAATTTGAGTGATTCTTCCTCCATTCCGGTACTATCTGGCCCAAAACCTGACGCATTAGGTTCTGATGCTGACCTCCTGTTCAGAGAATCAGCACCACAGTCAGGTTCAACTTCAAAAGGGGGCAAGGAAGGAAGATGAGGGGGGGGGATAAATTGGAACAGGAGCTATAGGAGCTGATGGTGCTATATCTAATTTGAGCCCCATATAGTCTTGTTCCTTTTCTTTTTCTTTTAAAGCCAAATGCTTACGGCACATTTTGGTGGAGGCACAGGCTAAACAATTCTCCTGTACTTTCTTTTCTTTTACTTGTAGAGGCATTTCTTTGTTACAAGCCTGATCATTCATCTTACAATCTCCCTGTCATTCTGGCTTTTCTCGAAGGTAAAAGAATAAATCAACATACGGAAGCTCATCCCATTTCCCTTCCCTTCTACAAAACAACATTAATTGCAAAATAGTATTGTAATTCGAAGTCCCATTCAGAGGCCATTTCTCACCATCTTCTAAATCATATAATAACCATTCATGGTTACAATAATTAATAAGTAAATCTTTTTGAAAATCCGCCTTTAATTCCTTCCAGTGTGCTAGGAGACATCCCAGAGGTGAGGTTTTAGGGATGGACTCCTGATTTCTCCCGAATAACTTAGGAAGTTTCGACATTTTCCTCTTTTATCTCACAATCGTTTCGTCCTTATGCTTCGTTCGTCTCCGGCCGCTCCCCTCGCGGAGTGACAGAACCGCGGATCAAAGCTCCATACTCGCTTTGTGCGCAATTGAACGTCTCAATCTCACACTCATACAGTTTACAAAAACGCAGATTGCAATATAAACCAATAAGGTACGTTATTATACATATACTTTTCATGCATACACAGGCCCACTTTATACTAATACCAATACCAATGCAAAGACAAATGCCAGCCTTGTGATCATTTTCGCGTTCATCTTACAGGCGGCGCCTAGGCTTCCAAATCCCAGGAATTCCCTAGCCCAACCATGCGGAACTTTCGCTCTGTCTGACTGGCAGGCTCCTGGGCTTCCCAAGCCCAACCAAGCGGGGTCTCCGACACCGCGACTTACAGGTTAGTTCATCAGGATAGCCCCCTCAAATTTTAAAGAAGTGCGTTACCATCCAGAGAACGTTGCGAGGAGCTGTAAGAGTCGAAGGTGATATTTCTCCCTGAGAATTCCTCTGTGCTGGCTGGAGTTCGATCGGCGCTCAATCTCGTCCAGTCTCACTCGCAAGGTCCTGCTGTCCGTCCCATCTGGGTCGCCAAAACTGGAGTCAATCATTTTACTTCAAAATTTGTTCAGTTGTTCCCCGTGCTCTTTTACAGAGTGCAGAAGTTTCTTCTCTGCTAGTGCCTTCCCATTAAAGATAAAATATAGAAATCCTTTTTGCTCGTGTATTAACATTTGCTAATGCTTTTGTTGCAGTTTTCAAAGGGAAAGGTTGCAAAAACAACAAAACTTATCTACACGTAGATAAGCAGGCACTTCTTTATTGCAGTGCTGGGAAGCATGGAAACCACCTAATGCTTCGGATATATCACAAAAATTCAGCCTATTTATACACCTTTTATGCAAAATTATGATCTTTAACATATTTTAACATAAACATGCATACAATGCCTGCTATTAATTTTGACCTTTATATTGATTGGTTCAGCTCCTATTAATATTCATATATTTTATTTCCATACAATTGTTGGTTGTTGCGGTTTGATCACAAAGCACACAAGAGACAGGGAGGCATGCCTACGTATATTGATCTGTCTAAGTGAAATATGCTGGTATTATTAAGGTGCAGGTGCAATGCTACAGATCTGGCTTTGCCAAGTACGAAACATTCCCTGCCAGTTTTGCAACTCGTACCAGCTCTAGCTCCAGCCATTTTCATAAGGCCTGCATCTGTGATTTCTTAGCATAAGTGAGGTTTTGTGTATTCCTTATCCTTATCAACAAACTAATTTAATTAAGATAGTGATTAGTATTCATTAAACAATTAGCTCTTTAAAACTTAAATTTGATTACAACACTTTAAACACCAGAAGTTTCAACTATTATTTCAGTTTCTGCTTTAACTTTTTTCATTCTCCAGAGCCCTCGTAACTACGTTCAATATAAGCTCAATATGATTTGACAAGTCAGTGAGAAATGACCAATGGCAAGAAGGCTGGAAATTGCTAAAATAGTATGCTGGTATAAAAGACCTATTTGCTGATCTGTATTATCATAGAATCATAGAACAGTTTCCGTTGGAAGAGACCTTCAAGATCGAGTCCAACCTTTCTCCTAACCCTATCAACACCACTAACCCATGTCCCTCAGCACATCATCTACCCTTCTCTTAAACACCTCCAGGGATAGCAACTCAACCACCTCCCTGGGCAGGCTGTTCCAATGCCTGACAATCCTTTCAGCTGCAGGGCTATGATCTTGTTGGAATCACAGAGGTGTGGTGGGATGGTTGGAGTGTTGCAGTGGAAGGATACAGGCTCTTTAGGAAGGACAGACTGGGAAGATGAGGAGGGGAAGTTGCCCTTTATGTAAGAGAGCAGCTGGAATGCATGGAGTTCTGCCTGGGGATGGATGAGAAGCCAAATTAGAGCTGCTGAGTAAGGATTAAAGAGAGGACAGATAAAGGTGACATTACAGTGGGTGTCACCTGATCAGGAAAAACAAGAGGATGAGGCCCTCTATAAATGGATAGGAGCAGCATCACATTCACAGGTCCTGGTACTCATGGGGGACTTCAGCCACCCCAATATCTGCTGAAGGGATAACACAGCAGGGTACAAGCAATCCAGGAGGTTCCTGGAGTGCATCAATGAGAATTTTTCAACCAAGAGACAGAGGAGGAAACAAGGAGAGGTACTCTGCTGGATCACATACTCACCAACAAGGAGGGGTCATTGTAGTTGTGAAGGTTGAAGGCAGCTTTGGCTGCAGTGAATGTGAGATGTTGTAGTTCAGGATCCTGAGGGCAGGGATAGGAGCAAAAAAGCAGGCTCACAACCTGGACTTCAGGATAGCAAAATTTGTCCTCTTCAGGGACCTGCTTGAAAGAGTTCTGTGAGAAAAGGCCTTGGAGGGAAAAGGAGCTCAAGAAAGCTAGTTAATATTCAAGGATAACCTCCTCCAAGCTCAAGAGTGGTCCATTCCAATGAATGGGAAGTTAGGCAAAAATGCTAGAAGGCCTGTGTGGATTAACAAGGAAGAGCTCCTGGAAAAATTCAAACAGAAAAAAAGAAGCATACATAAGGTAAAAGCAGAGACAGTTAACCTGGCAGGAATACAGAGACATTGTTCAAGCATCCAGGAATGAGGTTAGGAAATCCAAAGCTTATTTGGAATAGAATCTGGTCAGGGATGTCAAATAGAAGGGCTTCTATAAGTACATAAGTGACAGAAGGAAGACTAGGGAGAATGTCGGCCCACTGCTGAATGAGAGGGGGGACCTGGTGACACAGGACATGGAAAAGGCTGAGGTACTGAATGCTTCCTTTGCCTCAGTCTTTACTAGCAAGACCAGCCTTCAGGAAACCCATGTTCCAGAGCCCAGGGGAAAAGGCTGGAGCAAGGAAGACATGCCAAACTGGACGTACATAAGTCTATGGGCCCTGATGAGATGCACTCATGAGTGTTGAGAGAGCTGGCTGATCCCATTGTAAGGCCACATTTAATAATCTTTGATCAATCATGGCAGTTGGGAGAAATGCCTGAAGACTGGAGAAAGGCAAATGTCACTCCTGTCTTCAAGAAGGAGGACCCAGGGGACTACAGACCAGTCATCTCTGAGTAAGTGATGGAGCAGCTAATTTAGGCACATGGAAGACAAGGAAGTCATCAGGAATAGTCATCATGGATTCACAAAGGGGAAGTCATACTTCACCAACTTGATAAGCTTCTATGATGAAATGACTGGTCTGGTGGGTGAGGGGGCAGCACTGGATATTGTTGAACCACCCTGCTAGAGCAGGATCACCTAGAGTAGATTCCACAGGAACATGTCCAGGTGGGTTTTGAAAGTCTCCAGAGACAGAGATTCCACAACCTCTCTGGGCAGTCTGTCACCCTCACAGTAAAGAAGTATTTCCTTATGTTTAGGTTGAATCTCCTGTTTTACAGTTTGTGATCACTGCCCCTTGTCCTGTTACTGGACACCACTGAGAAGAGTCTGGCCTTTTCTTCCTGACACCCACCCTTTAGATATTTATAAGCATTGATGAGATCCCTCCATCAGCCTCCTCTTCTCCAGGCTAAACAGACCCAGCTCTCTTTGCCTTTCTTCGTACTGGAGATCATAGAATCACAGAACGTTAGGGGCTGGAAGGGACCTCAAAACATCATCTAGTCCAGCCCCCCCGCCAGAGCAGGATCACCTACAGTAGATCACACAGGAATGCGTCCAGGCGGGTTTTGAATGTCTCCAGAGAAGGAGACTCCACAACCTCCCAGGACAACCTCTGCCAGGGCTCTGTCACCCTCATAGTGAAAAAGTTTTTTCTAATGCTTTTATGGAATCTCCTATGTTCCAGCTTGAACCCATTGCCCCTTGTCCTGTCATTGGACGCCGCTGAAAAGAGCCTGGCTCCATCCTCCTGAAACTCCCCCTTGACATATTTATAAACATTAATGAGGTCACCCCTCAGCCTCCTCTTCTCCAAGCTAAAGAGACCCAGCTCCTTCAGCCCTTCCTTATCAGGGAAATCTTCCACTCCCTTCATCATCTTTGTGGCTCTGCGCTGGACTCTCTCAAGCAGCTCCCTGTCCTTCTTCAGCTGAGGGGCCCAGAACTGGACACAATATTCCAGATGTGGCCTCACCAGGGCAGAGTAGAGGGGCAGGAGGACCTCTCTTGACCTACTTGCTACTCCCCTTCTAATACACCCCAGGATGCCATTGGCCTTCTTGGCCATGAGGGCACATTGCTGGCTCATGGTCATCCTGCTGTCCACCAGAACCCCCAGGTCCCTTTCCCCTGCAGTGCTCTCCAGCAGGTCAGTCCTCAACCTATACAGGCACATGGGGTTATTCTTTCCCAAGTGCAAAACTCTACACTTGCCCTTGTTGAATTTCATAAGATTTCTCCCCGCCCAGCCCTCCAGCCTGTCCAGGTCTCTCTGAATGGCTGCACAACCTGCTGGTGTGTCAACCACTCCTCCCAGTTTTGTGTCATCAGCAAACTTGCTGACGGCACTCTTTAATCCCTCATCCAGGTCATTGATGAATATATTGAAAAGCACTGGCCCCAGCACTGACCCCTGAGGGACCCCACTAGACACAGGCCTCCAAATAGACTCTGCCCCATTGACCACAACTCTCTGGCTTCTTCCCTTCAACCAATTAGCAACTCACCTCACTGCTCAGTCATCTAGACCACATTTCCTCAGTTTACCTATGAGGATGCTGTGGGAGAAGGTGTTAAATGCTTTACTGCAATCCAGATAAACTACATCCACTGCATGGCCACCATCCACCCACCTGGTTATGTCTTCATAAGAGGCTCTCAGGTTGCTCAAACATGACTTCCCCTTGGCAAAGCCATGCTGACTGCTCCTAATGACCCTCTTATCCTTCATATGCCCAGACACACCACCGAGGATAAGATGTTCCATCACCTTTCCAGGGATGGAGGTGAGGCTGACCAGTCTGTAGTTATCCGGGTCATCCTTCCTGCCCTTCTTGAAGAGTGGAGTGACATTCGCTTTCCTCCAGTCTTCAGGCACCTCTCCTGTTCCCCACAACCTAGCAAAGACTTCTGCCAGCTCCCTCAGCACTTGTGGGTGCATCCCATCAGGGCCCATGGATTTATGGATGTTCAAGTGTTCAAATTGATCCTTAACCTCATCAACCAGGGCAAACTCCTCCTTTATCTTGACTTCCTCTGGGGCCTCAGGGGACTGAGGCTCCTGAGGACAGTCTCCAGCAGTGTAGACAGAGGCAAAGAAGGCATTCAGCAACTCTGCCTTCTTTCTGTCCTCTGTCCCCAGGGCACCCACCTCATTCACCAGAGGGCCTACATTGCCTCTAGTGTTAGTTTTGTTGGCAATGTATTTGAAGAAGCCCTTTCTGTTGTCCTTGACCTCCCTTGCAAGTTTTAATTCCAAGGAGGCCTTAGCTTTCCTAGTTCCCTCCCTATATTCTCTGACCACAGTCCTATACTCCACCCAAGTGGCCAGCCCTTCCTTCTATGATTTATATACCCTCCCCTTCCACCTGAGTCTGCCCAGCAGATCCCTGGTTAACCATGCAGGTCTCCTGGATCTCTTTCTTGATTTCCTACCTGATGGGATGCACTGATCCTGAGCCTGGAAGAAGTGGTCCTAGAATATCAACCATCTCTCTTGGTCCCTTTACCTTCTAGTACCCTGTCCCAAGGGGTTTCCCCTAGCAATTGCTTGAAGAGGCCAAAGTTGGCCCTGCTGAAGTCCAGAGTTGCGATCCTGCTTGGTATTCTGTTTCTACTGCACAAGATCCTGAACTCTACCAAGTCATGGTCTCTGCAGCCAAGATTGCCCTCAACCTTCACTGCTTCAACCAGACCTTCCTTGTTGGTGAGCACAAGGTCCAGCAATGCTCCTCTCCTGGTCAGCTCATCCACCATTTGCATCAAGAAGTTATCATCGATGCACTGGAGGAACCCCCTGGACTGAGGATGGCTGGCTGTGTGGGACTTCCAGCAAATATCTGGGTAGTTGAAATCTCCCATGAGAACCAGGGCCTGGGATTGAGAGGCTGCTGTCAGCTGCCTGGAGAAGGCCTCATCAACTTCCTCCTCCTGATCAGGTGGTCTGTAACAGACACTCACCCCAGTATCACCTAAGCTAGCCTGCTCCTTAATTCTTACCCACAAACTCTCGACTTGCTCCTCATCTGCCCCTGGATGGATTTCGATACACTCCAGTTGCTCACTCACATAAAGAGCAACTCCCCCCCCTTGCCTTGTTGGCCTGTCTTTCTTAAAAAGGACAGAGCCATCAAGGCCCACATTCCAGTTATGCAAGTTGTCCCACCACATCTCTGTAATCACAATGAGATCGTAGCTCTCCAACCGCACACAGATTTCTAATTCCCCCTGCTTATTCCCCATGCTTCTTGCATTGGTATACAGACACTTAAGAGACTTAATGGAGAAGCATCTGTTACCGTTGCTTGTGCCATCCATGTTGGAGTGGATGCACTTAAGCAGGGTCGTTGTTTTGACACCTAACCCTGGGGTACTTCCCCCTGGCTCATCTATAGTGAGCCTGGTTTTATTATCCCCTTCCCCCTTCCAAGCTAGTTTAAAACCCTATCTATTAATCCCGCCAACTCTCCAGCAAGAATTCTCCTCCCTCTCTGAGACAGCCCCACTCCATCTATATCTCTCATGCCCAGTGCTGCGTAAACTTCCCCATGATCATAAAACCCAAAATGTTGCTGGCAGCACCAGTCTTTAAGCCATGCATTAACTGCATGTACTCTTCTGTCCCTTTCAGTATTCCTACCTGCTACTGAAGGAATAGAAGAGAAAACTACCTGTGCCCCTGACCCTTTGATCAGCTGGCCTAGCGACTTAAAGTCCTTTTTAATTCTCTTTGTACTCCTTTGTTTGATCTCATCACTGCCAGCCTGGACAACCAGCAACGGGTAGTAATCACTGGGATGCACTAGACTGGGGAGTTTTTTAATAATGTCCCTAATCTGAGCTCCAGGGAGGCAACACACTTCCCTGTGGGCTGGGTCCGGGCAGCAGACTGGGCCCTCTGTTCCCCTCAGGAGGGAGTCTCCAGTTACGATTACCCTCCATTTCTTCTTGGATAGAGAAGTCCTAATGCATGTGGCTGACTGACTCACCCTAGACAGCCCTATGGATGAACCTCCACCTGTCTCTTCCTTTGCCTGGCTCTCATTTTCTAGAGCCCCACACCTGTTCTGCAGGGGCAACTGGGCAGGTGAGGGAGGCCGGGCAGGGATTTTCCTTCCTCTCCTGGCAGGCACCTGCTTCCACTCCTCCCCATCCTTTAGGTCTCCTCCTTTTTGCTGATGGCCAGAGGGGAGGGGATTTTCTGCTTCTTGTGGAGCTTGCTGCTTATGATTCAGGAAGTGGCTCCACCAATCTCTCTCTCTCCCTCTCTCTCCCTCTCTCTCCCTCTCTCTCCCTCTCCCTCTCTCTCCCTCCCTCTCTCTCTCTCTTTCTCTCTTTCTCTCTCTCTCAGACTCCCTGATACTCCTCAGCCTTTCTACTTTATCCTTCAGCTCAGCCACCAGGCTGGTCACATCTGACACAGGTGTTGTCTCTGCTACCCTCCATTGCAAGTGCCAGGCTCCAACAGTCTCTGTAGCCCAAGGCCTGAACACCCGCATGCTTGAGTGGGGCCTCTATCTGGGTGTCCACAGTTTTCTTAATGGCCTTTCATTGGGTTACAACCATAATTGGTTCTGCAATCAAAAGACCTCTCAAAACTATACAGGGGTTTATTTACAGCACGTTTAAGTATTCCACTGTTAACAGTGATTTACCATTTATTGCCTTGTGTTCGGTGCCCAAGGCTTCTTATACTCTGAGGGGACAATTAACAGCTGGTTAATGTCGTTAACGTGCACAATTAGCGGCTGGTTAACAGCGTTAATGCCTCGTTTAGAATCCCCGTGGCTGATGGTCACTCTGCCCCTGCTAGCTAGGCTGCCCGACCTCCAGCTGCCGGCCCCCAGCAAAGGCAAATCGCTTTTCCGGGCTTAAAAAAAGCCCCTAAAACAGCTTTTTGTCGGCCTTTTTCGCTTTAGATCCCTTCCCCAGCACAGTCTTACCTGCTGTGAAGCTGATCTCCGCAGCATTGCTTCAGTCCCCTCATCATCTTAGTGGCCCTGCATTGGACTACATACATTTCATACATATTCTGCACTACAGTATTATTCACAGGTCTTGGTCTTGAGTTCTTTCTACCGTCTCCTGAATCACAGCTAACGTGCTTAACTTTGACCAATTCTGTTGATTTTGCATCTCAGAAACCAGAATGACTCCTCCCTCTCTGGGGCTTACCTCTGCCTGTGATAAGTACCCAAGGAATAAGTACCCAAGTAACCAATAACCACAGTCCAGGAGGTTCCTCCAGTGCATCAATGATAATTTTCTGATGCAAATGGTGGAGGAGCCGACTAGGAGAGGAGCACTGCTGGACCTCATCCTCACTAACAAGGAGGATCTGGTTGAAGCAGTACAGGTTGAGGGCTGCCTTGGCTGCAGTGACCATGAAATGGTGGAGTTCAGGATCTCATGTAGCAGAAACAAAATAGCAAGCAGAATTGCAACCCTGGACTTTGCCAAGGCAAACTTTGGATTTTTCAAGCAATTACTCGAGAAAATCCCATGGGCAAGGCTGTTTGAAGGTAAAGGGGCCCAAGATAGTTGGTTAGCGTTCAGGGACTGCTTCTACCGTGCTCAAGATCAGAGCATCCTGACACGTAGGAAGTCAAAGACGGGAGCCAGGAGACCTGCGTGGCTAAACAGGGATCTGCTGGGTAAGCTCAAGGGCAAGAGGAGAATTTACAGATCTTGGAAGGCAGGGCTGGCCACTTGGGAAGAATATAAGGCTGTTGTCTGAGGGTGTAGGGAGGCAACTAGGAAAGCAAAGACCTCCCTAGAATTGAACCTAGCGAGAGGGGTCAAGGACAACAGGAAGAGCTTTTTCAAATACGTGGCAGATAAAACTAACACCAGAAGCAATGTAGGCCCACTGATGAATGGGGTGGGTGCCTTGGTGACAGAAGATACAGAGAAGGCAGAGTTACTGAATGCCTTCTTTGTCTCTGTCTACTCCGCCGGAGGCTGTCCTGAGGAGCCCCGTTCCCCTGAGGCCCCAGAGGAAGTCAGGGCAGTGGAGGAGTTTGCTTTAGTCGATGAGAACTGGGTTAGGGACCAATTAAGCAATCTGGACATCCATAAATCCATGGGTCCAGACGGGATGCATCCACGGGTGCTGAGGGAGCTGGCTGATGTCATTGCTGGACCACTCTCCATCATCTTTGCCAAGTCTTGGGAGACGGGAGAGGTGCCTGAGGACTGGAGGGAAGCAAATGTCACTCCAGTCTTCAAAAAGGGCAAGAAGGAGGACCCGGGAAACTATAGACCGGTCAGCCTCACCTCCATCCCTGGGAAAGTGATGGAACGACTTATCCTTGGTGCCATCTCAAGGCATATCAAGGATAAGAGGGTCATTAGAGACAGTCAACATGGCCTCACCAAAGGGAAGTCGTGCTTGACTAACCTCATAGCCTTTTACGAGGATATAACAAGGTGGATGGATGATGGCAGAGCGGTGGATGTGGTCTACCTTGACTTCAGTAAAGCATTTGACACAGTCTCCCACAGCATCCTTGCTGCTAAACTGAGGAAGTGTGGTCTAGACTCTCGGGTAGTGAGGTGGACTGTGAACTGGCTAAGGGGAAGAAGCCAGAGAGTCGTGGTCAATGGGGCGGAGTCTGGTTGGAGGCCTGTATCCAGTGGAGTCCCTCAAGGGTCGGTACTGGGACCAGTATTATTCAATATATTCATCGATGACTTGGATGAGGGACTAGAGAGTACTATCAGCAAGTTTGCTGATGACACCAAGCTGGGAGGAGTGGCTGACACGCCAGAAGGCTGTGCTGCCATCCAGCGAGACCTGTACAGGCTGGAGAGGTGGGCGGGGAAAAATTTAATGAAATATAACAAGGGTAAGTGTAGAGTCTTGCATCTGGGTAGGAACAACCCCAGGTTCCAGTATAAGTTGGGGAATGACTTATTAGAGAGTAGTGTAGGGGAAAGGGACCTGGGAGTCTTGGTGGACAGCAGGATGACCATGAGCCAGCACTGTGCCCTTGTGGCCAGGAAGGCCAATGGCATCCTGGGGTGTATTAGAAGGGGGGTGGTTAGTAGGTCGAGAGAGGTTCTCCTTCCCCTCTACTCTGCCCTGGTGAGACCCCATCTGGAATATTGTGTCCAGTTCTGGGCCTCTCAGTTCAAGAAAGACAGGGAACTGCTGGAGAGAGTCCAGCACAGGGCAACTAGGATGATTAAGGGAGTGGAGCATCTCCCTGATGAGGAAAGACTGAGGGAGCTGGGGCTCTTTAGTTTGGAGAAGAGGAGACTGAGGGGTGACCTCATTAATGTTTACAAATATATCAAGGGTGAGTGTCACGAGGATGGAACCAGGCTCTTCTCGGTGACAACCAATGATAAGACAAGGGGTAATGGGCTGAAACTGGAACATAAGAGGTTCCACTTAAACTCGAGAAGAAACTTCTTCTCAGTGAGGGTGACGGAGCACTGGCACAGGCTGCCCAGAGAGGTTGTGGAGTCTCCTTCTCTGGAGACATTCAAGACCCGCCTGGACACGTTCCTATGTAGCATTATCTAGGCGTTCCTGCTCTGGCAGGGGCATTGGACTTGATGATCTTTCAAGGTCCCTTCCAATCCCTAGCATTCTGTGATTCTTTGATTCTATGAAGGAATGTCTATGCTTCAATTACATTGTAGCCTACATCAGTGAAACAGATCTAGACTTAAGCTTGTTTTGGATACTGGTAGCAGTACGGTGAAAGACACAGAGAAGGTGGAGTTACTGAATGCCTACTTTGCTTTGGTCTTCACAGCTACAGCTGGCTCTCATGAATCCTGGGCCCTGGAGGTAGGAGAAAAGATCTGGAGAGTAGAACACTTTCTTTCAGTAGAGGAGGACCAGACTGTGATCATTGGAGCAGGGTTGAGTTGGAGGCTTATAACCAACAGTGTTCTCCAGGGGTCAGTACTGGAAGTGGTCTTATTCAATATATTCATCAATGACCTGGATGAGGGGACAGAGTGTATCCTCAGCAAGTTTGCTGATGATGCAAAACTGGGAGGTGTGACTGACACACCAGAGGGCTGTGCTTCCCTCCAGCATGACCTGGACAGGCCGGAGTGCTGGGCAGAGAGGAACCTCATGAGGTTCAACAAGGGCAAATATAGGGTCCTGCACCTGGGGAGGAACAAGCTCATGTACCAATATAGGTTAAGGGTAGATGTGCTAGGAGAGGAGCACTGCTGGACCTCATCCTCACTAACAAGGAGGATCTGGTTGAAGCAGTACAGGTTGAGGGCTGCCTTGGCTGCAGTGACCATGAAATGGTGGAGTTCAGGATCTCATGTAGCAGAAACAAAATAGCAAGCAGAATTGCAACCCTGGACTTTGCCAAGGCAAACTTTGGATTTTTCAAACAATTACTCGAGAAAATCCCATGGGCAAGGCTGTTTGAAGGTAAAGGGGCCCAAGATAGTTGGTTAGTGTTCAGGGACTGCTTCTACCGTGCTCAAGATCAGAGCATCCTGACACGTAGGAAGTCAAGGAAGGGAGCCAGGAGACCTGCGTGGCTAAACAGGGATCTGCTGGGTAAGCTCAAGGGCAAGAGGAGAATTTACAGATCTTGGAAGGCAGGGCTGGCCACTTGGGAAGAATATAAGGCTCTTGTCCGAGGATGTCCCTTCCAATCCCTAACATTCTGTGATTCTGTGATTCTGTGAAGAGGGACATAGATCTATTGGAGTGTGTTCAGAAGAGGGTCACAAAATGATCCAGGGCCTGGAGCACCTCTGCTACAAGGACAGGCTGTGGGAACTGAGATTGTTCAGTCTTGAAAAGAGAAGTCTAATAGCTGCCTTCCAATACCTGAAGGGATCCTACAGGAAGGATGGGGAGGGACATTTTACAAGAGCATCCACTGATAGTGCAAGGGGAAATGGGTTTAAGTTGAAGGAGAATAGATTTAGATTAGATCTTAGGAAGAAATTCTTCAGTCTGAGGGTGGCACGACTTTGGAATAAATTGCCCAGAGACGTTGTGGCTGCCCCCTCCCTGGAGGTGTTCAAGGCCAAGTCGGACAGGGCCTTGAGTGTCCTGATCTAGTAGAGAGGCGTCCCTGCCCATGACAGGGAGGTTGGATTAGATGATCTCTAAGGTCCCTTTCAACCTAGGCCGTTCTATGATTCTATGAAGAGAACTCGAATAACACGAGGTGCTAGTGCACATATAGACATGGTAACGGGAAATTTATTGTCTGTAAGGGCCTGCTGGAAATTTCCTAACTAAAAGCCTTCTATCAAGCAGCAGCAATGAACTCTGTAACAGTTGCATTGTGAGATGGGTCCGTACGCTCATGGTGATGCTTTGAGCGGGACTGATCTCTGAGAACGGAATGCAAGGCTACTGCGAGATAAACAGGCACAGGGTTTCCGCGTGTCA
Source organism: Trogon surrucura (assembly GCA_020746105.1). NCBI lineage: Eukaryota > Metazoa > Chordata > Aves > Trogoniformes > Trogonidae > Trogon > Trogon surrucura. Next base: position 1,765,789 of record CM036657.1, read on the forward strand.
CCTTAGTGAAGCCATGTTGTCTGTCACCAGCCACTTCATTGTTTTTTATGTGCCTTAGTACAGCTACCAGGAGAATCTGTTCCATGATTTTACCTGGCACAGAGGTAAGGCTGACTGGTCTGTAGTTCCCTGGGTTATCTTTGCTTCCTTTTTTAAAGATGAGGGGTTATGTTCCCCCTTTTCCAATCTGTGGGAACCTCACCAGACTGCCAGGACCTCTCAAATATGATGGCTAGTGGCCTAGCAACTTCAGCCGCCAGTTCCTTCAGGACGCATGGACTCGTGCACCTTCAGGTTCTCTAGGTGTTCCCAGACCTGATCTGTTCCTACCCTATGGTACCCATATGATACGATATTTTAGATTGGTGACCAAAAAAGGTTTGGTAATTGTGCTGGTTTTGTCTGGGACAGTTAATTTTCTTCATAGTAGCTTGTATGTGGCTATGGTATAGATTTCTGCTGAAAACAGTGTTGATAATAACGGGATGTTTTCATTACTGCTGAGCAGTGCTTATGGAGAGCCAAGGCCTTTTTTGTTTCTTTCACCACCCTACCAGTGAGTAGGCTGGGGGTGCACAAGAATTTGAGAGGAGACACAGCTGGGACAACTGACATCATCCATACCATATGACATCATGCTCAGCAATAAAATTAGGGGGGAAGGTGGCAGGGGAGGATGCTGCAGTGTTTTTCTCACTTTTACCGTTCCAATTCTCTCCCCCATCCCACTGGGGGGACTGAGTGAGCAGATGTGTGGTGCTTAGTTGCTGGCTGGACTTAAACCACAATAGTCCTTTTTGGAGCCCAATGTGGGGCTCAAAGGGTTTGCGGTAACAGATCGATCAGAGCATATTAGAAGGGACTTATGTCTGTTGACAGTTGTGGGTCACAATATTGATTCATTTGTTCTTGATATTAGTTTATCTGATCTGTGCTATGCTTTTTTTTTTCTGTGCATGTTAAAGAATGATGTTGGCTTTTGCAGTTTGCTGTGCTCTGTAGTGCTTAGTCATGTTTTGTCTGGGAGATTTGTTATTAAAACATTGAGTTGAACTTAATTTGGTATTTGGGCTCTGTACTGAAACCATTACTGTACTTTGGGTATCATCTCATGGAGACAATTAACAATTATACTTCTTCCTCTGAGAGTTCTTTTTTTGTGGAGGAGTATAGAAATAGTGGAAAATACAGAATAGCACCTTCACCACCTTCTTCTGTGATATTTTCTGCCTTATTACAATAACTTTTCAGTATTCTGAACATCCTTGGGTAGTTAAAATACTTCTATTGATATTTCTTTTCATCCTTAGGAAGAAGAGAAAACATACCAACAGACACTATGGCTAAACTAGACACTATATCAGTCACCTCTATAACTAAAATAAACAATGGAAGCAGAAGTCAACTTGTTTAGTAAGGGATGGAGAAGCTTCTAAGAGGGAGCAGGAGGAAGAATCAGAAAATGCAGCCTGTTCTGCAGCAGGGCAGTCACAAGAACAGGAAGAGACTGAAATCATAAATGAGACAAAAAACCCACTAGTTCCTTATCCCTAAGTGAGCTGCTAGATATGGGAAAAGATTTTAGCTCTCAGATGAGTTAATTCTCAGGTGGTTACTCTGATACTGGGATATTGGGGCCAGTAGTCAGGAATTAGAGGATAAGGAAGCATGGCAGCTGGGATCCCTTGCTAGGCATAAGGTCACTGATAAAGGGATTGGAAAAAGGGTAGGAGTCCTCAGTCTTTGGCAGCGACTCCTGTCAAGTATGAAGGATGGGTGTCCCTTCAAGGAAGATCTCACAAATTCACAAAGCAAATGGACAAACATTGAGGGAGGTATCCAGTATCTTGAGGGAATTAGCCATGGTGGAGGTGATCTATAACAACCTGGATGATGACTGGGTATCTGAAGACATGGATGAAATCCAGTGCACACGTGCGAAAGTTTATACAAAATGCACTGACACACCCTGGAGATAACGAGCTGGACAGACACAGAGGCACCAACTATGGGTGGACTGGCCAAACAGCTCCGAGAATATGAAGATAATGCTTCTTCCATGTGGTCCTGCATTTCAGCTGTGAAGGAACTGACCCAAAAAATGTCTGAGTAAACCAAGGATAGGTCTTCCTCACACACTCCAACCAAGGTCTCAGCTAAGTCAGCCTTTTAATGTTCAAAGGAGAGGGTACCAGTGGTGCACACCATATGCAACCCTGTGGTTCTTCCTGCGTGACCGGGGTAGGACATGAGGAAGTGGGATTGAGAACCTACCTGGAGACCAGAAGCTCAGGTACAGGAACTGCAAGGAAAAACAATAGACAAAAAGCATCCACCCAGGAAAATTACTGCTCCAGTGTCTTTTGGGCAGAGTAGAAGGGCTGATCGTACTTTTGACCCTGATGAAAGGACTTCTGGTTTGCAGTTACAAAAATCAAATAATGAAGACTCTGACCAGGAATAGAGAGGCCCTGCCTTCGGCCAGGCAGAGGAAAGGGACAACCACGTTTACTGGACTGTGTGGGTTCGATGGCCTGGCACATCATGCCCATGGGAGTATAGTGCTCTAATGGACACTGGTGCACAGTGTACTCTAATACCATCAGATTACAAAGGGACAGAATTCATTTGTATTTTTGGAGTGATGGGAGGATCCCAAAAACTTTCTGTGTTGGAGGCTGAGGGAAGCCTAACTGGGAATGAGTGGCAAAACCATCCTATTGTGACTGGTCTGGAGGCTCCATGTATCCTTGGCATAGACTACCTCAGGAGAGGGTACTTCAAAGACCCAAAAGGGTACTGGTGGGTTTTTGATATAGCTGCTTGAGTACAGAGAAGATTAAACAGCTGCCTAGCTTCCCTGGTCTCTCAGAGGAGCTTTCTGTGGTGGGGTTGCTGCAGGTTAAAGAACAGCAGATGCCAAGTGATACCATGGCAGTGCACTGGAGACAACAGCACACCAATTGAGACTCTCTGGTTCCCATCCATAAGCTGATCTGATGACTGGAGAGTCAAGAGGTGATCAGTAAGACTCATTCACCCTTTAATAGTCCCATATGGCCAGTGTAAAAATCTAACAGAGAGTGGAGGCTAACAGTGGACTATCGAGGCCTGAAGAAAGTCACACTGCTGCTGAGTGCTGACATACCAGACATGCTAGAACTCCAATCCGAACTGGAGTCAAAGGCTGACAAATGGTATGCAACAATTATATTGCTAACATCCCTTGCATTCATGTGGAAGGTTCTCCAGTACAACTGGAATTGACTGCCCCAGGGGTGGAAACATAGTCCTACAGTTTGTCATGGATTGATACAGACTGCACTGGAACAAGGTGAAGGTCCTGAACATCTGCAGTATATTGATAACATCATTGTGTGGGGCAACACAGCAGAAGAAGTGTTTGAGAAGAGGAGAAGAATAATCCATATTCTTTTGAAAGCTGGCTTTACCGTAAAAAAAAGTAAGGTTGAAAGACCTGCACAGGAAATGAGTTTTTTAGGAATAAAGTAGCAAGACAGGCATCATATTCCAATGGATGTAATCAATAAATAACAACTATGTCTCCACCAACTAACAAAAAAGAAACACAAGCTTTCTTAGATGTTGTGGGGTTTTGGGGAATGCATATTCCAGATTGTAGTTTGATTGTAAGCCCTCTCTATTGAGTGAGTTGGAAGAAGAATGACGTTGAATGGGGCCCTGAACAACAACAAGCCTTTGAACAAATTAAATGGGAGATAGTTTGTGCAGTAGCACTTGGGCCAGTTCAGACAGGACAAGATGTGAAAAATGTGCTCTACACTTCAGCCAAGAATAACGATCCCACCTGGAGCATCTGGCAGAAAGCATCTGGAGAAACATGAGGTCGACCTCTAGGGTTTTGGAGCTGGGGATATAGAGGATCTGAAGACCCTTACACTCCAACTGAAAAAGAAATATTAGCAGCATATGAAGGAATTCAAACCACTTGAGAAGTAGTTGGTACTGAAGCACAGCTCCTTTTGACACCTTGATTGCTCATGCTGTACTGGATGTTCAGAGGTTCTTCTCTACACATCATGCAACTGATGCTACATGGAGTAAGTGGGTTGCATTGATAATGCGATAGGCTCAAATGCTCAGGAATTCTAGAAGTAATCATGGACTGGCCAGAGGGTTGAAATTTTTGAGTGTCGTCAGAGGAGGTGACTCATGCTGAAGAGGCTCCTCCGTATAATAAATTACCAGAAAATGAGAAGCAATATGCCCAGTTTACAGATGGATTCTCTCATACTGTGGGAAAACATCAAAGGTGGAAAGCTGCTATGTCGAGCCCTGCAGAATGAGTCACAGAATCTGCCTAAGGAAAGGTGAATCGAGTCAGTCTACAGAAGTGAAAGCCATTCAACTGGCTTTAGATATTGCTGAGTGAGAAAAATGACCAGTACTTTTATCTTTGTAATGACTCTTGGATGGTGGCAAATGCCCTGTGGGGGTGGCTAAAACAACTGATGTGGTGAAAAGCCGAGATCAGGACTCAATAGTCTTGGTGACTATTAAGCAGGTATTCTTTACTGCAGCTCTGGACACACCGGGGATCGCTCCTGCTCAATGTGCAGGATCTGGTTGAAGCAGTAAAGGTTGAGGGCTGCCTTGGCTGCAGTGACCATGAAATGGTGGAGTTCAGGATCTCATGTAGCAGAAACAAAATAGCAAGCAGAATTGCAACCCTGGACTTTGCCAAGGCAAACTTTGGATTTTTCAAGCAATTACTAGAGAAAATCCCATGGGCAAGGCTGTTTGAAGGTAAAGGGGCCCAAGATAGTTGGTTAGCGTTCAGGGACTGCTTCTACCGTGCTCAGGATCAGAGCATCCCGACACGTAGGAAGTCAAGGAAGGGAGCCAGGAGACCTGCGTGGCTAAACAGGGATCTGCTGGGTAAGCTCAAGTGCAAGAGGAGAATTTACAGATCTTGGAAGGCAGGGCTGGTCACTTGGGAAGAATGTAAGGCTGTTGTCCGAGGATGTAGGGAGGCAACTAGGAAAGCAAAGGCCTCCCTAGAATTGAACCTAGCGAGAGGGGTCAAGGACAACAGGAAGAGCTTTTTCAAATACGTGGCAGATAAAACTAACACCAGAGGCAATGTAGGCCCACTGATGAATGAGGTGGGTGCCTTGGTGACAGAAGATACAGAGAAGGCAGAGTTACTGAATGCCTTCTTTGTCTCTGTCTACTCCGCCGGAGGCTGTCCTGAGGAGCCCCGTTCCCCTGAGGCCCCAGAGGAAGTCAGGGCAGTGGAGGAGTTTGCTTTAGTCGATGAGGACTGGGTTAGGGACCAATTAAGCAATCTGGATATCCATCAATCCATGGGTCCAGACGGGATGCATCCACGGGTGCTGAGGGAGCTGGCTGATGTCATTGCTGGACCACTCTCCATCATCTTTGCCAAGTCTTGGGAGACGGGAGAGGTACCTGAGGACTGGAGGGAAGCAAATGTCACTCCAGTCTTCAAAAAGGGCAAGAAGGAGGACCCGGGTAACTATAGACTGGTCAACCTCACCTCCATCCCTGGGAAAGTGATGGAACGACTTATCCTTGGTGCCATCTCAAGGCATATCAGGGATAAGAGGGTCATTAGAGACAGTCAACATGGCTTCACCAAAGGGAAGTCGTGCTTGACTAACCTCATAGCCTTTTATGAGGATATAACAAGGTGGATAGATGATGGCAGAGCGGTGGATGTGGTCTACCTTGACTTCAGTAAAGCTTTTGACACAGTCTCCCACAGCATCCTTGCTGCTAAACTGAGAAAGTGTGGTCTAGACTCTCGGGTAGTGAGGTGGACTGTGAACTGGCTAAGGGGAAGAAGCCAAAGAGTTGTGGTCAATGAGGCGGAGTCTGGTTGGAGGCCTGTATCCAGTGGAGTCCCTCAAGGGTCGGTACTGGGACCAGTATTATTCAATATATTCATCGATGACTTGGATGAGTGACTAGAGAGTACTATCAGCAAGTTTACTGATGACACCAAGCTGGGAGGAGTGGCTGACACGCCAGAAGGCTGTGCTGCCATCCAGCGAGACCTGGACAGGCTGGAGGGTTGGGCGGGGAAAAATTTAATGAAATATAACAAGGGTAAATGTAGAGTCTTGCATCTGGGTAGGAACAACCTCGGGTTCCAGTATAAGTTGGGGAATGACTTATCAGAGAGTGGTGTAGGGGAAAGGGACCTGGGAGTCTTGGTGGACAGCAGGATGACCATGAACCAGCACTGTGCCCTTGTGACCAGGAAGGCCAATGGCATCCTGGGGTGTGTTAGAAGGGGGGTGGTTAGTAGGTCGAGAGAGGTTCTCCTTCCCCTCTACTCTGCCCTGGTGAGACCCCATCTGGAATACTGTGTCCAGTTCTGGGCCCCTCAGTTCAAGAAAGACAGGGAACTGCTGGAGAGAGTCCAGCACAGGGCAACTAGGATGATTAAGGGAGTGGAGCATCTCCCTTATGAGGAAAGACTGAGGGAGCTGGGGCTCTTTAGTTTGGAGAAGAGGAGACTGAGGGGTGACCTCATTAATGTTTACAAATATATCAAGGGTGAGTGTCATGAGGATGGAGCCAGGCTCTTCTCGGTGACAACCAATGATAAGACAAGGGGTAATGGGCTGAAACTGGAACATAAGAGGTTCCGCTTAAACTCGAGAAGAAACTTCTTCTCAGTGAGGGTGACGGAACACTGGAACAGGTTGCCCAGGGAGGTTGTGGAGTCTCCTTCTCTGGAGACATTCAAGACCTGCCTGGACACGTTCCTGTGTGGCATAATCTAGGCATTCCTGCTCTGGCAGGGGGATTGGACTTGATGATCTTTCGAGGTCCCTTCCAATCCCTAACATTCTATGATTCTATGATTCTATGATTATCCACCTTGAGTGGGATGGCAGACTGAAGGCCGTCCTTAGGCTCATCTCTAGTGAGCCTGGTTTTATCCCCTTCTCCCTTCGAGCCTAGTTTGAAACCCTTTCAATTAGCCCTGCCAACTCCTGTGTGAGGATCCTTTTCCCCCTTTGAGACAGATATACTCCAGCTGTTGCCAGGAGACCAGGTGCCATATAAACTTCTCCATGATCAAAGGATCCAAAATTCCAACGGTGGCACCAGTCTCTGAGTCATGTGTTAATCAGGTGTGTTTTCCATCCTCTTTCAGTGTTTTTCCCTGACACTTGAGGGATTGATGAAAACACCACCTGTGCACCTGAGTCTTCAACTAGTCGCCCAAATGCCTTGAAGTGCTTTTTAATTGCCTTTGGACTTCTCTCTGCAACCTCATCATTGCCAATCTGGATAACTAACAAAGGGTAAGAATCAGAGGGCTGCACCAGATCAGAGAGCTTTCTTTTTACATCTCTAACCTGAGCCCCAGGGAGGCAGCAGACGTCCCTGTGGGATGGGTCTGGTCAACAAATGGGCCCCTCTGTTCCCCTCAGAAGAGAGTCACATACTACAATTACCCTCCTTTTCTTCTTAACTGAAGAAGTCCTAAGGTGTGGGGGTGAGTGACAAGCCCTGAGCAACTCACTGCATGGATCCTTGTCTCCCTCTTCATTCACCTGGCCCTCAAGTCCCAAAGCCCCATACCTATTGTACAAGGTTGTACTGGGTTCAACTAGGATAGGGTTAATTCTCAGTAAAGGAGCTAGTCAGGAATAGAGAATAGCTCAACCAAACTAGTTGCTAGTCAAAGGGATATTCGATACCATCGTGACGTCATGCTCGGGGTATATATATATATGGAGTGGTCGGGGTGGGGGCTCTCTCTCTTTCCGGTTTTCGGTCCGTTCGGGTGGTGAGATCCGCGTTACATGTTACTCGCGTTATATTTGGTTAAACGTTACTGTTATTTCACTGTTATTGTTACCATTTTATGTTCACCATTAAAACAAACTGTTTTTATCTCAACCCCACGAGGCCTTTGCCTGCGGTTCCTTTCGGACTCTTCCCCTTGTTATAAATTGACGAGACTCAAACTCCGGGTTGAGACAATAGTCAAAGTTTTTATTGCCAATTAAGATAATCAGCAAGCAGCGATAAGCGATAAGCAAAACAGCGCTGGGTGACCGGGGAGCCTCAGTTCCTCCAACGGCTCGCAACCGTTAGCAACGAGACCGCGATTTTTATAGTCTATAAGCTCCGGGTGGTATTTCCGGGTACCACGTCGTTACTGGTAGTCTGCGCATGCTTCTGTTGTTGCTAGGGGGTCTTTTTCTTCCTCCTGGTGGTCGTTGAAGAGGAAGGCTCATCATCTTCATCAGGTGGCCTGCTGATTAATTCTTGTAGTTGTAAAATTCCCCTTCCCTCCCCCTTATTTGGATAAGTTCTTTGGCCAGAGACTGCGGTTCCCACCCTCCCACAAAATAGCATTCCACAAGGTCTATCACTCCCTAGCATTCCACAAGATTCATCACTCCCTAGCATTCCACGAGATTTATCACTTCCTTATCAGGTAGCTTTCATGAACAAACATTGTGCAGCCTCTATTACACCCTCACTCTCGGTAGGGGGGAGCGAGCGAGGGAGCGACCACGTGGTTCCTTTGTTTCCTTCCCGCCGGTAACTCGGCTCAAACCACAACAAAGGGCAACTAGAAATGGGAGGGGGGAGGCGGGTTTTCTCTTGCCTCTCCAAGGAGGGACCTCTCTCCATTCCCCCTTGTCCCTTAGGTCCCCTCCTTTTGCCTGGTGACAACTTTCTATAAGTAACTGGGAGAGATTTCGTGGTCACTGGTTGTTGTTCTTGTGGGGGACTTTAACCTCCCAAGTATCTGCTGGAAATACAACACAGCAGAGAAGGAACAATCCAGGAGGTTCCTGGAATGTGTTGAGGGTAACTTGCTCACAGAGCTGGTAAGTGAACCGACCAGAGAAGGTGCCCTGCTGGACCTGCTGTTTGTGAACAGAGAAGGTCTAGTGGAAGAAGTGGAAGTTTGAGGTCATCTAGGCAGCAGTGACCACGAAATTATCAAGTTCTCGATTATTGGAAATGCTAGGAAGAGTGAGAGCAAAACTGCCACTTGGGACTTCTGAAGGGCAGACTTTGATTTGTTTGGGAGGCTGCTTAATAAAATCCCTTGGGAATCAGTTTTGAAGGGTATAGGAGTCCAGGAAGGCTGGACACTACTTAGGGAGGAAATCTTGAAGGCACAGGAGCAGGCCATCTCTATGTGCCTTAAGACAAGCCAGCAGCATAGAAGACCAGCCTGGCTGAATAGGGACATATTGCTAAAGATCAGGGAAAAAAAAGAGAGTTTATGGCCTCTGGAAAGAAGGGCGGGTCACTCATAGTGAATATAAGGATATCGTTAGGTTATGTAGGGAGCTTATTAGAAGGTCCAAGGCCCAGTTGGAAATTAATCTGGCTTTGAAAGTAAAGAACTGTAAGAAAAGTTTTTATAAACATATTAATAACAAAAGAAAGAACAGAGAGAGCCTCCATCTCCTGCTAGATCCAGAAGGAAATATAGTAACAAAAGATGAGGATAAGGCTGAGGTGATTAATGCCTTCTTTGCCTCAGTCTTTAGTAAAAGTAACACCTGTACTGAGGGAAGCCAGCTCCCCAAGCCAAGAGAATGGGACCGGGAGCAAAATGTCCCCCCCACAATTCATGAGGAGACGGTCAGGGACGTGCTGCTCCATGTCGGCGTCCATAAATCTATGGGGTCAGATGGGATTCATCCTAGAGTCCTGAGAGAGCTGGCAGGGGTGCTCACCAAGCCACTGTCCATCATTTACCAGCAGTCCTGGCTGACTGGGGAGGTCCCAGCTGATTGGTAGTCAGCCAATATAACACCCATCTAGAAGGAGGGATGGAAGGATGACCTGGGATATTACAGGTCTGTCAGTTTGACTTCAGTGCCAGGGAAGCTGATGGAGCAGATCATCCTGAGTTCCATTATGCAGCACATGCAGGACAGCCAGGTGATCAGACCCAGTCAGCATGGGTTTGTGAAGGGCAGGTCCTGTTTAACAAACCTGATCTCCTTCTATGACTGGGTGATCCACTGGTTGGATGAAGGAAAGGTTGTGGATGTTGTCTGCCTTGACTTTAGTAAGGCATTTGACACTGTTGCCCACAGCATTCTCCTGGAGAGATTGACTGCTCTTGGCTTGGGCGGGCACACGCTTCGCTGGGTGAAAAACTGGTTGGATGTCCGAGTCCAGAGAGTTGTGGTCAATGGAGTTAAAATGCAGTTGGCGACTGGTCACGAGTGGTGTCCCCCAGGGCTCAGTACTGGGGCCACTCCTGTTTAACGTCTTCATCAATGATTAGGACGAGGGGATGGAGTGCACCCTCAGGAAGTTTGCAGATGACACCAAGCTGGGTGGAAACGTCGATCTGCTGGAGGGTAGGGAGGCTCTCCAGAGGGATCTGGACAGGCTGGATCACTGGGCTAAGGCCAACTCCATGAAATTCAATAAGGCCAAATTCTGGGTCCTGCACCTTGGCCACACCAAGTCCTAGCAGCGCTACAGGCTTGGGGAGGAGTGGCAGGAGAGCTGCCAGGCAGAGAGAGGGACCTGGGGGTGTTGATGGACAGCCGGCTGAACAGGAGCCAGCAGTGTGCCCAGGTGGCCAAGAAGACCAACGACATCCTGGCCTGTACCAGGAATGGTGTGTCCAGCAGGAGCAGGGAGGTGATCATGCCCCTCTACTCAGCTTTGGTGAGGCCTCACCTCGAGTACTGTGTCCAGTTTTGGGCCCCTCACTCCAAGAGGGACATCAAGGTGCTGGAGAGGGTACAGAGGCAGCTACCAAGCTGGTAAAGAAATTGGAACATAAGTCTTATGAGGAAAGGGTGAGGGATCTGGGGCTGTTTAGCCTAGAGAAGAGGAGACTGAGGGGAGATCTCATTGTTCTCTACAACTACCTGAAGGGAGGTTGTAGCGAGGCAGGGTTTGGTCTGTTCTCCCTAGTGGAGAGTGATAGGATGAGGGGAAGTGGATCCAAATTGCACCAGGGGAGGTTCAGGTTAGATATTAGGAAGAATTTCTTTACTGAAAGGGGTGTCAGCCATTGGAATAGGCTGCCCAGGGAGGTGGTTGAGTCACCGTCCCTGGAGTGGATGTTGCATTGGGGGGAATCATTTAGTTGGTTGATAGGTCTGGGACAAAGGCTGGACTCGATGATCTTCAAGGTCTCTTCCAGCTGAAACTATTCTATGATTCTATGACAGGAGGGAAGGGAGTCCTCCACTTCTTGTAGAGCCTCTTCCTATTGTCTTTGCCTTGGGGTGTGGCTCCCCCAATTTATTTCACTTTTGAACTCTCTAATGCTTCTCAACTGCTCTATCTCCTCCCTCAGCTCAACCACCTGCCTGAGCAGGTCATTTATCTTATCACACCGCACACAAGCAGTGTCTCTGTCTCCCTACAGTTCAAGTGCCAGGCTCAGGCATTTGCTGCAGCCGGAGACCTGCACAGCCGCACGTTTACGTGGGAGCTCGGTCCCAGTTCCCATTTTCTTTCTCGCTGTGGCTTTTGACCACATTGTGACCATCATCTCTCTGGCTAGAAGGGAACCAACCACTGTTTGCTGCTTCCCCGCATGCTCTGCTCACGCGCCCCTGCACGCTGCTGTTCCTCCCCCTCACCTGTGCTCACACTGACGTCTGTAGAGGCCAGCCATAGCTGTCCGTGTTGCCCGCGTGGTCTGAGGAAAGCTGCCACTATGGCTGCTTTTAAATTTGCCGTGGCTCTCGGGCTCTCTCCCCGCCACATCAGCCACATAGCTTTTCACTCGACACATTGCAATCCACTGTCATTCACAAACTGGAAGACAAATGCAGTCACTTCCTTCTCTGATTTCAGAAGATGAGAAACAGTGATTCAACTAGCTTTCTTACCTGTGCTGATAGTTATAGTCAATTTAAAAAATTCTTTTGAGTATCTGTAGGGGTACAATGGAAGACTGGCAAGGAGGACTGTAGGTACGCTCAAGCGACTTGCACCTGAGGTGTCAGAAAATACACACATGCCACTGGATTGCTGCTGTGCCTTGTGTGCTCGACAAGCAGCATGCCCACATCCAGGTCACAGAGGTCTGGGATTGATGCGGGGGCATGTCTCACGTCCCTGCCCTGCCAAGCTGTCATGTGAGTCCTGGGAACTCGGGCAGAGCAGCAAGTCAAACATAACAAAGCCGTGGGATAAATACCCCCAGCTTGCCAGCAAGAAGAGACCTCCTCGTGCCTGCGCTGCTGCTTGTCGAGCTGCTCGTGTGACCACTGCCTGTGTGCCTCACCCGGGGGCTGCTGCAAAGATTCTGCAGATTCCCAGGTAGCGAGAAGAAATCTACTCTTTGCATTTCAGCCGTGGTCTGTGGTTGTTCCTGTATCCTGCCCGTTTCGGCCCACACAGTATCCTTTAAATCAGCAACTGAAAGTAAAACCAGAATCCTGTGGCTTTTATATACACAGTGCAGAAAAAATTTTCTCTAGCAAAGAGAAAACGACTACAGATCCTGTTCTGTGAGGTGCTGAACACTGGAATAATTCTACCCAAAAGTCCCAAGCCCCTCTATCATTGCTTCATCTTGAATCTGATACTGAGTACAGAATTGTTGTAATATGCTGTGTGAGCTGACACAGGCGGGATGCATGAACAACCATAAAACCATGGATGATATGCAGAGTCAATTTATTCTCATTATCTCATGAACCCCAGGGGATCTCCTGGGGGCAGCACCTGGGCAGAGGCACACAAGACAGAATGCAGGCACCACAGAGTTTGGTCCTTGCTAGAATGTGAAAAAACTTTTGAACTTGCTGCTTTTGCCTCTATATCAGAGATTTTTGCAGGCTTTGATCCCACAGCAGGGCAGAAATCTCAAGCATGTTTGATAAGGTGCTTCTATCGCAGGCCTGTTATATGAACATAGATGTTCTACTTGTCAAACATGCAAAACTAAACAACAATTAGTATAGTATGATACATGTGTTTTTCAGCACCCCAGCTGCAAATCACTTGAGTATGTTTACAATCCACCTCACCAATCTTCTGTTATTTTCTCACATATGCAATTGAGAGAGAATTGAGACCTCATTAATGTTTACAAATATATCAAGGGTGAGTGTCACGAGGATGGAGCCAGGCTCTTCTCGGTGACAACCACTGATAGGACAAGGGGTAATGGGCTGAAACTGGAACATAAGAGGTTCCGCTTAAACTCGAGAAGAAACTTCTTCTCAGTGAGGGTGACGGAGCCCTGGAACAGGCTGCCCAGAGAGGCTGTGGAGTCTCCTTCTCTGGAGACATTCAAGACCTGCCTGGACACGTTCCTGTGTGGCATAGTCTAGGCATTCCGGCTCTGGCAGGGGGATTGGACTTGATGATCTTTCGAGGTCCCTTCCAATCCCTAACTTTCTATGATTCTATGATTCTATGAAAAACTTCTGCTTGAAATACACATGTATGCATTAATCTTTCTGCAACAACGGAAGTTATGACTAAAATGTCCATGCACAGGACTGAATCATATTTTCTCTGATTTAAATTTGACTTGATAAATTTTCTTTCTTGTAGGACTACAGTTTGAATAGCAAAGACACCACAGTTAGATTCTTGCTACCACAAAGGCCAACCACAGTCACTCACCCTTGCTAGAGCTCATGCTACCCTGTGGCACCAAGACTTCTCTTAATTTGCTGAATTTGATGATACTCTTTGCCTGTCTTGTCTTTTTTTGACTGATCATTTGATTATACTGGAAATGTAGAAAGAAATGGAAAAGAAACCAAAACACATAATCTAAACTTTCCACTGCATAAAAAAACAAGGCAGAAGCCAAATGTTTTCGAGAAGGAAAACCAAAAGAGTTGTCCTTAAAAATATGCAAAAAGTAGAAGGCAAGTGAACGCGTGACTGTTGTTGTAGAGACAGACACGACACATCTATATGGTGATCAAAGTGGCTCAAAATGGCCCAAAATGGCTGCTTTTTTATACAAAGGGTGTGCCTTTTATACATAGCTGAAGGTAGTAGAAGAAGGTAGCATGGCCTTTGTTTATAGGTTAAACACTTGTTGTTCAAATTCTAATTGGTTAACACTGAGCAGCTTCTGACTGGGCTCATCCCTCCGGATCTTGAGGGAGAAAGTTCCACAAACGTGTCCAAACTGAGTACACACAACTTCCCATCTCAAGGGTACACTGGGAATTTGTCAAGGTCAGTGTCTTCAACCAATGCCAGGTTCTCAGCAGTCCAGCTGTTGATATTGAAGCCATGGTTTTAGTTGGAGCCATAGTTAGAGCCAGAACTGTAGTTTTAGCTGGTATGTAGGAGACTTAATATGCTTGAGCAAGGAGAATCAGTGGGAGAGCAGAGGTGTGAGACACAGGTATTTTACAAGGGGAGCTTATCCCCAAGGACAGGATGCTCTTATCTTCAAAGATGGAATGCCCCAGGACTCCCAAAGGCTATTAAGATATGCAGAACCAGCCTAAGCCAGCCTTGGGGTCTCTTAACAAAGATGAGGAGTTAAATGAATGGAGCTCACCAAAAGGACACTCCGATGCAGACTATCATGGTGAAGTAAAACGACCACCAGAGACCCCTGGACCACCAAAAGACTATATTGCTCATGCGGGAGTGGGTGGTAACCTATGATCATGAGTTCTCAGGGAAGGTGCCCTCCTGGACCTGCTTCTTGCTAACAGGGAAGATCTTGTGGAGGAAGTAAAGGTTGGAGGTCATCTAGGGCACAGTGATCATTTTCAATCCTTGGTAAAATAAGGAGAGGAGTTAGTAAAACTGCCACCCTAGACTTCTGGAGGGCAAACTTTGGCCTGTTCAGGAGACTGATTGACAAAGTCCCTTGGGAGGCTGCCCTGAAGAATATGGGAGCCCAGGAAGGCTGGACATACTTCAAGAGGGAAGTCTTAAAGGTGCAGGAGCAGGCTGTCCCCATGTACTGGAAAATGAGTCAGCGGGGAAGGAAGGTTATGAAGGTTATGGAATGTCTAGAATGACACCATTGAGAAAAAGATCAGGCAATCCACCTCTTGTGAGTCTGAGGTGCAGTCCTTCAGGGGAAATTGCTACAGCGTG
This sequence comes from Trogon surrucura, assembly GCA_020746105.1. Taxonomy (NCBI): domain Eukaryota; kingdom Metazoa; phylum Chordata; class Aves; order Trogoniformes; family Trogonidae; genus Trogon; species Trogon surrucura. The sequence goes on from CM036657.1 coordinate 1,780,858, forward strand.
AGTCCCCCGCGGCATCACAAAAGTCCCGCCAGCCAACCTGCTCCAGCGAGGGCATTCCTCCCTTCCACGGGCTACAGGCTCTGGCAGCAACATGCTCCAGCACGGGCTTCCCACGGGCCACTGTCCCGTCATCCACCTGCTCCGATGTGGGGTCCTCTGCCCCACGGTGAACATCTACACCTCGCCCATGGGCTGCAGGGGGACAACCCACTTCACCATGGTCTTCACCACGACCTGGGGGACTCTCTGATCCAGTGCCTGGAGCTCATCCTCCTCCCCTCCTTCTTCACTGACCTTGGTGTCTTCACAGATTCTCACTCCTCCATCTCTGTGCCAGCTGTGTGTTCTTTTTTTCCCGTTCTTAAATATGTTTTCCCAGAAGCGTTCCTCTCCTATCATTTTACTGCTAGGCTCAGCCTTGGCCAGTGGCGGGTCCCTCTTTGGAGCCGGCTGGCATTGGCTTTATCAGACTCAGGGGAAGCTTCTAGCAGCTTCTTGCAGAAGCCACCCTGCAGCTCCCCCCCTGCCGCCGAAATCTGGCCAGGCCAACCCAATACAGCAGATATTCTTTATTGCAGTGCTGGATGCAATAGGAGGTTGTAGTGAGGTGGGGATCAGTCTGGTCAACCAGGTAACAAGTGATAGGACAAGAGGAAATGGCCTCAAGCTGCACCAAGGGAAGTTTAGGTTGGATATTAGGAAGAATTTCTTTACCGAAAGGATTATCAGGCATTGGAATGGGTTGCCCAGGGCAGTGGTGGAGTCTCCATCCCTGGAGGTATTTGAGTCATGCTGACACAGTGCTTAGGGATATGGTTTAGTCAAGGACTTGTCAGTGTTAGGTTAATGTTTGGACTCAATGATCTTAAAGGTCTTTTCCAATCTAGGAAATTCTGTGATTCTCTTATGACTGAGACACTCATTGGTACAGGTAGGAAGTGCAATCTATCCTCCACCTGGGATAATTTTTCCAACACCTTAATGATCAGTTCCACAAATTTGTCAGTTGTTTTTTCCACAGCTCAGATGCCAGACCATGGGGTGGCACAATACTTATTGTGCCGCATTTGAGTGTCCCATGTCACACACTGTTGGTGCCTCATCGTCTTTCCAGCTAAATAATGCTAATGTGTTGGCATATGACAGTGGCGTGCTGTGATATTTTTGCCTGAGGGTTTCAGACTTGCTGAACGCAGATGTCTGCTTATCTGTTGTGCAGACCCTGAGAATGGAGATCAACAAGGCCTACACAGTGAGAACCAGCCGAAGGAGGGAGTCTTGTGACGACAGGACGGCCCTGTTTTGGCCAAGGAACAAGACTGCACAGAGACTAACAATGTGAACATTATCCTGTAAACAGATAAGCTGCTTCAAAACAAAATCCTGAAGGCCACAAGGCTCAGAGTGGAAATTTTTACCCTAATATCCCTATATGACTATAGTCACCCACTCTTCACTCAAATCATGCCGAATGCCACCCCGGGGCAGGGGAAAGATAGTATATAAGGAGCATAGAGGGAATGTGTCAATGGAGGGAGAAGAATCCAGAAGAGGCAGTCGATGGGCTGTGCTCCTTCTCCTTCACCCAAGACAGGGACACCTTCTTGGTAAGAATTGCGCTTCCACCTTTTGGTGTGTAATACCCGGGATAGTATTTTGCTAGCATTATTATCATATATTAGTGCTACTGCAGAGAGTGAATTTATCAACGGCAACTCCGAATCTTGTATCTGTCGCTTCAATAAATTACCTGTTGTTTATTACCTTGCAAATTGTCTCAGTGGAAGTCCTTAACAGGGTTATGAAACAAGCAAGTGCTTAGCCTGGGTATGTGCCTCTCACAGCCACATACCTTTTCACGTGACAGGTGCTCTGTACCCACTTCCGCCATGTTGGTCCAGTAACTCTGAGTTCATATGGATCTAACTGTTTCCGCAAAATCAGCTCCGCACAGCTAATTCCCTCAGATTCTTAACACCTCTCTCAGTAGTTGTCCACTTGCCCAGGCAGTATATGACATCACTAAAGGGATATCTCTTGCTCATGCTCAATGGGAGTCACCTTCAGAGAGTGAGGGGATGTGACTCTTTTGCAAAACCCTTTTCAATACCCTCTTCTCTAGCCATTGGTCCCAACTGCTTGGCTTCTCTACCCAATAAATCCTGGGGTGTATTAGAAGGGGAGTAGCAAGTAGGTCAAGAGAGGTCCTCCTCCCCCTCTACTCTGCCCTGGTGAGGCCACATCTGGCATATTGTGTCCAGTTCTGGGTCCCTCAGCTCAAGAGAGACAGGGAACTGCTTGAGAGAGTCCAGCACAGAGCCACAAAGATGGTGAAGGGAGTGGAGCATCTCCCTTATGAGGAAAGGCTGAAGGAGCTGGGTCTCTTCAGCTTGGAGAAGAGGAGGCTGAGGGGTGACCTCATTAATGTTCATAGATATGTCAAGGGGGAGTGTCAGGAGGATGGTGCCAGGCTCTTCTCAGTCATGTCCAATGTTAAGTCTGATATAATCTGTTCGAAACTTAGTATACTAGGACAAGGAGTGATGAATACAAGCTGGAACATAGGAGGTTCCACAAAAACATTAGAAAAAACTTTTTCACTGTGAGGGTGACAGAGCCCTGGCAGAGGCTGTCCAGGGAGGTTGTAGAGTCTCCTTCTCTGGAGACATCCAAAACCCGCCTGGACGCGTTCCTGTGCAATCTGCTGTAGGTGATCCTACTCTGGCAGGGGGGTTGGACTAGATGATCTTTCAAGGTCCCTTCCAATCCCTAACATTCTGTGATTCTGTGATTCTGTGATAAGTAGAAACCAGCATTGGTGCAGCCAAATAACAGGTTGCTCACCTTCACAGAATCACAGAATTGTTGAGGCTGGAAAAGACCTTGAAGATCATCAAGTCCAACCTATGTCCCAATACCATCACGATGGCCAGACCACGGCACTAAGTGCCACATCCAGCCTCTCCTTAAACTCCTCCAGGGACGGTGACTCCACCACTTCCCTGGGCAGTGCATCCCAGTGCCTGAGCACCCTCTCCGTGAGGAAGGGTTGCCTGAGATCCAACCTAAACCTCCCCTGATGCAGTTTCAGGCCATGCGCTCTCGTCCTGTCACTGGTTGCCTGGGAGAAGAGCCAGACCCCCACCTGACTACACCCTCCTTTCAGATAGTTGTAGAGAGTGAGAAGGTCCTCCCTGAGTCTCCTCTTCTCCAGGCTAAACAGCCCCAGCTCCCTCAGCCTCTCCTCATAGGACTTTCCCTCTAGTCCCTTCCCCAGCCTCGTTGCTCTCCTCTGGACCCGCTCCAGCCCCTCAATGTCTTTCTTGAAGTGAGGGGCCCAGACCTGCACACAGGACTCAAGATGATGCCTCATCAGGGTGGAGTACAGGGGCAGAATTACATCCCTACTCCTGCTGGCCACACTATTCCTGATACAAGCCAGGATGCCATTGGCCTTCTTGGCCACCTGGGCACACTGCTGGCTCATGTTCAACTGGTTGTCAACCTGTACTCCCAGGTTCCTCTCTGCAGGTTCCTCTGGATGCAGCACCATTCACCACCACTCTCTGGGACCTGTCATCCAACCAGTTTTTACCCAGCGAAGGGTGCATCCGTCCAAGCCGTGGGCTGCCAGATTTCCCAGGAGGATGCTGTGGGAGATTGTGTCAAAGGCTTTGCTCAAGTCAAGGTAGACCACATCCACAGCCTTCCCCTTATCCACTAGATGGATCAGCCAGTCATAGAATGAGATGAGATTGATCAGGCAGGACCTTCCTTTCCTAAATCCATGTTGGTTGCGCCTGATCCCCTGGTTGTCTTCTACATGCCGCTTGATGACACTCAGGATGATCTGCTCCATAACCTTGCCAGGCACCGAGGTCAGGCTGACAGGCCTATAGTTCCCCAGATCCTCTTTCTGGTCCTTCTTATGTATGATCATCACATTGGCCAACCTCCAGTCATCTGACACTTCCCCAGTTAGCACCTGTAACCCTCTGTCCAGAAGTGATAAACTACACAAAACCAATAACAAACAGCAGTAAAGTCACCCACAGCTCCAAAAGCAACTCTAAAAACAAATACCAGAGAATTCTGCCCAGCAACGTATATCACCAGCATAAGGAATTCTTGCAACAACTCAGTCAAATTCATTAAAACTTCAACCCTTCAAGATTCTCAGAAGAGGAGGAGGATGAGGAGGAAGAGGAGGACTTGTGTTCACTCCCAATTTCTTGCACACCCTCAACCTTTTTGCTGGGGGAACAGAGTTGGAAAAAGAGAAAGTCTTGACGTTGTGTAAGTACTGCTCAGCAATAATCAAAACATTGGTGTGTTATCAACATTGCTTTAGTCACAGATCCAACACATAGGAGCATATGAGTTACTATGATGAAAATTAACTCCATCCCATCCAGAGTCAGTACAATACTATGGCTGAGAAGCATGGCCCCACATGGAGCCTCTGGCCGAAAGTATCTGAAGAAATTCAAGGTCAAATGGAGCAAGGGCCTGATGGAAATTTCCTAGCTAAAAGCCTTCTAACAAGCAGCAGCAATGAACTATGTAACAGTTGCATTGTGAGATGGGTCCATACGCACATGGTGATGCTCTGAGAGGGACTTATCTCTGAGAACGGAATTCAAGGCTACTGTGAGATAAACAGGCACAGGGTGCCTCAAGACTGCAGCCCTTGCTTGTCAGCAAGAACAAGGGAGTACAGGCTATAGTTCCCCAAAAGAACACGGTGATGAAGAGGACAGTGAAGTAAACAGTCACCAGTCTTTAAATGCTTCAGTGGATGTTGCATCCTGCTATTTGGATACGCTAGTAAAGAACTAAACAAGTCAGTAAGTAGGAGTCATGCAAAGGACAACGTGTTGATACGGCAAGACCTTGAAACTACAAAATTATCAACCTTAAGGAGGCAGTAGTATGAAACACAGAATATGCATGTTTGTTAGGCAGTTACCAATCAATGGAGTCAGAGTGGCACGTGAACAGTTCGTGCTGGGCAGCCTGTAGCCAATCACAATATGCATGATGCGTGCTAAGTGTCGCGGGTTAGGGCTGGGCCGGCCACTAACGTGGACAGACGCTCTCTAACCCCCTCTTCCCCCCCCAAAAAAGGAAGGGAAAAAAGGAAATGAGGCAGAGAGACTTACGAGTTAGAGAGGAAAAAAAAACTAGAATAGCTTTAATGAAAGTAATAGAAATAATGGTAAAAAGATAAAAGTAAATAATTATATACAACTATAGATAGTAGCCCGATATCAAACCCAACTCCCTCCCCCGATAGAAATCACCACTGGTGCTGCAGAGCAGGAGGCACTGGGGAAACCCCAGGCTCAGCGGCGGCGGGAACTGGATACAGGGAGCTGGATTCGGGAACTCAGGATCCGGATCAAAATCAGGAGGTCAGATGGAGTCCTCTCTGGACACCGGCCATTGCAGAAAAGAAGGGCGAAAAGGCCGAAAAGGGCAAAAGGGCCGAAAAAGGCCGAACAAAAGGGGAAAAAAGGGACGAAACTCTCGTGATCACTCAATTTATACTAGATATGACGTATATGGGATGGAATACTCTCGTTGGTCACCTGTCCTGTCTGTTACCCCCCGGAGGTGCCACCTTTTACTTCCTTGTGCCCCCTCTTACTACCCGGCACCCCCAGCATGGCACACAAGAGCCAGCAGTGGCCTTGGTCACTGTAGGAATAAGTATAAGCAAGAGCCTTTCTGCACTCCAGTCCCAGGCAGTGATTGTAAATATCAGGTGTTATCACTGCCAGTAGCACACACTGTCTGCAAAAACATGCTGCTGACTTCAGAACGTGCAGCCTCTTAGAAGACACTAAACTGGAAAGTAAAAATCACTAAACAGGACTGGGTTTTTAGCTAAACCCAGGACATTCCACCCCTTATTCCATACCATTTACGTCATACTGATCACGAGCTAATGATCTACTTATAGGAAAAGTTCAGTCAGTTCATAAAGTTCAGAATCGTGGGTTCCATCCATCACAGCAGTCTCTCAGGGCAGGAAAGTTCATGTGGGATTTGTTACAGTTCGTGTCCATAAGTTGTAGGTTCACTTTGAAGAAGTTACTGGACATCACTCAATGAGGCTAGCTCAGTTGTTGGATGTCACTTGATGAGGTCAGCTCTGGTCATCACTGGTTTATTATTCTGAAAAACACTTATTGAACACTGTTAGTATTATGTAACAACATCATAGAGGATTAAATCGAGTATTCTCACCCAGAGTTAAATTTCCTTGAGGTACACATTGCACTTCACCATCTTTCATCATTACCCACCAAGTAGTTCCAGGGCCTTGAGCGAAAGCAACCCCACGAATGGGTTTGCCTTTGCCCCAAGCAGGAAATACCCAGACAGCCTTCCCCAACAAATTCCTTTCATGCACCACAGGGACTTTATCTCCCTCTACTGTATGTAAAGGCTCTGAATTAGCAGGACCAGCACAATTGATGGATCCTCTGGTGTTAACTAACCAGGTGACATGTGCTAAATGCTTGTCCCAGTTTTTAAAAGTTCCACCTCCCATTGCTTTCAGAGTAGTTTTTAACAGTCCATTGTATCGTTCAATTTTCCCAGAGGCTTGTGCATGATAAGGGATATGATATACCCATTCAATGCCATGTTCTTTAGCCCAATTGTCTATAAGATTGTTTTTGAAATGAGTCCCATTATCTGATTCAATTCTTTCAGGAGTGCCCTGTCGCCACAAGATCTGCTTTTCTAGGCCCAAGATAGTGTTTCGGGCAGTGGCGTGAGGCACGGGATACGTTTCTAACCATCCGGTAGTTGCTTCCACCATAGTGAGCACATAGCGCTTACCCTGGCGAGTTGGAGGAAGTGTGATGTAATCAATCTGCCAGGCCTCCCCATACCTATATTTTAACCATCGTTCCCCATACCACAAAGGTTTTAATCGCTTAGCTTGCTTAATTTTGGCACATATTTCACAATCATGGATAACCTGCACAATAGCGTCCATAGTTAAATCCACCCCTCGGTCACGAGCCCATCTGTATGTTCCATCTCTTCCCTCATGTCCTGAAGTGTCATGGGCCCACCGAGCTAGAAACAGTTCACCTTTGTGTTCCCAGTCCAAGTCTATTTGGAACACTTGAGCAGTCTGATCCACATGCTGGTTGTGTCAATGTTCTTCAGTAGCACGACTTCTGGGGACATGGGAATCTACATGGCGTACCTTTACAACTAAGTTCTCTAGCCGAGCAGCAATGTCTTGCCATAGTTCAGCAGCCCAAATAGGCTTACCTCTGCGCTGCCAGTTATTGTGCTTCCACTGTTTTAACCAATCCCAAAAAGCAGTTGACACCATCCATGAGTCAGTATAAAGATAGAGCACTGGCCATTTTTCCCGTTCAGCAATGTCTAAGGCCAGCTGGATGGCTTTTACCTCTGCAAACTGACTCGATCCACCTTCTCCCTCAGTTGCCTCTGCAACACGTCGTGTGGGACTCCACACAGCAGCTTTCCACTTAGGACGATTTCCTACAAGGCGGCAAGATCCATCAGTAAATAGGGCATACTGCTTTTCATTATCTGGTAACTGATTATATGGTGGAGCTTCCTCAGCACGTGTCACCACCTCCTTAGAGGGCATTGCAAGGTCTTTACCTTGTGGCCAGTCTGCGATTACCTCTAAAAGTCCTGGACGATTATGATGACCCATTCGAGCTCTCTGTGTAATTAGGACAGTCCATTTACTCCATGTAGCATCGGTGGCATGATGTGTAGAAGGAACTTTACTCTTGAACATCCATTTTAGGACTGATATTCGTGGTACTAGGAGAAGCTGTGCCTCAGTACCAATCACTTCCGAAGCAGCTTTAACTCCTTCATATGCGGCCAGTATTTCTTTTTCAGTTGCAGTATAGTTGGCCTCAGAGCCCCTATATTTTCGGCTCCAAAATCCTAAGGGTCGACCTCGAGTTTCTCCTGGTGCCCTCTGCCAGAGGCTCCAGGCAGGACCATTGTCCCCAGCTGCGGCATATAGCAAATTTTTAATATCTTGCCCCTTTCGGATTGGCCCAAGAACTACTGCCTGTACAATCTCTTGTTTGATTTGTTCAAAGGCCTGTTGCTGTTCAGGGCCCCATTGAAATTTGTTTTTCTTCCGAGTCACATCAAAAAGAGGTTTCACAATCTGACTATAACCAGGAATATGCATTCTCCAGAAACCCACGGTACCTAAGAAAGATTGTGTTTCTTTTTTGTTAATTGGTGGCAACATAGCTGATATTGTGTCAATCACGTCTATTGGGATCTGGCGACGCCCATCTTGCCATTTAACTCCCAAATACTGGATCTCTCGTGCAGGTCCCTTGACCTTGCTTCTCTTTATGGCAAAACTAGCATCCAAAAGAATTTCAATTATTTTCTTACCTTTCGTGAAAACTTCTTCTGCTGTGTTACCCCACACAATGATGTCATCAATGTATTGCAGATGTTCCGGAGCTCCACCCCTCTCCAGGGCAGTATGGATCAGTCCATGGCAGATGGTAGGGCTGTGTTTCCACCCCTGGGGCAGTCGGTTCCAGGTGTACTGGATACCCCTCCAGGTGAAAGCAAACTGCGGTCTGCATTCTGCTGCTATAGGAATAGAGAAAAATGCATTAGCAATGTCAATTGTGGCATACCACTTAGCTGCCTTGGACTCCAGCTCATACTGAAGATCTAACATGTCCGGCACGGCAGCACTCATCGGTGGTGTAACCTCATTTAGGCCACGATAGTCTACAGTCAATCTCCATTCTCCATCAGACTTTCGCACAGGTCAGATAGGACTGTTAAATGGTGAGCGAGCTTTGCTGATCACTCCTTGGCTTTCTAGTTGACGTATCAGCTTATGGATGGGAGCTACAGAGTCTCGGTTGGTACGATATTGTCGTCGATGCACTGTTTTAGTAGCAATTGGTACCTGTTGGTCTTCAGTTTTCATCAACCCTATGACACTAGGCTCCTCTGACAGTTTGGGCAAGCTAGACAGCTGATCATTGTCCTCAGTCTCTACAGCTGCTGTTCCAAAAGCCCATCAATACCCTCTTGGGTCCTTATAATACCCTTTCTTGAGGAAGTCTATGCCAAGAATGCATGGGGCATTTGGACCAGTCACTATGGGGTGCTTTTTCCACATATTCCCAGTAAGGCTCATTTCGGCCTCCAATACAGACAGTTGTTGAGAACCACCCGTCACTCCAGAAATAGTAACAGTTTCAGACCCTGTATGATTCGATGGCATTAGAGTGCACTGTGCACCAGTGTCCACCAGAGCTCTATATTTTCGTGGTTCTAATGTGCCAGGCCACCGAATCCACACAGTCCAATAAACTCGGTTGTCCCTCTCCTCCACCTGGCTGGAGGCAGGGCCCCTCTAATTTTGAGGTTGATTCACGGGGTTTACTTGATTCACAGTATTGGTATTAACTACATTTACATTCCGATTACTCCTTCTCATGGCAGATTGTTGTCTTCTATTGGTGTTTCGCAAATTGGATACTCGTTCTCGTAGAGCAGAAGTAGGTTTTCCATCCCATCTTCTCATGTCATCTCCATATCCACATAGGAAAATCCACAAGTCATTCCGTGACAAGTTGCCATCATTTTTAGTTGATCTTGAAGGTCTGTATCTTCTAACAGCATCAACGCAGCTCCATTGAGGTCTGTCATCTCTCTTGGACAATGCATCAATCAGCTTCTCTAATGATTGATTGATTTTCTCAAATGATTCACTATTTTTCTCAATTGCTTGATTGGTTTTCTCCATCGCTTTCCCAATGGATTGATTGGTTTTCTCCATTGCTATCTCAATCGCTTTCTCAATTGATTTCTCCAGTGATCTGTTGTTTTCCTCGATTATTTTCTCCATGGCAGCAATCTGAATTTGTTGGGGATTGGCAGTACTGTCTTCATACTGTCGTGCTTTGTTGGCCACTTCACTCACTGTTGGTACCTGACCATCTCCATCTAATGCCCAGACCATTGTTGACAAGGTGTGTTTATACACTGGTGGTGCACTCCTCACAAACATCTGAATAATGTGTTTGTGGCAGGGCATTTGATCAGGGTTTAAAATTGTTTGTGGATAGCTGTAAATTACCTCTCTCACTGCTAGTTCTCTCAGGAACTTAATGCCTTTCTCCATGCTGGTCCAGTTGGTTGTGTGGATAGGAATATCGTCCTTGTGGGTATACCGGTTCTTAATAGCTGTCAAGAGTCGTCTCCAGAGGCTGAGACTGTTGTCGTCTTTTGCAAGTTCCGTGTCAACACCTGCGTTTCCAGAGAGGGATCCCAGCTGTTTGGCTTCTTTACCGTTCAGATTAATGGTCTCGGCTCCTTTATCCCAGCACCGGAGTAACCACTTGTAATATGATTCACCCTCACGACGGTCAAAGTCCTTTCTCACATCTCGCATGTCCCTCAGAGTTAAAGGTTTGACAGCTACGTCCGATTCTGACCCTGAACTATCTGATGACTTCGATTGGGAAGGACCCTTTCCTGCATCAGAACCATCTGATGTTGGGTGATTTGTCTTTGTTAGATGTTTCTTCCCAGTCACAGGGATACCAGCTTTCTTTCCTGAGTCTGAATCTGAGTCATCTGATGGTGCTACTTTAGAAGGACCTTGTCCTGGAGTTGTGTTATCTGTTGGTAGGGCAATTGACTTTTTCCGATGTTTCTTTCTAGTCACAGGGGCGACATTTGCTAATACAGACTGAGTGTCAGAGGCCACAGTGTCTGTCATTGTCCCACACCAATGCTTACTTAACCGCCAAAACATAAACAAATTTGAAAAAATCAGCATTAACATCAATATTAATAATAAAATCTCAGCCTTTCGATTAAGATAACTGCATTCACATCCACAATCACAATCATTAAAATCTGGTAGATGCAGATTAGCAAACAAATGGGTATAATTTCCTAAGGTGAAATTGAAAGTGTGGTTAAAAACAAAATTCACCATTGTACTCTTAAGGTATTCAGGTATGCCGATCACCCAAATTACTGCAAAATACACCGACCCAAAAAAAAACCAGCACAGTGAAAATTCTCGTTATTAAACCAGAACAGGCAAACCACAGAAAGATATACAAAATCACACTCGAGAGTTTGGACAAAATTTTGACACCCAATGAGGAACCCACATTTAAAAGCACATGACATAACATTTCACCGACCGATAACATGATGTGAGCTGTCCGGTTTTTCTCCTCTAACCCTTCAGAACTCTCAAAGAAAAGATCTGATATGCTCTCAAATGCGCCGGATGGAATTTAAACTATGCGGGCAATATATCAGAGCCCAGTTGTGTCTAAATAGCTGGTAAAATATTCTGAGCCTGACCGGTGTTTGTTTTCTTGCCCCACGTTGGGCGCCAATAAATCTGTCGTGGGTTAGGGCTGGGCCGACCACTAACGCGTACAGACGCTCTCTAACCCCTTCTTCCCCCCCCAAAAAAGGAAGGGAAAAAAGGGAATGAGGCAGAGAGACTTACGAGTTAGAGAGGAAAAAAAACCTAGAATAGCTTTAATGAAAGTAATAGAAATAATGGTAAAAAGATAAAAGTAAATAATTATATACAACTATAGATAGTAGCCCGATATCAAACCCAACTCCCTCCCCCGATAGAAATCACCACTGGTGCTGCAGAGCAGGAGGCACTGGGGAAACCCCAGGCTCAGCGGCGGCGGGAACTGGATACAGGGAGCTGGATTCGGGAACTCAGGATCCGGATCAAAATCAGGAGGTCAGATGGAGTCCTCTCTGGACACCGGCCATTGCAGAAAAGAAGGGCGAAAAGGCCGAAAAGGGCAAAAGGGCCGAAAAAGGCCGAACAAAAGGGGAAAAAAGGGACGAAACTCTCGTGATCACTCAATTTATACTAGATATGACGTATATGGGATGGAATACTCTCGTTGGTCACCTGTCCTGTCTGTTACCCCCCGGAGGTGCCACCTTTTACTTCCTTGTGCCCCCCTCTTACTACCCAGCACCCCCAGCGTGGCACACAAGAGCCAGCAGTGGCCTTGGTCACTATAGGAATAAGTATAAGCAAGAGTCTTTCTACATACCAGTCCCAGGCAGTGATTGTAAATATCAGGTGTTATCACTGCCAGTGGCATACACTGTCTGCAAAAACATGCTGCTGACTTCAGAAAGTGCAGCCTTTTAGAAGACACTAAACTGAAAAGTAAAAATCACTAAACAGGACTGGGTTTTTAGCTAAACCCAGGACAGCTAAGGAAAGTAAGAACAGTGTAAATGTGTGCTACTTTTGCAATAAAGTAGCGATTACTGGAACATCATATTAGTGTCGTGTCATCGGTCCTCGCATGGATCCCCGCAAGTGGGTTTCTACAATGCTTGACTATTGTTAAGGAATAGCTAACAATCTATGTAATTAATCAATAGCTTTGCCTTTGCTTAGATGCAATCATCTGCTAATTTTCCTATAATCCTCTTTTCAGGTGATTTACAGCAATCCACAAACAATTTTAAACCCTGATCAAATGCCCTACCACAAACCCGTTATTCCGAAGTTTGTGAGGAGTGCTCCACCAATGTATAAGCACACCTTGTCAACGATGGTCTGGATATTAGATGGAGATGGTCAGGCACGAGCAGTGAGTGAAGTGGCCAACAAAGCACGACAGTATGAAGACAGTACTGCCAATCCTCAACAAATTCAGATTGCTGCCGTGGAAAAAATAATTGAGGAAAACAACAGATCACTGGAGAAATCAATTGAGAAAGTGATTGAGATAGCAATGGAGAAAACCAATCAATCAATTGAGAAAACCAATCAATCATTAAAGGAGCTGATTGATACATTGTCCAAGAGAGAGGACAGACCTCAGTGGAGTCACGTTGATGCTGTTAGAAGATACAGACCTTCAAGATCAACTAAAAATGATGGCAACTTGTCATGAAATGTCTTGTGGACTTTCCTATGTGGATATGGAGATGACATGAGAAGATGGGATGGAAAACCTACTTCTGCTCTACAGGAACAAGTATCCAATTTGCGAAACACCAATAGAAGACAACAATCTGCCATGAGAAGGAATAATCAGAATGTAAATGTAGCTAAAACCAATCCTGTAAATCAGGTAAAACCCATGAATCATCCTCAAACTTAGAGGGGCCCTGCCTCCAGCCAGGTGGAGGAGAGGGACAACCGAGTTTATTGGACTGTGTGGATTCGGTGGCCTGGCACATTAGAACCACGAAAATATAGAGCTCTGGTGGACACTGGTGCACAGTGCACTCTAATGCTAATGCCATTGAATCATACAGGGACTGAAACTGTTACTATTTCTGGAGTGACAGGTGGTTCTCAACAACTGTCTGTATTGGAGGCCGAAATGAGCCTTACTGGGAATATGTGGAAAAAGCACCCCATAGTGACTGGTCCAAATGCCCCATGCATTCTTGGCATAGACTTCCTCAAGAAAGGGTATTATAAGGACCCAGGAGGATATCGATGGGCTTTTGGCATAGCAGCTATGGAAACTGAGGACAATGATCAGCTGTCTAGCTTGCCCAAACTGTCAGAGGAGTCTAGTGTCGTAGGGCTGATGAAAACTGAAGACCAACAGGTACCAATTGCTACTAAAACAGCGCATCGACGACAATATCGCACCAACCGAGACTCTGAAGTTCCCATCCATAAGCTGATTCGTCAACTAGAAAACCAAGGAGTGATCAGCAAAGCTCGCTCACCATTTAACAGTCCTATCTGACCTGTGCGAAAGTCTGATGGAGAATGGAGATTGACTGTAGACTATCGTGGCCTAAATGAGGTTACACCACTGATGAGTGCTGCCGTGCAGGACATGTTAGACCTTCAGTATGAGCTGGAGTCCAAAGTAGCTCAGTGGTATGCCACGACTGACACTGCTAATGCGTTTTTCTCTATTCCTATTGCAGCAGAGTGCAGGCCACAGTGTCATTGTAGAGACGGACACGGCACATCTGAATGGTGATCAAAATGGTTCAGAAATTACTCCTTTATTATACAAAAGATGTGCCTTTTATACATAGTCGAAGGTAGTAGAAGAAGGTAGCGTGGCCTTTGCTTACAGGTTAAACACTTGTTCAAGTTCTAATTGGTTAACGCTTAGTAGCTTCCGGCTTGGCTCATCCCTCTGGATCTTGAGGGAGAAAGTTCTGCAAACGTGTCCAAACTCAGCACACACAACTTCCCATCTCAAGGGTACACTGGGAATTTGTCAAGGTCAATGTCTTCAACCCATGCCAGGTTCTCAGCAGTCCAGCTGCCGTCCCCCACAATTCCCCCTTTTTGTTTTTGAGCTAAAAATGCTGCCTCAACAGTCTGATGCAGGGCCCTTCGCATCAGAGTGATCAGGCAGGCTAGCATTAATGGTACGATTACGACTACAAGCATTATTAAAAATCCTGTTTTAACCAAGGACATTAACGACCTTGACAAACCCCATTGCCCAAACAACTTTTCAATCCCAAAAAACCCTGTGTCTTCTTGAATCTGACGAGTCACGACTCGTAGATCTTGTATTTTCTTGTGGATGGATTTCGAATGATCTTCCAGATTCATGCAACACATTCCGTCAAATTCTTCGCATCCATGCCCATGTGCCAAAAGCAAGAAATCAATTGCTGCACGGTTCTGCAAGGTAGCATGCCTTATTGAGCTTACATCGTTAGCCAATTGCGACAACACTTCAGAGGTTAAATTAGCATTCTTTGCTATCCAGCAAGTCATTTTATTTAAGGATGTTAGTGCGTTTGCAACTGCTACACCCTGGGCAAAGATAGAAGTAAAAATACGTTCTGCAGTATTCCAAAGTTGCACATTGCTGTCACAATTTTTCAGCAGTGTCGCTGATCTTTTCACACGCCCTTGAGAAAAGGCATGCAAATCTCTGTGATTTACTAGCATTTTCATAGGTGGTGTCATCATGGCCAAGCGACCAAAAGTACAAGGACCTCCTACAGCCCTGGTTGGTATGCCAGCCCAAGCTCGCTCCCCACACAGTAAGAACAACCCTTTTGGCAGTCGTGATGCAGATCCGATTCCCGTTACTGAATGGCTCTTGTTTCCAGCAACATGCTGACACCACTGAGAGGCATTCTGCCAAAAGGGGGACAAAGGTGTAACGTCAGATACTTCGGTATCACTGTTCACTGTCAGGGGTCAACCCACTGGAGGCATGCCAACCAGTGCTATTAACATACAAGCATGATCGTGCGGTCAAGGTTCCCAAAATCTCTAATTCTTCCGGCTCCCTGCCTTTTGGTAATTTGGTGACCCAGTCAAAAAACCCAAGGGTGCAATTTTGCATACTGCCATTAAATTTCCCTGTCACAGATGATTCCGCAAACGTGTCCAAACTCAGCACACACAACTTCCCATCTCAAGGGTACACTGGGAATTTGTCAAGGTCAATGTCTTCAATCAATGCCAGGTTATCAGCAGTCCAGCTGTCGTCCCCCACACTGCAGTTTGCTTTCACCTGGAGGGATATCCAGTACACCTGGAATCGACTGCCCCAGGGATGGAAACACAGCCCTACCATCTGCCATGGACAGATCCATACAGCCCTGGAGAAGGGTGGAGGGCTGGTTTAGCTCAGTCAGTTGAGCAAAGGTGTTGAAACACCAAAGTTCGTGGGTTTGATTCCCGTTCGGGCCTCATGTGTTGCATGATCTAGATGAGAGGCATCCCTGTTCATGACAGGGAGGTTGGATTAAAATGATCTCTAAGGTCCCTTCCAGCCTAGACCATTCTATGATTCTATGATCTGCAGTACATTTATGCCATCATCATATGGGGTAACACAGCAGAAGAAGTTTTCACGAAAGGTAAGAAAATAATTGAAATTCTTTTGGATGCTGGTTTTGCCATAAAGAGAAGCAAGGTCAAGGGACCTGCACGAGAGATCCAGTATTTGGGAGTTAAATGGTAAGATGGGCGTCGCCAGATCCCAATAGACGTGATTGACACAATATTAGCTATGTTGCCACCAACTAACAAAAAAGAAACACAATCTTTCTTAGGTACCGTGGGTTTCTGGAGAATGCATATCCCTGGTTATAGTAAAATTGTGAAACCTCTTTTTGATGTGACTCGAAAGAAAAACAAATTTAATGAGGCCCTGAACAACAACAGTCCTTTGAACAAATCAAACAGGCAGAGGACAGCAGTCTCTCAATCCCAGGCCCTGGTTCTCATGGGGGATTTCAATTACCCAGATGTTTGCTGGAAGTCCCACACAGCCAGCCATCCTCGGTCCAGAAGGTTCCTCCAGTGCATCGATGATAACTTTTTGATGCAAATGGTGGATGAGCCAACCAGGAGAGGAGCACTGCTGGACCTTGTGTTCACCAACAAGGAAGGTCTGGTTGAAGCAGTGAAGGTTGAGGGCAATCTTGGCTGCAGTGACCATGAGATAGTGGAGTTCAGGATCTTGTGCAGTAGAAACAGAATACCAAGCAGGATCGCAACTCTGGATTTCAGAAGGGCCAACTTTGGCCTCTTCAAGCAATTGCTGGGGGAAACCCCTTGGGACAGGGTGCTGAAAGGTAAAGGGGCTCAAGAGAGTTGGTTGGCATTCAAAGACCACTTCTTCGAGGCTCAGGATCAGTGCATCCCATCAGGTAGGAAATCAAGAAAGAGATCCAGGAGACCTGCATGGTTAACCAGGGATCTACTGGGCAGACTCAGGTGGAAAGGGAGGGTGTATAAATTGTGGAAGGAAGGGCTGGCCCCTTGGGTGGGGTACAGGAGAGCTGTCAGGGAGTGTAGGGAGGCAATCAGAAAAGCTAAGGCCTCCTTGGAGTTAAAACTTGCAAGGGAGGTCAAAGACAACAGAAAGGGCTTCTTCAAATACATTGCTGACAAAACTAACACTAGAGGCAATGTAGGCCCTCTGTTGAATGAGGTGGGTGCCCTGGAGACAGAGGACAGAAAGAAGGCAGAGTTGCTGAATGCCTTCTTTGCCTCTGTCTACACTGCTGGAGACCGTCCTCAGGAACCTCAGTCCCCTGAGGCCCCAGAGGAAGTCACGATAAAGGAGGAGTCTGCCCTGATTGACGAGGAGTGGGTTAAGGATCAGTTTGAACACTTGAACATTCATAAATCCATGGGCCCTGATGGGATGCACCCACGGGTGCTGAGGGAGCTGGCGGGAGTCATTGCTAGTCCACTCTCCATCATCTTTGGTAAGTCGTGGGCAACAGGTGAGGTGCCGGAAGACTGGAGGAAAGCGAATGTCACTCCAGTCTATAAGAAGGGCAGGAAGGATGACCCGAGTAACTACAGACCGGTCAGCCTCACCTCCATCCCTGGAAAGGTGATGGAACATCTTATCCTTGACGCTGTCTCTAGGCATATCAAGGATAAGAAGGTTATTAGGAGCAGTCAGCATGGCTTTGCCAAGGGGAAGTCATGTTTGACCAACCTGAGAACCTTTTATGAAGACATAACCAGGTGGATGGATGGTGGCCGTGCAGTGGACGTGGTCTACCTGGACATCAGCAAGGCCTTTGACACCGTCTCCCACAGCATCCTCATAGGTGAACTGAGGAAGTGTGGTCTGGATGACCAAGTAGTGAGGTGGGTCGAGAACTGGTTGAAGGGAAGAAGCCAGAGAGTTGTGGTCAATGGGGCTGAGTCTGGCTGGATGCCTGTATCTAGTGGGGTCCCTCAGGGGTCAGTGCTCGGACCGGTGCTTTTCAGTATATTTATCAATGATCTGGATGAGGGATTAGAGAATGTTGTCAGCAAGTTTGCTGATCATACAAAATTGGGAGGAGTGGTTGACACGCCAGAAGGCTGTGCAGCCATTCAGAGAGACCTAGACAGGCTGGAGGGCTGGGCGGGGAGAAATCTTATGAAGTTCAACAAGGGCAAGTGTAGAGTTCTGCACTTGGGAAAAAATAACCCCATGTGCCAGTATAGGTTGGGGACTGCCCTGCTGGAGAGCAGCGCAGGGGAAAGGGACCTGGGGGTTCTAGTGGACAGCAGGATGACCATGAGCCAGCAATGTGCTCTCGTGGCCAAGAAGGCCAATGGCATCCTGGGGTGTATTAGAAGGGGAGTAGCAAGTAGGTCGAGAGAGGTCCTCCTGCCCCTCTACTCTGCCCTGGTGAGTCCACATCTGGAATATTCTGTCCAGTTCTGGGCCCCTCAGTTCAAGAAGGACAGGGAGCTGCTTGAGAGAGTCCAGCGCAGAGCCACAAAGATGGTGAAGGGAGTGGAACATCTCCCTGATGAGGAAAGGCTGAAGGAGCTGTATCTCTTTAACTTGGAGAAGAGGAGGCTGAGGGGTGACCTCATTAATGTTTATAAATATGTCAACGGTCAATGTCAGGAGGATGGAGCCAGGCTCTTTTCAGCGGCGTCCACTGACAGGACAAGGGGCAATGGATGTAAGCTGGAACATAGGAGGTTCCATAAAAATATGAGGAAAAACTTTTTCCCTGTGAGGGTGACCGAGCACTGGAACAGGCTGCCCAGGGAGGTTGTGGAATCTCCTTCTTTGGAGACATTCAAGACCCGCCTGGACACGTTCCTATGTAGCATTATCTAGGTGTTCCTGCTCTGGCAGGGGGATTGGACTTGATGATCTTTCGAGGTCCCTTCCAATCCCTAACATTCTGTGTGATTCTGTGTGATGCTACATGGAGTAAATGGACTGCCCTAATTGCACAGAGAGCTCGAGATGATGGTCTCAATCGTCCAGGATTTTTAGAAGACACCTCAGACTGGCCACAAGGTAAAGACCTTGCAATGCCCCCTAAGGAGATGGTGACACGTGCTGAAGAAGCTCCACCATATAATCAGTTACCAGACAATGAGAAGCAATATGCCCTATTCACTGATGCATGTTGTTTTCTTGTAGGAAATCGTCATAAGTGGAAAGCTGCTGTGTGGAGTCCCACACGATGCATTGCAGAAGCAACTGAGGGAGAAGGTGGATTGAGTCAGTTTGCAGAGGTAAAAGCCATCTAACTGGCCTTAGACATTGCTGAAGAGGTAAATTGAGCCAGTGCTCTATCTTTATACTGACTCATGGATGGTGTCAACTGCTTTTTGGGATTGGTTAAAACAGTGGAAGCACAATAACTGGCAGCGCAGAGGTAAGCCTATTTGGGCTGCTGAACTATGGCAAGACATTGCTGCCCGGCTAGAGAACTTAGTTGTAAAGGTACGTCACGTAGATTCCCATGTGCCCAAAAGTCGTGCCACTGAGGAACATCGACACAACCAACAAGTGGATCAGGCTGCTCAAGTGTTCCAAATAGACTTGGACTGGGAACACAAAGGTGAACTGTTTCTAGCTCGGTGGGCCCATGACACTTCAGGACATGAGGGAAGAGATGGAACATACAGATGGGCTCGTGACCGAGGGGTGGATTTAACTATGGACGCTATTGAGCAGACTATCCACAACTGTGAAATATGCGCCGAAATTAAGCAAGCTAAGCGATTGAAACCTTTGTGGTATGGGGAACGATGGTTAAAATATAGGTATGGGGAGGCCTGGCAGATTGATTACATCACACTTCCTCTAACTCGCCAGGGTAAGTGCTATGTGCTCACTATGGTGGAAGCAACCACCAGATGACTGCAAACATATCCTGTGCCTCACGCCACTGCCCGAAACACTATCTTGGGCCTAGAAAAGCAGATCTTGTGGCGACAGGGCACTCCAGAAAGAATTGAATCAGATAATGGGACTCATTTCAAAAACAATCTTATAGACAATTGGGCTAAAGAACATGGCATTGAATGGGTATATCATATCCCTTATCATGCACTAGCCTCTGGGAAAATTGAACGATACAATGGACTGTTAAAAACTACTCTGAAAGCAATGGGAGGTGAAACTTTTAAAAACTGGGACAAGCATTTAGCACAAGCCACCTGGTTAGTTAACACCAGAGGATCCATCAATCGTGCTGGTCCTGCTCATTCAGAGCCTTTACATACAGTAGAGGGAGATAAAGTCCCTGTGGTATATGAAAGGAATTTGTTGGGGAAGACTGTCTGGGTATTTCCTGCTTCGGGCAAAGGCAAACCCATTCGTGGGGTTGCTTTCGCTCAAGGCCCTGGAACTACTTGGTGGGTGATGATGAAAGATGGTGAAGTGCAATGTGTACCTCAAGGAAATTTAACTCTGGGTGAGAACACTTGATTTAATCCTGCATGATGTTGTTACATAAGACTAGCAGTGTTCAATAAGTGTTTTTCAGAATAATAACCAGGGATGGCCAGAGCTGGCCTCATTGAGTCATGTCCAGTAACTTCTTCAAAGTGAACCTTCAACCCATGGACATGAACTGTAACGAATCTCACATGAACTTTCCTGCCCTGAGAGACTGCTATGAAGGATGGAACCCACGATTCTGAACTTCATGAACTTACTGAATTTTCCTATAAGTAGCTCATTAGCTCGTGATCAGTATGATGTAAATAAGGCATGGAATGTACTGGGTTTAGCTAAAAACCCAGCCCTGTTTAGTGATTTTTACTTTCCAGTTTAGTGTCTTCTAAAAGGCTGCACGTTCTGAAGTCAGCAGCATGTTTTTGCAGACAGTGTGTGCTACTGGCAGTGATAACACCCGATGTTACAGTCACTGCCTGGGACTGGGATGCAGAAAGGCTCTTGCTGATACTTATTCTTACAGTGCCCAAGGCCACTGCTGGCTCTTGTGTGCCACGCTGGGGGTGCTGGGTAGTGAGAGGGGTCACAAGGAAGTAAAAGGTTGCACCTCCAGGGGGTAATAGACAGGACAGGTGACCAATGAGAGTATTCCATCCCATATATGTCATATTTAGTATAAATTGAGTGATCACGAGAGTTTCGTCCCTTTTTCTGCAATGGCCGGTGTCCAGAGAGGACTCTGTCTGATCTCCTGCTTTTGATTCGGATCCTGACAGGACAAGGGGCAATGGGTACAAGCTGGAACATAGGAGGTTCCACAAAAATATTAGGAAAAACTTTTTCACTGTGAGGGTGACAGAGCACTAGAACAGGCTGCCCAGGGAAGTTGTGGAGTCTCCTTTGGAGACGTTCAAAACCTGCTTGGATGCGTACTTGTGCGATCTATTGTAGGTGATCCTGTTCTGGCAGGGGGGCTGGACTAGATGATCTTTTGAGGCCCCTTCCAACCCCTGACATTCTGTGATTCTGTGGTTCTGTGAATCCAGCTCCCTGTATCCAGCTCCCGCTGCTGCTGAGTCTGGGGCTTCCCCAGTGCCTCCTGCTCTGCAGCACCAGTGGGGATTGCTATCGGGGGAGGGAGTTGGGTTTGATATCGGGCTACTATCTATAGTTGTATGTAGTTCTTTACTTTTATCTTTTCACCATTATTTCTATTATTTTCATTAAAGCTGTTCTAGTTTTTCTTCACTAACCCGTAAGTCTCTCTGCCTCATTCCCTTTTCCTTCTCGTTTGAGAGGGGGGAAGGGGGGATTAGAGAGCATCTGTCCGAGTTTAGTGGCTGGCCCAGGCCTAACCTGCGACACCAGGGAATGAAAATCAGATCTTGAGGGAAGCAGAGAAGAATGACCATTCGCCACGTACAATTACTTCAGGATCTTAGAGGGGAAACGCTAACTATGAGGTTTACCCAGCTAAAATAGACAAGAAATTAAACCCCAGATAAGTAACACAGGGAAGGGTAATGTTCCTGGAGAAGAGTGGTAGACTGATTTCTCAGAACTCCCTGGAAAAGGGGAGTTTAGATACACCTTTTCTGATTGGCCATAGGCATTTCCCTGCAGGACAAATAAGGCAAGAATTGCTGTGGTATATCAATGCTTTGAATGCTTGCCTTGTTTTTTTTTTGTTATTGCAACTTGGAAGGAAGGAAGAAAAAATAATCCCATTCAGGTCCCCAGTTAGCAAAAACTTTATGTACAGTTCTGTTGTTGACAAGAATAAATTTAGTCCTAGTTTAAAATGCTGAGCAGCTAAACACGTGAGCAGTGTGGCCTGGCAGCAGTGAAGGCTGACAGCGTGCTGTGCTAACAACAGGAGCATAGCCAAGGTGGAGGCAATTAGGTTGTGTTTCCACCCCCACCTTGTTTTGGCATTCTTTCTCATTTGGAACAGCGTCCAGCATTGGGCTCAGTCGACTTGTGCAAGTCTGATGGGAAGCTGCCAAGGTGATTTAGCGACTTGGGTCACAGAACCTGTGAGGAGAGGCTGAGCAAAATGAGCTTATGGGATTGAACCAGCAGCTTTTCTGCTATCTGAGGAGGAGATTGCTGTGGAGGAGATTATTTCAGTGTCTTGGAGGAGAAGCATGAAACAAGAATGAGAGGCTTTCCTCAAATGGAAGTATAAAGTTCTCAGTTAGGTTTGCTCCATGGAGGCAGTCAAACACTGGAGTGGAGCAAGGGGAGCTGTGTAGTCTTTTGTCCTGGGAGGTTCTCGAGTTTCAACACGACAAAATGCCGAGCTTGGATTGAGTTCCACGTTGGCCCTGTTTTGAGCAGGAGGTTGTGATAGAGCCCTTGTGAGGGCATCTCCACTCTTCAGAGTTTTGGGATTAAATCAAATTAGCAAAGTATGTATACGTATTGCCAGGCTGAAATGATTTACTCTCTGATGGGCCAAACAGGGAAACTGCTTAAACACTTTACATGCTGTGCTCCTCTTTGGCAGGATCTTAAGTTGTGTATTCAAAGTAATCTTGTTTTTTATAAACTTCAGGTATCCCTATTAAAGAGGTTTCTAGTCAATAAAGCATGGTTGAAGGGGAATAATTTTGGGTGGCAGGGAATACAGATGTTTTTGCACTGAAATTCGCTTTGTATACTTCAGCGTGTTTAAAATCTTAACTGTTAACATGTCAATGATCAGCAGGGAAGAAAGCCTTAGCAGTTCTCCTCTGAGTGATCTGGAAGGCACCTTCTTTGAACTCGAACCTAAAACAAAGTGGCAAGCTCTTAGCTGTCAGTCTTAACATTAAGTCATGACTGTATTAGGTGAGATGTATTGCTATAAAAAGCTTGGTTTAGGTATTAGAGGAAGAGGACTAGATCACCATATTCACCCTTTTAAAACAGAGGTCTGGGTTTATATTAAGAATTTTACAGGTGCCTTCACCTGTCAATAACCAAAGTTATTAGGCAGGTATTCCTTATTAAAGCACCGGGCATGTAGGGGATTATCTCCACCAAATATACACCTACCGGGGGATGGGGAAACTTTGACATATATGGGTTTCCTATATGCATACTCATGGCTTCATTAACATAAGTCCCTGCCAGTTCACATGCGCATTGCAGCTCCCCAGCGGTCCTCAGGTGCATTCTGGCAGTCTCCTGGAGGAAGGCTCCAAGTCTTCCTCGGCCATGAACTTTTGACCTCCTCTTCTGCCCAGTGCCTCGGATCCAGCCCCAGCCAATCCCCGTGCAGCTCTGCAACCAGAGCTCCTGGCCTCCCCTCCCACACTCCCTGCCCCCACCTCACTCTCCGAAGGTTTACACACACCCCCTTCTGAACAGACCAAACAACTCTGAAATCCACATCCCAAACTACAGAACACGAACAATTATCAAATTTATATCCCAAACTACAAACTTCCACATATGAAGATCAACAAGTCCAGCCCATGACTCAACACCATCACGACGACCAGACCACGGCACTGCCACATCCAACCTTTCCTTAAACCCCTCCAGGGACGGTGACTCCACCACTTCCCTGGGCAGTGCATCCCAGTGCCTGAGCACCCTTTCCATGAGGAAGGGCTGCCTGAGATCCAACCTAAACCTCCCCTGATGCAATTTCAGGCCATGCCCTCTTGTCCTGTCACTGGTTGCCTGGGAGAAGAGCCAGACCCCCACCTGACTACACTCTCCTTTCAGATAGTTGTAGAGAGTGAGAAGGTCCTCCCTGAGTCTCCTCTTCTCCAGGCTAAACAGCCCCAGTTCCCTCAGCCTCTCCTCATAGGACTTTCCCTCTAGTCCCTTCCCCAGCCTCGTTGCTCTCCTCTGGACCCGCTCCAGCACCTCAATGTCTTTCTTGAAGTGAGGGGCCCAGACCTGCACACAGGGCTCGAGGTGAGGCCTCAGCAGTGCTGAGTACAAGGGCAGAATCACATCCCTGCTCCTGCTGGCCACACTGTTCCTGATACAAGCCAGGATGCCATTGGCATTCCAAGCCACCTGGGCACACTGCTGGCTCATGTTCAACTGGTTGTCAACCTGTACTCTCAGGTCTCTCTCTGTCTGGCAGCTCTGCAGCCACTCCTCCCCCAGTCGGTAGGACTGCAGGGGGTTATTGTGGCCAAAGTGTAGGACCCTGCACTTGGTCTTGTTGAACTTCATCCCATTGGCCTCAGCCCATCGACCCATCCTGTCCAATTCTCTCTGCAGTGTCTTCCTACCCTCCGGCAGATGAACACTCCACTCCCAGCTTGGTGTCATCTGTGAGCTTACTAAGGGTAGACTCAATCCCCTTATCCAGGTTGTCCACAAAGATGTTGAATAGGACTGGGCCCAGTACTGATCCCTGGGGAACACCACTGGTCACCGGCTGCCAACTGGATGCAGCACCAGTCACCACCACTCTCTGGGACCAGTTATGCAACCATTTTTTTACCCAGCGAAGGGTGCATGAAGAGGGGTCCCTTCGGAGAGCCGGCCAAGTTAACGATCATCACACCAATATGGCTACAGATCGTCCTCCCTTTATTGCTCCAGACAGCTCAATATATACAGTTCAGCAGTGTCCCCGCGCCTGCCCCTTAACAGAGTTGGTCGGTTACAGGTTCACACGCGCCAGCGTTTTATTGGGCAGTGCCATTCCACTATGCAAGCGGCTCTCGCCCCCCCTTTCTCCCCCTGGCAAGGCTCTTCACAAAACAGATAAAACCTCCTCCTCCCTGTGTTCCAAGGCAGCTTCAAGGACAGAGCCTCTGTTTAGGCCTAAGCTGGGTTGTCCACGCTTTTAAAGTTATACCGCACCTCTGCTCCACAAGAAATTCCTCTACATATCCCCCTTTTTCTTTTTGGACAACCCAGGCTTCATCCGCTAGCTTGCTTATAATTCTCTTGATTATACTTATCAAACAACTAAACATAACTAAGCCTATAACAGTTAAAACTGCAATAACCAAAAATGCCTTAACTAAACTCTTAATTCATCCTGTCAAAGTTCTCACACCCATCACCCTAAATCGTACTTTGATCCTTAATCACACACTTCTAACAAAGCAAAAGGCAGCTGGTTTCCCTGCCTTGCTTTTAGCTAAAGAAAGATCACTCTGCTGGTTAGTACATAAACCTTAACACCTACTATGTGGCTTTGATTACACAACCAATATAAGCTTCATCGTTAGTCACACAAAGAGGATACATATTAATACAACAGGTAACATTGAGAACAGTCACATTTTCCCATAATTGCTCTGCCATCAGCCGTAAGCATCTTCTGCCAGTCCAATCCATATCGTCGTTGGTAATCAGTACCTCAGGGTCCCATCACGTCACTGGGCGAAACAAGGGGTTCAACAGGCAGTCCCAGTGCACAGTCGTGTTGCTGCTGCGCTGCTGAAGTGACAGGATGCTGCACAGCCGCATCATGCAGGATCATGCGGTTCCCAGGTCCCTTGTCCGTTATTAATAATAACAGGACACGCAATCGAACTGGCTGCTTCCCAATCTCCCTCTGTTGTAGCGTCTCTGATGACACCGCTCCATCGCTATTGCAAAGGATCCTTTATGGTTCAAGCTTGAAAATCAGGCTTGAGTGAGGGAGCTGATGGTAATGGGGGAGCTGAACTGGTTTAAGGGTTTCTTCTATTTCTTGCTGTCTAGTTGATAATTCAGCGAGTTTGTTCAGGATCTCTTTCAGGGGTTCATCCTGATCTTCCTTCTTCCCCTCCCCCTTTTTATTTTTTTTTTTTTATTTTCTTATTAGCTCAAGTATTACTTCAATCACGCTGTTATCACACAGGGAGAGCAGAATTTCCCAGGTCTGTTTTGATCGCACTCTCCCGTTCACTCCCATGCACATCTGGTGTACAAGAAGCGTCTTATCTTCATTCTCACGGACAAGCTCTCAACATGAGCTGTACCTGGCTGGTCAGGGTCTCTTTTCATAATTAGCAAGCAAGAGTTATGCACTTGTTCAGAAAAGAGCTCAGCTCAAGGACAAAAGTCTTAATTCGGCAATGCAGTGCAGTTTCTCCTTTTTTTTTTTTTTTTTTTTTTTTTTTTTTTTCTTCCACCCAGTCGGGTCGAGCAGGGAGTTTCTTCCTTTGCCTTTTTCCTTTCCTGCCCTCCCCCCAACGCTTCGATCGCTGCCGCAGCAACTTTCTTTTCTGCTTGCATGATTTCTAGAGTGCGTATTACGGTTTTCCAAACTGTTCCTAGTTCTTTTGCTTCCTTTCCTTCTTTTCCTCCCTCTAGAGTACAGTCCCACAAAAAGTCTCCTACTTCACGCCATTCCGTGGAACCAAAGATCAATGGTGGGTCGTTCACCTTCTCCCGTTTCTGAGCCCATGGGGCTAATACGTCTCGCTCCTCCACCTTTTCTCCTCTCTTAGAGAGTATACCAAGGAGGCGAGTTGCCGCGTCCGTTTCCATCGCGGTCTTACCTTGGCAGGGGCTTGATCAGCTGCTCAAGCTCTGGTCTCCGGTGCCCTTTTGGTCACACTCGGAACTCTCCTGCCTCCAGCTCTCCGGCTCCCAAATCGGCTCACGTCCGATGCTTCGGAGTCTTCCCGCATTTAAGCAATCCGCATTTAAGCGTCCATAGAGGGTCCCTGTTCGGGCGCCAGATGAAGAGGGGTCCCTTCGGAGAGCCGGCCAAGTTAACGATCATCACACCAATATGGCTACAGATCGTCCTCCCTTTATTGCTCCAGACAGCTCAATATATACAGTTCAGCAGTGTCCCCGCGCCTGCCCCTTAACAGAGTTGGTCGGTTACAGGTTCACACGCGCCAGCGTTTTATTGGGCAGTGCCATTCCACTATGCAAGCGGCTCTCGCCCCCCCTTTCTCCCCCTGGCAAGGCTCTTCACAAAACAGATAAAACCTCCTCCTCCCTGTGTTCCAAGGCAGCTTCAAGGACAGAGCCTCTGTTTAGGCCTAAGCTGGGTTGTCCACGCTTTTAAAGTTATACCGCACCTCTGCTCCACAAGAAATTCCTCTACAGGTGCACCTGTCCAAGCCGTGGGCTGTCAACTTTTCCAGGAGGATGCTGTGGGAGACTGTGTCAAAAGCTTTGCTGAAATCGAGGTAGACCACATCCACAGCCTTCCCCTCATCCACTGGATGGGTCACCCAGTCATAGAAGGAGATGAGATGGGTCAGGCAGGATCTTCCTTTCCTAAACCCATGTTGGCTGAGCCTGATCCTCTGGTTGTCTTCTACATGCCGCTTGATGGCACTCAGGATGATCTGCTCCATAACCTTGCCAGGCACCGAGGTCAGGCTGACAGGCCTATAGTTTCCCAGATCCTTCTTTGAAGAAGAGTCCCTTCAGAGAGCCGGTCAAGATAACAACAATCCCACCAATATGGTTACAAGTCATTCTCCCTTTATTGCTCCAGACAGCCCAATATATACAGTTAAGCAGAGTCCACGCGCCTGCCCCTTAACAGAGTTGATCAGATACAGGTTTACACGCACCAGCGTTTTATTGGATAGTGCCATTCCACTATGCAGGCGGCTCTCGCCCCCCCTCTGCCCACGGCAAGGCTCTTCACAAAATAGCTGCACCTCCTCCTCTCCATGCCCCAAGGCAGCTCCAAGGAAAGAGCCTTTGTTCAGACCTAAACTGGGTTGTCCAAACCTTTTAAAGGGATACCACACCTCTGCTCCACAAGAAATTTCCCTACACTTCTTCTGGCCCTTCTTATGGATGGGCGTCACATTGACCAACCTCCAGTCATCTGGGACCTCCGCAGTTAGCCATGATCAGTGATAAATGACAGAGAGCAGCTTAACCAGTTCTTCCGCCAGCTCCCTCAGCATCCTAGGGTGAATCCCATCCCGACTCATTGACTTGTTGGAATCTAAGTGGCACAGCAGGTCACTAACTACTTCCTCCTGGATTACAGGAGGGGTATTCTGTTCCCCATCCCTGTCTACCAACTCAGGAGCCCAGTTGCCCTGAGGACAGCCAGTCTTCTTGTTAAAGACTGAGGCAAAGAAGGTGTTAAGTACCTGTCCAGTAAAAAGTATGTGGCTGTGAGAGGCACATACTCAAGCTAAGCACTTGCTTGTCACTGAGACAATTTGCAAGGTAACAAAAATAGGTAATTTGCTTATCTGTTTATCTGTGTTTGCTTATCTGTTGTGCAGACCCTGAGAATGGAGATCAACAAGGTCTACACAGTGAGAACCAGTCTAAGGAGGGAGTCTTGTGACGACAGGATGACAGGACGGCCCTGTTTTGGCTAAGGAGCAAGGCCGCACAGAGACTAACGATGTGAACCATCCTGCACATAGATAAGTTGTTACAAAATAAAATCCTGAAGGCCACAGGGCCTAGAGCGGAAATTTTTACCCTAATATCCCTATATGACTATAGTCACCCACTCTTCACTCAAATCATGCTGAATGCCACCCCAGGGGGGGAGTGAAAGATAGTATATAAGGAGCATAGAGGGTATGTGTCGTTGGGAGGAGAAGACCCCAGAAGAGGAAGAGGCAGTCGACGGGCTGTGCTCCTTCTCCTTCACCCAAGACAGGGACGCCTTCTTGGTAAGAATTGCGCTTCCACCTTTTGGTGTGTAATACCCGGGATAGTATTTTGCTAGCATTATTATCATATATTAGCGCTATTGCAGAGAGCGAATTTATCAACGGCAACTCCGAACCTTGTATCTGTCGCTTCAATAAATTACTTGTTTTTAGTTACCTTGCAAATTGTCTCAGTGCAAGTCCTTAAACGGGGCTCTGAGAATTCAGTGCAAGCCCTTAGTGGGTCTCTGAAAACTCAGTGCAAGTCCCTAACGGGGCTCTGAAACAAGCAAGTGCTTAGCTGGGGTACGTGCCTCTCACAGCCACAGACCTTTCACACGACAGTAAATTGGCGCAGCGAGCGGGATTGCCATGGATAAACTCCTGCAAAAATATAAGTGTGCACCATCTGAAGCTGGAATAGAATGGGCCCAGAAATATTGGAAGGATGAGAACAAAGTAGTAGAGTGAATAGAACAATGTAGGAGTGAGCAAAAAGTTAAGGAAGGTAAAGGTAAAGGTGTTATTTGTGCAATATTGGGGGCAGTTTATCTTGTGCTCAAAAGGAGATCAGAGAGCCCCCTCCACCTGAGAAAATTGCAGATGTGGAATATGCCACCATAAAATCAGAAAATGAAGTGTTAAAAAATTCACTGGCTTTCGAAAGGAAAAGTCGGGAGAAAATGGAAACTCAAATAGACAAGCCTGAGAGTGAAAAACGAGACCTTAAAATGCAATTGGACGCAGTCGCAATGCGAGAAAAATGGTTACAGGAAAAATTAGATCTTATCCTAAACCAAATGCCTTCTGTAGAGTCGACTAAACAAATTTGTAAATTAGTGCGCGATGTGGATCCTGAACCGTGGGATGAAGACATTGCGTGTGATAACGACACCGAGGGGCCAGTCAAAAATTTTGATTGTGAACCTGTCTCTGTCCGACCAGTAATTAAAACTGAGGTCGTGTGAACGAAGGTGATGACAATGCGCACACTACTGTACGATATGTGGCATATTCTCCAACTGAACTTGCTAAATTGCAGGAAAAGTATTCCAAACGCCTGGGGGAGTCTGAGACAGAGTATGTGTGGTGAGTCTCCCTTACGGGGTGGGGGGGGGATCGAGTTCTACTAAATGAGGAAGAATCAGGAGGTTATTGGGGTTCTGGAGTGTTTTTAACTACTACACCAGGTGAGGATCATGTTTATACCTTGACTGCAAGAGCTGCTAATTGGGCTGGCGGCATAGATCCTCAGGAGAGAGGAGATCCCATTGTTATCCCACGGTTTAATGATTTAGCCACGTCTGTACAGAAAGCAACCTGCATACAAGCAATGTATGAAAGGGACTTGTTAAGGAAATCCTCCATGACAGCCCCTATTGACCCAGCAAGGTTATCTCCTCTTATTCGTGGCCTCCCAAATTGCTTAAAAATGTATGTAGCTGCTGCCCAGGAGCGCATACAAAATACCCGAGCTATGAATGCTGCGGCGGCTCCTGCAGCTCCCCCACAGGTTTGGGCACATGTAACAACTTGGAATGAGTTTGTACAGGAGTTAGTGAATTACGGGCACCATATGGGTTGGGTTGGACCGACTACAGGGAAGCCACCCGAACACCCGAAAAGAGTTCACCAGGTCCACACAGTTAAACCTAAGCCACAAGTCAAATCACAGTTCGATAGCGAGCGTAATGATCTTTGGCGTAAAGCCTTGGCTCTGGGAATGCCGCGGCAAAAGCTACACGGCACTCCCACCGCCGACCTCCAAACTCTGGTGCAAATACTAAGTAAGAAAAACAACCCGCAAGGGAAGAGTCAATCAGCAGTGAATAAATCAGTCTCTGATAAGCCCGTGCCTTTAGCCTCACCAGAGGATTTAATTGACCTAGCAGACAATTCGACAAAAAACGTGCAGCTCCGGGGAGGGCAGTGAACCACCCTGCTCGGAGGATATTAGCTGTACAATGGCTCCTTAACAAATGTTACGAACCTATCATTGCTGTTCCAACAGGACCAAAGAAAGTTTACACAAATTTCCTTATTGATACGGGTGCTCAAATATCAGTAATCTCTAAAGAGGCTGCAGAATTCTTAAACATAAAACCTAGTCGCCGTAAGATAAAATTTACAGGAATTGATGGAGTTATAAAAGAATGCCCTACTGCTAAAATTGTCTTGTGGCTCCCAGGGGAAAAGAAATTAACTCGTACTGAGGTTTTAGTCGGTGCTGCAAACACTAATATTCTGGGATTTGATTTACTGTATGGTAGAGTGTGGAAGTTACCCAATGGGACAGTCTGGAGTTTTGCCGGACGAGATAACAGAGACAGTGCATGGCTTGAGGGGGATGAGCCTAAACCAATAAACTTACTAGAGACGTCTATATCTCTGCCTCCATCAAAGATAACAAACATAAAGCAGTACCCCTTGCCAGCAGCTGCACAATCAGGTATTGATGGGATGGTAAAAGATTTAGAAACCCGAGGCATTATTACCCGTACACACTCCCCGTACAATTCTCCTGTCTGGCCAGTAAAAAAGCCAAATGGACAGTGGAGGCTTACTATTGATTACAGACAATTAAATGCTAATACTGCACCTTTAACTGCAGCTGTACCAAACATTGCAGAATTGGTTACTCAAATACAGGGAGCTTCTCACCCGTGGATGGCAATCTTAAATGTTAAGGATATGGTTTTCATGGTTCCTTTACAGGAACATGACAAAGCTCAATTTGCTTTCACTTGGAAAGGGATACAATATATCTTCAACAGACTGCCTGAAGGATACAAACACTCTCCTGCTATCGCTCATAATGCTTTAGCCAAAGTTGTAGCAGAAATCCCCAGTCCACCAGGTGTTACAATATATCAATACATTGATGATATATTGATAGGGGGAGAGGACAAGGAGGGAGTCAGACGTGCTATGGAAGCTGTGCGAGAAAAACTTACAGCTCTAGGATTAGACATTCCTCCGTCCAAGTGTCAGGGACCCGCACAAGAGGTTAAATTCCTAGGGGTTTGGTGGATTAAAGGTGCTGCTTCTATTCCCCCGGATACACTGGAACAAATAGAGCAGGGACAAAATCCATCTAGTCCAAAGGAGCTACAGCAAATTCTGGGAACGTTAAGCTATTGGCGTAAACATATTCCTGGGTTTTCTCTTATTGCACGTCCCTTATATAATCTACTCAAAAAAGGGAAATCATGGGAATGGACTAAACAGCATCAAGAGGCATTAGAACTATTGATGAAAGAACTCAGGTTATTCCAACAACTAGGTCCCTTACACCTTACTGACCCTATCCATATAGAATGAGGATTTAGTGAACATGGTTCCCATTGTAATCTCTGGCAAAAGGGACCCGAGGGACCAGAGAGACCACTGGAGTTTAGCTCTCATTCTTTTACTGACACTGAAACAAGATATTCAGATCTTGAAAAGGATTTACTGTGCCTAGTGTGAGCAGTGAAGTGAGTGGAACAGATAAGGAAAGGACAGAGTGTGATCGTTAAGGGACCTTTTCGTCTCTTAGACGTAGTCCGCAAGGGTACTATGCCACCCGCAGGCATTGCCCAGAAACCCACGGTCCACAAATGGTGTGCTTACTTGGAGGGTATTAATGACATCATGCCCATCACTGAAGGTAATATTAAAGTATCTAAATTACAAAAAGATATAGACAGCACCCTATTATTCCAAACTCCACCGAGCGAACCGTCACCGATTCAGGAAGCATCTTGTCACGTGAAAGGTCTGTGGCTGTGAGAGGCACGTACCCCAGCTAAGAGCTTGCTTGTTTCAGAGCCCCGTTAGGGACTTGCACTGAGTTTTCAGAGTCTCACTAAGGGCTTTCACTGAATTCTCAGAGCCCCGTTTAAGGACTTGCACTGAGACAATTTGCAAGGTAACTAACAATAAGTTCCTCCTGTAGAGGAATCATGAAAAACATATCCTTAACATGTAAGGTTACCATCCACGGATGAGAAGCTCCCTGTATTTGTGTGACCAGTTCTGCGATGTTTGGTACAGCTGCAGTTAAGGGTGCAGTACTAGCATTTAATTGCCTGTAATCAATAGTAAGCCTCCACTGTCCATTTGGCTTTTTTACTGGCCAGACAGGAGAATTGTACGGGGAGCATGTGTAGAGGAATTTCTTGTGGAGCAGGGGCGTGGTATCCCTTTGAAGGTTTTGGACAACCCAGTTTAGACCTAAATAAAGACTCAGTCCTTGGAGATGCCTTGGGGCACGGAGAGGAGGAGGTGCAGCTGTTTGTGAAGAACCTTGCCGGGGGAGAGGGGGGTGAGAGCCGCCTGCATAGTTGAATGGCACTATCCAATAAAACGCTGGTGCGTGTAAACCTGTATCTGACCAACTCTGTTAAGGGGCAGGTGTGTGGACACTGCTTAACTGTATATATTGAGCTGTCCGGAGCAATAAAGAGAGAACGACTTGTAACCATATCAGTGGGATTGTTGTTATCTTGGCTGGCTCTCCAAAGGGACTCTTCTTCATCTGGCACCCAAACAGGCTTAAATGGGGAATTGCTTAAATGTGGATTGCTTAAATATGGAAAGACTCCGAAGCATCGTATGTGAGCCGATTTGGGAGACGGAGAGACTGAGGTGGGAGAGTTCCAGGTGTGACCAAAAGGGCACCGGAGACCAGAGCTTGAGCGGCCGATCAAGCCCCTGCCAAGGTAAGACCGCGATGGAAACTGACGCGGCAACTCGCCTCCTTGTTGGTATGCTCTCTAAGAGAGGAGAAAAAGTAAAGGAGCAAGATGTATTGACCCTGATCCAATGAGCTCGAAAGCGGGAGAAAATGAAAGACCCGTCATTAATCTTTAGCTCAATGGAATGGCGTAAAGTAGGAGACCTTTTGTGGGACTGTACTCTAGAGGGAGGAAAAGAAGGAAAAGAAGCGAAAGAACTAGGAACGGTTTGGAAAACCGTAATACGCATTCTAGAAATCATGCAGGCAAAAAAGAAAGTTGCTGTGGCAGCGATCGAAGCCTTGGGGGGAGGGCAGGAAAGGAAAAACGCAAAGGAAGAAAAACCCTGTTCATCCCGACTGGCGACATTTTTTCGACTAGGACAGACACGCCCCATGAAGGGTACAGCGGCCCCGGTGTGCTCCTCTCTGAAGGACTTGTGCAGAAAAGTAAAAAGAGAACGTTTCCCTGCCGACGGAGGTTGCAACTGCAGAAAAACCGCAAGCTGCGCTGCCGCGGGACTCGAGAGGCGCGGCCCAGCAGAAAGAGGAGGCACAGGGCAGAGCCGACTGTCACCCGAAAATTAACCCTTTGATGCCTTCTTCCGACGAGGATTCTGAATCAGAAATGAGTCCTGACAAATCTGTCAGAGCTAATGATCAAGTTATGCAGCGAATGGAGAGGCCTCAGACCAAGAAAGAGGAAGATCCGAATGAACCCCTGCAAGAGATCCTGAACAAGCTCCCTGAATTGTCAATTAGACAGCAAGAAATGGAAGAAACCCTTAAACCAGTTTCATCATCACTTTGGAGACAACCAGAAACCATATCTAAGGTCCCGTGAGAGATTCAACCATTACCCCATACGATGTCGCCGGTTGAACCCTCAGCTCCCCCGCTACCATCAGCTCCCTCATTCAAGCCTGATTTTCAAGCTCGAACCATAAAGGATCCTTTGCAACAACGATGGAGTGGTATCATCAGAGATGCTATAATAGAGGGAGATTGGGAAGCAGCCAGTTCGATTGCATGTCCCGTTACTATTAATAACGGACAAGGGACCTAGGAACCGCATGATTGGAAGATCTTACAGCAAGCGAAACAGTCTGTCACCACACATGGCATCCGATCAGAAGCTGCACGAAGTATTATACAATTCATTTTTACAGTAGACGTATTGTGCCCAAATGACTGCACTAGTATTGCTTCGTTATTATTAAGCCCATCACAATATTTACTGTGGGAGAGAGAATGGAAAAGATTGGCTCTGGAAGAGGCCAACAAACACCGCAAAATTAACGATCCTTTATTTGGGTTACAAGCAGATATGTTGACTGGTAGTGGAAATTATGCCACCACTGCAAACCAACTGACGTATCCGACAATCATGCATCAAATTGCTCAGACTCTGGCTCATCGAGCGCTGTTATCAGTCCCAGGAAAGAAAAAATTCCCCCCCGTATGCAACGGTACGACAAGGGATGACCGAGCAATTTAATCAATTTGTTGATCGATTGTCTGCTGCCATAAAGGATGCTACCGAGTTAACCGAACCACTGCAAGAACACTTGTTCTGCACACTTGCTTTTGAAAATTCCAATCCATGTACTAAAGACGTTTTGGCCACCTTACCACAGGGCATGGGAGTGGATGAAATGTTATTACGAGCATCACGAGCAGAACAAAGCAGTCAAGCTGCAGCCTTTACCGCGGCCATGCAAGGTGCCATTGAAAGGCAAGGACACGTGATCGCAGCTGCTTTATCCAGAAGAAAAAACAGCCAGCCTGGTAACCCAAAGAAAGAAGCAGCCAATGGGCCAGCAGCGAGACCGTGCTTTCGCTGAGGAGAATCTGGACACTGGAGAAGAGCATGCCAGAAGACTGTATGGTGTCACATATGTAATAGTGACGCCCATGCTACTGCAGCATGCAGGAAGGCAGAAAACTACAAGCGCAGCGCGCAGGGGCTGCACGCCCAGACACAAATCAGCGCCCAACCTCAACCGAAGCCACAGACAGTTTCCTACAATGAAACAAACCTGCTACCTGGGGAAGCCTCGGCGTGGATGTGGCAACCGCAGTAGAAATTACACTGCAAGACAAACAAGTAGCGTTAATTCTGACAGCTGCATTTGGCCCATTATTTTCAACTGACTCTTGTTGGAGGGCTACAGCTGGGGCGATCACCTACTGGCAAACAAGGAGTTGTAGTATTACCAGGAGTTATTGATGCCAACTATACAGGTCAAATAAAGATTATGGCTTATGCATTACAACCACCTGTCACCATTCCAAAAGGAAGCAAGATTGCCCAGATCGTTGCCCTTGAAGCAGCCCATCCACATCAGCTACATCCAAAAGAGGGACAAAAGCAAAGAGGAGATGAAGGCTTTGGGTCATCAGGATTTGATGTCTTCTTGACACTAGACATGAATTCCCGGCCACAAGGAAGAGTCACCCTACAACGGGGGGAAAGTCAAGTTCAGTTAAAGCCAATGCTCAACACCGGAGCGGATGTGACCATCATTAATCAAACATACTGGCCACCCACGTGGCCCCTGCAGGCTCCCATGACACAAATTGTGGGAGTGGGAGGAATGAAAGCTCCTCAATCCAGTAGAGACCCTGTGACTATAGTTTTTGAAGATGGACAACAAATAGTCTTTCGGCCATATGTCATGCAGTTACCTTCAACTCTTCAAGGCCTGATAGGCAGAGACTTGCTGTCTCAACTCAGAATGGTATTAACCACTGATCAGCATTTATCATGACGGCCACTGCTGAGCAGCCGCCCATGCAAAAGATTACCTGGGTGACCGATACACCCGTATGGGTGGAGCAGTGGCCGATGACTAAAGACAGGCTGCGAATAGCAGAACAACTTGTGGAAGAACAACTTGAGGCCAGCCACATCAAATCATCTGTAAGTCCATGGAACACCCCAATTTTCATAGTACTGAAAAAATCAGGAAAGTGGCGACTGTTACATGACTTGCGAAGAGTCAACGATCAAATGCAAGCTATGGGAGCACTTCAACCTGGATTACCGACACCCACCATGATCCCAGAACAGTGGCACATCATAGTAATAGACTTAAAAGACTGCTTTTTTACTATTCCCTTGCATCCAGAAGACACGCAATGATTTGCCTTCACCATACCCTCTATTAACAGGGCAGTGCCGACTCGACGTTTTGAATGAGTCGTTTTGCCACAAGGGATGAAAAACTCTCCCGCCATGTGTCAGTTGTATGTCGATTGGGCCTTGCGTCCGAGTCGTCAGAAGTTTGCCTCAGCACTTATTTATCATTACATGGATGATATTTTGCTTGCAACGAAACAGCTTTTGAGTGACGCCGACTTAGCCTGGCTCACTGCTCAATTGAGTAAACAAGGTCTTGTGCTGGCCCCAGAAAAGGTGCAACGAACTGCACCCTGGAAATATTTGGGTTGGCTAATATCAGATGCACAGATAAGGCTGCAGAAGATCACATTACACGCAAACATCCAGACATTACATGACGCTCAAAAATTGTTGGGAGATTTGCAATGGGTGCGAAACATTATTGGAATCACCAACAAAGACCTACTTCCATTTTTACCGTGGCTGCAAGGCACAGAAGCTAACGGTCCCCGTTCTTGCTCAGCAGAACAAACAAAAGCGCTTGAACAAGTAACTGCTAAATTACAAACAGGATGGAGCGCACACCGTCTTGAGGATCGCCCCCTGTCATTGCTTATCATCAATACAGATTCCAACCCTCTTGCCATTGTGCTTCAATGGCAAAAGAAAAAGGGGGAAGAATCCCCTGGAGAGTCAGCAAGAATAATAGAATGGGTATTCTTACCGGTGCAGCCTAAATTTCGCCTAATGAAAAGAACAGAAGCCATTGCCGCATTGATCCGAAAGGACCGGTCTCGAATAATGGAAATAGATGGTTTGGAGCCGGCAGACATTAGTATTCCCGTTAGAAATGAAGACTTGGAATGGCAACTGCGGCACTCCATCGAAATCCAGGAAGCATTGCTGGGCTACACTGGTCTGGTTCACAACAAGCATCCTAAGGGCCCACTATGGCAAGTAACTGAGCAACACAAATGGTTAGAAAAACGCCTGTGCTCACAGCAACCAGTGGATGGAAGGACGGTCTTCACAGACGCAGGGCGGAAGACGAGAAGCGCAGCATGTGTATGGCAACAACAGGGAGCGTGGAAGCAATATACAGTCCAGGGTGACGTTGCAGATAGCTTACAAATACTCGAGCTGAAAGCTGTATGTTGGGCTTTCCAGAACTGGAGCAAAGAGCCTCTCAATGTGGTTTCTGATTCCTTATATGTTGTTGGAGTTGCACAAAGAATTGAAGACGCACTTCTGCGGAAAACTCAGAACCAGTGTCTGAGGGAATTACTCGTGCAGTTGCGTCACACTCTGAGACAGCGGCGACATCCATATTGTATAATTCACATATGAAGTCACCAATGGGAGAACGGCCTTGGGGAAGGCAATGCCTGAGCAGATGAGGCTGTTAGTTGTGCTGTATATGTTCCGCCACAAAATGCCTTTGAGAAAGCAAGAAGTAGCCATGAAATGTTTCACCAAAATGCAAAAGCATTGCATCGTCAGTTCCACATAACCGTAATGGACGCAAAGGGAATTGTTCGTGCATGTCCTCAGTGTAGTCATCATGGCCCAGGACTCAGTTTAGGGACAAACTCAAAGGGTCTAAAGGCCTTAGAGATTTGGCAGATGGATGTGACCCATGTTCCTGAATTTGGGAGACTAAAATACGTTCATGTAACTATAGATACGTATTCAAAGTTCATATGGGCCACGGCACAATCAGGAGAAAAGGCGTTCCATGTAGAAAGACACTTGTCTGTATGTTTTGCAATTATGGGAGTACCTACAGAAATTAATTTAATAGTATAAATGCTGGACCCTCTTGCAGCGACTTCGGAAACCTCACCTACGGGTGGACGCACTCTGTAGGACTTCCCAATTGTTGGGAGGGTTCTCCAAAACCTCACTGCAACAGGGGCTCCCCAGCGACTGTGGGTCTGGATGATTTAGGGTGATGGGTGTGAGAACTTTGACAGGATGAATTAAGAGTTTAGTTAAGATGGTTTTGTTTATTGGAGTTTTAATTGTTATAGGTTTATTTATGTTTAGTTGTTTGATCAGTATAATCAAGAAAATGACAAGCAAGCTAGTGGACGAAGCCTGGGTTGTCCAAAAAGAAAAAGGGGGATATATAGAGGAATTTCTTGTGGAGCAGGGGCGCGGTATCCCTTTAAAGGTTTTAGACAACCCAGCTTAGACCTAAATAAAGGCTCTGTCCTTGGAGCTGCCTTGGGGCACAGAGAGGAGGAGGTGTAGCTGTTTTTGTAAGAGTCTTGTCGGGGGGAGAAGGGGGGCGAGAACCGCCTGCATAGTTGAATGGCACTATCCAATGCAACGCTGGCGCGTGTAAACCTGTAACTGACCAACTCTGTTAAGTGGCAGGTGCATGGACACTGCTTAACTGTATATATTGGACTGTCTGGAACAATAAAGGGAGGATGACTTGTAGCCATATCGGTGGTATTGTTGTTATCTTGGATGGCTCTCCGAAGGGCCCCTGTTGCTGGTCTTGCTGGCGCTGTAGCATTGCAGCCTGTGTTTGGGAAAATACCTTAGATTCTTTGATTCTCGAGGTCAGCCTGCCCTTGATGTGCCTCCCTGAAGCAAACAAAATCACGGATCATTAAGGTCAGTCTGCCCTTGTTTTGCTTCCTTGAAGCAAAACAAGGTTACAAATCTTTCTTGTTTGTCATTGAGAACAAAGGCACTGGGCATCTGGAGATGCAACATCCTAATAGATTAAGTGTAGGCATATTAGATGTAACCGCACCAATCAGTAACTGTTGTAGTAGATAGAATGTAGTAATAACCAATGAGATAACAGAAAGTGTAATGTACTGAGAGTTGAAAGAGTATAAACGTTTGGTAGAAAAGAATAAAGTTGAATCTGTTTGTTCGCACTCATATTGAGTCGTTGCCTGCAGTTCCTGTTTCTCCAGCATGAGGCTCCCCGCAGGCCCCTCTTCAACTGTGCCTGGGTAATAATGCCTCAAGTTTCTAAATCTTTTACCACCCCATCAATACCTGATTGTGCAGTTGCTGGCAAGGGGTACTGCTTTATGTTTGTTATCTTTGATGGAGGCAGAGATATAGATGTCTCTAGTGGTTCGCTGTCTCCGTTTTCTTGTCCGGCAAAATTCCAAACTGTCCCATTGGGTAACTTCCACACTCTACCGTACAGTAAATCAAATCCCAGAATATTAGTGTTTGCAACACCGACTAAAACCTTAGCGCAAGTTAATTTCTTTTCCCCTGGGAGCCACAAGACAATTTTAGCAGTAGAGCATTCTTTTATAACTCC
Source organism: Trogon surrucura (assembly GCA_020746105.1). NCBI lineage: Eukaryota > Metazoa > Chordata > Aves > Trogoniformes > Trogonidae > Trogon > Trogon surrucura. Next base: position 1,820,738 of record CM036657.1, read on the forward strand.
ATCAATTCCTGTAAATTTTATCTTACGGCGACTAGGTTTTATGTTTAAGAATTCTGCAGCCTCTTTAGAGATTACTGATATTTGAGCACCCGTATCAATAAGGAAATTTGTGTAAACTTTCTTTGACCCTGTTGGAACAGCAATGATAGGTTCGTAACATTTGTTAAGGAGCTATTGTACAGCTAATATCCTCCGAGCAGGGTGGCTCACTGCCCGCCCAGGAGATGCATGTTTTTTGTCGAGTTATTTGCTAGGTCAATTAAATCCTCTGGTGAGGCTAAAGGCACGGGCTTATCAGAGACTGATTTATTCACTGCTGATTGACTCTTCCCTTGCGGGTTGTTTTTCTTACTTAGTATTTGCACCAGAAATTGGAGGTCGACAATGTAAGTGCTGTGTAACTTTTATTGTGGTATTCCCAGAGCAAAGGCTTTACACCAAAGATCATTACGCTCGCTATCGAACTGTGATTTGACTTCTGGCTTAGATTTAACTGTGTGGACCCAGTGAACTCTTTTCAAGTGTGCGGGTGGTTTCCCTTTAGTTGATCTGACCCAACCCATACGGCGCCCGTAATTCACTAACTCCTGTACAAACTCATTCCAAGTTGTTACATGTGCCCGCTCCCGTGGGGGAACTACAGCAGCTACGAGAGCATTCATAGCATGGGTAATTTGTATGCGCTCCTGGACAGTAGCTATTCATTAAGCAATTAACTCCTTAAAATTTAAGTTTGATTACAACAAACCCTCCAGCCTGTCTAGGTCTCTCTGAATGGCAGCACGACCTGCTGGAGTGTCTACCACTCCTCCCAACTTTGTGTCATCAGCGAACTTGCTGACAGCGCTCTCTAATCCCTCATCCAGGTCATTGATGAATATATTGAAAAGCACTGGCCCCAGCACTGATCCCTGAGGGACCCCACTAGACACAGGCATCCAGCCAGACTCTACCCCATTGACCACAACCCTCTGGCTTCTTCCCTTCAACCAGTTCTCGACCCACCTCACTACTTGGTCATCCAGACCACATTTCCTCAGTTTAACTATGAGGATGCTGTGGGAGAAGGTGTCAAATGCTTTACTGTAATCCAGACAGACCAGATCAACTGCATGGCCACCATGCATCCACCTGGTAATGTCTTCATAAAAGGCTCTCAGGTTGGTCAAACATGACTTCCCCTTGGCAAACCCATGCTGACTGCTCCTAATAACCTTCTTATCCTTGATATGCCTAGAGACGACATCAAGGATAAGATGTTTCATCACCTTTCCAGGGATGGAGGTGAGGCTGACCGGTCTGTAGTTACCTGGGTCCTCCTTCCTGCCCTTTTTGAAGACTGGAGTGACATTCGCTTTCCTCCAGTCTTCAGGCACCTCTCCTGTTGCTCACGACTTACCAAAGATGATGAAGAGTGGCCTAGCAATGACTTTTGCCAGCTCCCTCAGCACCCGTGGGTGCATCCCATCAGGGCCCATGGATTTATAGATGTTGAAGTGTCCTAATTGATCCCTAACCCAGTCCTCCTCAACCAGGGCAAACTCCTGCTTTATCGTGACTTCCTCTGGGAGGAAGGGAACTGAGGCTCCTGAGGACAGTCTCCAGGAGTGTAGACAGAGATCCCACCTGGAGTACTACATCCATTTCTGGAACCCACAGTAGCAGAAAGATATGGACATGCTGGAGTGTGTCCAGAAAAGGGCCATGAGGATGATCAGAGGGCTGGAGCATCTCTCCCATGAAGACAGACTGAGAGAGTTGGGGCTCTTCAGTCTGCAGAAAAGAAGGCTCTGAGGAGACCTTATTGTGGCCTTTCAGTATCTTAAGGGGGCCTGCAAGAAAGCTGGTGAGGGGCTTTTTAGGATGTTGGGTAGTGATAGGACTAGGGGGAATGGATTGAAGCTAGAGATGGTTTGGTTTAGATTGGATGTTAGGAAGAAATTCTTCACCACGAGGTTGGTGAGACACTGGCACAGGTTGCCCAGAGAGGTGGTGGAATCCGCATCCCTGGAAGTTTTTAAGGTCAGGTTGAATGAGGCTCTGGGGAACATCGTCTAGTGGGAGAAGTCCCTGCCCATGGCAGGGGGGTTGGAACTCAATGTTCTTTAAGGTCCCTTCCAACCCTGACAATTCCATGATTTTATAATTCTATGAAAGAAGGCATTCAGCAACTCTGCCTTCTTTCTATCCTCTGCCTCCAGGGCGCCCACCTCATTCAACAGAGGGCCTACATTGCCTCCAGGGTTAGTTTTGTCAGTAATGTATTTGATGAAGCCCTTTCTGTTGTCCTTGTCCTCTCCTGCAAGATTTAATTCCAAGGAGGCCTTAGCTTTTCTAATTGCCTCCCTACATCCTCTGACAGCAGTCCTATACTCCACTCAAGTGGCCAGCCCCTGCTTCCATGATTTATATACTCTCTTCTTTCACTTGAGTTTGCCCAGCAGTTTCCTGGTTTAATCATGTGGGTCTCCTGGATTCCCGATACAATCTTGATGTACTTGTCCTTTTGAGCTTGCTGATTTTTATGTCCAGTGGAAAATTTACAGACTCTCTTCTTTACGGTATATACAGACAATGTTTTCTCGCTTCCAAGAATCTTATCTTACGTTAAAATAAATGCTTGACAGGATTATCCTGAGATGTCACTGGATGGCAACCAATTGAAGAATCTTCTCCTTATCAAGAACAAACCTCCGCTTTGGTTGTAGCTCATGTAGAATACACCCTTTCAGTGAAATTGGGTCTGGTGTACTAGCCAAAACAAACACCAGAGATCCCCGAAGGCCACCAAACATTCAAAATCATGGTCAATGAGGTCAAAGAGATGGCTGTGTCAGCCTAATGTAACCTTATGCATAGGCATTAGATAAATGTGGTCTACGTACTAGTTAGGTGGAGTTTATGTTATTTTTGTACTACAAATATCAGTGCCTTCGCTCATAGTAGTGTGCTTGATTTGTGGGAGTTTCCACCGAGCACCCTGCACAGTGTTGGCAAAAATTTGCAGGGTGGAGACAGAGGATGCATGCCTTGGGGAAGGAGGAGAATGAGATCATCCCGACCAGGTCAGCAGCAGAGACACCCAGGGGAAATTCTTGAATGTTATTTCTATGGAAACCTGGGACACTTGCAATAGAACTACCCTCTGCGTCCTTGTATGAGGGTGACAGATGGACCAATATGTCATTCTAATCAATGTATCTGAACAAACTCCCAGTGACTAGGAGAGAGGTCAGAAGGGGTACTGACTGTACACTCTTGGAGAACAAAATTGTATCAAAGAGGACAGATAATGAGGAAAATTGAAGGTAAAGAAACAGAGTTCTTAGTAGACACTGCTGCAATCCTATCACTCCTAAATTATGCACAAAATCAAGTTTTGACAGACGAAAACTTTTGAAGAGAACTTTGGCTAAACCATTGTTAATGATTATTGGAAATAAGAGTATACGGGGAAGATTTGCGATAGCTGAATATTTGCCAGTATGTCTCTTAGGAAGAGACCTGTTGCAGGTTTTAGATGTGGAAATAAGGTCATGAGCATAAGGGGTAGATTTAATTGCTATGGGGATGAATAAAGGGGTAAAGGAAAAGGACAAGGAAGGTATAATCAGAAGTGAACATGAAATACCCTCAGAATTGAAGGAGGTTTCAAAACTACTGTGTAGTCATACAAATACAGATGTTGAGTTATTAAAATCAGCACAACCTGTGCGAATAAAAACAAAGGGAGGTGATCCACCAGCAGTGAAGTTGTATCCCATCTCAAGTGAAGCATGCCCTTGCATTAGAAAGCAAATTGATACATTTTTGTGCGGCAGGCTGAAAGGTATGGACTCAGCTCTTGATAGAGCTGATAGAGGAAACAAAGGAACCACGTGGTCGCTCCCTCGCTCGCTCCCCCCTACTGAGACTAAGGAGAAGAGCCCAAAAGAAGCCGCAGGCAGGAGTCTCATGGGGTTGAGATAAAAACAGTTTGTTTTAATGGTGAACATAAAATGGTAACAATAACAGTGAAATAACAGTAACGTTTAACCAGATATAACGCGAGTAACATGTAATGCGGATCTTACCACTCAAACGGACCGAAAACCGGAAAGAGAGAAAGCGCCCCCATATATATATACTCCGAGCATGACATCTTTGATGATCTTTGTCAAGTCTTGGGAGACGGGAGAGGTGCCTGAGGATTGGAGGGAAGCAAATGTCACTCCAGTCTTCAAAAAGGGCAAGAAGGAGGACCCGGGTAACTATAGACCGGTCAGCCTCACCTCCATCCCTGGGAAAGTCATGGAACGACTTATCCTTGGTGCCATCTCAAGGCATATCAAGGATAAGAGGGTCATTAGAGATAGTCAACATGGCTTCACCAAAGGGAAGTCGTGCTTGACTAACCTCATAGCCTTTTACGAGGATATAACAAGGTGGATAGATGATGGCAGAGCGGTGGATGTGGTCTACCTTGACTTCAGTAAAGCATTTGACACAGTCTCCCACAGCATCCTTGCTGCTAAACTGAGGAAGTGTGGTCTAGACTCTCGGGTAGTGAGGTGGACTGTGAACTGGCTAAGGGGAAAGAAGCCAAAGAGTTGTGGTCAATGGGGCGGAGTCTGGTTGGAGGCCTGTATCCAGTGGAGTCCCTCAAGGGTCGGTACTGGGACCAGTATTATTCAATATATTCATCAATGATTTGGATGAGGGACTAGAGAGTACTATCAGCAAGTTTGCTGATGACACCAAGCTGGGAGGAGTGGCTGACACACCAGAAGGCTGTGCTGCCATCCAGAGAGACCTGGACAGGCTGGAGGGTTGGGTGGGGAAAAATTTAATGAAATATAACAAGGGTAAGTGTAGAGTCTTGCATCTGGGTAGGAACAACCCCAGGTTCCAGTATAAGTTGGGGAATGACTTATTAGAGAGCAGTGTAGGGGAAAGGGACCTGGGAGTCTTGGTGGACAGCAGGATGACCATGAGCCAGCACTGTGCCCTTGTGGTCAGGAAGGCCAATGGCATCCTGGGGTGTGTTAGAAGGGGGGTGGTTAGTAGGTCGAGAGAGGTTCTCCTTCCCCTCTACTCTGCCCTGGTGAGACCCCATCTGGAATATTGTGTCCAGTTCTGGGCCTCTCAGTTCAAGAAAGACAGGGAACTGCTGGAGAGAGTCCAGCACAGGGCAACTAGGATGATTAAGGGAGTGGAGCATCTCCCTTACGAGGAAAGGCTGAGGGAGCTGGGGCTCTTTAGTTTGGAGAAGAGGAGACTGAGGGGTGACCTCATTAATGTTTACAAATATATAAAGGGTGAGTGTCACGAGGATGGAGCCAGGCTCTTCTCGGTGACAACCAATGATAGGACAAGGGGTAATGGGCTGAAACTGGAACATAAGAGGTTCCGCTTAAACTCGAGAAGAAACTTCTTCTCAGTGAGGGTGACGGAGCACTGGAACAGGCTGCCCAGGGAGGTTGTGGAGTCTCCTTCTCTGGAGACATTCAAGACCCGCCTGGACACATTCCTATGTAGCATAATCTAGGCATTCCTGCTCTGGCAGGGGGATTGGACTTGATGATCTTTCGAGGTCCCTTCCAATCCCTAACATTCTATGATTCTATGATTCTATGACATCATGATGGTATCGAATATCGCTTTGACTAGCGACTAGTGTGTTTGAGCTATTCCCTATTCCCGACTAGCTCCTTTACTGAGAATTAACCCTATCCTTGCTGAACCCAGTACATTATCCACCCCTTATTCTATACCGTCTACATCATGCTCAGATCTTACACTTTACAATTATCATTAGCTTAATCTATACAATTCTTCCAGTATAGCCCTTGAGTTCATGGCTTTGAGGTTCCATTCATTGTAACAGTTCTTTAGGGTAGGAGAGAATGGTGCTTGACTGTGGTATACTTCATCCAGAACTCATGCTGTATTTTTGCACGATCTGTGCCCACGGTCTGAAGCTTGAAAACCGTCATCTTAGGGATGTCACTGGGCACCACCTCAGGTTTCCCTTATCGCTGTCCTTCCCTCGTTTTCATCGTAGTCTATCCTTTGCTGGTCTGGGTCATTCTTACTGTAATATTAATCAACATGACACATAACAACAGCAGCAGTGATGACATACATTGGCAGGGCAATTTATCAGTTAACATCACATGATTTAGTCCACTGGCTATTCTCTCCCAAAGTTAAATCCCCTTGGGGTACACACCGAACATCCCCATCCTTCTGCATCACCCACCAAGTACACCCAGGTCCCTGAGCAAAAGCAACCCCACGGATGGGTTTGCCTTTGCCTGAGGCAGGGCTAACCCATACTGTCTTCCCCAACATGTTCCTCATACGCACAACAGGGACTTTATCTCCATCCACAGTAGGTGGGAGTTTTGACTGGGCAGGCCCGGCTCGATTGGAAGATCCTCTATTATTTACTAACCATGTGGCCTTTGCTAAATTTGTGTCCCAGTGTTTGAAAGTTCCATCACTCATTGCTCTCAATGTACTCTTTAGCAGTCCATTGTGCCGTTCAACCTTTCCAGAGGCTGGTGCATGATATGGGATGTGGTACACCCACTCGATGCCGTGCTCTTTGGTCCAGGTGTCAATGAGGCTGTTCCGGAAATGAGTCCCATTATCCGACTCAGTCCTCTCCCGAGTGCCATGTCGCCACAGTACCTGCTTTTCAAGGCCCAAGATGGTGTTCCGAGCAGTGACATGGGGCACAGCGTATGTCTCCAGCCATCCGGTGGTCGTCTCCACCATTGTGAGTACATGGTGTTTGCCTTGACGGGTTAGTGGGAGCGTAATATAGTCAACCTGCCACGCCTCCCCATATCTGTATTTCATCCATCGCCCTCCATACCACAAAGGCTTTACCCACTTGTCCTTCTTGATTGCAGCACACGTTTTACATTCATGGATAACCTGTGCGATAGCATCCATGGTCAGGTCCACCCCTCGATCACGAGCCCATCTGTGTGTCACATCTCTTCCCTGATGGCCTGAGGAGTCATGGGTCCACCAATCTACAAACAATTCACCCTTGTGCTGCCAGTCCAAGTCCACCTGAGACACTTGGATCTCAGCATCCCGATCTACCTGCTGGTTGTTTAGGTGCTCTTCTGTGGCTCGATTCTTGGGTATGTGGGCATCTACATGACGTACTTTCACAACCAGGTTCTCCACCCGGGCAGCAATATCCCGCCACAGTTCGGCAGCCCACATAGGCCTACCCCTGCGTTGCCAGTTATTCTGCTCCCATTGCTGTAACCACTCCCACAGAGCATTTGCCACCATCCACGAGTCAGTGTAGAGATAGAGGACTGGTCACTTTTCTTGCTCAGCAATATCTAAAGCCAGCTGAATGGCTTTTACCTCTGCAAATTGACTCGATTCACCCTCCCCTTCAGTGGCTTCTGCAACTTGCCAGGTGGGGCTCCACACAGCAGCCTTCTGTCTTTGATGCTTTCCCACAATGCGACAGGACCCATCAGTGAACAGAGCATACTGCTTCTCGTTCTCCGGTAGTTCGTTATATCGTGGGGCCTCTTCTGCACGTTTCACTTCCTCCTGCCGTGACACTTCAAAGTCCTTGCTTTCTGGCCAGTTTGTAATTGCCTCCAGAATTCCTGGTCGATTAGGGTTCCCCATTCGGGCCCGCTGTGTGAGCAGTGCCATCCATTTACTCCACGTGGCATCAGTCGCATGATTTGTAGATGAGGCCCTCCCTCTGAACATCCAGCCCAAAACTGGAAATCGGGGTGCTAAAAGGAGTGGTGCCTCAGTACCAATTACTTCTGAGGCAGCTCGGACTCCTTCATGTGCTGCCAGTATCTCCTTCTCAGTGAGAGTGTAGCGGGACTCAGATCCTCTGTATGCCCGACTCCAAAACCCTAAGGGTCGACCTCGGGTCTCCCCTGGTGCCCTCTGCCAGAGACCTCAATCAGGGCTGTTCTGCCCAGCTGCAGTATAAAGCACATTTTGAACATCTTGTCCTGTCCGGACTGGCCCAAGAGATACTGCACGAACAATCTCTTGTTTAATCTGCTCAAAGGCTTGTTGCTGTTCAGGGCCCCATTTGAAATTGTTCTTCTTCTGGGTCACCTGGAAAAGAGGGCTTACAATCTGGCTGTAACTTGGGATGTGCATCCTCCAAAACCCCACTGCACCTAAGAATGCCTGTGTCTCCTTTTTACTAGTTGGTGGGGACATAGCTGCTATCTTGTTAATCACATCCATGGGAATCTGGCAGGGTCCATCTTGCCACTTTACTCCCAAAAACTGGATCTCCTGCGCAGGCCCTTTTACCTTACTACTTTTTATGGCACAACCAGCTTTCAGAAGGATTTGAATTATCTTCCTCCCTTTCTCAAAAACTTCTTCCACTGTATTGCCCCACACAATAATGTCATCAATGTACTGCAGGTGTTCTGGAGCTTCCCCCTGTTCCAGTGCAGCATGGATTAGCCCGTGGCAAATGGTGGGACCATGTTTCCACCCCTGGGGCAGTCGATGCCAGGTGTACTGGATGCCCCTCCAGGTAAAGGCAAACTGTGGCCTGCACTCTGCTGCCAGAGGGATCGAGAAAAACGCATTAGTGAAATCAATGGTGGCATACCATTTGGCAGCCTTCGACTCTAGGTCATATTGAAGCTCGAGCATGTCTGGCATGGCAGCACTCAATGGTGGCGTAACTTCATTCAAGCCACGATAATCCACTGTTAGTCTCCATTCCTCGTTAGATTTTCACACTGGGCTTTTAAAGGGTGAGTGAGTTTTACTTATAACCCCTTGGTTCTCCAGCTGACGGATCAGCTTATGGATGGGAACCAGGGAGTCTCGGTTGGTGCGATATTGCCGCCGATGCACCGTCGAGTTAGCAATTGGTACCTGTTGTTCTTCAACTCTCAATAAACCCACCACAGAAGGGTCCTCTGAGAGACCAGGCAAGGTGGACAACTGTTTAATTTCCTCTGCCTCCAAAGCAGCTATGCCAAAGGCCCACCGGTACCCCTTTGGATCCTTGAAGTATCCGCTCCTGAGGAAGTCTATACCAAGAATGCACGGAGCATCTGGGCCAGTCACAACAGGGTGTTTATGCCACTCATTTCCAGTCAGACTTACTTCAGCTTCCAATACAGTCAGTTGCTGGGACCCCCCTGTCACCCCAGGAATACAGATGGGTTCTACCCCTCTATATCCTGATGGCATCAAGGTACATTGTACGCCTGTGTCTATTAGAGCCTTGTATTCCCGTGGAGCTGACGTGCCAGGCCATCGGATCCACACGGTCCAGTAGACCCGATTGTCCCTCTCCTCCACCTGGCTGGAGGCAGGGCGCCTCTATTCTCGATCGGAGTCACTCACTTCTTGTGAGTATGACTTAGAGGTTCCTTCAAGAGGATCAGAGTCAAAATCTGTTTTCCTGTTTCATTTGGAGGGTTTTCCACTGGAAACTGGGGCAATACTTTTCTTATGATGATCCTTCTTTGCCGCTTCCTTTCGCCACTCACGTACTCGTTCATCTAGGACTGAAGTTGGTTCTCCATCCCACTTCCTCATGTTCTCTCCATGGTCACGTAGGTGAAACCACAGAGTATTCCAGCGTGTTTGTTTTCCATGTTCTCTCTCTTGATTGGAGGAGTGCCTAGTCCCAACAGCTGAGACACGTGTCCCTGTGGGTGTAGAGCAGGACATATCCACTTTGAGCTGCTGGAACTCCTGGGACAGTTCTTTCATGGCGGAAACACAATCCTGTAGGGATGAGGACAGACTTTCTTCATAATGCCGGAGCCGGCGAGCCAGTTCATCCACAGTTTGTCCCTCACCTTCTCTCCAGGATATCACTGCCAATGAGCTTGAGTATGTTTGCGGTGCACTTCGTAGGAACTTCCGCCACATGCCTTGTGTGCATCGGACTTCATCTGGATCAGTGGGTGACTGCTCGTTATCTGGATTATTGTAAATCACCTCCAGCACAGCCAGTTCCCTCAGGTACTGGATACCTCTCTCCATTGAGGTCCATTTACCTGGGTGGCATGCAATATCTTCCTTGAGGAGGTAACTTTCCCTCATGCCTGACAGAAGGCGCCTCCAGAGGCTGAGGGTTTGTGTCTGCCTCCCAAGCACCTTGTCAATGCCCCCTTCCCTAGAGAGGGATCCCAGCTGTTTGGCTTCTTTACCCTCCACTTCCAGGCTACCAGCTCCACTGTCCCAGCATTGGAGCAGCCAGCTAATAATGTGCTCACCTGGATGGCGGCCAAAGTCCTTTCGCATGTCTCGCAGCTCACTGAGAGATAGAGACCGGGTGATTATCTCTGGCTCTATCTCCTCTTCTTGTTCTCTTGATGGCCCTGCTTCATTTTCATCCCTCACCAAGCGAAATGATTTCTTCATGTACTTCTTCTTCTGTACTCGAGCAACCGATACTGGCAAAGGCTCGTTTTCTGGTTCAACTGCAGCGCCTGTCACAGGGGTCAGAGCAGCCGCAGCATCTGTCACAGGGGTCAGTGCAGCTGCAGCACCTGTCACAGGGGTCGGAGCAGCCGCAGCACCTGTCACAGGAGTAGGAGCAGCTGCAGCGTTCGTTGCAGAGACTGGAACAGTCACATCATTTACTGGTTTGTCTTTAGGTCCAGAGGTCTCCTCTTTCCCTTGGGAATAATGGGTGACATTGAAAATGGCTCGGTAGGCATGGGCCAGGCCCCAGCACACAGCAGTGATTTGGGCTTCTTTGGAGTGGCCAGGCTGACAGCATATCTTCTCCAAATACTCTGCTAGTTTCCTAGGATTCTGTATGTTCAGGGGTGAAATTCCAAAACACTGGAGATTACCATTGTCCTAGGAGCTTGCCCATATTCTCCCACACACCTTGCCACTCATAGTTATCTGGCTTCAGGAGAGGTCTCTGGGTGATATCCTTAGAAAGTTTTGGTGTGACCCCGAGCAAGATCTGGCACACATTCAGGAGACACGGGATGAAAACCAGGAGACACAGGACGAGAACCATGCTGGATTGGGTATTCCAAGAATATTCAAAGTTTTCAAAAACTGTTGTGATCAGCTTGAAGGACAAATGGGAGAGAACATTCTCCTCCGCTTCCCCTATAGATCCGGTGCCGTTACTAATGAATTCAGAGAGGAGGCACCCAAGGCATGGGAATGACAATAGTGCCTCATACAAATACCAGCTTACCCTCATGGCCAGTGATACAATCATATTATAAACTGTCAGCACCCCGTACAAGAGAATTATGCCTTTGACCCCTTTTCCACAGTTGATAAATACCAGCGCAGGAAATATATATAATACATAAGGATTCAGCCAATGCCACAGTGTAAATAAATAAAACAACATTATGACCACCAACTACTTGACTAATGTGCAGAATCAATCTAACAAAGTTATCTTTTTAACACTCTTTTGTCAAATCTGTGGTTATCTCAAACCCCTGGCTCCACGTTGGGCGCCAAAAAGATCTGGTGGTTTGAGCCGAGTTACCGGCGGGAAGGAAACAAAGGAACCACGTGGTCGCTCCCTCGCTTGCTCCCCCCTACCGAGAGTGAGGAGAAGAACCCAAAAGAAGCCGCAGGCAGGAGCCTCGTGGGGTTGCGATAAAAACAGTTTGTTTTAATGGTGAACATAAAATGGTAACAATAACAGTGAAATAACAGTAACGTTTAACCAGATATAACGCGAATAACATGTAATGCGGATCTTACCACCCAAACGGACCGAAAACCGGAAAGAGAGAAAGCGCCCCCACCCCGACCGCTCCATATATATATACTCCGAGCATGACATCATCATGGTATCAAATATCCCTTTGACTAGTGACAAGTATGTTTGAGTTATTCCCTATTCCTGACTAGCTCCTTTACTGAGAATTAACCCTGTCCTATCTGAACCCAGTACACACCATTTATGGGTTACAAGCAGGAGACCAGACTATGCAGCCAGAGTTGTTATTAGCTCCTTCAATCACTCTCTTATCACACAGGGAGAACAGACGTTCCCAGGTCTGTTTAGATCACACTCTCCCGTTTACTCCCATGCACATCTTGTGTACAAGAAGCATCTTATCTGTCCATTCTCATGAGCAAACTCCCAACATGAGCTGTACTCGGCTGGTCACAATCCCTTTTCATTATAAGCAAGTAAGAGTTAGGTACTTGTTTCGAAAAAAGCTCAAGGACGAATGTCTTAATTTTGCAACGCATCACTGCTGGCATAGCAAGCTGTAAAATGTAGGGTATCCACATTTCCCCTTCTTTTGATTTTTTGGATCACCATCAAAGTCATGAGATGTATTTTCGGTTCTTCAGACCCCTTGGATAACACTTCAGGTGAGATAACTGACTGTAACGAAAAAGAACAGAGCAAAACACTTCCCACAAGAACAAATACTATTAAGTGCAAATTTAATCCAGAAAACCACATTTTGAGATTTAATCAAGTCATACCCTTGCTAGAAAGCATGTAGTATTTATCCCACTGCGTTGTTATGTTTTACTTGCTGCTCTGCCTGAGTTCCCAGGACTCACATTCACTGCTCTGCAGGGCAGGAATGTGAGAGATGCCCCTGCATCAATCCCAGGCCTCTGTTATCTCAGTGTGGGTGTGCTGCTTGTCGAGCACACAAGGTCAAGCAGTAATCCAGTGAGATGTCTGTGTTTTCTGACACCTCAGGTGCAAGTTGTTTGAGCGTACCTACAGTCCTCCTCTCCAATCTTCCACTGTACCGCTATGTTCCACCTCCCTCGCTCAAGCAACTGCATTTGCTGGCGAAACTGGAGGTATCTGCTTAGGCTTGCAAGGTATATTAGAATGTAATCTACAAAGGCACACAAAAAATACATTTAGAGAAAAGCATAAATGCAGTTCAACAATAGTAATTTAAATCAGGTGTCTCCTCTCAGGGAATATAGCCACAATGTCAGCCAGGTCTCATTTGATGTTGAACATCATTCTTCAGGCAGACTGATTCATCAGTTTTGTGGAGGCAACACGTGTCCCATATAAATTGCAGAAGTGTGGCTTGTGCTTTTTCAGGCTGAACTGTAATCAATGTTTAGTTCGTGACACCAGCAACACTGTTCCAATGCTGTTTCCTCTGGATGGAGCACAGGTATGCATCGAAGAAACCTGGAACACAAGAACTCAAGAATCTGATATTGACAGAGAGGGTACTTTCACAGGTACACATGGGACATCACCTTTTTATCTGGTGGTGAAACACAATACAGGAAGATCACTGCAAAAGGTAACATTCCCCATGTGATTATTTCAGTAGGCTTCAGGATTTTCTTTTTCTTCTGAAGGAGTTGAATCTTCAGACTCTTCATTTTGGGAACTGGATTGTTGTTTTGTTGTTCTAACTCATGGTATGGTTTGACATATTTTGCAGGCAACCAGCGAGAACCTGTAGGAAGTACAACACATACATACCCTCTCCCCTAGATTAGTAGATCTACGGGACCCTGCCACTCAGAAGGTCCGGGCAAGTCTCAATACCATACTTTAGGGCATATAAGCATCGTAGACTTATTCTGATGATGACGCTCTAATGCTGTCAAGGATATTTTTTTTGCAGAGCAGTTAAAAAAATTACACCATCCTGCAATGGATGATAAGAGTGTGACTGACAGTAGGAACAAGCACGGATAATGTCCCATGCCTGTGATCGAGTAAGATTAAATTCCTTCTGCAGACCAGTCACATTTTGATGAAAAAAATATGCAATAAACAAGTCTGTTCGAACTGCTGCATAACTATATTCATAGCACAGCAAGATTGAGTATGACGATCAGCAACAGCATTACCTTCGGTTATAGGACCAGGTAAGGAGGTGTGGGAGCGAACATGCACTATGAAGCAGGGGTGTAATCTATTCATTATCATGTGGCTCAATTCCACTAACAGATAAAACAACTGTTTGTTAGAAGCCTCTTTCGAAAAGGCAGCTTCAATCCTCTGAATAACCCCCATGGCATACTGTGAGTCAGAAACTATATTGAGTGGTTCCTCAGAAAAGGTACGCAAAGCTAGTCATATAGCACTGAGCTCAACTATTTGTGTAGAACCTTCAATTGATTCAGCCTGTACAGACCACTGATCCCCATCTTTCCAAGTTATCACTGTGTGATGTGTCTTACCAGACCCATCTGTAGATACAGTTCTGGCATTTAGCAATGGCTGTTGCGTTAGGATCTTACACGGTTGGAATTGTAACGCAGTCAAGGACTGTAACAGCTTATTAGGAGGCAGAGTGAAGGAAATCTTGTTAAGATAATCAGTCATTGCTGCCTGGAAAGACAGACTATCCTTCATTAGCTGAACGAATGTTTCCTTGTTACCTGGAAAATCCCACAGAATCACAGAATGTTAGGGATTGGAAGGGACCTCGGAAGATCAAGTCCAATCCCCCTGCCAGAGCAGGAACGCCTAGATTATGCTACATAGGAACGTGTCCAGGCAGGTCTTGAATGTCTCCAGAGAAGGAGACTCCACAACCTCCCTGGGCAGCCTGTTCCAGTGCTCCGTCACCCTCACTGAGAAGAAGTTTCTTCTCGAGTTTAAGCGGAACCTCTTATGTTCCAGTTTCAGCCCATTACCCCTTGTCCTATCAGTGGTTGTCACTGAGAAGAGCCTGGCTCCATATGTTATCTGGATCTCGTCCTGCTAGTTGTTGAATGCGGAGGCGACCCTTTTGGATCACCGCTATCACCATATCCAAAGGAGTTGTAACTGTCTTGGAAAAGTGTGAGGAAGAAAAACCCCTTCTAAAGGTATAAGTTTATCTGTCTGTATGTCATATTGCCCAAATAAACCATATGGTTGAAATTGCATATGAATCACAAAGTAAACCAAAGGCAGTAGAGGATTTACTCTTTCCCATTGTAGTTGTGAAATTCTGCGTAACACCAAAGTCAGTTGTCTCTTTGCCTCAGGAGAAAGGATCCGAGGGGATGTCAATTCAGAGTCCCCTTTAAGAGTATCAAATAAGTGAGACAACTCAGCAGTAGATATTCCTAACATAGGGCGAATCCAGTTTATGGTTCCCAGCAGTTTCTGTAAATCATTTAGGATAGAGATATTGTTTACAAGATGGAGTTGCTGCGGCTTAATAGAGCGTACAAACAATCGCCATCCGAGGTATTTCCACGGTGGCTCGGACTGAATTTTACCATGTGCAATATGCAAACCAAACATTTGTAAAGACGCAAGTAAATGTGATACAGCTGCTTGCAATTCAGTAGTCGTAGCTGCAGCAATGAGAATATCATCCATGTAATGATAAATTAATACATCAGCATAACGATCGTGTAGGTTGGAGTGCCCCAGCTATGACAGTTTGACAAATTGTTGGACCAGTCATCATATCTTGTGGCAGCACCGTCCATTGATATCATTTCACAGGTGCCTGATTGTTAACAGATGGCAGTGAAAAAGTAAAATACTGACAATCATCAGAGTGCAATGGAATGGCAAAACTCCAGTCTTTCAGATCTATTGTGTAAAGATTCCAATCAGTAGGGATCATTGGAGGACTGAGGATCCCTGGTTGAAGGAATCCCATGGGTTGCATGACAGCATTTATGGCACGTAAATCTTGTAAAAATCGCCATTTCTCAGATTTTTTTCGGAATCACAAAAATAGGAGTGTTTCACGGATAGTGAATGGAACCAAATGCCCAAGCTGAACTTGCTCTACTACTAATTTCTCTGCCACTTGCAATTTTTCCCCTTTCAGAGGCCACTGATCAACCCAAACAGGCTTTGATATTAACCAAGTATGTTTGAGTTGGGGCTTTGGATGAGTGACCTTTGAGATAAATTTGCCGTCATTCCCCACTGCGATAAAAGATCTTGTCCCCATAAAGTAAAGGGAACATCAAGAACAAAGGGTCATAAAGTAGCTGTCTTATTTTCTGGAACTATGACATGCAGAGTTTTGCAGCTTTGCAAAGGTACTTGCATACCTCCAATACCACTAACTGCAGCAGCTACAGGAGATAGGGATCACTGCGAAGGCCAGTCCTGTTTTCTGATGATAGAGACATCAGCACCAGTATCAATTAGTCCAGTAAATGGTAGTCCCTCAGTGGTTAAGGATAACATGAGTCGATCTGTTGTAACCTTTTGATTCCATAAAATTTGTGGCATGTCTGTACTACCCCATCCTTTGTTCCCTCGAATGGTAGCATTAGTATTAGGAACAACATAAGGCCAAAGCAGCAATTGTGCCACCTTCTGCGCCCCTAGTATAGTACATGGAGGAGAAGGAGTCCAAACTATAGCTTTAATTTCCCCTAAACAGTCAGAATCAATGACTCCAGGAACAATAAATAATCCCCGTTTACTCACTGAGGATCTACCAATCACAAGACCCACAAAACCACACAGCAATGGTCTATATATCCCTGTATCAATCAGCTTCACTGAGCTGTCATTTAGGACTGTATCGGTGGTGGAGGTCAGATCCAACCCTGCACTGTCTGCTGTGCTGACGGCGAGGTCAGTGACTGCCCGTTTGCTGTCAGGCTTTGTGACCCGCAACACTGATGTTGCTGACATGGCATTACCCACAGTGTCGGTGAAACACCGTGTGCACAACAGACCCTGTAGTATGAAGGGGCACCAGGTCTCATGCTCCTCCACCTGTTTCCCTGAATTCACTTTCCCTGTTTGTCAAATTTAGACCAACATTGATTACTCCAATGATATCCTTATTTATATTTAGGGCATAAATCCTTTGGTTTTTTTCTGCCCCGTTTTTGTTCCCTGTAACTGTCAGCTGTCAGGGAGTGCAGTTGTCAGGGAGTGCAGGGAGGCAATCAGAAAAGCTAAGGCCTCCTTGGAGTTAAAACTTGCAAGGAAGGTCAAAGACAACAGAAAGGGCTTCTTCAAATACATTGCTGACAAAACTAACACTAGAGGCAATGTAGGCCCTCTGTTGAATGAGGTGGGTGCCCTGGAGACAGAGGACAGAAAGAAGGCAGAGTTGCTGAATGCCTTCTTTGCCTCTGTCTACACTGTTGGAGACCGTCCTCAGGAGCCTCAGTCCCCTGAGGCCCCAGAGGAAGTCACGGTAAAGGAGGAGTCTGCCCTGATTGATGAGGAGTGGGTTAAGGATCAGTTTGAACACTTGAACATTCATAAATCCATGGGCCCTGATGGGATGCACCCACGGGTGCTGAGGGAGCTGGCGGGAGTCATTGCTAGTCCACTCTCCATCATCTTTGGTAAGACGTGGGCAACAGGTGAGGTGCCTGAAGACTGGAGGAAAGCAAATGTCACTCCAGTCTATAAGAAGGGCAGGAAGGATGACCCGGGTAACTACAGACCGGTCAGCCTCACCTCCATTCCTGGAAAGGTGATGGAACATCTTATCCTTGATGCTGTCTCTAGGCATATCAAGGATAAGAAGGTTATTAGGCTTTGCCAAGGGGAAGTCATGTTTGACCAACCTGAGAACCTTTTATGAAGACATAACCAGGTGGATGGGTGATGGCCATGCAGTGGACGTGGTCTACCTGGACATCAGCAAGGCCTTTGACACCGTCTCCCACAGCATCCTCATAGGTAAACTGAGGAAGTGTGGTCTGGATGACCAAGTAGTGAGGTGGGTCGAGAACTGGTTGAAGGGAAGAAGCCAGAGAGTTGTGGTCAATGGGGCTGAATCTGGCTGGATGCCTGTGTCTAGTGGGGTCCCTCAGGGGTCAGTGCTCGGGCTGGTGCTGTTTAATATATATATCAATGATCTGGATGAGGGATTAGAGAATGTTGTCAGCAAGTTTGCTGATGATACGAAGTTGGGAGGAGTGGTTGACACACCAAAAGGCTGTGCAGCCATTCAGAGAGACCTAGAGAGGCTGGAGGGCTGGGCGGGGAGAAATCTTATGAAGTTCAACAAGGGTAAGTGTAGAGTTTTGCACTTGGGAAAAAATAACCCCATGTGCCAATATAGGTTGGGGACTGCCCTGCTGGAGAGCAGCGCAGGGGAAAGGGACCTGGGGGTCCTGGTGGACAGCAGGATGACCATGAGCCAGCAGTACGCTCTCGTGGCCAAGAAGGTCAATGGCATCCTGGGGTGTATTAGAAGGGGAGTAGCAAGTAGGTCAAGAGAGGTCCTCCTGCCCCTCTACTCTGCCCTGGTGAGGCCACATCTGGAATATTGGGTCCAGTTCTGGGCCCCTCAGTTCAAGAAGGACAGGGAGCTGCTTGAGAGAGTCCAGCGCAGAGCCACAAAGATGGTGAAGGGAGTGGAGCATCTCCCTTATGAGGAAAGGCTGAAGGAGCTGGGTCTCTTTACCTTGGAGAAGAGGAGGCTGAGGGGTGACCTCATTAATGTTTATAAATATGTCAAGGGTCAATGTCAGGAAGATGGAGCCAGGCTTTTTTCAGCAGCTTCCACTGACAAGACAAGGGGCAATGGATGTAAGCTGGAACACAGGAGGTTCCATAAAAATATGAGGAAAAACTTTTTCCCTGTGAGGGTGACGGAGCACTGGAACAGGCTGCCCAGGGGGGTTGTGGAATCTCCTTCTTTGGAGACATTCAAGACCCGCCTGGACGTGTTCCTGTGCGCTCTACTGTAGGTGATCCTGCTCCGGCAGGGGGGTTGGACTAGATGATCTTTAAGGTCCCTTCCAACCTCTAACATTCTGTGATTCTGTATCACATTGCTTGGCTTTTTATTGGGACAATCCTTTTGAACATGACCTGATTGCTGACATTCAAGGTATCTTGCTTCTGCCTATCTTACAACAAGCTGCTGTGCTAAAGCATCTGCTAACAGTTCAGCTCTATGCTCCTCAGACCCTATATTTTGACAAGCTCTGATGAATTCAGCTGTGCTCTTTGCAGAGTCTCGCAATGGCATAACAGCACCCTGGCAGTCAGCATTAGAATCTTCATATGCTAATTGCATTAAAGGTGTTTGTAGCACTTCCTCATTGTCTGTCTGGTGAGTTAAAGCAGTCTGCAGTCTATCAATAAAGGTAACATCAGGTTCTTGCAGACCCCGTCGTATCGCTGCAAAAGATAATTGCTGTATCCCTGCTTCAGGGACACGTCTCAAACTTTTCATTGCTAATGTAGTTACTTATTGTGAGATCAGTTGTGATAAATTTGCTTGAGCTTGCAGCATGGCAAATTGTCCTTCTCCCATATGTTCTGGCATGCCACCTGGGGTTAAACCTGCAATATTACCCATAGTCTCAATCGTGGCGAGTTCCCTATACTCTGTCAACCAAACAGTATATTGAGCTGCACTCAGAACCAATCTCATCAGAGATTTTCAGTCATATGGTGTCACAGTATGAGATTCTCCAATTGTTTGCAACAAATTCATGGTATAATTATTCTGTAACCCATGTCATATGGTCTTCCATACTTTTTTAAGAAGCTCGTACATGAATTGCTGATATTGGGGAGATTGGTTTGGCTGATATAGCACAGGACATGCCACTCGTATAGCGAAATCGCTGTTGTTAATAGCTCCCTCTATTTTCTCAACAACAGATTTATAGGAAGGCACCAACACAGACATAGAATCATAAAATCATAGGATCATAGAATCATAGAACAGTTCAGGTTGGAAAAGACCCTTGGGATCATCGAGTCCAACCATTAACCCTACGCTACAACCATTAACCCTACACTACAAGTTCACCCCTAAACCATATCACCCAACACCACATCTAAGCGACACTTAAACACATCCAGGAATGGCGACTCAACCACCTCCCTAGGCAGTCTATTCCAGTGTCTGACCACTCTTTCCGTGAAGAATTTCTTCCTAATGTCCAGTCTAAACTTGCCCTGTTGCAACTTGAACCCATTCCCCCTGGTTCTGTCCCTAATGACCTGTGAGAAGAGACCAGCACCAACCTCTCTACAATGTCCTTTCAAGTAATTGTAGAGCATGATGAGGTCCCCCCTCAGCCTCCTCTTCCTTAAACTGAACAGTCCCAGCTCCCTCAATCGTTCCTCGTAAGATCTATTCTCCAGGCCCTTCACCAGCTTTGTTGCCCTCTTCTGCACTCTCTCCAACACCTCGATATCTCTCCTATACTGAGGTGCCCAAAACTGAACACAATACTCAAGGTGTGGCCTCACCAGTGCTGAGTACAGGGGGACAATCACCTGCCTCCTTCTGCTGGTCACACAATTTCTAATGCAAACCAGGATGCCGTTGGCCTTCTTGGCCACCTGGGCACACTGCTGGCTCATATTCAGTCGACTGTCAATTAGAACACCCAGGTCCTTTTCCGCCAGACAGCCTTCCAGCCACCCTTCCCCAAGCCTGTAGCGTTGCATGGGGTTGCCGTGAGCAAAATGCAGGACCGTACACTTGGCTCCATTGAAATGCCTGCAGTTGGCCTGGGCCCATCGATCCAGTCTGTCCAGGTCCCTCTGTAGAGCCTTTCTACCCTCCAGCTGTTGAGAAGCACACACGAACTCCGAGATGGTGGAAAACGGAATTCACTTTATTGCAAGCAGGCACACATATTTATACCTACTAGCACGAAACACTATTTTTGGGTTACAAACAAGAGATCAGACTATACAGCCAGGGTTGTTATTAGCTCATGTACTCCTTCGATCACTCTGTTATCACACAGGGAAAACAGACTTTGCCAGGTCTGTTTTGATCATACTCTCCCGTTCACTCCCATGCACATCTGGTGTACAAGAAGCACCTTATCTGTTCATTCTCACGGGCAAGCTCTCAACATGAGCTGTACTTGGCTGGTCAGGGTCTCTTTTCATAATTAGTAAGCAAGAGTTATGTGCTTGTTTAGGAAAGAGCTCAAGGACGAAAGTCGTAACTCTGCAACGCAGTGCTACCAGCACAGCTAACTAAAATGTAGGGTATCCACAATTCCCCCTTTTTTGTTTTTTGGATCACCATCAAAGTCATAAGATGTATTTTTCAGTTCTTCGGACCCCTTGGGCAGCACTTCAGGTGAGATCGTTGACTATAATGAAAAAGAACAAAACACTTCCCACAACAACAAATTCTATTAAACACAAATCCCTATATCATCCAGACCCGCAGTGCTGGGGAGCCCCTGTTGCAGCGACGTTTCTGGAGAACCCTCCCGACAATTGGGAAATCCTACACAGTGCGTCCACTCGTAGGTGAGGTTTCTGAAGTCGCTGCAAGAGGGTCCAGCATTTATACTATTAAATAAACAACCTTACATAACGTTGAATGCGGGAACATCTGGTGTTATTTGCTCCGTTGAATTCTTCTCACAGCTTGGCCAGGGCTGAAAGAAGAATGCAAGGGAGTCTCCCTATCAATTTGATCCTTAATCACACACTTCTAACGAAGCAAAAGGCAGCTGGTTTCCCTGCCTTGCTTTTAGCTAAAGAAAGATCACTCTGCTGGTTAGTACCATAAACCTTAACACCTATTATGTGGTTTTGATTAGACAGTCTTACACAACCAATATAAGCTTCAGTGTTAGTCACACAAAGAGAATACATATCAGTACAACGGGTAACATTGAAAACAGTTACATCTTCCCATAATTGCTCTACCATCAGCCGTAACCATCTTCTCCCAGTCCAATCCATGTCATCGTTGGTAATCGGTACCTCAGAGTCCCATCATGTCACTGGGAAAAACAAAGGGATTCAACAGGCAGGCCCAGTGTACGGTCGCATTGCTGCTACGCTGTTGAAGTAACAGAATGCTGCACAGCCACATCATACGGGATAGGAACCAAATCATGGTCATTAAATGGCTTAATTCGTTTCGCTGGCAGCCAATAAGGTCCTGTGGATAAAGAAACACAGCCATAACCTCTTCCCCACGTCAACAGAGGTACCGGACCTTTCCATTCATTAGTATGAATGTCGTTATACAGTACATTAGGCTTTGGTAAGTTTTTCTGTTTTTCTTTCTGAGATCTCAGATGAGGAGTTAACATATCAAAACTGGATATATTCAGAAAATTTAACACATATGTTGCTTTAGACAACTTCTCGTGTGGAGACATTCCGACAACAGTGCTTCTCTGTTTCTGTAACACTCTTTTCAGTGTGAGATGTGCTCTTTCCACAATGCTCTGTCCCGTTGGTGAATAAGGTATCCCCGTCACATGGGATATTCCCCATTCCTGTAAAAATACTTTAAAATTGTTAGAAACAGAAGCTGGACCATTATCCGTTTTTATCTGTGATGGCACTCCTAATGTGGCAATAGCACGTAGCAAATGCAGTCGAACATCTCTAAACTTTTCACCACTGTGCGCTGTGGCAACAATAAAAGATGAGAAAGTATCTACAGTAACATGCACAATATGTGTAACATCCATCTGCCATACGTCATTGGGAGTAAGACCATGAGGGACTGCTGTTATATTAGAGTTCAGTGGCATGATGGCTTGACAATCTGGACATGACAAAATAACATCTTGAGCTTGTCGAGATGTTATGTTAAACTCTTTGGATAAAGCCTTACTATTTTGATGATAAAAAGCATGTGAAAGTCTAGCCTGTCCTAATACATCAGGAACAGCAGTCATAGCAGCCAGAGAATCGGCCCGAGCATTACCTTCGACTAACGGGTCAGGCAGATTAGAATGAGAACGAATCTGTGTCACAAAGTATTGGTGTATCCGATTACTACAAAGTAAGCATAATTTCTGAAACAACATAAAAAGAACACAATAAGAAACATTTTAAAAAGGCAAACTCAATTCTGCACAAAAGGCCATATACATAATGTGAATCAGCAACAATATTTACAGAACAGTAGCTGTTTTGTTAGTGGATCTCAGCATCTTCAGAATTCTTTTACAGTCCGCGTTAGCATTCTCCACAGCAAGCTGCATTAATAATGCATCTGCTGCCGCTGGTACATCTACCTGTCTTTCAATAGCTCCTTGTAATTGATCAATAAATTGAAGGTAGAGTTCGTCGTTAGCTTGTCTGATAGTGCCAAAAGTTTTGCTTGATTTTTTCATGTCAGGAATCTTTTTAAAAGCTTTTGTTGCTAATTGAGCAGCGAGCTGTAAAAGTTCTGTAGTAAGATGAGCTTGAAGCTGTGGATTCGCAAACTGACCCTCCCCCAACAGTTGATCCGGGTTAATTGGAGCATTATTATTTTGAGCTACTGTAGTACGGGACATACATAATTCCCTGTATTCTACATACCAAATGGTATATTGGCTGGGTGTTAAAATCAACTTAAATATCACCTTCCAATCATGAGGAACCATAAGACAAGCCTCTTTCATTGTCTCTATTAAATTTTCAGTATAGGATGATTGAATACCCGATTCAGCAACCGTATGCCGCAACTCTTTCAGCATGCTATAAGAAATCTGTTGACGGTCTGGTGCCTGAGTCCCATCCGACCACGTATGCATGACTACTGGCATAACTTTAACTACCTCAGGAAAAAAGTCAGTGTTAAGGGAACCATGCTCATCACGATCGGTTAAAATATCTGTCAAGGAAATCTGAACCCTAGTAATAGAAGGCGGTGCTGGACAAACCTGTGGAGAAGATAAGGGAGGGGATGCATAGGGTGGGGGTTGATAACTGAGTGGAACAAGAGAGTTCATCTGACCCTTATTTTGACACAGTTCCGAACCAGATTTTGACAGCCCCTTTCCTTTTTCCAAAAGTCCCGAAAAAACATCCTGAGCAGTAGGTGCAGATGCCACCATGGCTCTAATCGGCGTGAGCGGAGGATAAAGGTTGGGTTCTGCCTCGGGGTCGCCAGGACCAACATCAAAGGAACTATTGTCCTCCTCCGGATCCCCAGCTCTCAGCGCAATTCCCTCATAGCCACTCATCAATCCTTCTTGCAAACTTGTAAGATTAATCTGGCTAGTCTGTACGGCCGTTTCAGTTTGAGAGGACAAAAGGTTTACACAATTCGTTTGACTTGCAGTCTCTGTCTGCCGCGTAGGTGCTAAGTCAATTAAATCATTAGTGAGGTCTGTAGCAACAGAGCCCGCAGTGTTCGCCACACTGCTCTCAGAACTAGCATCAGCAGCGCGTGGTTTCAGTGAGCGCAACGCCGCAAACAACGCTTTCCATGTCTCTATATTATCAGGCGAACTGTCATGACCAGCATGTTGTGCTTTAGTTAGCTCTTCGCCTACAGGTTTCCAGTCCTTAATTTCATAAGATCCTGTTTCAGGATACCAGGGGCAATTACAACCGATGCATAAAAGTAACAGAGTCACTTTCTGTGAGCTAATCTTATAACTGTGCTCCTTTGCAATACACATCAGTACATCATGATGAAGTTGTTGCGATCGTGTTGCGTTTTGCCCCATTTTTGTTCCCCGGCCGCGGTCCTCGTACCCGTTTCCTGAAGGGCGAGGATGGACGCGTCAGTTAATTCATCACCCCGTTCGGCTCACTGGGGGGTACTTCTCTTGGATATGATGAAGTCCCGATTCGGGCTGCCATTTGTTGAGAAGCACGCACGAACTCCGAGATGGTGGAAAACGGAATTCACTTTATTGCAAGCAGGCACACATATTTATACCTACTAGCACGAAACACTATTTTTGGGTTACAAACAAGAGATCAGACTATACAGCCAGGGTTGTTATTAGCTCATGTACTCCTTCGATCACTCTGTTATCACACAGGGAAAACAGACTTTGCCAGGTCTGTTTTGATCATACTCTCCCGTTCACTCCTATGCACATCTGGTGTACAAGAAGCACCTTATCTGTTCATTCTCACGGGCAAGCTCTCAACATGAGCTGTACTTGGCTGGTCAGGGTCTCTTTTCATAATTAGTAAGCAAGAGTTATGTGCTTGTTTAGGAAAGAGCTCAAGGACGAAAGTCATAACTCTGCAACGCAGTGCTGCCAGCACAGCTAACTAAAATGTAGGGTATCCACATCCAGCAGATTGACACTCCCTCCCAGCTTGGTGTCATCTGCAAACTTGCTGAGGGTGCAAAGGATTCTCTAAAAATTCTTTTAAGGATGGCTCTGCCCCTGCGTTTAGTGGTGCCGCTCAAGCAAATGTTGTAGATGGATTAGAAATACTGATAGGAGAGGGCAGCTGTGATTTATTTTTCAGAGTTTGTTCTGCTGTTGGAGATTCTGCTGCCACCATAGTTTTAATAGACTTTATAGATGGGTATAAGTCTGACTCCTTTTCAGGATCAACAGTATCAGGATCACATGGATCCACGGACACTTTATCACAAACATGCTCTGCCATGCCCTGATCGATGCAGACTAGGGGTTCAGCAGAAGCAGTTGTTCCTGCCGCTTGCAGGAGTTCCTCAGCAGGCTGTAATCCAGTTACAGTAGTGTAAACTGTCCGCCACATAATAACTAACTCATCTGGTACCTTAAACTGTAAATCTTTCTTAATCTGTAATTCCTCACCAATCTTTGCCCACAATTTTGTATCATAAGAGCCTGAATTAGGAAACCATTTAGAATATTCCTTAACCCACAGAAGCAATTGCAGTACCCAAGAAGTCGGTACTTTAAATCCTTGTTCGCTTAATAGACCCTGTAATACTTCTGCATAGAGCTTGTGTTCTTTGGAGCTAGACTGCCCCACGTTTACCGTGTCGTGACGCTTAACCCAGCCCCTGGAAAAGGTGTGCGCACTGTCTGTTTTCTGCTTTAATCTGTTCAACCACGAAACCGCTGCCAGAGAATTTTATTTGTTGAGCTCCTGTTCGGGTGCTGTTTGCTGCGGAGTAGTTTATTTTTTGGGCCCCGCATTGAGTGTCACGTGCAGCGGGTTGAAAGGCACGGACTCAGCTCCTGAGAGAAGCTAAGACCAAGTTTATTATCAAGAAGCACCATTTATGGGTTACGAGCAGGAGGCCTGACTATGCAGCCAGAATTGTTATTAGCTCATGTACTCCTTCAATCACTCTCTTATCACACAGGGAGAACAAACTTTCCCAGGTCTGTTTAGATCACACTCTCCCATTTACTCCCATACATGTCTTGTGTCCAAGAAGCATCTTATCTGTCCATTCTCACAAGCAAACGCCCGACATGAACTGTACTTGACTGGTCACAATCCCTTTTCATTATAAGCAAGCAAGAGGTATGTACTTGTTTAGAAAAAAGCTCAAGGACTAATGTCCTAATTTTGCAACGCAGTGCTGCCGACATAGCTAGCTGTGAAATGTAGGGTATCCACAATTTTGAGAGATATTCTGTGGGAATGTGTATACCCATATAACAGAATCACGGAATCTCTTTGGTTGGAAGTTCAACCATTAATCTAGCACTGTTAGGTCACCACTAAAACATGTCCCTAAGCACCAGATCAGCACGTTGTTTAAATACATCAAGGATGGCGAATCCACCACTGCCCTGGGCAGCCTGTTCTGAGGCCCAATGACCCTTTCAGTGAAGAACTTCTTCCTAATATCCAGCTTCCCCCTGGCACAACTTGCAGCCATTTCCTCTAGTCGTTATCGCTTGCTACTAGGGAGAAAAGGCTGACCCCTTCCTCTCTCCAACCCCATTTCAGGTAGTTGCACAGAGCAATAAGGTCTCCCCTCAGCCTCCTTTTCTCCAGGCTAAACAATCCCGGTTTCCTCAGCCACTCCTCATAGCACTACAGACCAGTCAGCCTCACCTCCATTCCTGGAAAGGTGATGGAACATCTTATCCTTGGTGTTGTCTCTAGGCATATCAAGGATAAGAAGGTTATTAGGAGCAGTCAACATGGCTTTGCCAAGGAGAAGTCATCTTTGATCAACCTGAGAGCCCTTTATGAAGACATAACCAGGTGGATGGATGGTGGCCGCGCAGTGGACGTGGTCTACCTGGACATCAGTAAGGCCTTTGACACCGTCTCCCACAGCATCCTCACAGCTAAACTGAGGAAGTGTGGTCTGAATGACCAAGTAGTGAGGTGGGTTGCTAATTGGTTGAAGGGAAGAAGTCAGAGAGTTGTGGTCAATGGGGTAGAGTCTAGTTGGAGGCCTGTGTCTAGTGGGGTCCCTCAGGGATCAGTGCTGGGGCCAGTGCTTTTCAATATATTCATGAACGACCTGTACGAGTGATTAGAGAGCGCTCTCAGCAAGTTTGCTGGTGACACGAAACTGGGAGGAGTGTTTGACCCACCAGAAGGCTGTGCTGCCATTCAGAGAGACCTAGACCGGTTGGAGGGCTGGGCGGAGATAAATCTTATGAAGTTCAACAAAGGCAAGTGTACACTTGGGAAAGAATAACCCCATGTGCCAGTATAGGTTGGGGACTGACCTGCTGGAGAACAGTGTAGGAGAAAGGGACCTGGGGGTTCTGGTGGACAGCAGGATGCCCATGAGCCAGCAATGTGCCCTCGTTGCCAAGAAGGCCAATGGTATCCTGGGGTGCATTAAGAAGAGTGTGGCCAGTAGGTCAAGGGAAGTCATTCTCCACCTCTATTCTGCCCTGGTGAGTCCACATCTGGAATATCGTGTCCAGTTCTGGGCCCCTCAGCTCAAGAGAGACAGGGAACTGCTTGAGAGAGTCCAGTGCAGAGCCACAAAGATGATTAAGGGAGTGGGACATCTCCCTTATGAGGAAAGGCTGAAGGAGTTGGGTCTCTTTAGCTTGGAGAAGAGGAGACTGAGGGGTGACATCATTTAATGTTTATAAATATGTCAAGGGGGAGTGTCAGGAGGACGGTGCACGGCTCTTCTCAGTCATGTCCAATGACAGGACAAGGGGCAATGGGTGCAAGCTGGAACATAGGAGGTTCCATAAAAATATTAGAAAAAAATTTTCACAGTGAAGGTGCCAGAACCCTGGAACAGGCTGCCCAGGGAGGTTGTGGAGTCCCTTCTTTGGAGACATTCAAAACCCGCCTGAGCGCATTCCTGTGTGATCTACTGTAGGTGATCCTGCTCTGGCAGGAGGGCTAGATGAGATGATCTTTTGAGGTCCCTTCCAGCCTCTAACATTCTGTGATTCTGTGATTCTGTGACTTGCATTCCAGACCCTTCAGGAGCCTCACTGCCTTTTTCCGGATGTGCTCCAGCACCTTGATGCCGTGAAATGACTGAAATCAGAACTTAATAGCCTTAATAGCCACCAATAATTCTCCAGGGCTTGACACACACGCTTCGTCCGTCTCCGGCCGCACCCCTCACGGGATAACGGTACCGCGGATCAGGACTCCACACTCGCTTCGCAGCTGTGCTGCGTCTCAGTCACTCAGTCCACTCATACAAACGCCAGGTTCAAATCACTTTTACATAAACGGTTCCTTATAGACATATGCAGGTTCAATACCAATAAATCAATACCTCCACAGAGTACGCTATTGCAGAAGTACGTAACTGTACCCAATGTACCAGAGTACACCATTCACAGTGAGCATGTACCAACAGAAGTACAAACACTTATAGAAGCTTTGTACCCAAAGAGATGTATACCCTCAGGCAATAGTAGCCTGGTATACGGTGCCTTGCGTAGGATGTCTCCTATGACTTACAGAGACATACAGATGACCAATCACAAAACAGAACAGAGTGCATCTTTACAGAACAGAGTGCACCGTTACAGAGTACGCTATTGCAAAAGTACGTAGCTCAACCTGAGCCTGTACCCAACGTACCAGAAAGCCGGGAAAAAACCAAACCAAAACAAAAGAAAACAAAAAACAAAACAAAACAAAACAAACATTTAAAGAATACCTTATTCCTTTAGATGGTCCTTGTCTGTTCCCACAGAGATCTGATTGAGGCAGAGATCTGGTTGAGGCGAGGAGTCCCTCCGGGAAATCCCGGGGGTACCCAAGGGAGTCCTGTTCTCAGCAGGTCCTGCAGCTGAGCAGAGAGGGTCCCATCTGGGGTGCCAAAACTGATGCCATGAAAAGGCCGAAATCAGAACTTAATAGCCTTGATGTCTATTTAGCAGGTATTCTTTATTGCAGCGCTGGGCACACCTGGGATGGCTCCACCTAATGCGTGCCCCGAGAAAGGCCAGACGTACAGCTTTTATACAGTTTAGAGATACATATTCATGCAATTTCCGAGAACTCATTAACATGTTGCCGCCCACTCCCGCATGCATAATGCAGTCTTTTGGTGGTCCAGGGGTCTCTGGTGGTCGTCTTACTTCATCATTGTAGTCTTCATTGAGGTGCCCTGTTGATGAACTCCATTCAGTTAACTCCTTATCTTTGTTAAGAGACTCCAAGGCTGGCCTAGGCTGGTTCTGCTATCTTAATGGCATTCGGGAGTCCTGGGACATTCCATCTTTGAAGATAAGAGTATCCTGTCCTTGATGAAAAGTTCCAGGAAAAGCTCCGCTTGTGGAATACCTGTCTCACACCTCCATTGTCCCACTGATTCTGTTTGCCCCAGCATGTTGAGTCTTTTACATACCAATTAAACCTACAATTCTGGCTATAACTATGGCTCCAGCTAAAAACCACTGCTTCACTATCATTCTATGACCTGGCCAGTGTCTATTTAAAGTTAATGTATTCAACTCCTCCCTTGAAATATAAAGACTGTTCTTCAAGGAAAACTGAATCTTGTCAGATTTTGTATGTTTTTTTCATTCAGTGACTACTGGAACATAGTTGTGGGGAATAATTCAAGTTTTTCTGCTCTGCTTGATCCCCAGTCCCTTTCAGCAGTTAAAATAAAAATGAAAATGAGAAAGTTCCAATGTACCTGTCCTGTATGTTCATTAATTGAACGTTGCACTGCTAAATGTTTTAATAGTGGCTTGTATTGTCATTTTAAATTAAAGTCAAGACACATTAAAATATGCAAGTTGTCCTTTGAAAGCTAATCCTCATGTCAATTTTATGTTTGAATGCTGACTTCAGTATGCAGCGGGCCCAGAGATTTTTTCAGATTACATCCCATATGTCTGATACACCCTTGTTCAATGAAAAATCCTAGCTTGTATGTAATACATCAGTTTGTTACCGAAATCCAGTCAATGAAGAACTCTCCGATATTCAATTTAGCAGTAGAAAGCAGGCATTTCTTTATTGCAGTCAGATGCATGGGGGGATAATTCTGCCTACCATGCATATCATGTCTGTTACCTGTCCAAGCTTATATCCCCCTGTTACATACATAGGCATTAGTTTTCCCGGAAAAATTATACATGTTCATTCTATTTCCAGGAACTAATTATCATATATACATAGTTATTATGCTTGGGGCCTGGATCTCTGAAAGGCTTCCCTGGAGGTCCTTGGTGGTCTCTGGTGATCCCTTGTGGCTGATGGAGAGGTGTCTTTTCACGAACTTGCCCTAAAAAGTCTTATCTTTAGCCCATCTCTCTTCTTTGTGAAGTCCTTCTTGACTGGAGTTTGCTAATCTCTGCATTCCTCCAGGGAACAGCCACAGTTGATGGTCCTTGAAGACACAGTTGATAGTCCTTGAGTGCCAAGGACCCATAAAACAGTTGCCTCCTCTAGGGTGCCAGCCACAGTCGATGTCTTTCATTGCATTCCTGCCCGAGGCCCATTTTACACATTTCTGTCTATGGTATGTAACAAATTCACAAAAAATGTTAGAGTGACACTGGTAAATACAGAATTATCTTCCAAATACCTTTGTCTTTCTTTAACTTTTTGTCACAAATGGATGTAAAAGTTCTCAAATTTACCACTACAAATGTGTTAATTATTAACATTAAATCTATAAAAGAGAGAAAGGAGCATATATCTTTAGAAGTAAGTTTTATCCTAGACTTGCCAGAAAATGAACATTTATTCATATTAGCCTTTTTTTTTCTAAATAAAAGAAAAGCATTAAAGCCTTGTTACTTATTCATCTTTGCTTAGCTTAATTTCGATAATCCTGAGCTGAATTCTGACCTTTTGGTGTGCAATATATAATGGATCATATTCTCTTCTTAGTTACACCCATGCAATGTCAAGCATATGAGATCAATGGGATTGCAGGGATTTAACTGAGAACTTGTCCTGATCCATCATCACATTCTCTATAGCCAACAGAAAAAAGCACAAGCCAGTGACGTAAAGACAGAACACAAGGCAGTCAAAGAAATCTTTGATTAAGTTATGAATAAGATGACCTTTTTGTGCTTTACGACCTTGGATCATTCAATGACCTTTTGTCAGATGGCTTATTAAGAAATATTTCTGTTTCTGATATGCATTTCTGAATTGGCCTTTAATTATCCACTGTTAGTAGTTTATTTTTTCTATTGCAGTTCCTCAGTTATAGGTTGCAGATGGTTACTATAGGAGCATAGATTCATGGAATCATAGAATTGTCAGTGTTGAAAGAGTCCTTAAAGATCATCTAGTTACAACCCCCCCTGTTGTGGGCAGGGACATCCTGTAGGGGAATTTCTTTTGGGGCAGAGGCGTGGTATCCCTTTAAAGGTTTGGACAACCCAATTTAGGCCTAAATAAAGGCTCTGTCCTTGGAGCTGCCTTGGGGCACGAGGAGGAGGAGGTTTTATCTGTTTTGTGAGAGCTTTGCGAGATGTTTGGCTGGAGGTGCTGGCCCCGGGGGGAGAAGGGGGGCGAGAGCCGCCTGCATAGTTGAATGGCACTGCCCAATAAAACGCTGGCGCATGTAAACCTGTAACTGACCAACTCTGTTAAGGGATAGGCGTGTGGACACTGCTGAACTGTATATATTGAGCTGTCCAGAGCAATAAAGGGAGGACGACTTGTAACCATATTGGTCTGATGGTTGTTAACTTGGTCAGCTCTCCGAAGGGACCCTTCTAGATCTGGCGCCTGAACAAGGGACCCTCTATGGACGCTTAAATGCAGATTGCTTAAATGCGGGAAAACTCCGAAGTATCGGACGTGAGCCGATTTGGGAGCCGGAGAGCTGGAGGTGGGAGAGTTTCAGGTGTGACCAAAAGAGCACTGGAGACCAGAGCTTGAGCGGCCGATCAAGCCCCTGCCAAGGTAAGACCGCGATGGAAACTGACGCGGCAACTCGCCTCCCTAGTATACTCTCTAAGAGAGGAGGAAAAGTAAAGGAGTGAGACGTATTAGCCCCATGGGCTCCGAAACGGGAGAAAATGAAGGACCCATCATTAATCTTTAGTTCCACGGAATGGCGTGAAGTAGGAGACTTTTTGTGGGACTATACTTTAGAGGGAGGAAAAGAAGGAAAAGAAGCAAAAGAACTCGGAACGGTTTGGAAAACCATAGTACGCACTTTAGAAATCATGCAAGCAGAAAAGAAAGTTGCCGTGGCAGCGATCGAAGCCTTGGGGGGGAGGGCAGGAAAGGAAAAAGGAAAAAGGCAAAGGAAGAACCCCCCCTGCTCATGGAAGAGAAAAAAAAAAAAGGAACTGCAAACCGTGTTGGTAGCACTGTGTTGCAGAATTAACTCTTGCTTACTAATTATGACAAGAGACCCTGACCAGCCAAGTACAGCTCATGTTGTGAGCTTGTCCGTGAGAATGAACATATAAGACACTTCTTGTACACCAGATGTGCATGGGAGTGAACGGGAGAGTGTGATCAAAACAGATCTGGGAAATTCTGCTCTCCCTGTCTGATAACAGAGTGATTGAAGGAGCACATGAGCTAATAATAAAAAAGAAAAAAAAGAAAAAAAAAGAGAAAAAAAAAGAAAAAAAAAGGGGGGGGGGGGGAAAGAAGGAAGATCAAGATGAACCCCTGAAAGAAATCCTGAACAAACTCGCTGAATTATCAACTAGACAGCAAGAAATAGAAGAAACCCTTAAACCAGTCTCATCGTCACTTTGGAGACAACCAGAAACCATATCTAAGGTCCTGCGAGAGATTCAACCATCATCCCATATAGTACCACCGGTTGAACCCTCAGCTCCCCCACTACCACCAGCTCCCTCACTCAAGCCTGACTTTCAAGCTCGAACCATAAAGGATCCTTTGCAACAGCGATGGAGCAGTGTCATCAGAGACGCTGTAATAGAGGGAGATTGGGAAGCAGCCAGTTCAATTGCATTTCCTGTTATTATTAATAACAGACAAGGGACCTGGGAACCGCATGATTCTGCATGATGTGGCTGTGCAGCATCCTGTCACTTCAACAGCGTAGCAGCAACATGACCATGCATGGGGCCTGCCTGTTGAATCCCTTTGTTTCACCCAGTGACGTGATGGGATCCTGAAATACTGATTACCAACGACGACACGGATTGGACTGGCAGAAGATGCTTACGGCTGATGGCAGAGCACTTATGGGAAAATGTGACTGTTCTCAACGTTACCTGTTGTATTAATATGTATCCTCTTTGTGTGACTAGCAATGAAGCTTATATTGATTGTGTAAGACTGTCTAATCAAAGCCACATAATAGGTGGTAAGGTTTATGTACTAACCAGCAGAGTGATCTTTCTTAGGTAAAAGCAAGGCGGGGGAAACCAGCTGCCTTTTGCTTTGTTAGAAGTGTGTGATTAAGGACCAAAATAGATAGGGAGACTCCCTTGCATTCTTCCTTCAGCCCTAGCCAAGCTGTGAGAAGAATTCAACAGAGCAAACAACACCAGATGTTCCCGCATTCAACGTTATGTAAGGTTGTTTATTTAATAGTATAAATGCTGGACCCTCTTGCAGCGACTTCAGAAACCTCACCTAGGAGTGGACGCACTGCATAAGACTTCCCAATTGTCGGGAGGGTTTTCCAGAATCCTCGCTGCAACAGGGGCTCCCCAGCGACGGCGGGTCTGGATGATTTAGGGTGATTGGTGATGGGAACTGTAGGTATACTCAAACAACTTGCACCTGAGGTGTCAGAAAACACAGACATCTCACTGGATTACTGCTTGGCCTTGTGTGCTCGACAAGCAGCACACCCACACTGAGATAACAGAGGCCTGGGATTGATGCGGAGGCATCTTTCGCATTCCTGCCCTGCAGAGCAGTGAATGTGAGTCCTGGGAACTCAGGCAGAGCAGCAAGTAAAACATAACAAAGGAGTGGGATGAATATTATACGGTTTTTATCAATTATATGATTTGGTTAAACCTCAAAACATTATTTTCTGTGTTAAAAATGTGTGTAATAGTATTTGTTGTTGTGGGAAGTGTTTGTTCTGTTCTTTTTCATTATAGTTAACAATCTCACCTGAAGTGCTGCCCGAGAGATCCGAAGAACTGAAAAATACATCTTATGACTTTGATGGGTGTGAGAACTTTGATGGGATGTGTTGTATGGATCTTGAAAATCATTCAAAATCCATCCATAAGAAAATTCAAAAATTGCAAGAGCATGCAAAACGGATCACTCAAGATGTCGGGTTGTTCGGTTTAGATGGATTATTGAACTGGAGTGGTTTGACAGGATGGATTAAGAGTTTAGTTAAGACATTTTTGGTTATTGGAGTTTTAATTGTTATAGGCTTAGTTATGTTTAGTTGTTTGATAAGTATAATCAAGAAAATGATAAGCAAGCTAGCAGACGAAGCGTGGGTTGTCCAAAAAGAAAAAGGGGGATATGTAGGGGAATTTCTTGTGGAGCAGAGGCGCGGTATCCCTTTAAAGGTTTGAACAACCCAGCTTAGACCTAAATAAAGGCTCTGTCCTTGGAGCTGCCTTGGGGCACGAGGAGGAGGAGGTTTTATCTGTTTTGTGAGAGCTTTGCGAGATGCTTGGCTGGAGGTGCTGGCCCCGGGAGGGAGAAGGGGGGGAGTGAGAGCCGCCTGCATAGTTGAATGGCACTACCCAATAAAACGCTGGTGCGTGTAAACCTGTAACTGACCAACTCTGTTAAGGGATAGGCGCGTGGACACTGCTGAACTGTATATATTGAGCTGTCCGGAGCAATAAAGGGAGGACGATTTGTAACCATATTGGTCTGATGGTCGTTAACTTGGTCAGCTCTCTGAAGGGACCCTTCTAGAACATCCCCCACTAGATCAGGCTGCTCAGAGCCCCATCCAGACTGGCCTTAAAACCTTCCGGGGATGGGGCTTCCACCACCTCTCTGGGCAATCTGTTCCACTGTCTCACCACCCTCATGGTGAAGAACTTCTTCTTAACATCCAGTCTGAACCGATCCATCTCTAGTTTCAATCCATTCCCTCTAGTCCTACCACTATCCAACATCCTAAAAAGCCCCTCACCAGCTTTCTTGTAGCCCCCTTGAGATACTGGAAGACCACAATAAGGTCTCCTCGGAGCCTTCTTTTCTGCAGACTGAACAGCCCCAACTCTCTCAGTCTGTCTTCAGAGGAGAGGTGCTCCAGCCCTCTGATCATCCTCGTGGCCCTTCTCTGGACACATTCCAGAACATCCATTCCAGCACATCCATATCTTTCTTGTGCTATGGGCTCCAGAACTGGATGCAGTACTCCAGGTGGCGCCTCCCGAGAGTGGAGTAGAGGGGGAGAATCACCTCCCTCAACCTGCTGGCCACGCACCTCTTGATGCAGCCCAGGACACGATTGGTTTTCTGGGCTGCAAGTGCGCACTGACGGCTCATGTTGAGCTTCTCGTCCACCAGTACCCCCAAGTCCTTTTCTTCAGGGCTGCTCTCAAGCCAGTCACTGTCCAGCCTGTACCAGTGCTTGGGATTGTCTTGACCCAGATGGAGGACCTTGCACTTGGTCTTGTTGAACTTCATGAGGCTGGCCTGAGCCCACCTCTCCAGCCTGTCAAGGTCCCTCTGGAAGGCCTCCCTTCCCTCCAGCGTGTCCACCACCCAGCAGAGCTTGGTGTTGTCAGCAAACTTGCTGAGGGTGCACTCGATGCCACTGTCCATGTCGCTGACAAAGATGTTAAACAAGAGCAATTAGAACATGACCAGGTAGATAGATTGGTCAGGTTCTGTACTCAGTTGCGTTTACGCAGCAGAGCTTGCTTGATTCTTCAAGATGCTGGTATGATAACAATGTCCTTAGACATAGTTCTTTGAAGTCATGATTTATTTGGTGGTGGTCTTGTTTAATTAGAAATATACAGCAGGAATATCTGGATTATTTTATCTTTTCATTGAGCTATACAATATGTCACCACAGAGTCAAAACCATTGCTGAATTCAGTGGGTCAGTATAGGTGTAAATAGGGATTATCCAAGGTTTTTAGTTTGTTGTTTTTAAAACTAAATATGGCATTCAGATTTTTTTCTCTTTCCTGAAAATATTTTTGTATGATATAGCTGAAAGCAAATGAGATACATGAGGATTATCTTATCATGTAATAGAAACTTGCCAGCACAAGATTATTTGGGAGCTACATTATTTATGACCACTAAACTTTAAAGTCCTTCTGCTATCTGCAAAAGAGTTAGAGGCTCTCACTCTTTCTCCATACATTTATGTACTTCATTGCAGATTTGTAATGGTAACTGTGATCAGGACACAGGTATTAAAATGCACTAATCACAGCTTGTTATAAAGAAGTTCAGCATTCCCATCTGTTTTCTTCCACCACAAATCATCAGATACAGAAATCAACCTTTGTCTTATTCTTATATAGAGGGCACACCTTCACTACTGGCCTTGTCCAGCCATCTTCTCTTCTAGGCAGAGATCAGTGTTTTCCCAGATTGCTCTGCCACCCTCACAAGTAAAGAAGTTTTTCCTCTTGTTTAGATGGAACTTCCTGTGTTCCAGCTTGTGCCCATTGCCCCTTGTCCTGTCACTGGGCACTACTGAAAAGAGTCTGGCTCCATCCTCCCTGCACCCAACCTTCAGATATTTGTAGACATTGATAAGGTCTCCTCTCAGCCTTCTCTTATCCAGGCTAAAAAGTCCCAGCTCTCTCAACCTTTTCTCATAAGAGAGATGTTCCAGTCCCCCAGTCACCTTCGTTGTCCTCTGCTGGACTCTCTCAAGCAGTTCCCTGTCTCTGTACCTCATTAATGTTTACAAATATATCAAGGGTGAGTGTCACGAGGATGGAGCCAGGCTCTTCTCGGTGGCAACCACTGATAGGACAAGGGGTAATGGGCTGAAACTGGAACATAAGAGGTTCCGCTTAAACTCGAGAAGAAACTTCTTCTCAGTGAGGGTGACGGAGCCCTGGAACAGGCTGCCCAGAGAGGTTGTGGAGTCTCCTTCTCTGGAGACATTCAAGACCTGCCTGGACACGTTCCTGTGTGGCATAGTCTAGGCATTCCTGCTCTGGCAGGGGGATTGGACTTGATGATCTTTCGAGGTCCCTTCCAATCCCTAACATTCTATGATTCTATGATTCTATGATTCTATGAGGGGCCCAGAACTGGACACGATATTCCAGATGTGGTCTCACCAGGGGAGAATAGAGGTGGAGGATGACTTCCCTTGACCTACTGGCCACACTCTTCTTAATGCACCCCAGGATACCATTGACCTTCTTGGCAACGAGGGCACATTGTTGGCTCATGGTTAACTTATTGTCTAACAGGAATCCAAGATCCTTCTCCTCAGGACTGATTTCTAGAACATTTTCCCCTAACCTATATTGGTGCAAGGGGTTGTTCTTTCCCAGGTGCAGGACCCTACATTTGCCCTTGTTGAACCTCATTAGGTTCCTCTCTGCTCAGCACTCCAACCTGTCCAGGTCATGCTGGATGGCAGCACAGCCCTCTGGTGTGTCAGTCACACCTCCCAGTTTTGTATCATCAGCAAACTTGCTGAGGATATACTCTGTCCCCTCATCTAGGTCATTGATAAATATATTGAATAAGACCGGACCCATTACTGACCACAGGGGAACACCGCTGGTTAAAGGCCTCCAACTCGACCCTGCTCCACTGATCACAACTCTCTGAGCTCTGTCACTCAACCAGCTCTCAACCCACCTCACTGTCCACTCATCTAGCCCACACTCTCTGAGTTTCCTAATGCAGATGTTATGGGAAACAGTGTCAAAAGCCTTGCTGAGGTCAACGTAGATGACATCCACTGCTTTCCCATCATCTAACCAGACAGTTATGACATCACAGAAGGCTATCAGACTGGTCGAGCCTGATTTTCCCATGGGGTTTCCCCTGGCAATTACTTGAAAGGTCAAAGTTTGCTCTGCTAAAGTCCAGGGTTGCAATTCTACTTGCTATTCTGGTCCTACCACACAAGATCCTGAACTCCACCATCTGATGGTCACTGCAACCGAGGCAGCCCTCAACCTTTACCGCTTCGACCAGATCCTCCTTGTTAGCGAGGATGAGGTCCAGCAGTGCTCCTCTCCTAGTCGGCTCCTCCACCATTTGCATCAGAAAATTATCATCGATGCACTGGAGGAACCTCCTGGACTGTGGCTGGCTGGCTGAGTTGTCCTTCCAGCAAATATCAGGGAAGTTAAAATACCCCATGACAACCAGGGCCTGTGATTGTGAGACCGCTCTCAGCTGCCTGTAGAAGGCCTCATCAACTTCCTCACCCTGATCTGGTGGCCTGTAATAGACACCCACAACAGTATCACCCCTGCCAGCCTGCCCCTTAATTCTGACCCATAGACTCTCAACTCGCTCATCATCTGTCCCTGGACAGTACTCAGTACATTGTAGCTGCTCTCTCACATAAAGAGCAACTCCACCACCATGCCTGGCTGGCCTGTCTTTCCTGAAAAGGACATAGCCATCCATGACTATATTCCAGTCATGTGAGCTGTCCCACCATGTCTCTGTAATTGCCACCAGATCATAACCTCCCAATAGAACACAGGATTCTAACTCCTCCTGCTTATTCCCCATGCTGCGCGCATTGGTATACAGGCATTTAAGGGAACAAGCTGAACACACCGATTTCAGCCTAGGGTTATAGGAGGCCACCCAATCTTCATCAATTCTAGAGTGCTGCCCCACTAGGGCAAGTCCAGCTACAACCCCATCCCCATATCAAGGCTAAGAAGGTTATTAGGAGCAGTCAGCATGGCTTTGCCAAGGGGAAGTCATATTTGACCAGCCTGAGAACCTTTTATGAAGATGTAACCAGGGGGATAGATGATGGCCGTGCAGTGGACGTGGTTTATCTGGATTTCAGTAAAGCATTTGACATCGTCTCCCACAGCATCCTCACAGCTAAACTGAGGAAGTGTGGTCTGAATGACCAAGTAGTGAGGTGGGTTGCTAATTGGTTGAAGGGAAGAAGTCAGAGAGTTGTAGTCAATGGGGCAGAGTCTAGTTGGAGGCCTGTGTCTAGTGGGGTCCCTCAGGGGTCAGTGCTGGGGCCAGTGGTTTTCAATATATTCATCAATGACCTGGATGAGGGATTAGAGAGCACTGTCAGCAAGTTCACTGATGACACAAAGCTGGGAGGAGTGGTAGACACTCCAGCAGGTTGTGCTGCCATTCAGAGAGACCTAGACAGGCTGGAGGGCTTGTTGTAAACAAACTTAAATTTTAAAGAGCTAATTGCTTAATGAATAGCTAATCACCATTTTAATTAAATTAGTTTATTACTTAAGATAAGAAATATACAACTTTACTCATGCTAAGTAGTCACGTATAGGCCTTAACTAGGGCTAGAGCTGGTGCAGGCCCTAGCTAGAGCTAGAACTAGTACAAGTTGCAAAACTGGCAGGGAATGTTTTGCAAAACTGGCTGAGAATGTTTCGTACTTTTTGAGACCAGATCTGTATCACTGCACCTGTACTTTAATAACAATACCAGCATATTTCATTTAGACTGATCAATGCACGCATTCCACGCGGATATGCCTCCCTACCTCCCTATCTCTTTATCTATCTCCTTACCTCCCTGTGGTCTCACCCCAATGGCAAGCGATTGTATGGAAATAGGATATAGGAATATTAATGAGGGATGAACCAACTATCGTAAAGGTTAGAGTCAATAGCGAGCATACTATGTCTGTTTATAACTTTGCCAAAAAGAAGTGTATAAATGGATTGAATTTTAGTGATATATTCGAAGCATTGGGTAAATTCCATGCTTCCCAGCGCTGTAATAAAGAAGTGACTGCTTATCTACTTGTAGATAAGTTTTTGTCATTTTTGCGACCTTTCCCTTTGAAAATCACAACAGGATGGGCAGGGGAGAAATCTGATGAAGTTCAACAAGGGCAAGTGTAGAGTTTTACACTTGGGAAAGAATAACCCCACGTGCCAGTATAGGTTGGGGACTGACCTGCTGGAGAGCAGTGCAGGGGAAAGGGACCTGGGGGTTCTGGTGGACAGCAGGATGACCATGAGCCAGCAATGTGCCCTCGTGGCCAAGAAGGCCAATGGCATCCTGGGGTGTATTAGAAAGGGAGTAGCAAGTAGGTCGAGAGAAGTCCTCCTGCCCCTCTACTCTGCCCTGGTGAGGCCACGTCTGGAATACTGTGTCCAGTTCTGGGCCCCTCAGCTCAAGAGAGACAGGGAACTGCTTGAGAGAGTCCAGCGCAGAGCCACAGAGATGATGAAGGGAGTGGAACGGCTGAAGGAGCTGGGTCTCTTTAGCTGGGAAAAGAGGAAGCTGAGGGGTGACCTCATTAATGTTTATACATATGTCAAGGAGGAGTGTCAGGAGGATGGAGCCAGTCTCTTTTCAGTAACATCCAATGACAGGACAAGGGGCAATGGGTGCAAGCTGGAACATAGGAGGTTCCACAAAAATATTAGAAAAAAAACTTTTTCACTGTGAGGGTGCCAGAGCCCTGAAACAGGCTGCCCAGGGAGGTTGTGGAGTCTCCTTCTTTGGAGACATTCAAAACTCGCCTGGACATGTTCCTGTGCGCTCTACTGTAGGTGGTCCTGCTCTGGCAGGAGGTTGGACTAGATGATCTTTTGAGGTCCCTTCTAATCCCTAACATTCTGTGATTCTGTGGTTCTGTGGAATATGACTCTGGAGCACCTTGAATCACCTTTCTCCACATGGCCCACGTGCATGGGACATCCTCTGGATCTTTGGTGGCTTCTTCATCATCTAGATCAGTGTAGATGACTTCCAACACTCCTAGTTCTCTCAGGTACTGGATACCTTCATCTGCAGTAGTCCACTTTCCTTGGAAATTTGAAAGATCTTCCTTGAATGGATATCTTGCCTTCATACTTGCGAGGAGCCATTTCCAAATACTGTAAATACCTGCTTCCTTTCCAATTCCTTTCTCAATTCCCCGATCCCTAGCAAGGGATCCCAGTTGTTGGGCTTCTGTAGGCCACATCTCATGCGCCCTACTGTGAGGCGGGGATTCAGCGTTGGGCTTTTCCCTCTTCACTCGCCGTTACTGAGGGAATCCTCGTTAGTTTCTTTTCCTCTGCTGACTAATCGACCATATGGAGCTGTTGATTTTCTTGTCCACTTTTTTGTCTTCACTACTGGGGCAATTACTGTAGTCGTTTTTTGTGTTCCTGTCTCAACCATGGTGTCTTCAGCTAAAGTTTGAGTGCCTGCCTCAAGCACTGTCCTTTGAGAATACTGAACTGTGGCTTGATAGGCACAGGCCAAACCCCAGTACAATGCTAGGAGTTGCTGGTTTTCATTAGGGTAGGTGAGGCAACCTTCTATTAGGTGGCGTGTCAGTTTCGTAGGGTTGCTCACCTGTTCAGGGGTGATATCCCAGGCTATGGGAGGTGATAACAGTCCTAGCAATCTGCCCAAGTCCTTCCACACACCCTGCCACCCAGGGATTGGCTGCTTCAAGGCACACTTCAGTACAGCCTCACCCAAAAATTGTCTCCTTTTATGTCAGAATGAAACCAGATTACACAAAGCCCATAGTATACCAATAGCATTAATAAGTAGTACCAAAGAGCTCATGTAAGGGTGAAGAAGGACCTTGGTACCATCCATAATAAAGCCATTTACATCAATCTCAGGTAGGCAGAGGTAGATGTGTTCCTTCACTCTCTCCACAAGATAGCTCCCTCAGCACAGCAGGGCTATGAACACCAAAACAAAACACACAGTCATTGTTTGTTTCAGCATGTTCTCAAGCAGAGCAAAACAAAATGATAAGCAGTGCTACCAGCAAACTCTGTGACCTGCACAGGAGCTT
Organism: Trogon surrucura; assembly: GCA_020746105.1. Taxonomy (NCBI): domain Eukaryota; kingdom Metazoa; phylum Chordata; class Aves; order Trogoniformes; family Trogonidae; genus Trogon; species Trogon surrucura. The sequence goes on from CM036657.1 coordinate 1,862,563, forward strand.
GCCGCTTAATAACTACTCTAACTATAGCAAGCTTAGCACAGAACTGCTGTTGTCTTGCCCCACGTTGGGCACCAAATAAGACTGTGGTGATTTGGCCCTGACTGGAGGCCAGGAGCTCACCAAAGCCACTCTATCACTCCCCTTTTTTTAGATGGACAGGGGAGAGGGAAGATATAACGAGAGGTCTGTGGGTTAAGTTAAAAAGCAGTTTAATATAGCAATAGCAAAGGCCATGCGCGGAAGCAAAGCAAAACAAAGATTATTCTCTACTTCCCATCAGCAGGCGATGTCCAGCCACTTTCCCCGGAAGCAGGGCTCCAGTACGCGTAGCAGTTGCTCCAGAGGACAAACACAAACAGCGAATGCCCCCCCTACTTCCCTCTTCCTTCTTGCTTTTATATCTGAGCTGACGTCATATGGTGTGGAATACCCCTTTGGTCAGTTTGGGTCTGCTGGCCCGGCTGTATCCCCTCCCAAGATGTTTCCCACCCCCAACCTACTGTTGGGGAAACATTGGAAAACCCCAGCCTCAGTGCAGTGTGAGCACTGCTCAGCAGTAACCAAAACCCTGGGGTTCTCTCAACACCCTTCTAGCTACCACTCCAAAAACACAGCACTGAGAGAGCTGCTGTGGGAAGACTAACTCCACCTCAGCCTGACCCAATACAATGGACTCCAACTGTCGCATCACCTACCAGTCCTTCTCTGTCACAAAGAGCAAATTTAGCAAGGTGCCTTCCCTGGTTGGTTCACATGCCAGCTGCATAAGAAAGTTATCATTGACACACTCTAGGGATCTCTGGGACTGTTTCCTCTCTGCTGTGCTGTATTTCCAGCAGACATCTGACAAGTTCAAGTCCCCCACAAGAACAAGGGCAAGCAATTGCAAGGCTTCTCCCAGTTGCTTATATAATGTTTCATCTGCCTTTCTGTCCTGATTGGGTGGTCTGTAACAGACTCCCACCATGATACCAGCCTTATTGGCTTTCCCCCTTTTTCTGAGCCATAGACATTCAACCCTATTGTCACTATAATTAAGTTCTAAACATTTGTAATAGTTCCTAATATACAGGGCCATCCTGCAGATACCCTACACTTTACAGTTAGCTGTGCTGGCAGCACTGCATTGCAGAATTAAGACTTTCGTCCTTGAGCTCTTTTCTAAACAAGTGCATAACTCTTGCTTGCTAATAATGAAAAGAGCATGGGAGCGAACGGAAGAGTGTGATCAAAACAAACCTGGGAATGTCTGTTCTCCCTGTGTGATAAGAGAGTGATTGAAGGAATACATGAGCTAATAACAATCCTGACTGCATAGTCTGGTCTCTTGTTTGTAACCCACAAATAGTTCTTCTTGCTAATAAGTATAAATATGTGTGCCTGCTTGCAATAAAGCAGATTCCGTTTTCCACCATGTCGGAGTCTGTGCATGCTTCTCCACAAAGGGCGGCCTGAATCAGGACATGATGATTGATTATCTCCAGGAGAAGCACCCCCAGTGAGCTGAACGGTGTGGTGAACTAATTGACGTGTCCATCCTCGCCTTTCGACAAGGAAACAGGTACTAGGACTGCGGCCGGGGAAAAACAATGGGTCAAAATGCAACACGATCGCAGCAACTGCATCATGATGTGCTGATGTGTATTGCAAAGGAGCGAGGGTATAAGATTAGCCCACAGAAAGTGACTCTGTTACTTTTATGGATGGGTCGTAATTGCCCCTGGTATCCTGAAACAGGATCTTATGAAATTAAGGATTGTAAATGCGTAGGCGAAGAGCTATCTAAAGCACAACTTGCTGGTCATGACAGTTCGCCTGAAAATATAGTGACATGGAGAGCATTGTTTGTGGCGTTGTGCTCACTGAGACTGCGCGCTGCCGATGTCAGCTCTGAGAGCAGCGTGGCGAGCACCGCAAGCGATTTGGCAGATAGTGGTGAAAATGCTGTTGCTACAGAACTCGCTAATGATTTAACTGACTTAGCTCCTATGCTACAGAAAGAGACTGCAATTCAAATGAGTTGTGTAAACCTTTTGTCTTCTCAAACTGAAACTGCAGTACAGACTAGCCAGATTAACCTCACCGGTTTGCAAGAAGGATTGATGAGTGGCTATGAGGGAATTGCGCTGGGAGCTGGGGATCCGGAGGAGGACGACAATCCGTTTGATGTTGGTCCTGGTGACCCAGAGGCAGAACCCGACCTCTGTCCTCCACTCACGCTGATTGGAGCCGTGGCGGCAGCTGCACCTACTGCTCAGGATGTTTTTTCGGGACTTTAGGAAAAAGGAAAGTGGCTGTCAAAATCTGGCTCACCGCTGTGTCAAAATAAGGGTCAGATGAACCCTCCTGTTCCACTCAGTTATCGCCCCCCCCCACACACACCCCCTCCCTTATTTTCTCTGCACGTTTGTCCAGCACCGTCTTCTGTTACTGAGGTTCAGATTCCCCCGACAGATATTTTAGCTGATCGTGATGAGCATGGTTTTCTTAATACTGACTTTTTTCCTCAAGTACTTAAAGCTGTGCCAGTAGTTATGCATACGCGGCCGGATGGGACTCAGACACCAGGCCATCCAACAGAATTCTTATAGCATGTTGAAAGAATTGTGGCGTGCAATTGCTGAATCGGATATTCAATAATCTTATACTGAAAATTTAATAGAGGCAATGAAAGAGGCTTGTCTTATGGTTCCTCATGATTGGAAGGTGATACTTAAGTTGATTTTAACACCCAGCCAGTATACAATTTGGTATATAGAATACAGGGAATTATGTATAGCCCACGCTACTGCAGCTCAAAATAGTAATGCTCCAATTAACCTGGATCAACTGTTGGGGGAGGGTCAATTTGTGAATCCACAGCTTCAAGTTCATTTTACTAGAGACCTTTTAATGCTCATTGCACAATTGGCAACAAAAGCTTTTAAAAAGATTCCTAATACGAAAAAATCAAGCAAACCTTTTAGTATTATTAGAAAAGCTAATGATGAACTCTACATTCAATTTATTGATAGACTGCAACAAGCTATTGAAAGACAGGTAGATGTACCAGCGGCAGCAGATGCATTATTAATGCAGCTTGCTGTGGAGAATGCTAATGTGGATTGTAAAAGAACTCTGGAGATGCTGAGATCCAGCAACAAAACAGCTACCGTTACAGACTTAATTAAGGCTTGTATGCATGTGGGATCGAATAGATATAAGGCTGAGATGCATTGGCTCAGCAGCTCACGGTAAAAAAAGCAAATAGTAAATGCTTCTAGTTCAACTATATGTCAGTTTGTAGTTGGTTCTGCTTTGAAACCTGTTAGGGAGAAGTATCCTCATGAATTGATCAATCACTATATGGATATAAGTATGCGATTAAGGACCAAAATAGATAGGGAGACTCCCTTGCATTCTTCCTTCAGCGATGGCCAAGCTGTGGGAAGAATCCAACGGAGAAAACAACATGAGATGTTCCCGCATTCGAAGTTATGTAAGGGTGTTTATTTAATAGTATAAATGCTGGACCCTCTTGCAGTGACTTTGGAGACCTCACCTACGAGTGGACGCACTGCATAAGACTTCCCAATTGTCGGGAGGGTTCTCCAGAATCCTCGCTGAAACAGGGACTCCCCAGCGACTGCGGATCTGGGTGATTGGTGAGGAGGACTGTAGGTACACTCAAACAACTTGCACCTAAAGTGTCAGAAAACACACACATCTCACTGGATTACTGCTTGGCCTTGTGTGCTCAACAAGCAGCACACCCACACTGAGATAACAGAGGCCTGGGATTGATGCAGGGGCATCTCTCACATTCCTGCCCTGCAGAGCAGTGAATGTGAGTCCTGGGAACTGAGGCAGAGCAGCAAGTAAAACATAACAACGCGGTGGGATAAATACTACACGTTTTCTAGCAAGGATATGACTTGGCTAAACCTCAAAACATTATTATCTATATGTTAAAAATGTGCTTAATATAATTTGTTGTTGTGGGAAGTGTTTTGTTCTGTTCTTTTTCATTATAGTTAACAATGTCACCTGAAGTGCTGCCCGAGGGGTCCAAAGAACTGAAAAGTACATCTCATGACTTTGATGGTGATCCAAAAAAAATACAACCAAAAAAGGGGAGGAACGCAGATACCCTACATTTTACAGTTAACTGTGCTGGCAGCACTGCGTTGCAGAATTAAGACTTTCGTCCTTGAGCTCTTTTCTAAACAAGTACATAACTCTTGCTTCCTTATAATGAAAAGGGACCGTGACCAGCTGAGGACAGCTCATGTTGGGAGTTTGTCCATGACAATGAACAGATAAGACGCTTCTTGGACACAAGATGTGCATGGGAGTGAATGCGAGAGTGGGATCAAAACAGACCTGGGAACATCTGTTCTCCCTGTGTGATAAGAGAGTGATTGAAGGAGTACATGAGCTAAGAAAAACCCTGGCTGCATAGTCTGGTCTTCTATTTGTAACCCACAAATAGTGCTTCTTGCTAATCAGTATAAATATGTGTGCCTGCTTGCAATAAAGCAGATTCCATTTTTCACCATGTCAGAGCCTGTGCATGCTTCTCCACACCATCCCACCACCTCTTCTTCCTTGTCTGTCCATTCTGAAGAGCTTGTAGCCCTTGACTGTGGCACTCCAGTCTTATGAGACATCCCACCATGTTTCTGTCATAGCTACTACATCATAGCTTTCCTGATGGACCATGGCTTCAAGCTCCTCCTTTTAGTTGCCCATGCTTCGTCCATTGGTGTAGATGCACTTCGGTCAGGCTAATGTTCCCAACACCTTTGTGTAGAGGAATTTCTTGTGGAGCAGAGGTGCGGTATCCCTTTAAAGGTTTTAGACAACCCAGCTTAGGCCTAAGATCTGTTTTGTGAAGAGCCTTGCCGGGGGGGGGGGGGGGGGGGGGGGGGGGGGGGGGGGGGGGGGGGGGGGGGGCGAGAGCCGCCTACATAGTTAAATGGCACTATCCAATAAAACGCTGGTGCGTGTAAACCTGTATCTGACCAACTCTGTTAAGGGGTAGGTGTGTGGACACTGCTTAACCGTATATATTGAGCTGTCTGGAGCAATAAAGGGAGGACGACTTGTAGCCATCTTGGTGGGATGGTCATTACTTGGTCAGCTTTCTGAAGGGACCCTTCTTCGCCTTTGTGTGGGTAGAAGCCCTAAATCCTACCTGACTGTTCTCAAGTGTTTCCATGGTTTCTAACCCGTCAATAACCCTTGTATCTTTGCTCCTCCATCAATCTCCAGCCCCTATCTCCACTGAGATGGCAGAATGAGGCTCCTCACTAGCACACCATCCTACAAACACTGGTATGCTTCCCCTGGGCTTATCTCTAGGAGGCCCAGTTATATCCCCTTCTCCCTTCCAATCTAGTTTAAAGTTCTTTCAGTGAGCCCTGCTAATTCTTGCCCCAGGATCCTTTTTCCCCTCTGTGTATCCTATCTGTTGCCAGCAGGCCTAGTGTTGTGTATACCAACCTGTGATCAAAAAACCCAAAGTCCTGCTGGTAACACCAGGCTCAGAGCCAGAAATTGATCGTCTGAGTCCTGTTAACTCCCTCATCAACTCCCTCATCAACTGGAGGAATGAAGGAGAACATAACTTGTGCTCCTGATCCCTTAACCAGTTGTCCCAAGGCCCTGAAGTCTCTCTTAATTTTTTTTGAACTTCTTGTGGCCGCATCATCACTACCCACCTGAAAAAAATAAAAGTGGGGAATAATTTCAAGGCCTCACCAGTGTGGAAAGTTTTCTTGGCACATCCCTTAACCTGGCCCCAGGGAGGTAGCAGGCTGTCGCGGTTCAGAGCCGACTGCCCAGCAGGGAAATAAAGAACCACACAATCGTTCCCTCGCTCACTCCTCTCCCACCAGGAATGAAGAGGAGAACATGGAAGGAGTAGTAGGTAGAGCCTCGTAGGGTTGAGGTAAGAACAACTTTAATAATAAAACATAAAATAATAAAAGGGGAAAAAAAAGAATAACAATAACAACAACAACATTAACCAGATAGCATATAACACAAGTGATGTGCAACGCAGATGTCTCACCACCTGGAGGAACACGACTGCCCAGCTGCACTCGTGTTCCAAGCTCCAAAGAGACCCCACTCCAGCCAGCTCCCCCTATATATCCACCGTGCATGACATCATGATGGTATCTAATATCCCCTTGGTTAGTGACTAGTTCGGTTTGGCTATCCTGGCCCTTCCATCTTCTAGTGAAGAATAACCCCATCCTAGCCAAATCCAGGATGTTATTCATCCCTTGTTCTATACCATCTATGTCATGCCCAGATCTTACACTTTCCATTTACCACTACCTTTCTTGTCCTTGATACATATAGATATATATACACACATATACACAGATATTCCCTTAATCTATGCACCATTCCTCCAATATATATGTTGAGTTCATGTAGGCCATGACATAGAGGCTCCATCCATCGCAACAGTTCTTTAGGGTAGGAGGTAACATGTTGAATTGTTGCATGCTGTATCCAGAACTCATAGTGTGTTTGGCACAGCCTGTGCCCACGTTCCGAAGCCTGAGGATGTTATCTTAAAGAAGTCGCTGGGTGCCACCTCAGGTTCCCTTATCGCTGCCCTTTGCTTGTTTTCATCATAGTCCATCCTTCATTGATCTGGGTTGTTCTTACTGTAACTGCAGTAGTGATGGGATACAATTATAAGGTTATTTAGCAATTAATGTCATAGGGTTTAGTTCACTGACTGTTTTATCCCAGAGTTAAATCCCCTTGAGGTATATATCAAACATCCCCATCCTTCTGCATCACCCACCAAGTACACCCAGGTCCTTGAGCAAAAGCAATCCCATGGATGGGTTTGCCTTTGCCTGAGGCAGGGCTAACCCACATTGTCTTCCCTAACATATTCTTCACGCGCACGACAGGGACTTTATCTCCTTCCACAGTACATGGGAGTTGCGACTGGGCAGACCCAGCTCCATTAGGGGATCCTCTAGTGTTTATTAATCATGTGGCCTTTGCTAAATTTGTATCCCAGCGTTTGAAGGTTCCATCACTCATTGCTTTCAATGCAGTTTTCAATAGTCCATTGTGCCATTTGAGTTTCTCAGAGGCTGTCGCATGGTACGGGATGTGATACACACACTCAATGCCGTGCTCTTTGGTCTAGGTGTCTATGAGGCTATTCTGGAAGTGAGTCCCTTTATCCGATTCAATACTTTCTGGAGTGCCATGTCACCACAGTACCTGCTTTTCAAAGCCCAAGATGGTGTTCTGAGCAGTGGCATGGGGCACAGCAGATGTCTCCAGCCATCCGGTGGTCGTCTCCACCATTGTAAGTACATGGTGCTTGCCTTGACGGGTTAGTGGGAGCATAATATAGTCTACCTGCCACATCTCCCCATATCTGTATTTCATCCATCACCCTCCATACCAAAGAGGCTTCACCCGCTTGGCCTGCTTGATTAAAGTACACATCTCACATTCACGGATAACCTGTGCGATAGTGTCCATGGTCAGGTCCACCTCTCAATCACGAGCCCATCTATATGTCGCATCCCTTCCTTGATGGCCTGAGGTGTCATGGGCCCACCGAGCTATGAAGAATTCAGCCTTGTGCTGCCAGTCCAAGTCCACCTGAGACACTTGAATCTGAGCAGTCTGATCTACCTGTTGGTTGTTTTGATGCTCTTCAGTGGCTCGACTCTTGGGTACATGGCCATCTGTGTGACATACTTTTACGACCAGGTTCTCTACCCGAGCAGCAATATCTCACCACAATTTGGCAGCCCACATGGGCCTGCCTCTGGATTGCCAGTTATTCTGCTTCCATTGCTGTAGCTACTCCCACAGAGCATTTGCCACCACCCATGAATCAGTGCAGAGATAGAGCACTGACCACTTTTCTCATCTGGTGATGTTTAAAGCCAGTTGGATGGCTTTTACCTCTTGTACTGGGTTCAGCTAGGATAGGGTTAATTCTCAGTAAAGGGGCTAGTCGGGAAATAGCTGAATCAAACTAGTCGCTAGTCAAAGGGATATTTGATACCATCCTGACGTCATGCTCGGGGTATATAGAGGGGGACTGGTCGCGATGGGGGTCTCTCTCTTCCGGTTCCCGGTCCGGGCGCGTCGATGGGTTCAGGGTGGTGAGATCCGCGTTACATGTTACTCGCGTTATATCTGGTTAAACGTTACTGTTACTTCACTGTTATCGTTATCATTTATGTTCACCATTAAAACAAACTGTTTTTATCTCAACCCTACGAGCCTCCGCCTCCTGCTCTCTCCGGGCTCTTCCCCTCACTCCCGGCAGGGGGGAGCGAGTGAGAAAGCGACCACGTGGTTCCTTGTCTCTCCCGGCAGGTCACTCGGCTTAAACCACAACATCTTTGGTGCCCAACGTGGGGCCAGAGGTTTGAGATAACAGCAGATTTAAGAAAGGGGTGTTCAAAACATAATTTTGTTAGATTGATTTTTGCACATTAGTCAAGTATTTAGTGGTCATAATGTTGATTTATTTATTTACACTGTGGCATTGGCTGAATCCTTATGTAGCCTATATATTTACTGCAATATTATTTATTAACTGTGGGAAATGGATCAAAAGTATGATTCTTTTGTACAGGGTGCTGACAGCTTAAAATATGTTTGTATCACTGGCCATGAGGGTAAGCTGGTATTTGTATGAGGCACTATTGTCATTCCCATGCCTTGAGCGCCTCCTCTCTGAATTCATTAGTACCGGCACCGAACCCATGGGGGAAGTGGAGTAGAATATTCTCTCCCGTTTGTCCTTCAAGCTGTTCACAACAGTTTTTGAAAACTTTGAATATTCTTGGAATACCCAATCCAGCATGGTTCTCGTCCTGTGTCTCCTGGTTTTCGTCCTGTGTCTCCTAAATATGTGTCAGATCTTGTTTGGGGTCTGTCGCAGGTTAGGGCTGGGCCGACCACTAACGCGGACAGACGCTCTCTAACCCCCTCTTCCCCCCCCCAAACGGGAAGAGAAAAGGGAATGAGGCAGAGAGACTTACGGATGAGAGAAGAAAAAAAACTAGAACAGCTTTAATGAAAATAATAGAAGTAATGGTAAAAAGATAAAAGTAAAGAACTATATACAACTATAGATAGTAGCCCGATATCAAACCCGACTCCCTCCCCCGATAGAAATCACCACTGGTGCTGCAGAGCAGGAGGCACTGGGGAAACCCCAGGCTCAGCGGTGGCGGGAGCTGGATACAGGGAGCTGGATTCGGGAACTCAGGATCCGGATCAAAATCAGGAGGTCAGATGGAGTCCTCTCTGGACACCGGCCATTGCAGAAAAGGAAGGGCGAAAAGGCCGAAAAAGGGCAAAAAGGCCAAAAAAGGGGACGAACAAAAAGGGCAGAAAAGGGCCGAAAACTCTCGTGATCACTCAATTTATACTAGATATGACGTATATGGGATGGAATACTCTCGTTGGTCACCTGTCCTGTCTATTACCCCCCGGAGGTGCCACCTTTTACTTCCTTGTGCCCCCCTCTTACTACCCAGCACCCATAGCGTGGCACACCAGAGCCAGCAGTGGCCTTGGTCACTATAGGAATAAGTATAAGCAAGAGCCTTTCTACATACCAGTCCCAGGCAGTGACTGTAAACATCAGGTGTTATCACTGCCAGTAGCACACGCTGTCTGCAGAAACATGCTGCTGACTTCAGAACGTGCAGCCTTTTAGAAGACACTAAACTGGAAAGTAAAAATCACTAAACAGGACTGGGTTTTTAGCTAAACCCAGGACAGGGTCACACCAAAATTTTCTAAGGATATCACCCAGAGACCTCTCCTGAAGCCAGATAACTATGAGTGGCAAGGTGTATGGGAGAATATGGGCAAGCTCCTAGGACAATGGTAATCTCCAGTGTTTTGGAATTTCACCCCTGAACATATACAGAATCCTAGGAAACTGGCAGAGTATTTGGAGAAAGTATGCTGTCAGCCTGGCCACTCCAAAGAAGCCCAAATCACTGCTGTGTGCTGGGGCCTGGTCCATGCCTACTGAGCCATTTTCAATGTCACCCATTATTCCCAAGGGAAAGAGGAGGCCTCTGGACCTGAAGACAAACCAGTAAATGATGTGACTGTTTCAGTCTCTGCAACGAACGCTGCGGCTGCTCCGACCCCTGTGACAGGCACTGCAGCTGCTCTGACTCCTGTGACAATTGCTCCAGCTGAATCAGAAAATGAGCCTATACCAGTATCGGTTGCTCGAGTACAGAAGAAGTACACGAAGAAATCGGTTCGCTTGGTGAGGGATGAAAATGAAGCAGGGCCATCACGAGAACAAGAAGAGGAGGTAGAGCCAGAGATAATCACCCGGTCTCTATCTCTCAGTGAGCTGCGAGACATGCGAAAGGACTTTGGCCGCCATCCAGGTGAGCACATTATTACCTGGCTGCTCCGATGCTGGGACAGTGGAGCCGGTAGCCTGGAACTGGAGGGTAAAGAAGCCAAACAGCTGGGATCCCTCTCTAGGGAAGGGGGCATTGACAAAGTGCTTGGGAGGCAGACACAAACCCTCAGCCTCTGGAAATGCCTTCTGTCAGGCATGAGGGAAAGTTACCTCCTCAAGGAAGATATTGCATGCCACCCAGGTAAATGGACCTCAGTGGAGAGAGGTATCCAGTACCTGAGGGAACTGGCTGTGCTGGAGGTGATTTACAATAATCCAGATAACGAGCAGTCACCCACTGATCCAGATGAAGTCCGATGCACACAAGGCATGTGGCGGAAGTTCCTACGAAGTGCACGGCAAACATACACAAACTCGTTGGCACTGATATCCTGGAGAGAAGGTGAGGGACAAACTGTGGATGAACTGGCTCGCCGGCTCCGACATTATGAAGGAAGTCTGTCTTCATCCCTATAGGCTTGTGTTTCTGCAGTGGAAGAACTGTCCCGGGAATTCCAGCAGCTCAAAGTGGATATGTCCTGCTCTACACCCACAGGGACACGTGTCTCAGCTGTTAGGACTAGGCACCCCTCCGATCAAGAGAGAGAACATGGAAAACAAACACACCGGAATACTCTGTGGTTTTACCTACGTGACCATGGAGAGAACATGAGGAGTGCTGTGTTACCACAGTACCTGCTTTTCAAGGCCCAAGATGGTGTTCCGAGCAGTGGCATGGGGCACAGGGTATGTCTCCAGCCATTCGGCGGTCGTCTCCACCATTGTGAGTACATGGTGTTTGCCTTGACGGGTTAGTGGGAGCGTAATATAGTCAACCTGCCACGCCTCCCCATATCTGTATTTCATCCGTCGCCCTCCATAACACAAAGGCTTTACCCCCTTGGCCTTCTTGATTGTAGCATGCATTTCACATTCATGGATAACCTGTGCGATAGCATCCATGGTCAGGTCCACCCCTCGATCACGAGCCCATCTGTGTGTCGCATCCCTTCCCTGATGGCTGGAGGAGTCATGGGCCCACCAAGCTACAAACAATTCACCCTTGTGCTGCCAGTCCAAGTCCACCTGAGACACCTGGATCTTAGCAGCCCGATCTACCTGCTGGTTGTTTAGGTGCTCTTCCGTGGCTCGATTCTTGGGTATGTGGGCATCTACATGACGTACTTTCACAACCAGGTTCTCCACCCGAGCAGAAATATCCTGCCACAGTTCAGCAGCCCACATGGGCCTGCCCCTGCGTTGACAGTTATTCTGCTCCCATTGCTGTAACCACCCCCACAGAGCATTTGCCACCATCCACGAGTCAGTGTAGAGATAGAGCACTGGCCACTTTTCCCGCTCAGCAATATCTAAAGCCAGCTGAATGGCTTTTACCTCTGCAAATTGACTCGATTCACCCTCCCCTTCAGTGGCTTCTGCAACTTGCCAGGTGGGGCTCCACACAGCAGCCTTTCATCTTCGATGCTTTCCCACAATGCGACAGGACCCATCAGTGAACAGAGCGTACCGCTTCTCGTTCTCCAGTAGTTCGTTATATCGTGGGGCCTCTTCTGCACGTTTCACTTCCTCCTGCTGTGACACTTCAAAGTCCTTGCTTTCTGGCCAGTTTGTAATTGCCTCCAGGATTCCTGGTCGATTAGGGTTCCCCATTCGGGCCCGCTGTGTGAGCAGTGCCATCCATTTACTCCACGTGGCATCAGTCGCATGATTTGTAGATGAGGCCCTCCCTCTGAACATCCAGCCCAAAACTGGAAATCGGGGTACTAAAAGGAGCGGTGCCTCAGTACCAATTACTTCTGAGGCAGTTCGGACTCCTTCATGTGCTGCCAGTATCTCCTTCTCAGTGAGAGTGTAGCGGGACTCAGATCCTCTGTATGCCCGACTCCAAAACCCTAAGGGTCGACCTCGGGTCTCCCCTGGTGCCCTCTGCCAGAGACTCCAGTCAGGGCCGTTCTGCCCAGCTGCAGTGTAAAGCACATTTTGAACATCTTGTCCTGTCTGGACTGGCCCAAGAGATACTGCACGAACAATCTCTTGTTTAATCTGCTCAAAGGCTTGTTGCTGTTCAGGGCCCCATTTGAAATTGTTCTTCTTCTGGGTCACCTGGAAAAGAGGGCTCACAATCTGGCTGTAACTTGGGATGTGCATCCTCCAAAACCCCACTGCACCTAAGAATGCCTGTGTCTCCTTTTTACTAGTTGGTGGGGACATAGCTGCTATCTTGTTAATCACATCCATGGGAATCTGGTGATGTCTATCTTGCCATTTTACTCCTAAAAACTGGATCTCCTGCGCAGGCTCTTTGACCTTACTGCATTTTATGGCAAAATTTGCCTTCAGGAAGATTTGAATTATCTTCCTCCCTTTCTCAAAAACTTCTTCCACTGTGTTGCCACATGTGACAACTTCATTGATACCCTGCATGTGTTCCGGAGCTTCCCCCTGTTCCAGTGCAGTATGGATCAGTCTGTGGCAAATGGTGGAGTTGTGTTCCCACCTCTGGGGCAGTCAATGCCGGGTGTACCGGATGCCCCTCCAAGTAAAGGCAAACTGTGGCCTGCACTCTGCTGCCAGAGGGATTGAGAAAAATGCATGAGCAATATCAGTGGTGGCATACCATTTGGCAGCCTTCGATTCTAGGTCATATTGAAGCTTGAGCATGTCCGGCACAGTAGCACTCAATGGTGGCGTAACTTCATTCAAACCACGATAATCCACTGTCAGTCTCCGTTCCACGCTAGATTTCTGCACTGGCCATATGGGGCTGTTAAAGGGTGAGCGAGTTTTGCTAATAATCCCTTGGTTCTCCAGCTGATGGATCAGCTTATGGATGGGAACCAGGGAGTCTCAGTTAGTGCAATATTCCTGCCGATGCACTGTCGTGGTAGCAATTGGTACCGGCTGTTCTTCAACCCTCAGCAAATCCACCACAGAAGGGTGTGGGGATCCATGCGAGGACCGACGACTCGACATCAATATGACGCTCCAAAGATCGCCACTTTATTGCAAAAGTAGCACATATTTATACTGTTCTCGCTTCCCTTAGTAGGCATCATGCATAGATTGGCTACAGGTTGCCCAGCACAAGATGTTCACGTGCCACTCTGACTCGGGTGATTGGTAACTGCCTAACAAGCATGCATATCCTGTCTTACTAGCCAAGTTCTGTGTTTCGTATAACTGCCTCCTTAAAGTTGATAATTTTGCAGTTTCAAGGTCTTGCCGTATCAACGCTTTGTCCTTTGCATGACTCCTTCCCCCATCCCACTCACTGACTTGTTCAGTTTTTTACTAGTGTATCCAAATAGTAAGACCCAACATCTCCCCCTTTTCTTTTAAAAATGCTGAATACAAACTGTTCCAACAGTCCTCTTAAATGCTGTAACATACATGGCACTAAAACATATAATGCTAACAAAAATATAACTACTGGCACAAGTCATTTTACAAATTGGATGAGCCATGGTCCTAGTCCTAATTTTGCTAACCAATCATCAAAGAGACTATGATTATCTATAACAAGATTAAAACATTCTTTCAATTGTACAAGCTACTTATGAATGCCACTGGAATGATCAGACAAGTTCACACAACACATGCCTTCAAAACTTGTCCTTGAGCTAACAATAAAAAATCTATAGCAGCACGATTTTCTAACACAGCGTATCGAATACTATCTACATCAGTCAATAGTTCAAAAATTACTTGTGATGTAGCAGTATTTATGAGTTACAAGCAGGAGACCAGACTATGGAGCCAGGATTGTTATTGGCTCATGTACTCCTTCAGTCACTCTCTTATCACACAGGGAGAACAGACGTTCCCAGGTCTATTTTGATCACACTCTCCCGTTCACTCCTATGCACATGTTGTGTACAAGAAGCATCTTATCTGTCCATTCTCATGAGCAAACTCCCAACATGAGCTGTACTCAGCTGGTCACAGTCTCTTTTGATTATTGGCAAGCAAGAGTTATGTACTTGTTTAGAAAAGAGCTCAAGGACGAAAGTCTTAATTCTGCAATGCAGTGCTGCTGGCACAGTTAACTGTAAAATGTAGGGTATCTGCAGTTCCACCCCTTTTTTTTTTTTAGTTTTTGATCACCATCAAAGTCATGAGATGTACTTCTGGTTCTTTGGACCCCCCCGGGCAGCACTTCAGGTGAGATTGTTAACTATAATGAAAAAAGAACAGAACAAAACACTCCCCACAACAACAAACACCATTAAACATATTTTTAACACAGAAAACCATGTTTTGAGGTTTAAACAAATCATATCCTTGCTAGAAAACGTGTAGTATTTATCCCACTATGTTGTCATGTTTTACTTGCTGCTCTGCCTCAGTTCCCAGGACTCACATTCACTGCTCTGCAGGGCAGGAATGTGAGAGATGCCCCTGCATCAATCCCAGGCCTCTGTTATCTCAGTGTGGGTGTGCTTCTTGTTGAGCACACAAGGCCAAGCAGTAATCCAGTGAGATGTCTGTGTTTTCTGACACCTCAGGTGCAAGTTGTTTGAGTGTACCTACAGTCCTCCTCACCAATCTGCTGTACCGCTATGTTCCATCCCCCTTGCTCAAGCAACTGCATTCGCTGGCAAAATCAGAGGTATCTGCTTAGGCTTGCAAGGTATATTAGAAAATAATCTACAAAGGCACATGAAAAATATATAGAGAAAGAAAAACATAAACACAGTTCAATGTAGTGATTTAAATCAGGTGTCTCCTCTCAGGGAATGCATTCACAATGTCAGCCAGGTCTCATTTGTTGCATCAAGTCCTGAAGATGTTGAACATCATTCTTCAGTCAGACTGATTCATCAGTTTTGTGAAGGCAACATATGTCCCATACAGGTTGTAGAGGTGTGGCTTGTGCTTTTTTGGGTTGAACTGCAATCTGATGTTGGGTTCGTGACACCAGCAACGCTGTTTCGATGCTGTTTCCTCTGGATGGTGCACAGGTATGCATCAAAGAAACCTGGAACACAATAACTCAAGAATCTGATATTAATAGAAGGTGTAAAATAAGCAAAAATGTTGGCATATAGAACCATACATCATTCTCAGGGGTTCAAATGACTCATCTCTTTGATGAGCTGAGATGTACCTTACTTTAAAGGGATACTTTTATATATATTGCCGCATTATTCCCACTTGTTGAAGTACCTGAATGGTTTGAGTAATTTCCTTCTAACCCCCTGGAATATGATACTGTTTTACAGTTATGACCTTAGTAAGCACAGGCAGCATGACGGGATACCAGGATCCCACTGTGGAAACCCACTCAAAACAGCTACAGGTTCATTTGCAAATCCTGCTTGTGAAGTTCCAAAGCAGAAGCAACCATTTAAGATTTCAAGTATCTGCCCTGCCTGCACATCAATATTCAAATGATATTCTTTAGTTGAGGCAATTAGCACTGTCACAGTAAATGGCATGGCATTTTTTGTTGTTAAGGTAACTTTAATTTGAAGAGCAGAAGTTGGATTTCCCCTCATTCCATAGATCTGTGATGTAACTTCTTTATTATTAATATGAGGGCCAGTTTAGCTCAGTGGGTTGAGCGTGGTGCTTCAAACACCAGAGGTCGCGGTTTCGATTCCCGTTCGGTTCTCTCGTGTTGCCTGAGGTGGCGTCTCTGCCCACAAAAGGGAGGTTGGATTAAAATGATCTCTAAGGTCCCTTCCAGCCCATGCCATTCTATGATTCTATGAATATCACTCTGTAACATGGCAATCTCAGCTCCAGTATCCACCAGGGTTAACACATGTGAAGTTCCTCCAGATTGCCACTGTGTAGTTAAAGGAACAGAAGGGTGTGTGTCCTCCTTATGATAAGAGGCTACAACTGCTGTTATTTCAGAGGACCTGCCAGACTTCTGCCTTTGCTGTCTCAGCACTCCCCAGGCAGTGCCCTGCTTTGAGGCAGCAGGAGGGGCCTGGGCTGGTGGCAAGGCCAGATCCAGCCCTGCACTGCCTGCTGTGCTGGCAGTGAGGTCAGTGACCGTCTGTTTGTTGTCAGGCTTTGTGACCTGCAACGCTGATGTTGCTGACATGGCATTACCCACGGTGTCAGTGAAAGCACCGTGTGTGCACAACAGACCCTGTTGTACGAATTCAGCTGTGCTCTTTGCAGAGTCTCACAATGGCATAATAGCACACTGGCAGTCAGCATTAGCATCTTCATATGCTAATTGCATTAAAGGTGTTTGTAGCACTTCCTCATTGTCTGTCTGGTGAGTTAAAGCAGTCTGCAGTCTATCAATACAGGTAACATAAGGTTCTTGCAGACCCTGCCGTATTGCTGCAAAAGATAATTGCCGTATCCCTGCTTCAGGGACACGTCTCAAACTTTTCATTGCTAATGTAGTTACTTATTGTGAGATCAGTTGTGATAAATTTGCCTGAGCTTGCAGCATGGCATGTTGTCCTTCTCCCATATATTCTGCCATACCACCTGGGGTTAAATTCACAATATCATCCATAGTCTGAACCGTGGCAAGTTCTCTATACTCTGCCCACCAAACAGTATATTGAGCTGCACTCAGAACCAATCTCATCAGAGATTTCCAATCATATGGTGTCATAGTATGAGATTCTCCAGTTGTTTGCAACAATTTCATGGTATAATTATTCTGCAGCCCATATTCTCGTATGGCCTTCCGTACTTCTTTAACAATCTCATACATGAATTGCTGATATTGGGGAGGTCGGTTTGGCTGATATAGCACAGGACATGCCACTCACATAGCGAAATCACGTTTCTTAATAGCTTCCTCCTTTACTTTCTCAACAGCAGGTTTATAGGGGGGTGCCAACACAGACATCAAAGGACGCTCTAAAAATTCTTTTAAGGATGGCTCTGCCCCTGCATTTGGTGGTGCCGCTGGAGCAAATGTTGCAGGTGGATTTGAAATATCGATAGGAGAGGGCGGCTGTGATGTATTTTTCAGAATTTGTTCTGCTGTTAGAGATTCCACTGCCACAGTTTTAATAGACTTTATAGATGGGTATAAGTCTGACTCCTTTTCAGGATCAACAGTATCAGGGTGACATGAATCCATGGATGCATTATCACAAACATGCTCTGCCATGCTCTGATCGATGCAAATTAGGGGTTCAGCAGAAACAGTTGTTCCTGCCGCTTACAGGAGTTCCTCAGCAGGCTGTAATCCAGTTAAAGCAGTGTAAACTGTCCGCCACATAAAAATTAACTCATCTGGTATCTTAAACTGTAAATCTTTCTTAATCTGTAATTCCTCACCAATCTTTGCCCACAATTTTGTATCATAAGAGCCTGAATTAGGAAACCATTTAGAATATTCCTTAACCCATAGAAGCAATTGCAGTACCCAAGAAGTCAGTACTTTAAATCTCTGTTCGCGTAATATACGCTGTAATACTTTCGCACAGAGGTTATTCTTTTGGAGCTAGACTGCCCCATGGTTACTTGCTAAGCGATCCCCGTTTTGTTCCTTACCGGATCACGTCGGGGTCACCAGATATGGGGATCCATACGAGGACCAACGACACGACACCAATATGATGCTCCAAAGATCGTTGCTTTATTGCAAATGTAGCACACATTTATACTGTTCTCACTTTCCGTAGCACGCATCACATACATTGAAATTGGCTACAGGCTGCCCAGCACAAGCTGTTCACATGCCGTTCTGACTCTGCTGATTGGTAACTGCCAGACAAGCATGCATATCCTGTCTTACTAGCCAAGTTGTGTGTTTTGTGCAGCTGCCTCCTTAAAGCTGATGATTCAGCAGTTTCATGGTCTTGCCGTATTAACACTTTGTCCTTTGCATGACTCCTGCCCCTCGTCCCACTCACTGACTTGTTCAGTTCTTTACTAGCGTATCCAAATAGTAAGACCCAACAGAAGTGTTCTCTGAGAGACTAGGCAGAGTGGACAACTGTTTAATTTCCTCCACCTCCAAGGCAGCTATGCCAAAGGCCCACCGGTACCCTTTTGGGTCTTTGAAATACCCTCTCCCTGGACAGTGCATTCCAATGCCTGATCACCCTCTCCGTGAGGAAGGGCTTCCTGATATCCAACTTAAACCTCCCTGTGGGGGATGGCAGCTGGACTGCTGAAAACCTGGCATGGGTTGAAGACATTGACCTTGACAAATTCCCAGTGTACCCTTGAGATGGGAAGTTGTGTGTACTGAGTTTGGACACATTTGTGGAACCTTCTCCCTCAAGATCCGGAGGGATGAGCCCAGCTGGAAGCTGCTCAGTATTAACCAATTAGAACTTGAACAACAAGTGTTTAACCTATAGGCAAAGGCCACGCTACCTTCTTCTACTACCTACGGCTATGTATAAAAGGCACACCCTTTGTATAATAAAGGAGCCATTTTTGAGCCACTTTCATCACCATACAGATGTGTCGTGTCCGTTTCTACAATGACATCTGGTGACCCTGACCTGTCGACGTGCTGGCGTGTCGACATGTCGACATTCTAAGAAAAATGACGTGATAACAGAAAAAAGGCGAAAAAACGTTTTTTTGGGTTGCAGGTCGACGTGCAGCGGAGACGGAGCCCGGCGTAGCTGAGAGCAGTGGGAGTCTGCTTTGGTCCGGACCTGAAAATTAAGACACCTGGAAAGGTGAGCCGCCGGGAACAGTGTTTAAGAAATATGGGTCAGCATATTTCTAAAGAGGAGGACTCTATTTTGTGCCTCTGGAAAGCTCTTCTTGCTAAAAGAGGAGTCAAGTGTAGTGATTTTGCACTACAGCGTATGTTACTGTGGAGTGAAAAGCAGGGATGTGAGGCGTCTGCGTCTGTCGCTTTCAGTGTTTCTGCTTGGCAAGAGGTGGGGCAGAAGTTATGGGACGCAGTTTCTTTAGGATCGACGGATGCTTCTGAGTTAGCTCCTACCTGGCGATTATTGAGTGAGACTCTGACAGAAATGAGAGCGGAGCGACAGTTAAAAGAAAAAGAATTGCAGGAGATTTCAGGGGAGGCGGCTACTGGGGCCCTCCATGAGAAAAAAATGGAGGAGGTTCAAGGAAGGATGGAGGCTTTGCAGCTCCCTCCTCCCTCGGACTCTAACAAAAAATCAGATTCGACCTCTCCAACACAGAAATTGTCAGAGAGCAAATGGCTTTCCCTGCAGTACTTTTTAGACAATAAACCAAGATATAAGACACCTGCGCAGCAATTAGCAGAGTTAACATCTGAAGGCAGTTGTGTTGGATTCCCGCCAGTCCCTTTTGATGTGCCTTTTGATGTGAAAGAACGCGGTTTTTCAACTCAGCCATCCGCTGTTGCCTCTCAGTACCCTCCCTTGCCAGATAGCGATAACAGTGAAGACGAAGGGAGAATAGTTCCTCTTCAATCGTGTACACAGGAGGGTGGCCCCGCCTGTTGCCCAGAAAAGCAAACAGGAAAGGCAGCCCCCTGGACGTTACCCCCAGCTACTGTGACTGTTATACCACGTAATTCCGTGTGATTTTGGCATCAAGTTCGGAAAAAGGCTGCTGAAGTAGGAGATTGGAATTTGTTAGAGAAGCTTAACCTTCCGCGAGAAACGTGCCCTGATCTGGGACCCTCTGATCTTGAAACTGTGGCATATCCTGTGTTTAAAGCGGCACCGAACACAGGGCAGCGCGATGAGCACTCTCCCATTGCTTGGAAAGTAGTCCAAGATCTCCAGGCAAAGGCAGCAAAATTTGACATTAATTCTCCGGAGGTTATGCAGCTTATACGAGTAATCAATACAGATTTGTTGTGTCCATATGATATTGCGCATTTAGCACAAGTACTGTTTCAGCCGATTCAGTATTCGGTTTTTTATTCTACCTGGAGACAATTGGCACAAAAAACATCTCTAGAAAATATCACAGAATCACAGAATGTTAAAGGTTGGAAGGGACCTTAAAGATCATCTAGTCCAACCCCCCTGCCAGAGCAGGACCACCTACACTAGAGCGCACAGGAACGCGTCCAGGCGGGTTTTGAATGTCTCAAGAGAAGGAGATTCCACAACCTCCCTGGGCAGCCTGTTCCAGTGCTCGGTCACCCTTACAGTAAAAAAGTTTTTCCTCATATTTTTCTGGAACCTCCTGTGTTCCAGCTTCCACCCATTGCCCCTTGTCCTGTCAGTGGACGCCGCTGAAAAGAGCCTGGCTCCATCCTCCTGACATTCCCCCTTGACATATTTATAAACATTGATGAGGTCACCCCTCAGCCTCCTCTTCTCCAAGCTAAAGAGATCCAGCTCCTTCAGCCTTTCCTCATAAGGGAGATGCTCCACTCCCTTCACCATCTTTGTGGCTCTACGCTGGACTCTCTCAAGCAGCTCCCTGTCCTTCTTGAACTGAGGGGCCCAGAACTGGACCCAATATTCCAGATGTGGCCTCACCAGGGCAGAGTAGAGGGGCAGGAGGACCTCTCTTGACCTACTTGCTACTCCCCTTCTAATACACCCCAGGATGCCATTGGCCTTCTTGGCCACGAGGGCACATTGCTGGCTCATGGTCATCCTGCTGTCCACTAGAACCCCCAGGTCCCTTTCCCCTGCACTGCTCTCCAGCAGGGCAGTCCCCAACCTATATTGGTACATGGGGTTATTTTTTCCCAAGTGCAAAACTCTACACTTGCCCTTGTTGAACTTCATAAGATTTCTCCCCGCCCAGCCCTCCAGCCTGTCTAGGTCTCTCTGAATGGCTGCACAGCCTTCTGGTGTGTCAACCACTCCCCCCAACTTCGTATCATCAGCAAACTTGCTGACAACATTCTCTAATCCCTCATCCAGATCATTGATGAATATATTAAACAGCACCGGCCCCAGCACTGACCCCTGAGGGACCCCACTAGACACAGGCAACCAGCCAGACTCAGCCCCATTGACCACAACCCTCTGGCTTCTTCTCTTCAACCAGTTCTCGACCCACCTCACTACTTGGTCATCCAGACCACACTTCCTCAGTTTACCTATGAGGATGCTGTGGGAGACGGTGTCAAAGGCCTTGCTGATGTCCAGGTAGACCACGTCCACTGCATGGAACCCTGAATGGCATGACCCCTTGCATGTTTTAGAGTGGTTATTTTTACCTTTTCGGTCACGTAAAACTGCTCCCACGTTGTTTGAACTGATTGCTGATGTCATTATCAAGACTCGAAAGAGGTGTTTAGAATTAACCGGGCGTGACCCTATGACTATTGTACTCCCCATACAAAGCTGGTATTTTGAATGGTGCCTAGCAAATCAGTATGAACTACAGGCTGCTTTGGCTGGATGCTGGTCAATGGAAATCGCAAGTAGTTTTGCAAAACAGTTCCCCGCAACTAACTGAATTGCGAGCAATAGCTTTAGCTTTTACCTTATTCCCTGGTCCCGTCAACATTATTACAGATTCGGCATATGCTGCCAATTTGGTGGCGCGCTTGGACAAAGTTGTCCTTACTACTTCAGACAATCCATTGTTATTTGATGTTTTACTAACACTGTGGAAAACCATTCAGCACCGCAAAGAACCGTATTTTATACTACATATTCGTAGTCATACATCATTGCCCGGATTTTATACAGAAGGTAACGCCAGGGCTGATGCCCTTGTTTCTGCTCTTGCTTTAGGCCCTGTGCCTAATGTTAAGCAACAAGCTTTTTTGTCACATCAATTTTCTCATCAGGAGTCCCGAGCACTGCGACGACAATTTGGCCTGTCTCACTCTGAAGCACGTTCCATTATAGCCGCTTGTCCTGATTGTCAGAGAACTCATGCACCTGTGTTTTTTGGCACCAACCCACGTGGGTTACAAGCCTTACAGATTTGGCAAACTGATGTCACTCACACAGATGAGTTTGGACGCCTAAAATATGTTCACGTTACTATTGACACATATTCGCATGCCATGGTTGCCACAGCTCACACTGGAGAAACAGGTAAAGATGTCATTAGGCATTTCCAAAAATCCTTTTCTATTTTAGGAGTACCAAAGCAAATAAAAACGGATAATGGTCCGGCTTACACCTCAAAGAAAGTTAAAACATTTCTTGATATGTGGGGAGTCACACATCTTACCCGTATTCCTCACTCACCAACAGGCCAAACTATTATTGAACGTGCTCATGGCACACTGAAGCGCATGCTTCAAAAACAAAAAGGGGGAATGGTGAGGGAAGCACCACAGGCACGTCTGGACAAAGTTCTTTATGTTCTTAACTTTTTACAGCACAGTGATGACTTCGATACTTCTCCTATCTTCCGACATTTCTCTTCTCTCTTCTCGAAATCGCAAGTTCAAAAAGGTGCCAAAATCCAAATGAAGGACTTGGCAACAGGCCAATGGCAGGGGCCATTTGATTTGATAACCTGGGGAAGGGGTTATGCTTGTGTCTCTACAGATAATGGTCCTCATTGGTGTCCTGCTCGTTGCGTGCGGCCTGTTCTGGATTCCCGGAAGACCCCATGATATCCCACCAGCCTGGCATGGGACCAATGTTTGGGTGACTTTGATGCACCAACTTAACCAGAGCAGCTTTTGTGTTTCTCTTGCTCAGCCTTATCAGCCTTTTCATACCTGCTTAATAGGTGTGCCGTTGAATGATTCAGAAGCGCATTTATTAGTAGCTCAGCGTGGCATGGGAGGATCATCTGTGACAGGGAAATTTAATGGCAGTATGCAAAATTGCACCCTTGGGTTTTTTGACTGGGTCACCAAATTACCAAAAGGCAGGGAGTTGGAAGAATTAGAGATTCTGGGAACCTTGACCGCACGATCATGCTTGTATGTTAATAGCACTGGTTGGCATGCCTCCAATGGGTTACCCCTGACAGTGAACAGTGATACCGAAGTATCTGACGTTACACCTTTGTCCCCCTTTTGGCAGAATGCCTCTCAATGGTGTCAGCATGTTGCTGGAAACAAGAGCCATTCAGTAACGGGAATCGGATCTGCATCACGACTGCCAAAAGGATTGTTCTTACTGTGTGGGGAGCGAGCCTGGGCTGGCATACCAACCAGGGCTGTAGGAGGTCCTTGTACTTTTGGTCGCTTGGCCATGATGACACCACCTATGAAAATGCTAGTAAATCACAGTGATTTGCATGCCTTTTCTCGGGGACGTGTGAAAAGATCAGTGACACTGCTGAAAAATTGTGACAGCAATGTGCAACTTTGGAATACTGCAGAACGTATTTTTACTTCTATCTTTGCCCCTGGTGTAGCAGTTGCAAACGCACTAACAACCTTAAATAAAATGGCTTGCTGGATAGCAAAGAATGCTAATTTAACCTCTGAAGTGTTGTCGCAATTGGCTAACGATGTAAGCTCAATAAGACATGCTACCTTGTAGAACCGCACAGCAATTGATTTCTTGCTTTTGGCACATGGGCATGGATGCGAAGAATTTGACGGAATGTGTTGCATGAATCTGGAAGATCATTCGGAATCCATCCACAAGAAAATACAAGATCTACGAGTCGTGACTCATCAGATTCAAGAAGACACAGGGTTTTTTGGGATTGAAAAGTTGTTTGGGCAATGGGGTTTGTCAGGGTCTTTAATGTCCTTGGTTAAAACAGGATTTTTAATAGTGCTTGTGGTTGTAATCGTGCTCTTAATGCTACCCTGCTTGATCACTCTGTTGCGAAGGGCCCTGCATCAGACTGTTGAGGCAGCGTTTGTAGCTCAAAAACAAAAAGGGGGAATTGTGGGGGACGGCAGCTGGACTGCTGAGAACCTGGCATTGGTTGAAGACATTGACCTTGACAAATTCCCAGTGTACCCTTGAGATGGGAAGTTGTGTGTGCTGAGTTTGGACACGTTTGCGGAACCTTCTCCCTCCAGATCCGGAGGGATGAGCCCAGCTGGAAGCTGCTCAGTGTTAACCAATTAGAACTTGAACAACAAGTGTTTAACCTATAGGCAAAGGCCACGCTACCTTCTTCTACTACCTACGGCTATGTATAAAAGGTACACCCTTTGTATAATAAAGGAGCCATTTTTGAGCCACTTTGATCACCATACAGATGTGTCGTGTCTGTCTCTACAACGACACCTCCCCTGATGCAGTTTCAGGCCATGCGCTCTCCTCCTGTCACTGATTGCCTGGGAGAAGAGCCTGACCCCCACCTGACTACAATCTCCCTTCAGATAGTTGTAGAGAGTGAGAAAGTCCCCCCTGAGTCTCCTCCAGGCTAAACAGCCCCAGCTCCCTCAGCCTCTCCTCATAGGACTTTCCCTCTAGTCCCTTCCCCAGCCTCGTTGCTCTCCTCTGGACCCGCTCCAGCCCCTCAATGTCTTTCTTGAAGTGAGGGGCCCAGACTTGCACACAGGGCTCGAGGTGAGGCCTCCTCAGTGCTGAGCACAGGGGCAGAATTACATCCCTACTCCTGCTGGCCACACTGTTCCTGATACAAGCCAGGATGCCATTGGCCTTCTTGGCCACCTGGGCACACTGCTGGCTCACGTTCAACTGGTTGTCAACCTGTACTCTCAGGTCTCTCTCTGTCTGGCAGCTCTGCAGCCACTCCTCCCCCAGTCGGTAGGACTGCAGGGGGTTATTGTGGCCAAAGTGTAGGACTCTGCGCTTGGTCTTGTTGAACTTCATCCCGTTGGCCTCAGCCCATCGACCCATCCTGTCCAGTTCTCTCTGCAGTGTCTTCCTACCCTCCGGCAGATGAATACTCCACTCCCAGCTTGGTGTCATCTGTGAGCTTACTAAGGGTAGACTCAATCCCCTTATCCAGGTTGTCCACAAAGATGTTGAATAGGACTGGGCCCAGTACTGATCCCTGGGGAACACCACTGGTCACCGGCTGCCAACTGGATGCAGCACCAGTCACCACCACTCTCTGGGACCAGTTATGCAACCATTTTTTTACCCAGCGAAGGGTGCACCTGTCCAAGCCGTGGGCTGTCAACTTTTCCAGGAGGATGCTGTGGGAGACTGTGTCAAAGGCTTTGCTGAAATCGAGGTAGACCACATCCACAGCCTTCCCCTCATCCACTGGATGGGTCACCCAATCATAGAAGGAGATGAGATTGGTCAGGTAGGATCTTCCTTTCCTAAACCCATGTTGGCTGGGCCTGATCCTCTGGTTGTCTTCTACATGCCGCTTGATGGCACTCAGGATGATCTGCTCCATAACCTTGCCAGGCACCGAGGTCAGGCTGACAGGCCTATAGTTTCCCACATCCTTCTTCTGGCCCTTCTTATGGATGGGCGTCACGTTGGCCGACCTCCAGTCATCTGGGACCTCCCCAGTTAGCCAGGATCGGTGATAAATGATACAGAGCAGCTTAGCCAGTTCTTCTGTCAGCTCCCTCAGCATCCTAGGATGAATCCCATCCGGACCCATGGACTTGTGGGGATCCAGGTGGCACAGCAGGTCACTAACTACTTCCTTCTGGATTACAGGAGGGGTATTCTGTTCCCCATCCCTGTCTACCAACTCAGGAGCCCAGTTGCCCTGAGGACAGCCAGTCTTTTTTTAAAGACTGAGGCAAAGAAGGTGTTAAGTATCTCAGCCTTTTCCTTCTGTTACTATGTTCCCCACCTCATTCAATAAGGAATGGAGATTATCCCTGATCCTTCTTTTGTTATTAATGTATTTATAAAAGCACTTTTTGTTATCCTTAACAGAGATGGCCAAATTAAGTTCTAACTGAGCTTTCACTTCTCTAGTTCTCTTTCTACATGACCTTACTATATCCTTAAACGCTTACTGATTCACCTGCCCCTTTTTCCAGAGTTGATACACTTTTTTTTCTTCTCAGTTTTTGCAAAAGCTCCCTGCTCAACCATGTCGATCTTCTTTCCTGCCAGCTCATTTTTTGACACATAGTCACAGCCTGCTCCTGTGCCTTCATAATTTCATTCTTAAAGTAAGCCCAGCCTTCCTGGGCCCCTTTGTTTTTAAGGGCTGCTTCCCAAGAGATTCTTCGAACTAGCGTCCTGAATAATCCGAAGTCAGCCCTCCGGAAGTCCAAGGTAGAGGTTTTGCTGATGACCCTCCTAACTTCACCACATACTGAAAATTCTATCATATTACAGTCGCTGTGGCCAAGACGATCTCTGACCACCACATCTTCCACCAGCCCTTCCCTGTTCGTAAGCAGTAGGTCTATCAGGGCACTACCCCTGGTAGGCTCACTGACCAGCTGCAAAAGGAAGCTGTCAACCATACATTGTCGCGGGTTAGGGTTGGGCTGGCCACTAACGCAGACAGGCACTCTCTAATCCCCTCTTCACCCCCCTAAACGGGAAGAGAAAAGGGAATGAGGCAGAGAGACTTACGGGTTAGGGAAGAAAAACTAGAACAGCTTTAATGAAAATAATGAAAATAATGGTGGGAAAACTAGTAGAGAACTATATACAACTATATACAACTATAGATAAGCCCGATATCAAACCCAACTCCCTCTCCCGATAGCAATCACCACTGATACTGCAGAGCAGGAGGCACTGGGGAAATCCCAGGCTCAGCGGCGGTGGGAGCTGGATACAGGGAGCTGGATTCAGGAACTCAGGATCCGGATCAAAATCAGGAGGTCAGATGGAGTCCTCTCTGGACACCGGCCATTGCAGAAAAGGGCGAAAGAAAGCGGAAAAAAAAAAAGGGACAAAACTCCCGTGATCACTCAATTTATACTAAATATGACGTATATGGGATGGAATACTCTCGTTGGTCACCTGTCCTGTCTATTACCCCCCGGAGGTGCCACCTTTTACTTCCTTGTGCCCCCCTCTTACTACCCAGCACCCATAGCGTGGCACACAAGAGCCAGCAGTGGCCTTGGTCACTATAGGAATAAGTATAAGCAAGAGCCTTTCTACATACCAGTCCCAGGCAGTGACTGTAAACATCAGGTGTTATCACTGCCAGTAGCACACACTGTCTGCAGAAACATGCTGCTGACTTCAGAATGTGCAGCCTTTTAGAAGACACTAAACTGGAAAGTAAAAATCGCTAAACAGGACTGGGTTTTTTAGCTAAACCCAGGACATACATTCTAGAAACCTCCTGGACTGCCCTCTCTCTGCTGTGTTGTACTTCCAGCAGACATCTGGTAAATTGAAGTCCCCCATGAGAACCAGGGCTAGTGAATGCGAGACATCACTAAGTTGTGGAAAGAATGTCTCGTCAGTGTCTTTATCCTGGTCAGGTGATCTGTAGCAGACTCCCACTAGGATATCAGCCTCATTGGCCTTCCGCTTTATCCTTACCCATAAACATTCCACCTTGGTGTGTCTAACACTGAATTCTAGGTAGTCAAAGCACTCCTTAACATATAACACTACCCCACCACCTCTTTCCTTGTCTATCCCTTCTAAAGAGCCTGTAGCTATCCAATACATCACTCCAACTATGTGAATCATCCCATCACATTTCTGTGATAGCAATTATATCATGGTTTCCCTGGTGTACAGTAGCTTCTAACTCCTAATGTTTATTGCCCATGCTACAGGCATTGGCATATATGTACTTGAGCTGCGGTACAGATATCGCCTCCAACACTAATACGTCACTGTGAGACTTATCCCTAGCAGTCCTGGGTATGTCTCCCTCTCCCTTCGATTCTAGTTTAAAGACCTCTCAATGAGGGCTGCTAACTCCTGTGAGAAGATCCTTTTCCCACGCTGAGATAAGTGTACCCCAGCTCTTGCCAGCAGGCTCAGTGATGTGTACTGAGAGAGTTGGGGCTGTTCAATCTGCAGAAAAGAAGGCTCTGAGGAGACCTTATTGTGGCCTTCCAGTATCTTAAGGGGGCCTACAAGAAAGCTGGTGAGGGGTTTTTTAGGATGTTGGATAGTGACAGGACTAGAGGGAATGGATTGAAGCTAGACATGTGTCGGTTCAGATTGGACGTTAGGAAGAAATTCTTCACCATGAGGGTGGTGAGACACTGGCACAGGTTGCCCAGAGAGGTGGTGGAAGCCCCATCCCTGGAAGTTTTTAAGGACAGGCTGGATGGGGTTCTGAGCAGCCTCATCTAGTGGGGGATGTTCCTGCCCATGGCAAGGAGGTTGGAAGTAGATGATCTTTAAAGTCCCTTCCAACCCTGACAATTCTATGATTCTACACCCATCCATGGTCAAAGAACCCAAAATTTTGTCAGTGGCTGTAGTGGTTTGATTCTGACCGGCAGCCAGGTACCCATACAGCTGCTCTATCACCCCCTCTTCTCTGCTAGACAGGGGGAGAAAATATATTGAAGGGCCCATGGTTTGAGATGAGGACAGGGAGATCACCCACATCTACCATCCCGGGCAAAACAGACTCAGATTTGAGGAAATTAGTTACATTTATTAAAGAACAAATCAGAGAAGAGTAGTGAGAAACAAAAAAAACCCAACCCAGATCTTAAAAAAAAGATAACACTTTCCCCCATTCCTTCCTTCTTCCTGGGCAAAACATCAATCCCAGTTTATCCACGTTCTTCCCCCGAGCAGCGCAGGGGGACAGGGAATGGGGTTGCGATCAGTTCATCCGATGTTGTTTCCTCCACTGCTTCTTCTTCCGGGGGAGGACTCCTCACTCTTCCCTAGGGCCATTGTGGGGTCCCTCTCATGGGAGACAATCTTCACACACCTTTCTCCAACATGAGTCCTCTCACAAGGGACAAATGTCACCCCAACATGAGTCTTTCCATGGGGTACAGTCCTTCAGGGGGAAATTGTTCCAGTGCAAGTCCCCTGTGGTGTCATAAAAGTCCTGCCAGCCAATCTGCTCCAGTATGGGCTTCTCTCTTTCCATGGGCTACATGCTCTGGCAGCAACCTGCTCCAGCATGGGCTTCCCACAGGATCACAGCCCCCTTCAGGAATCCACCCGCTCCAGCATGGGGTCCTCCACGGGCTACAGGTGGACATCTACACCCCGTCACATTCACGGGCTGCAGGGGGACAGCCTGCCTCACCATAGTCTGCATCACGGCCTGGGGGACTCTCTGCTCCGGTGCCTGGGGCACATCCTCCCCCCTCCTTCTTCACTGACCTTGGTGTCTTCACATATTCTCACTTCTCTGTCTCTCTGCCAGTTGTTGTGTGGCACAGTTCTGTTTTTTTTCCCCATTTCTTAAATATGTTTTCACAGAGGTGTTCCTATCCTATCGTTACTGAGAGGCTCAGCCTTGGGCAGCAGTGGGTCCTGCTGGCATTGGCTCTATCAGACCCGAGGAAGCTTCTAGCAGCTTCTTGCAGAAGCCACCCTTACAGCATCCCCTCCCCCCACTGAAATCCAGCCAGGGAAACCCAATACCGTGGCACCAGCCCTGGAGTCAGGTATTAACCTGTGAGATTTTCCACTTTCTTCCTTCATCATTTCCTGCACCTGGCAGGATGGAAGACAAAATTACTTGGGCTCCCAAGTCCCTGATTAGTCTCCCCAATGCCCTAAAGTCATTTTTGATTCCCTTCAGACTTTTTGTAGTGATTTCCTCACTACCCACCTGAAAGATCAGTAATGGGTAGTAATCAGAGGGGCATACCAGTTTAGAGACCTTCTTCATAAAGCCTCTTACCCGGGTCCCAGGGAGGCAGCATACTTCCCTGTGGGTTGGGTCTGGTCGGCAGATAGGGTTCTCCATTCCTCTGAGGAAGGAGTCACCCATAACAACTACTCTTCTCTTTTTCTTAATAGAAGATCTTGTCATATGAGTAGGTCGACTTGCCTTGGGCTGCTCCACCAACCCAGACAGACTATCATCTGTGTTGCCATTAGCTTGCTCCTCGACCTCTAGAGCCTCATATCTGTTGTGTAAATTTATCTGAGAGGAGGATGTAGGAAGGGAAGGGGAATGCCTACAACTCTGAGCAGGAACCTGCTTCCACCTTCCCTTGTCTTCTTGTTTGTTTTTGCTAGCCTGGAGGCAGGAGGGCAGAGAACTCTCTTTCTTTCTTGTGTCTCCTGGTGTACCTGCCTCAGAGATGGTAGAGTGCAACTCCATCAATCTATCTCCTCCTCATTGTCTCTGATACTTCTTAACCTCTCAACTTCATCTCGTAGCTCAGCCACCATGCAGAGCAGGTCATCTACTTGGTCACACCTTGCACATCTGTTGTTAATGCAATCATCTAGTATTGGAGATAGGCTGTGGCATTCCCTGCAGCTGGAGACCTTGTCTTGACACGCTTATACCTGGTAGAGGGTAGGGTCAAGGTGATTCGTTTCGATCGCAAAGGTGAAATTAAGACACAAACGGTGTCAGATGTCACACAAGCAAAACTCTTTATTGACTAACAACCACTAGGGAGCTACAGGAAAGAAAGATAAGGAAAAGGAAAAGCGAAGCAGTAAAACGCTTAAAATAGCAAGAAGTATAGCTACCACCACAGATCTAGCAACGTCTCGCAGGTCCGCCTGTTTTGATTCGGTGGGGGAGATCTCCAAAGAATAGCTGTTCATAGTGTCATTTTATAGTGTTCCAAGAGCCGCTTTGCCTGCCCTCCTCCTGTTTAGTGCATGCGCGTGATGGTCGTCAGGAGCGATCTTCACCCCCGCCCCAGCGTCGCCTCTGTCAGTGGAGCATGCATAGGTGTCCGGAGGGCCCATTTTTGACAGACGTTTGGGCTTGCAGGACAGTTGCCTTATCTGCAGTTACATCGGTGAGTTCACACACTGGTGGGTTTACAAGACAACAGCTGTATTGGCGGTTGAGCCGGGCCCAGAAGTTGTTGCTCAGGACTTCGAACCCCGTGGCTTATCAGGGCTGGGCTCTGAAGTTGTTTTAGAACTTATCAGAGGTCCAAGCTTGTAACAGCAGCCTTGTTGTT
The DNA here is from genome assembly GCA_020746105.1 of Trogon surrucura. NCBI lineage: Eukaryota > Metazoa > Chordata > Aves > Trogoniformes > Trogonidae > Trogon > Trogon surrucura. The sequence continues at coordinate 1,893,756 of CM036657.1, forward strand.
TAGGTTTTAACACGGTCTCTTCTTCACAGAGCCTTTTAGCAAGGATGAAACAAATATTTCTTCACGGGGCATTTTAGCAAGTTTTAACACCAGCAAGGTTGAGGCAAACGTTCTTAACACAGTCTCTTACAGACCTGAACAGCTGTCATTGTAGAGATGGACATGACACATCTAAATGCTGATCAAAGTGGCTCAAAAATGGCTAAAAATGGCTGCTTTATTATACAAAGGGTGTGCCTTTTATACATAGTCGAAGGTAGTAGCAGAAGGTAGCGTGGCCTTTGCTTATAGGTTAAACACTTGTTGTTCAAGTTCTAATTGGTTAACACTGAGCAGCTTCCAGCTGGGCTCATCCCTCCAGATCTTGAGGGAGAAAGTTCTGCAAACGTGTCCCAACTCAGCACACACAACTTCCCATCTCAAGGGTACACTGGGAATTTGTCAAGGTCAATGTCTTCAACCAATGCCAGGTTCTCAGCAGTCCAGCTGCCGTCCCCCACAATTCCCCCTTTTTGTTTTTGAGCTAAAAATGCTGCTTCAACAGTCTGATGCAGGGCCCTTCGCATCAGAGTGATCAGGCAGGGTAGCATTAATAGTACGATTACGACTACAAGCATTATTAAAAATCCTGTTTTAACCAAGGACATTAAAGACCCCGACAAACCCCATTGCCCAAACAACTTTTCAATCCCAAAAAACCCTGTGTCTTCTTGAATCTGATGAGTCACGACTCGTAGATCTTGTATTTTCTTGTGGATGGATTCCGAATGATCTTCCAGATTCATGCAACACATTCCATCAAATTCTTCACATCCATGCCCATGTGCCAAAAGCAAGAAATCAATTGCTGTGCGGTTCTGCAAGGTAGCATGTCTTATTGAGTTTACATCGTTAGCCAATTGCGACAACACTTCAGAGGTTAAATTAGCATTCTTTGCTATCCAGCAAGCCATTTTATTTAAGGTTGTTAGTGCGTTTGCAACTGCTACACCAGGGGCAAAGATAGAAGTAAAAATACGTTCTGCAGTATTCCAAAGTTGCACATTGCTGTCACAATTTTTCAGCAGTGTCACTGATCTTTTCACACGCCCTTGAGAAAAGGCATGCAAATCACTGTGATTTATTAGCATTTTCATAGGTGGTGTCATCATGGCCAAGCGACCAAAAGTACAAGGACCTCCTACAGCCCTGGTTGGTATGCCAGCCCAGGCTCGCTCCCCACACAGTAAGAACAATCCTTTTGGCAGTCGTGATGCAGATCCGATTCCCGTTACTGAATGGCTCTTGTTTCCAGCAACATGCTGACACCACTGAGAGGCATTCTGCCAAAAGGGGGACAAAGGCGAAACGTCAGATACTTTGGTATCACTGTTCACTGTCAGGGGTCAACCCCTGGAGGCATGCCAACCAGTGCTATTAACATACAAGCATGATCATGCGGTCAAGGTTCCCAAAATCTCTAATTCTTCCGGCTCCCTGCCTTTTGGTAATTTGGTGGCCCAGTCAAAAAACCCAAGGGTGCAATTTTGCATACTGCCATTAAATTTCCCTGTCACAGATGATCCTCCCATGCCACGCTGAGCTACTAACAAATGCGCCTCTGAATCATTCAGTGGAACACCTATTAAGCAGGTATGAAAAGGCTGATAGGGCTGGGCAAGAGAAACACAAAAACTGCTCTGGTTAAGTTGGTGCATCAAAGTCACCCAAACATTGGTCCCATGCCAGGCCGGTGGGATGTCATGAGGTCTTCTGGGAATCCAGAACAGGCTGCACGCAACAAGCAGGACACCAATGAAGACCACTATCTGTAGAGACACAAGCATAACCCCTTCCCCAGGTTATCAAATCAAATGGCCCCTGCCGTTGGCCCATGACCAAGTCCTTCATTTGGACTTTGGCACCTTTTTGAACTTGCAATTTTGAGAAAAGAGAAGAGAAATGTCGGAAGATAGGAGAAGTATCAAAGTCATCACTGTGCTATAAAAAATTAAGAACATAAAGAACTTTGTCCAGACGTGCCTGTGGTGGTTCCCCAGCCATTCCCCCTTTTTGTTTTTGAAGCATGTGCTTCAGTGTGCCATGAGCACGTCTAATGTTACTGGCTGAGGCATAACTCGCGTATCTGTAACAATCATGCCTAAGTACTTCCATGGTGCTACTGGTTGAATTTTTTCGGGTGCTATGACCAATCCAAACTGTTGCAAGCAGTGAGTGGCCATTTTTTCCATTTCACTTGACCAGCTTTTGTCAGAGGCAGCTAACAAGATATCATTCATATAATGGTAACAATAGTCTTCCGGAAATGCTTTCCAAACAGGTGACAATGCTTGTGCAACAAACCACTGACAAGTTGATGGCGAAGTTTTTCAGAACTTTCCACTGAAATCTTTGTGAAGGTGCCTCATGATTGACAGAAGGCACAGAAAATGCAAATTTCTCTTTGTCTTGCTCTGCCAACGGTATTGTGAAAAAACAGTCTTTTAAGTCCATTACAATTATGTCCCACTCCAAGGGGATCATGGCCAGAGAGGGGAGACCTGGCTGCAAGGCTCCCATGGTAGTCATTACAGCATTTACCTGCCTCATGTTATGTAAAAGTCGCCACTTGCCAGTCCAGCTGCCGTCCCCCACAGACAGCTGCATGGCTTTGTGGCAGCATTGTCTGGGTTGCTGTATCCTTTTTAGCAGAGATTACCGCTTTTGCAGGAGTAGACACTATCTCCATGTTTCTTCCTATTGTTGTAGTTGGGACTGTTGTTTGCCTCACTGACTAATAATCAACTAAGCAAACTGCTAGTTTCTGACTGCTAACTGCCCTAATGAGTCTTGCTTCTACACCTCAGCTTTTGGCTCCCTCCCTAGTTTGCAGCTCCTTAGCACCCTGCCATTTGGCCTGCCCTCTCCTCCAATTCTGTGAAGCTGGCAGAACTTCAGTTCTTCCCCACATTCTCTACTTTTCCCGCAATCTGCTACTCCACCCATGGGCTTAAGCTCACAGGTTGTTAGCTCGCTCTGTAGACAGCAACCAGTCATAGACCTCTCTGAGACATCTTATAGCCTGGAGTTGCTGGCTCCGCCCATGCTACGTCAGCAGCCCGCCCACAAGCTGCCGGCCCCCAGCACAGGGAAGCCGCCTTTCCCGGCTTGAAAAAGCCTCATAAGAAAAAAGAGCCTCTCATTGGCTCTTTTTTTGTTTCAAACCCCCTCCCCAGTGCAGCCCCACCTGCACTAAAGCTGGTCTCCACAGCAAGTCTCTATCTCTCTCAGTAATTAAAATAAATAGCTCTTACCACTGTTACTGTCCACATTGTCTGAGGAAAGCTGCCCCTATGGCTACTTCTATGTGTTTCTCCAGGGTGTCTGCCACAGCTGATAGTCCTTGATTGTCGAGGAGTCCATACAACAATTGCCTCCTCTAGGGTGCCAGCCACAGTTATAGAAGTTGATATCCTTGCTTGCATTCCTACCCGAGGCCCTTTTACACATTTCTGTCCATGGTATGTAAAATTTAGGGCTTGTTATAGAAGAGTCTGCAAAGATCTTCCTGACGAGTTGTGAGGTTCAGACTGGACCCCCTTGCTTTCTAAATGTCCTCACAGACAGGAGTCTAGGTGCACCTGGATCCAGTCTTAGCCCCTGACTGTAAAGAAGAGTTTGGACACTAGGTTCTGTCATAGAGTTGGCTTATTTCATCTCGAGCTGGGACCCTCTGAGAGGGACCGCAAACAAAGAAACCCCCTGGCAATTATACCTTTACAATCTAAGTTCACCTTCCCTCATGCAATGGTCCAATAGTAATATTTGGGTCTGGGGTCTTCTTGTTCTTAGATCCTTTCTCTCTCTCCAGGTGGCATTCTTTTCTTTATCTCAAGGATGCGGTTACTGTTCATCTTATCTTTCTCAATTGGCAATGGTTTCCGGGCCGTTCTTCAGCCTAAATTTCAATACTTAGGTAAAAGTCCATAGTCTGGGCCTAAGGCTTCAGTAAATCTGGCTACTCATGCTAAGCAATGTCACTCATAAAACAAATTTCAGTTCATTATAATTTTAAGCAATCCCACAATTAATTCTAATATTCTACAAGTAAACTATTTTAATCTCCAACAGGGCCATCACCAGGAAAGCAGGGCTCCATCACATGTAACAGTTACTTGGGAAGACAAATGTCATTACCCCAAACAACGGCAACTCCGAAACTTGCATCTGTCGCTTCAGTAAATTACCTATTTTTGGTTACCTTGCAAATTGTCTCAGTGACAAGCAAGTGCTTAGCTTGGGTATGTGCCTCTCACAGCCACATACCTTTCACACGACAGGTTGGAAGCGACCTTGAAGATCATGTAATTCCAACCTCTCTGCTCTGGGCAGGGACACCTCTCTCCCACTAGCCCACAGAATCACAGAACATCTCTAACCACCAACCCTTGCAAGCCCAAGACCTGGTCAACCCACCAACCCCTCCAACACCAACTTTTACCTTTCCTGCCAACTCCTCCAAGCACAACCTGTACCCTTAGCCTAAAATCCAACCACTCTAACCCCAACTGAAAGCACCTCAAATCCAACCTCCAGCCTAACCCCAACCCCTCTAAATACAAGGCCTAGTCTAACCACCAAACTTGCTAACACCAACGCTCTACCCTAATCGCACCCCTCTAATGAAATCCCTTACCCTAACTGCCGACCCCTCTGATCCCAACCCTTAGCCTGAACCCCCAACTCTTTAAACTCTAACACTTTACCCAACCCAAATGCCAGCCCCTCTTACCCTGACCCTTCCCCTAACCACTAAACCTTCCAAGCCCAGTGCTTCCAAGCCCTGCTGCCAACCCCTCCAAGCTTTAACTGTCTGCTAATCTGTCAAAGTCCAATCCTTTCCTTAACCCCAAATCCTCCAAGCTCAACCTTTTCCATACCCGCCAACTCCTTCAACATCACCCATTTCAAGTACAGCCCTTATCCTATGTACCAACCCCTGCCCGCCAAACCCTCCAAGTCCAAACCTAAATATCCCAATCCTTACACTTCTCACCAACTCTTCCAAGCCCATCCCTCCCAAGCCTATTAACCATTCCACACCCAGCCCCTCAAAGCAAGCCAAACCTCTGTCTACCGCTAAACGCTCATCTGAACTGCTCACTTATAAAGGACACACAGCTACTGCCCATACCAACACAAGTGCTCACAGATATTTTCTCTTTCTGGCCTACAACTGACTTCTGCAGCTAATTCGTGTTGCACTCTGACAGAAACTCTGGGTACTCTCCTTGCTCACCAGTCTAAAACCATCTTTACCAACAAGCTGTTCTCTTGACAGTTCAAGGACCTGCAGACACTGTCCATGCCAACACAATATTCACAGCCAAATTCTCCTACCTGCCTACACTTTCCTTCTGTAGCCCATTCTTGTCACAGTTCAAAACTCTTGTCTTGTAGCCAAAACTCGTAACAAAAGAACGGGCTGCAAACAGCAAGTTTAGTTGACAAGGAAACTTGACTGTGAGCACTTGTGTTGCTGTGGGCAGTTAGCTGCATGTCTTTGTAAGGGTATGTGGAAGAATGTCTGCTCCTTTAAGGGTATCTGGTCAAAGGAGACATAAACAAGAACACACAGAGACAAACCTGACTGACACACATACTACAGATACATTGGACAGAAAAGGAAAATTAAAGAAAATGTACCCTTTTGTACATCTTTGTCGACTACATATACTTATAGCCTTGTAAATACTAAAAGTATCAAAACTGACTCTAGCTCATACCACTGACATGGGGATGGATGCAATTAGTCCAGTTTTATATGAATAAGGTCAGGCTCAGGCTTCAAAAAAAAATCTTAATTAATTTCAAAGAACTTATGGGAGAAGTTTTCAAACACCTTTTTCATCTGAGCAGAGCTGCACATACCTGATAGAGAAAATCATCTTGGGCCTGGAAGCCATTCTGAGGTTAAAAGAACCAGAAAGCTCAAGTGTCTAAGAAGTTTGAGATCTCTCTTCCAGTGTTATCTGAGAGGTTTTTTGTCCCTTTGAGTACTTAAAAAAGCCCAAACCATTCACACAATCTTTAGACTCCTCAGTGCTCCAGGCTGGATTATTAATAAAACTCTGTTTTTTAAAAAAGAGATGTAATTCTCATAAGGACATAAAAATGCTGCATCTTTCTTTATTTTTCTGATATTATGTATGATAAAGATTGCATAGCACACTAAGGCCATGGTTATACCTTCCTACTCGTTTCTGCTGCCAACACTAATGCAAGCAACTTGAATCAGGAAATGGCTTCAACTTTGTCGCAAGTTAGGGCTGGGCCGGCCACTAACGCGGACAGACACTCTCTAACCCCCTCTTCCCCCCCCCAAATGGGAAGAGAAAAGGGAATGAGGCAGAGCAACTTATGAGTTAGAGAAAAAAAAAAAAAAACTAGAACAGCTTTAATGAAAATAATGGAAATAATGGTGAAAAGATAAAAGTAAAGAAATATATACAACTATAGATGGTGCTTAGAAAAACTGTGGGCACCCAGACAGAGGCCCCACGTAAGCATGTGGGTGTTCAGGCCTCGGGCTGCAGAGAATGTCGGAGCCTGGCACTGGCCATGGAGGGTAATGGAAGTGACACTTGTGTCCAATGTGACCAGGTGAGCGATCTGCTCAGCCTGGTGGCTGAACTGAAGGAGGAAGTAGAAAGGCTGAGGAGCATTAGGGAGTCGGAGAGAGAGATAGATTGGTGGAGTCAGTTCCTGAATGGCAAACAGCAAGCTCTGCAAAGAGCTGAATATCCCCCCACCTCTGGCCATCAGGCAAAAGGGGGGGACCTAAAAGATAGGGAGGAGTGGAAGCAGGTGCCTGCCAGGAGAGGAAGGAAAATCCCTGCCCGGCCTCCCTCACCTGCCCGGTTGCCCCTGCAGAACAGGTATGGGGCTCTAGACAATGAGAGCCAGGCAAAGGAAGAGTCAGTGGAGGGTTCACCCATAGGGCTGTCTAGGGTGAGTCGCTCGGATACACGCATTAGGACTTCTTCATCTAAGAAAAAAAGGAGGGTAATTGTAATTGGAGACTCCCTCTTGAGGGGAACAGAGGGCCCTGTCTGCCGCCCAGATCCGACCCACGGGGAAGTCTGCTGCCTCCCTGGGGCCCGAGTTAAGGATGTCATCAAGAAGCTTCCTGGTCTGGTCAAACCCACGGACTATTACCCGCTTTTGGTTATGCAGATCGGTAATGATAAGATAGTAGAGAGACGGCCAGAAGCAATCAAAAGGGACTTTAGGGCACTGGGGCGGATGCTAGAAGGATCAGGCGCACAGGTTGTGTTTGCCTCTATTCCTTCAATTATGAGCAAAAATAGTGGTAGGTTTGACAAAGTGCAGCAGAATAATACTTGGCTAAAGGGGTGGTGCCAGCGGTCTAGCTTTGGATTTTTTAACCATGGGGAGATCTACAGGGCACCTGGTCTACTGAAACAAGCTGGGGTTCAAATGACACAAAGGGAAAAAAGGATCATTGGTGACGAGCTGGCGGGACTCATAGAGCGTTCTTTAAACTAGATATGAAGGGGGATGGGGTTATAGCTGGGATTGCAGTGGGGCAGTGTTCTAGAAATTATGAGGACCGGGTGGCCTTCCATCCCCCTAGGGTGAGATCAGTGTGCTCAGCTTGCTCCCTGAAATGCTTATACACCAATGCACGCAGCATGGGGAATAAGCAGGAGGAGCTAGAAACCTGGGTTCGGGCAGGAGATTATGATCTGGTGGCAATTACAGAGACATGATGGGACAGCTCACATGACTGGAATGTGGTCATGGGTGGCTATGTCCTTTTCAGGAAAGACAGGCCAGCCAGGCGAGGTGGTGGAGTCGCTCTTTACGTGAAAGAGCAACTACAATGTCTTGAATACCATCCAGGCATGGAGGAGGAGCAAGTTGAGAGTGTATGGGTTAGAATTAAGGGGCAGGCTGGCAGGAGAGATACTGTTGTGGGTGTCTATTACAGGCCACCAGATCAGGGTGAGGAAGTTGATGAGGCCTTCTACAGGCAGCTGAGAGCGGTCTCACAATCACAGGCCCTGGTTGTCATGGGGTATTTTAACTTCCCTGATATTTGCTGGAAGGACAACTCAGCCAGCCAGCCACAGTCCAGGAGGTTCCTCCAGTGCATCGATGATAATTTTCTGATGCAAATGGTGGAGGAGCCGACTAGGAGAGGAGCACTGCTGGACCTCATCCTCGCTAACAAGGAGGATCTGGTTGAAGCAGTACAGGTTGAGGGCTGCCTTGGCTGCAGTGACCATGAAATGGTGGAGTTCAGGATCTCATGTAGCAGAAACAAAATAGCAAGCAGAATTGCAACCCTGGACTTTGCCAAGGCAAACTTTGGATTTTTCAAGCAATTACTAGAGAAAATCCCATGGGCAAGGCTGTTTGAAGGTAAAGGGGCCCAAGATAGTTGGTTAGCGTTCCGGGACTGCTTCTACCTTGCTCAAGATCAGAGCATCCCGACACGTAGGAAGTCAAGGAAGGGAGACAGGAGACCTGCATGGCTAAACAGGGATCTGTTGGGTAAGCTCAAGGGCAAGAGGAGAATTTACAGATCTTGGAAGGCAGGGCTGGCCACTTGGGAAGAATATAAGGCTGTTGTCTGAGGATGTAGGGAGGCAACTAGGAAAGCAAAGGCCTCCCTAGAATTAAACCTGGCGAGAAGGACAACAGGAAGAGCTTTTTCAAATACGTGGCAGATAAAACTAACACCAGAGGCAATGTAGGCCCACTGATGAATCAGGTGGGTGCCTTGGTGACACATGATACAGAGAAGGCAGAGTTACTGAATGCCTTCTTTGTCTCTGTCTACTCTGCTGGAGGCTGTCCTGAGGAGCCCCATTCCCCTGAGGCCCCCGAGGAAGTCAGGGCAGTGGAGGAGTTTGCTTTAGTCGATGAGGACTGGGTTAGGGACCAATTAAGCAATCTGGACATCCATAAATCCATGGGTCCAGACGGGATGCATCCACGGGTGCTGAGGGAGCTGGCTGATGTCATTGCTAGACCACTCTCCATCATCTTTGCCAAGTCTTGGGAGACGGGAGAGGTGCCTGAGGATTGGAGGGAAGCAAATGTCACTCCAGTCTTCAAAAAGGGCAAGAAGGAGGACCCGGGTAACTATAGACCGGTCAGCCTCACCACCATCCCTGGGAAAGTGATGGAACGACTTATCCTTGGTGCCATCTCAAGGCATATCAGGGATAAGAGGGTCATTAGAGACAGTCAACATGGCTTCACCAAAGGGAAGTCGTGCTTGACTAACCTCATAGCCTTTTACGAGGATATAACAAGGTGGATAGATGATGGCAGAGCGGTGGATGTGGTCTACCTTGACTTCAGTAAAGCATTTGACACAGTCTCCCACAGCATCCTTGCTGCTAAACTGAGGAAGTGTGGTCTAGACTCTCGGGTAGTGAGGTGGACTGTGAACTGGCTAAGGGGAAGAAGCCAGAGAGTCGTGGTCAATGGGGCGGAGTCTGGTTGGAGGCCTGTATCCAGTGGAGTCCCTCAAGGGTCGGTACTGGGACCAGTATTATTCAATATATTCATTGATGATTTGGATGAGGGACTAGAGAGTACAATCAGCAAATTTTCTGATGACACCAAGCTGGGAGGAGTGGCTGACACACCAGAAGGCTGTGCTGCCATCCAGCGAGACCTGGACAGGCTGGAGAGTTGGGCGGGGAAAAATTTAATGAAATATAACAAGGGTAAATGTAGAGTCTTGCATCTGGGTAGGAACAACCCCAGGTTCCAGTATAAGTTGGGGAATGACTTATTAGAGAGTAGTGTAGGGGAAAGGGACCTGGGAGTCTTGGTGGACAGCAGGATGACCATGAGCCAGCACTGTGCCCTTGTGGCCAGGAAGGCCAATGGCATCCTGGGGTGTATTAGAAGGGGGGTGGTTAGTAGGTCAAGAGAGGTTCTCCTTCCCCTCTACTCTGCCCTGGTGAGACCCCATCTGGAATATTGTGTCCAGTTCTGGGCCCCTCAGTTCAAGAAAGACAGGGAACTGCTGGAGAGAGTCCAGCACAGGGCAACTAGGATGATGAAGGGAGTGGAGCATCTCCCTTATGAGGAAAGGCTGAGGGAGCTGGGGCTCTTTAGTTTGGAGAAGAGGAGACTGAGGGGTGACCTCATTAATGTTTACAAATATATCAAGGGTGAGTGTCACGAGGATGGAGCCAGGCTCTTCTCGGTGACAACCAATGATAGGACAAGGGGTAATGGACTGAAACTGGGACATAAGAGGTTCCGCTTAAACTCGAGAAGAAACTTCTTCTCAGTGAGGGTGACGGAGCACTGGAACAGGCTGCCCAGGGAGGTTGTGGAGTCTCCTTCTCTGGAGACATTCAAGACCTGCCTGGACACGTTCCTGTGTAGCATAATCTAGGCATTCCTGCTCTGGCAGGGGGATTGGACTTGATGATCTTTCGAGGTCCCTTCCAATCCCTAACATTCTATGATTCTATGATTCTATGATAGATAGTAGCCCGATATCAAACCCAGGACAAACTTAAATTTAGAATTTATCTCCCTTTATTCTAGATCACCTTCCTAATCTGTCTTGCTGTATGGCTACATGATCATTAATGCTTGCACAAGAAGTGCAGGCAACTGGGACCATTGCTTTCAGAAGGCCAGATTTATGCCAGACTGATGTGACTGCCTAAGCACAGTCTCATGAGAAGGGACAAAGACATGTAGTTGTGGTGCTTAGTGACATGGTTTCATGATGGACCTCACATTACTAGGTTAGCATTTGGACTCAATGATCTTAAAGGTCTTTTCCAGCTTAAATCATTCTATGATTCCACATACTTTGCTAATGAGTTTTTCAAATGGGACATAATCTTCTTTGACAGTATCCATCTCTTTGTCTTCTATAGATAAATTATTCTATTTACTCGATGACTGAAAATGAAAAAAATAACGTGGAGTTAGTTCATGTATAGAAAAACAGAAGTGAAAAAATGGCTCAACTATCAGACTGCTTTGCACTTTCAGTTTAAATAGTTTACAGCTATATATGCACATTGCTTCTTTAAATAGACACTGATATCCTCAAATTAAAGATGTACCTCTTGCTCTCTACATTTCTTTCATATTTACAGACAGTTGTTTGGTTTTCTCTGTAGTCACGGTAGCCACACCGAAAGCCCATCGGTAGCCCTTTGGGTCCTTGAAATACCCTCTCCTGAGGTAGTCTATGCCAAGAATACAAGGGGCCTCTGGGCCAGTCACAACAGGGTGCTTTTCCCACTTGTCCCCTGTTAAACTCACATCAGCCTCCAGTACAGATAATTCTTGGCATCCTCCTGTTACTCCTGAAATCCAAACAGGTTCTGAGCCTTTATATCTTGATGGTACTAATGTACACTGCGCACCGGTGTCCACCAACGCCTTATACTTCTGTGGGTCTGATGTGCCAGGCCATCGAATCCACACAGTCCAGTATACTCGGTCATCCCTGTCCTCCTCCTGGCCGAAGGCAGGGACCCTCTATTCCTGATCCTCATTAGAATATTCACTGGATAACCTTTGCCGTAACAGACCAGAAGTCCCCTCATCAGGATCAAGGGACATGACTTCAAATTTTCTTTGTCTAGGAGATTGCTGATTATCTTCCTGAGTCCCAACAGCAACTGCATTGACTGCCTTCTTATATGTCGCCTTCTTAACTGCTGTCTTTCCTCTCAGTTCACGCACACGGGCTTCCAGTTTAGAGGTGGATTCACCATCCCACTTCCTCATGTCCTCCCCTTGATCACGCAGGAAAAACCAGAGTGCTCCACGTGGCGTATGCCTGGGGCTTCCTTTTCCTCTGACTGATACAGGAGAAAACTGGTTTCTTGGAGCACTCCTGGTAGTTGATGCCTTGGCCCGCAGGGATGAGGAGATGCGGAGGTTGTCTTCAAAGTTTTGCAGCCAAGAAGACACTCTTTCCACAGTTGCTATATCCATATCTGTGCAATATATCATTGCCAAGTTGTTGGAATATGACTCTGGAGCGCCCTGAATCACCTTTCTCCACATGGCCCGTGTGCATAGAACATCCTCTGGATCTTTAGGGGCTTCTTCATCATCTAGATTACTGTAGATGACTTCCAACACTCCTAGTTCTCTTAGGTACTGGATGCCTTCATCTGCAGTAGTCCATTTTCCTTGGAAATTTGAAAGATCTTCCTTGAATGGATATCTTGCCCTTACACTTGAGAGGAGCCGTTTCCAAAGACTGCAAACACCTGCTTCCTTTCCAATTCCTTTTTCAATTCCCCGATCCCTAGCAAGGGATCCCAGTTGCTGGGCTTCTCCACCATCTAGTTGCTGACTGTCAGCCCCGCTATCCCAGCATCGGAGCAGCCAGGCAGAAATCCGCTCACCCGGCTGGCGACTGTAATCTTTCCTCATATCTCGGATTTCTGACGAGGTCAGGGACCGGGTAGTTTCTGTTTCTTGTTTGATTTCTTTTACTCTTTCCGATTCCCCAGTCAGAGGATTAATTTCTTGATCAGGCTCCTCCTCTTCTTCCGCCCTTACTAATCGACCGTATGGAGCTGTTGACTTTCTTTTCCACATTTTTGTCTTCACTACTGGGGCAATTACTGTAGTCGTTGTTTGAGTTCCTGTCTCAACCATGGTGTCTTCAGCTGAGGTTTGAGTGCCTGCCTCAACCACTGCCCTTTGAGAATACTGAACTGTGGCTCGATAGGCACAGGCTAAGCCCCAGTACAATGATAGGAGTTGTTGGTTTTCATTGGGGTAGGTAAGGCACCCTTCTATCAGGTGGCGTGTCAATTTAGTAGGATCGCTCGCCTGTTCTGGGGTGATATCCCAGGCTATGGGAGGTGATAACCGTCCTAGGAATCTGCCCAAGTCCTTCCACACACCCTGCCACCCAGGGACCGGCCGCTTCAAGGCACACTTCAGTATGTCCTCACCCAAAGATTGTCTCCTCTTATGCCAGGATGGAAACAGATTCCACAAAGCCCATAGTATACCAATAACATTAACTAGTAATACCATAGAGCTTACACAAGGGTATACAAGGACCGTGGGAGCCTTCATAATAAAGCCGTTTACATCAATCTCATATAGGCAGAGGGGGATATATTCTTTTACTCTATCCGAAAGATAGTTCCAACCCTGCAGCAGGGCTGTAACTACTAGGAGAAAACATATATTCAATGTTTGTCTTAACATGTTCTTAAACAAAGCTAAACCAAATGATAAGCAAGTGCTACAAGCAAACTCCGTGTCCCGCACAGGAGCTTGCCGCTTAATAGCTACTCTAGCTGTAGCAAGCTTGAGCAAAACTGCTGTTATCCTGCCCCACGTTGGGCGCCAAAAAGGACTGTGGTGGTTTGGCCCTGGCTGGAGGCCAGGAGCTCACCAAAGCCGCTCTATCACTCCCCTTTTTAGATGGACAGGGGAGAGGTGAGATGTAACAAGAAGCCCGTGGGTAAAGATAAAAAGCAGTTTAATATAGCAATTACTGCGCGGAAGCAAAGCAAAGCAAAACGGAACAAAGATTATTCTCTACTTCCCATCGGCGGGCGATGTCCGGCCGCTTTCCCAGGAAGCAGGGCTCCAACACGCGTAACGGTTTCTCCGGAGGACAAACAGCGAATGCCCCCCCCCCCCACTTCCCTCTGCCTTCTCCCTTTATATCTGAGCTGACGTCATATGGTATGGAATACCCCTTTGGTCAATTTGGGTCAGCTGGCCCGGCTGTATCTCCTCCCAAGATGTTGATCACACCCACCCTACTACTGGGAGAACATCAAACCACAGCCTTGGTGCTGTGTGGGCACCGCTTAGCAGTAGCCAAAACACTGGGGTGCTATCAACACCCTTCTAGCTACCGCTCCAAGAAACACAGCACGGAGAGAGTTGCTGTGGGAAGATTAACTCCACCTCAGTCTGTCCCAATACAATCATTAAATTGGATTTATTCTGAAATGAAAAGCTCCAAGTTTACAAGTTCCGGTATCGGTTGAGAAGAGCAGCTACTACACTAAACCCAACCCTTAAACTAAGAATAACGATCCAGAATGTATTATACACTCACCCTTACAAAGACAAAGACTCTCAACATCGAGGAGTCACCTTGGCCAGCGTCCCAGACCAAGGGGGAGACTGTGCCCGACTGCGGGATCTGCTGTTCCGAGGGGACTTGCTCCAACACGCCCCGGCAGGACCCCATTTTAAAGCTCATTCAAATCTGAGCCGTGGTAAATCAAAGCCATCTCGGTCTTCCATTGGCTACCAGCCAACTTCTGGGGTGTACATCTAGGCTGGTGGGCTAGACCCAAACTAACCAGAAACTTCTAGCAGTTTCTCTGAAATCTGTCTGGCAACCACTGTGAGGGGAGGCATCCCAGACTAGGGGGATGCACCTGCCACATTCCACCCCATGACCACAGTCATGATTCGACTTTCATAGAATCATAGAATGGCCTAGGCTGGAAGGGACCTTGCAGATCATCTAATCCAACCTCCCTGTCATGGGCAGGGACGCTTCTCAACTAGATCAGGCTACTCAAGGTTCTGTCCAACTTGGCCTTGAACACCTCCAGGGAGGGGGCAGCCACAACGTCTCTGGGCGATTTATTCCAAAGTCTTGCCACCCTCAGACTGAAGAATTTCTTCCTAAGATCTAATCTAAATCTATTCTCCTTCAACTTAAACCCATTTCCCCTTGTCCTGTCAGTGGATGCTCTTGTAAAAAGTCCCTCCTCAGCCTTCCTGTAGGATCCCTTCAGGTATTGGAAGGCAGCTATTAGGTCCCCCCGAAGTCTTCTCTTCTCCAGACCGAACAATCCCAGCTCCCGCAGCCTGTCCTCGTAGCAGAGGTGCTCCAGCCCCTGGATCATCTTTGTGGCTCTCCTCTGAACACGCTCCAACAGTTCTGTCTCTCTTATGGTGGGGACACCAGAACTGGATGCAGTATTCGAGGTGGGGTCTCACAAGAGCAGAGTAAAAGGGGAGAATCCCCTCTCTTGACCTGCTGGCTACGCTTCTCCTGATACATCCCAGGATGCAGTTGGCCTTCTGGGCTGCATGAGCGCCCTGCCGGCTCATGTTGAGCTTCTCCTCTATCAACAATCCTTCTCTTCAGGGCTACTGTCAACCCACTCTGTGCCCAGTTTGTATTTGTGCCTAGGGTTGGGCCAATCCAGGTGAAGGACCTTGCATTTTGACTTGTTGAAGTTCATGCAGTTTGCACCGGCCCATTTCTCAAGCCTGTCAAGGTCCCTCTGGATGGCATCTCTTCCCTCAAGTGAGTCCACGGCACCACACAGCTTGGTGTCGTCGGCAAACTTGCTGAGGGTGCACTCAATGCCATCGTTCATGTTGCTGACAAAGATGTTGAACAGCACTGGACCCAGTGGCTGTCACCAACCACTTGGTTATTTTTTATGTGCCTTAGTACAGCTACCAGGAGAATCTGTTCCATGATTTTACCTGGCTCAGAGGTAAGGCTGACTGGTCTGTAGTTTCCTGAGTTGTATTTGGTTCCTTTTATAAAAATGAGGGTTATGTTCCCCCTTTTCCAATGTGTGGGAACCTCACCAGACTGCCACGACTTCTCAAATATGATGGCTAGTGGCCTAGCAACTTCAGCTGCCAGTTCCTTCAGGACCCGTGGATGTATCTCATTGGGTCCCATGGACTTGGGCATCTTCAGGTTCTCTAGGTGTTCCCGGATCTGATCTGCTCCTACCCTGGGTGGTTCTTCACTCTCTCAGACCCAGCCAATACCCTCTGTAATTTGGGGGGTGTGGTTCTGTTGTAATCAAACTTAAAGGAGCTAATTGCTTAATGAATAGCTAATCACCATTTTAATTAAATTAGTTTATTGATTTATATTAGGATAAGGAATATAAAACCCGACTTATGCTAAGAAGTCGCGTGTAGGCCTTGGCTAGAGCTAGAGCTGGTGCAAGTTGCAAAACTGGCAGGAAATGTTTTGCAAAACTGGCTGAGAATGTTTCATACTTGTTAAGGTCAGATCTATATCTCTGCACCTGCACTTTAATAACAATACCAGCATGTTTCATTTAGACAGATCAATACATGCATTTCATGCGGGCATGCCTCCCTATCTCCCTATCTATCATCTCCCTACCTCCCTGTTTTGTGCCTTGTGATCAAATGTGGTCTCACCCCAATGGCCAACGATTGTATGGAAATAAATAGGATATAGGAATATTGATAAGGGATGAACCAATCATAGTAAAGGGTAGAGTTAATAGTGGGCATAGTATGTATGTTTATGTTAAAATATGTTAAAGATTATGACTTTGCAAAAAAGAGTATATAAATAAACTGAATTTTTGTGATGTATTCAAAGCATTGGATGATTTCCAGGCTTCCCAGTGCTGCAATAAAGAAGTGCCTGCTTATCTACGTCTAGGTAAGTTCTGTCGTTTTTGCGACCTTTCCCTTTGAAAACCGCAACAGTTCTAGTGATTGCCAGTGAAGACTGAGGCAAATAAGTTGTTGAATATTTCAACCTTCTCCACGTCCTCAGTAACTAGATCACCTGTATCCTTCTGGAGAGGACCCACATTCTCTCTAGTTTTTCTTTTTTCTCTTACATACCTGTAAAATCCTTTTCTGTTAATTCTAATATCTCTGGCCAGATTTGACTCTGTGAGGGCCTTAGCTTTTCTAACCTGGTCTCTGATTACACGAGCAACTTCCTTGTAATCATCCCAGGTTACCAGTCCCCGCTTCCACGCTTTGTGTGTTCCCCTTTTGTATTTGGTTTTAGCCAGGAGTTCTCTGTTTATCCATATAGGTCTCCTGGTGTTTTTGCCTGATTTCTTCCTTTTAGGGATGCAGTGCCTTTGAGCTTGGAGGAGATGGTCCTTGAAAGTCGACCAGCTTTCTTGGGCTCCCAGTCCCTCCATGGCTTTATCCCATGGCACACTACCAAGGAGGTTCCTGAAGAGGTGAAAGTCAGCTCTTCTGAAATCCAGGGTATCAAGCTTCCCCCTCTTAGCTGCCCTTAGGATCTCAAACTCCACCATCTCATGATTACTACCTTGAAGTAGTGGTGCATGCATCTCTTGCCTTCAAGGTTAAAAGGGAGTGCAGTCTTGGTGAGGATTAATACTCATTCCAGATCATCATTCCTCAGTTAAGTTGTGGGTTACAATAGGACATAAGGTATTTCAAAGTGCTATAAAATGTAACACTAAAACATACACCAACACTTAACAAAATTAGCAATATGCAAAATACATTCCTCAAACATTGAGGTATTACAATAAATACCTCCCATATTAACTTAATACAACTCATTTTCTTGGCTACCCTGACCCAGAAAACCCAAACATATTAAAATCCCTCCAGTCAAGCAGTTCTCACTGCTGCAACAATTGCCACGGAGTCTTCTGACGTTTCCTCCATGTTGGTAAATCGAGTCCAAACATACATTCAGGACATAGGCGCCACATTCATCTGCCAACCAGTTCAGCACTTCATATCCGTCATTTTCCCTTGGTGATCAGAGGAGTCTGTCTTCCTTGTCCTGAAAGAGAACACAAAGGTGGACCTCAGCCCTTCGGGGCTAGGCTTTCAAGTTAGAAGGCCGGGATTATCCACGGGATGCTAATATGGTGGGGTTTTCCGTTTCCATCCAGGGCCTCCCACGTATATAAGTGTCTGGGTTTCACCAGAGTCACGGGCACAATGTCTATAGAGGGCAGCTTCACCATGCCAGCTTGGCCACAGATAATTGTGATGGTAACTGATTTGATTTACTGTCCAGTTCAGGATCATTACACACATTTAGTTCAGGATTGTAACCCATGAATAGTTGTACTGGGTTCAGCTAGGATAGGGTTAATTCTCAGTAAAAGGGCTAGTCGGGAAATAGCTGAACCAAACTAGTCGCTAGTCAAAGGGATATTCGATACCATCCTGACGTCATGCTCGGGGTATTTAGAGGGGGGCTGGTTGCGGTGGGGGGCTCTCTCTCTTTCTCGGTCCCGGCTCGGGCGCGTCGCTGGGTTCTGGGTGGTGAGATCCGCGTTACATGTTACTCGCGTTATATCTGGTTAAACGTTACTGTTACTTCACTGTTATCGTTATCGTTTATGTTCAACATTAAAACAAACTGGTTTTATCTCAACCCTACGAGCCTCCGCCTCCTGCTCTCTCCGGGCCCTTCCCCTCACTCCCGGCAGGGGGTAGCGAGTGAGAGAGAGCGACCACGTGGTTCTTTGTCTCTCCCGGCCGGTCACTCGGCTTAAACCACAACAGTGGTTCCAATGGACAGAATGCCTGAATTTTTGGATTTCCAAAACGTTCTTTGTGGTCTCTACTAATTAAGATGTCATCTATGTATTGATAAATATAGACACCTGTTGGCACCTTTATGGTACCAAGGAATTTGGCTAAGGCATTGTGGGTGAATGTTTGTATTGCAATCACTATGGAAGCTATGCTTGGAACAGTAGCAGTTAATGTCAAAGTGTTGCTGTTTAATCTCCTGTTTCATTCATGGCTAGGCTTCGCGAACGAAGATATGGGAAGGGCTCTACCTACACTTGCTACAAGCGCGCTGATGGCTAAAAAGGCTGATGTGGGATAGGCAAGTCCGGTTGCAAAAGGCACAGCGGAAAGTCTCCTTAGGCGGTATTGGCAAGGCACGGTTCTTTCTGTGTTGTCTTTTCTCCTCAAGACTAATTCTACGTGCGTTCTCAAAGGAGGCAGCAGCGTTATGGATGGTGTGTCTCCACGTGTCCCAATTGGAGGCCAGAGTGGACCACCGATGGTAGTCAATATGGCCAAGACCGAGGTATTGTTTCAGAAAGTCCTTGTATCTCCTCTTTGGGGCTCCTCTGTTGCGGCAGCCGGTGGCGAGTTCACCCTAGAGCACAATCTTAGGGAGGCGGTGATCCTCCATCCTGGAGATGTGCCCTGCCCAGCGCAGCTGCGTCCTCGGCAGCATGGCCTCAATACTGGTGACCCCTGCCTGTTCAAGGACAGTAACATTAGTCACGTAGTTAGTCCAGTGGATGTTTAGGACTGTACGGAGGCAGCGCTGATGGAAGCATTCAAAGAGTCGCAGGTGGTAGAGGTAGATGACCCATGATTCAGACCCATATAAAAGAGCAGGCAGTACAATGGCTCTGTAGACACTAATCTTTGTACTTTTCTTCAGGTGTTTATTGCACCAGACTTTTTTATGTAGTTTTCCAAAAGCTCTGTATGCCTTTGCTAACCTGTTATCTATCTCTTTGTCAATCTTACCATCCGAGGAAATGATACTTCCTAGATAGGTGAACTGCTGGACTGACTTAAGCTCTGATTTGCCTGTGGTGATGTGGGGATGATGGGAGACTTCCTGAGGTGCAGGTTGGTAAAGAACTTCTCTCTTCTTCAAGCTGTCTTGCAGCCCAAAAAGCTCAGCAGCCTCTGCAAAGCAGGATGTTAAGCGCTGCAGAGCTGCTTCCGTATGAGCAACGAGGGCGGCATCGTCAGCAAAAAGCAGCTCGGGGACAAGGTGATTTAGGGTCTTAGTGTGGGCCTTCAGTCACCTTAGGTTGAATAGGTTACCATCGGTACGATAACGAATGTAAATGCCGTTATCTTCATCGAGGTCCGCCGTGGCCCTTTGGAGCATCATGCTGAAGAAGATTGTGAATAGAGTTGGTGCGAGAACGCAACCTTGTTTCACACCATTGGTTATTGAGAAGGGCTCAGAGAGTGCATCGCCACATCTGACTTGGCCGTGCTGATCCTCGTGTAACAGGATAATCATTTTGAGGAACTTGGGAGGACATCCTAATTGTTCCAAGGTCTGCCACAGGCCTTTTCTGCTCACGGTGTCAAAAGCTTTGGTGAGGTCAATGAAAGTTACATAGAGTCCTTTGTTCTGTTCCCTACACTTTTTTTGCAGTTGTCTGAGAACAAATATCATGTCTGTGGTACTCCTGTTGGCTCTGAAATCACATTGGCTTTCAGGTAGAAGTTATTCTGAGATAGCTGGTGCTAGTCTGTTCAAAAGTATTCTTGCAAGGATTTTACCAGCAATAGAGAGCAAAGTAATACCTCAGTAATTTGAACAGTTGGATTTTTCTCCTTTCTTCTTGTACAGGGTGATGATGACTGCATCACGGAGATCTGGTGGTAGTTCGCCTTTTTCCCAGCAATGCACAATGAGCTTGTGAAAATTAGCATGGAGTGCTTGGCCTCCATGCTTCCAGACTTCAGGTGGGATTCCATCAATCCTAGCTGCCTTGCCAGTTTTCACCTGCTATATGGCCTTGAGAGTCTCTCCCATAGTAAGGGCTATATCCAATTTGTTTTTCACCGGTTGTTGTGTAATGTGCCGAATTGCTGAGCCTTGAACTACACGGTTGACACTGAAGAGAGTCTGGAAATGTTCAGACCATCGATTCAGGATGGAGGCTTTATCTGTGAGAAGCATTTGGCCGTCTGCGCTTAACAGCTGGCTTTGAATGTGGCGTGTGGGTCCATACATTGCTTTCACAGCCTCATAGAATCCTCTGTGGTCATCTGAATCAGTGCATAGTTGAGTCTTTTCTGCTAGGTTGATCCTCCACTTGTTCTGGATGTCTCGAAGTTTCTTTTGGAGCTTACTGCATGCAAGACGAAAGGCTGCTTTTCTTACATGGCAAGATGGCTGAGCGAGGTGCACTTGGTGAGCATTTCACTTCTTTGTCAACAATTCCTGGATCTCTTGATTGTTTTCATCAAACCAGTCTTTGTTTTTCTTGGAGGAGAACCCTAAAGATTCTAGGAAGACTGGAGGATGCTATTTTTAATATGTTGTCAAAGCACTTCAGGAGAGGGATCTATGAGATGGTCTTCAAGTCCAGTTTGAAGGTTTACCTGTGTGGATACCCTACATTTTAGTTAGCTGTGCTGGCAGCACTGCGTTGCAGAGTGTAGACTTTCCTCCTTGAGCTCTTTTCTAATCAAGCACATAACTCTTGCTTGCTAATTATGAAAAGAGACCCTGACCAGCCAAGTACAGCTCATGTTGAGAGCTTGTCCGTGAGAATGAACAGATAAGACGCTTCTTGTACACCAGATGTGCATGGGAGTGAACGGGAGAGTATAATCAAAACAGACCTGGGAAAGTCTGTTTTCCCTGTGTGATAAGAGAGTGATTGAAGGAATACATGAGCTAATAACAACCCTGGCTGTATAGTCTGATCTCTTGTTTGTAACCCAAAAATTGTGCTTCATGCTAGTAGGTATAAATATGTGTGCCTGCTTGCAATAAAGTGAATTCCGTTTTCCACCATGTCGGAGTTCATGCGTGCTTCTCAACATACCTGGAAGCTGTCTCTCACTGTAGCTGTTTGAAGATTGTTAACTTGGAGCCTCCTCCTTGGAATGCCACCCCTCTTAGGTTTGGGCTTAAAGTGGAGGTTAAGTTTGCATCGCACAAGGCACTGATCTGTTTGACATTCTGCACTAGGCATCACTCGGGTATGACGGACATCGCGGATATTGCTCTGGCTCACTAAGATGTAGTCAATCAGGTGCCAGTGCTTGGATCGAGGATGCATCCAGGTTGTCTTCAAGCTGTCTTTCTGCTGAAAGAGAGTGTTGGTGACGGTGAGCTGCTGCTCTCCACAAAACTCTAGCAAGAGGCAACCACTGTCATTGCAGTTTCCAACACCATGCTTGCCTAGTACTCCTTTCCAGGCTTCAGAGATCTTTCCTACTCTGGCATTGAAGTCACCAAGAATTATGATCTTATCATCTGCAGGAACCTTTTGGGTAAGGCAGCGCAGGTCGGTGTAGAATTTGTCCTTTTCCGCAGGGTCAGCTTGGAGAGTTGGGGCATATATGCTGAAGAGAACATGTTGCTTGTTGTGTAGTGGGAGGCGTAGGGAGATAATGCGATCGGAATGACCTCTCGGTAGATTTTCAAGTCTGGAGGCGATGGAGTTTTTAATCATGAAACCAACTCCTGAAAGGTGACTTTCAGTTTTGTGTTTGCCTGACCAATAGAGCATGTGGCCGGCACCGAGTTCTTTGAGGCTGCCTTCCTCATGGAGACAAACTTCACTGAGAGCAGCAATGTCGATGTTGAGTTGTGATAGTTCATGGGCAATTAGAGCAGAACGACGCTCAGGACGTCCACTATCCGCAGTATCAAGCATGGTTCTAATGTTCCAGCATGCGAGTGTCAATCTGAACACACCTTTGGAGGCAAGTGTATGTCTTTGTCTCTTTGTGTTTGTTCAACAGCATCAAAAGATGCCCACTGGCCGCGGTTAGCCAATTGGGTGGAGAGTGGAGATGAACTTTGGTTAGGCCACTTTTTCTAGGCCCCTCTCCGTGTGGAGCAAGCAGTGCTCTCCTTGAAAAAGGCTGCTTGGTCATTCAGGATGTTGCCGAACAAGACTGTCATCTCCAGGGTCAGTCTCGAGAGACCAATGTCCTGAACTGCCTGCATGCGGGGTTGGGTCTACGGCTTCCAGTAAACCTTATCACCTGTCGTTTCATCCCTCACCTATCGCTACAGGACTTTACAAATGTAGGTGTAACCTTCATTTGTGCGCTCACCTTAATCTCCTGTATTCAATGGTCAATCACCATTGTCCATCAGGTTTGCGGTAGGCTCAGACTGGCGAATTGCAGGGAGAATGGGTGCGGGTTACAATCTGTCTTCTCTCAAGGTCACCAAGCAATTCAGTGATACCCTTTTTGGCCACACTAGGCAGTGGGTATCGGCGAACACAAGCGAGTTTGGAGCATGGTAGTGTGTGTGGGGGGGAGCAGTTTGCAAAACCTTGATCTGTGCTGGAGCAGTTTGCAAAGCTCTGACCTGCCTGGTTTCTAGCTTCCTGCTTCCAAAACTCCACACCCTGCCACCAGGCAAACACCAGTGCCTGCCTGCTGGCACACCAAAACCTAAAATATTCCCCTTAAAAGGACTAAGGACCACTTCCACAGCAGTCATTCTTTTTTCTCCAGGCAGCCAAAATTGAGTTCGGGCTAGGGGGCATTTTTCCATCGCACCCGTCACCCCCACTACATTTACAGCTTTTCGCGATGGTTTGATTCCCAGCTCCTTCGCCTGTTACTCATCCAAAACACTAATCTGGGCCTCTGTATCAATTAAAAATTCCAAACTAACTCGCCGCGGGCCCACAGGGATGTGTATGTAAGCCTCTTTATCAGCAGACCATTGGTAAGAATTCACTACGCGGATGGGGCAGCCCGATCCACACCCCGCGGCGTTGAGTTTAAATGCACCCGTTCTCGCCCGCGGAGGTGTGAAGGGGTTTGCTGCCCTCTCGCAGGGAGGAGGGGGAGCTGTCGCCCTTGCGGCTTCCTGACTCCTCGCGTTCCCTTCCAGCACTTCCATCAGCTTCCGAATGTGGTCAGTGCCTGCCCGCGCAGCAGGGCTCGGGGCACCCCCATGGCCAGAGCCTTCCGCCAGGCACGGGGCCGGGCTGGGCGCTCCGGAGCTCAACCGCTCGGCGGGGCTGGCTCGGGCTCAGCGGAGCCGCCTGTTCCCGTCGGGCCCCCCGCCCCCAGGGTCAGCCCAGCCCATCTCACGTCTGAACGAGATCGTGCAACAGCTCCGCCCAGCTGAGCACACGGCCCGGCCGCGGGAATTCGGCCCGTTCCCGTCTATTGTGCTCCGAATCCTTTCCCTGAGGGCATTCACGTGGGTTTTTAAGGCATCCGGTAACCCTCTGATCAGAGGCTTAAGGTGACGGGTTTCCACCGGTGCGGCCATTGGGATGCCTTGTTGGCCCCGTTCATACATCGCTTGAACACATGCTGCCTTTTGAATTCCTTCACTTAACTCGGGAAACTCCTTTACTTTAATAACAGGCTCCCCTCTCTCTCTGGGGTAAACACCCCCAGCCCAAAATCCCTCACGGGACATTATCGGGTCCATCGGTCAGAAACACTCCCAGATCCCAGAAAACAGCCCCTTTGTCATCACTTAAAAGTATGCGATCCCTGCCACTTCAAGAGACACCCCACAGATATTCTGTCTCAGTTTCTCCCAGTCTGCGAGAGAATTTCGCCTGCAACTCGCTGAGCTGGGGTCCCGACCAGGGCGTGGTACGGACTGTGGTCCGCAGGTTTCCACCTTGCGGTCTGGAGGAGCTCTCTGTCTTAATGAGGGGTCGCACGTTTCCTCCAGCTCCACTTCCCCATCTGAGCTGCTTTCACCACGATCTCCCCAAATGTCTCCGTCCCAGGTCTCCGGATTGGTGCTCTATATTAATTTTCGGATTTGGACCACATCGGGGATCTTTTCACTTGTGCCAGCATTAATTCAATTCTCTGTTCCAACAGACGTGTCCACTCCCTTTCTCAATTCAGTTCTGATCTTAAACTATTAATTTCTAACTCTGCACAGATAATCTCCTTTTTCACTTCCTCAAGGCAAATTGCTTGCTCATTAGCACATGGTTGGCCCCATGAGTTCTCATTGAGAAAATAAGAAAGTAGTGTCTGCACAAATAAGTGATAAAACAAGAAGGGGAGTATGTGGGGGGTTTTCATATTAGTGATGAAACAAAGAAGAGAGTGTCCTTCATGAACGAGGGAATCCCAGGACACAGTCTGTGAGGAGAAGATAATGAGACACCTGGACCAGTAGGGCTGTTAATTAGGTCAACAGCAAGGATGCTCTAAACTTTTGAACTCTGAGAAAGAGTGCACAGGCTTAAGAGGCCGATGAATATTCACTTCTCCTCCCTGGGCAGCATAAAATTGGAGTTAATGAAACATGCGATGTGTATTGTTAAGGGGGGCACATGTTAAGGGGGAACATGGAACAGACGGATCGGGAAGTCTGTACCTCCTGAGTACCTCAGCCACTGGGGAAAGGGATGGGGTTTCATGCGGCCGGGAAATTAGGATAAAAGGAGGCTGCGTCCTCCGGCAATTGGAGAGACCTCACAAGGACTTGGCAACCTCGGTGAACTCTCCTTTTATTCAAATAAAGTTCAGACTCCTCTGTCTTCTTTGTGAACATTGACCTCTGGCAACATGATTTTCTGTACAACTGGGGGCTCGTTCGGGATCCTTCCCACCTTCCAGGGACAGTGGATGGTGAATGGGACTGACGACGCGCCTCACCAAGATTTCGGTGATCAGTTCCCTTTGGCAGCTGCTGGCACTGGATGACTGATCGGGTTCCCAAGACTGTTCAGAGACAGACGAGTAATGGACCGAGTTGGTCCGTGAAAAGGCCTGAAGGAAAGGACCAGATGTACCTCAAGCGATCCGAAGGAAAGGACCACGAAAACTCACCAGTGAGTATGGGAACTTTGGGGAGTAAAGAATGCCCAGGGAGGGAAGTAAAGGGAAGGATGCCCAAGGAGGGCAGTACCCTGCTGGGGAGGGACCTCAACACTAGGGATGACAATCCCAAAATACCCCCAGTGACTTGCGGAAAGCAGAATCCACAATCAGATTGTAAAGTAGGTATGTTTATTCAGCACTGGGCAGCAGGTACGGGTAACTTCATCAAAGCCGTGAGTGCCCCAACGCGGCACTCGCCTTAACTATATACATTAAAGTGTTACATATTCATAAAGTTTTGCAATATGCCTATATATATGGATAACCTGTCCTGCTTTGTATTAAAATGAGTCATTTCCATAATCTTCTCCTGTCTGCGCTTGCACAGTGCCTCCTGGTGGTGGTCACTGAAGGTCTTCTGGAGGAAGGCTCGTAGTCTTCTGGAGGAAGGCTCGTAGTCTTCCTCACTATGCACTTTTCACCTTTAGCTCCTTGTGCAGACTCAGTCATCTTTCGGCTTTCATCCAAACTGCAGAACTGGTATCAACTGGTCTTGAACTGCTCCAGTGGGTTTCTACAATGCTCAACTACTATCAAAGAGAAGCTAACAAGCTATGTAATTAATCAGTATCTTTGCCTTTACTTAAATGCAATCATCTGCTAATTTTCCTATTATCCTCCCTTCAGTCCCCTTTTTTCTAAGAAGTTAGTAAATTCTTTTACTATAGTCCTATTCATAATACGTTTCCCTGTCTAACATTCTCTTAAAATACCTATTTGATTCCAGTCTGCCTCAACTGGTGCTTCTTCCAAGTTCTTTAAGCATCTCTGGTATTCTGACAATAACAAAGAAGACACCTAATGATTATAAAAATCATTATCCCCAAAATCAGGACCCCTAACAATGTCATGATTAGCATCTTTAACCAAGCTAAGCTAGGGAGCCGAGAGGTAAGTTTCCCCCCACATTTCCTGGAATCCCCACGAGATATCGTCCCTGGTAATTGCATGCAGTATTTGAGCCTTTTCCCAAATACTCTGCAAGTCCATGGCAACTCTCCCACTTTGATGTACATACATGCAACAGCTCGTGTTTACTATTGTGCACATCCCTCCCTGGGAGGCCCACAAGAGATCAAGCGCTTTCCAATTTTGCAACACAACCTTTGATAGGCTAGATACTTCCATCTGAATTGCCTGAATGGCATCTATAGTCTTATTTTCAATATTTTGAATCACAGCCAAAATGTTCACTATGGCTTTTTCTAATTCACTTACTCCTAGCCAAGGAAGAAACCATCGGGCAAAGCTATGGAAAGCAGATGGCCTCCTTTCAAGGGGGTTATCTGGAACTGCACGTGTCCACCTCCATAGTGTTTGAACTATCCCTGGGGGCGGATTGGTAAATTCACTACTTCTAGGGTGAAGATAGCCCCCTATACAATGACCTTTCCAATTTAGAGGTAAACTTTTTCTGGCATAAACATTCCCGCATAACCAATAGCTTCCCCGTCCCAGTTGACATTCCGTTATAAGGGGATTGAGACCGAATTCACTCTGTTTGTCTGCACATAATGTGAAATCCCCACCTAAAGTAGCAAGGTTGAAAGTACCTACAAATTCTGCCCTGGTACAATTAGGTTCCTTTGCTATATAGTCAAGTGGACCAGTGTTTTTGCATGGCAGAGTATCATTTAAACATCTAAAATATTGTGTCCAGTTCTGGGCCCCTCAGTTCAAGAAGGACAGGGAGCTGCTTGAGAGAGTCCAGCGCAGAGCCACAAAGATGTTGAAGGGAATGGAACATCTACCTTATGAGGAAAGGCTGAAGGAGCTGGGGCTCTTTAGCTTGGAGAAGAGGAGGCTGAGGAGTGACCTCATTAATGTTTATAAATATGTCAAGGGGGAGTGTCAGGAGGATGGAGCCAGGCTCTTTTCAGCAACGTCCAGTGACAGGACAAGGGGCAATGGGTACAAACTGGAACATAGGAGGTTCCGCAAAAATATTAGAAAAAACTTCTTCACAGTGAGGGTGACAGAGTACTGGCACAGGCTGCCCAGGGAGGTTGTGGAGTCTCCTTCTCTGGAGACATTCAAAACCTGCCTGGACGCATTCCTGTGCGCTCTGCTGTAGGTGATCCTGCTCTGGCAGGGGGTTTGGACTAGATGATCTTTGAGGTCCCTTCCAACCTCTAACATTCTGTGATTCTGTGATTCTGTGAATAAATTGTCATTCCTTCTCGAAGAAGCAAATCAAACCTTGATCCTGGTTGTGTGCTACCATTTCCAGGGGGACATTGCCATGCTTTTCTTCTCCAGTCCATGCTGGGGATTCCCCATACTGGGGCTTCCTCGTTATCCTTGGGTAGCATTGTATATATCCAACAATCAGAAAGATTAAAGCTGTGACTGCCTGTGTAAGCCTCACATAGGCATTGTGTTCCCATGGCTTTGCTTTGTTAACCAACAAATCTATCAGTATAGCATAAAACGTAACCTTCCAGGTTGCACCTGGGTAACCTTCCATGATGGTTGGAGAGCCTCTTTCACCCTTGTATGATGAATCCAAGCACCCCGTTCTTTGATTCTAATTGCTGTAAATGAAATGAGAAGCACTTGAAATGGTCCTTTCCATCTTGATTCCAAGGCCTTTTCTGTAAGAGACTTAACATATACATAATCTCCAGGTTGTCTATTATGTATAGGTCCATCTAAACCTCTAACTCGAGCTCCCATTACACATTTCTCAATGCTTTTAAGCTGCTTGGCCAATGCCACCATATAAGAGGTTATTATTTCTTCCCCAACCTGCGTGGACATCTCTTTCTGTACCCCATAGGGTCGTCCATACAAGATGTTGAAAGGGCTTAACCCTTCCTTTGCTCTCAACTTAGTCCTTATTCGCAAGAGAGTCAGGGGTAGAGACTGGGGCCATGCTAAATTAGCCTCTTGCCTCAGCTTCACAATTTGCTGTTTAATTAAGTGATTCATCTTTTCTACTTGACCACTTGACTCGGGGTGGTAAGGGATGTGAAGTTGCCAATCTATACCCAAATACTGGCTAACTTGTACCACCTGTGAGGTAAAATGAGGCCCTCTGTTTGAAGATATATTTGTTGGGACCCCAAAACGCGGTATTATTTCTTGTGTTAATGCTTTAGTTACTTCCTGTGCCTTGGCTGTCCTGGTAGGAAATGCTTCTGGCCAACCTGAAAAGGTATCAGTTAACACCAATAAGTATCGATACTCCCCTTTTCTTGGGAGTTCTGTAAAATCAATCTGCCATTGTTGCCCAGACCCATTACCTCTCCCAATTCGGCCGACCTCTGTTTTGGGGGTACTCTTGGGATTAGTCTGGAGGCATAGATCACATTGCTGAGTCACTTGCCTTACAGTTGTGTATAGATTCCTAGCAATGATTTCCTTAATTAAATGCTTATTTAAGGCTTCTACTCCCCAGTGTCTTTTCTTATGCTCTTCCCTTATCAAATGCCAAGTTAAACAAGAGGGAATGATTAACTTCCCTTGGGGGGTGTGAGCCCACCCCTCTTTGTTATAAGATCCCTCCAAATCTGTAATAAGTTTTCGATCCTCCTTAGAATACCTGGGCTTCTCTTCTAAAGAGATTTGTCCATCCGGGATCAAGGCTCCTTCCAATTTTATTTCCATTTTAGCTGCCTGTTTTGCCTCTCTATCCGCCAGCTCATTTCCTTTTTCTAATTCTGAGCTCACTCTTTGGTGTTCCTTAATGTGCATAATTGCCACCTTCTTGGGGAGTTGTACTGCCTCCAACAGCTGTAGGATTTCTTCTGCATGCTTAATGTTCTTTCCTTGAGAATTCAATAGTCCTCTCTCTTTCCATATTGCTCCATGTGCATGTACAACCCCAAAGGCATATTTCGAGTCCGTATAAATATGATTCACAACCTTGTCTCGGGCTAATTCCAATGCACAGGTCAAGGCAATTATTTCTGCCTTCTGTGCCGAGGCGTTCATGGGCAAAGGTCCCGATTCTATTATTTCTGAACTAGTGGTTATGGCATATCCCACGTATCTTTTACCGCTCAGAACGTAGCTACTCCCATCTGTAAACCAGTTGGCCCCATCTTCCACTGGGCTATCTTTTAGATCCGGACAACTTGCATATAGAATCATAGAATGGCCTAGGTTGGAAAGGACCTTAGAGATCATCTAATCCAACCTCCCTGTCATGGGCAGGGACGCCTCTCAATTAGATCAGGCTACTCAAGGTTCTTTCCAACTTGGCCTTGAACACTTCCAGGGAGGGGGCAACCACAACGTCTCTGGGCAATTTATTCCAAAGTCTTGCCACCCTCAGACTGAAGAATTTCTTCCTAAGATCTAATCTAAATCTATTCTCCTTCAACTTAAACCCATTTCCCCTTGTCCTGTCAGTGGATGCTCTTGTAAAAAGTCCCTCCTCAGCCTTCCTGTAGGATCCCTTCAGGTATTGGAAGGCAGCTATTAGGTCCCCCCGAAGTCTTCTCTTCTCCAGACCGAACAATCCCAGCTCCCACAGCCTGTCCTCGTAGCAGAGGTGCTCCAGCCCCTGGATCATCTTTGTGGCCCTCCTCTGAACATGCTCCAACAGTTCTATGTCCCTCTTATGGTGGGGACACCAGAACTGGATGCAGTATTCGAGGTGGGGGTCTCACAAGAGCAGAGTAAAAGGGGAGAATCACCTCTCTTGACCTGCTTGCTGCACTTCTCCTGATACATCCCAGGATGCGGTTGGCCTTCTGGGCTGCATGAGCGCCCTGCCAGCTCATGTTGAGCTTCTTGTCTATCAAAACCCCCAAATCCTTCCCTTCAGGGCTACTGTCAACCCACTCTGTGCCCAGTTTGTATTTGTCCCTAGAATTGGCCCAATCCAGGTGAAGGATCTTGCATTTTGACTTGTTGAAGTTCATGCAGTTTGCACCGGCCCATTTCTCAAGCTTATCAAGGTCCCTCTGGATGGCATGTCTTCCCTCAAGTGAGTCCACGGCACCACATAGCTTGGTGTCGTTGGCAAACTTGCTGAGGGTGCACTCAATGCTGTCATCCATGTCGCTGACAAAGATGTTGAATATGTTGCTTCGGTTGTTTCCAGGCAGTCGTGGTGTACCGGTTCTCCAGTGTTCCCACTGAGGAAAGAGGCTGGGTTGACAATATTAGTGACTGTGATCTCTACATCATCTTGCTCTACTAGTATAGCCTGATACTTGAGAAACTATTGTGGAGAAAGCCAATGCCCATTCTTTGCCTCTAGCACTGCTGATATCATGTTGGACACTAAAACAGTCATCTTCTGTCCCAAGGTAAATTTTCGAGCTTCTTGTATGTCCAGTATCACAGCTGCGACTGCTCGCAGACATCCAGGCAAGCCTTTCGCAGTTGCATCTAGTCGTTTAGAAAAGTAGGCAACTGCTTGTCGATATGGGCCCAGGTCTTGTGCTAGTATTCCCAAGGCAATCCCTTGTTTCTCATGAGAGAACAGAAAAAAACGGCTTACTTACATCTGGAAGTCCCAGGGCAGGAGTGGACATTAGAGCTTTCTTTAGTTGTTCAAAGGCTTGTCTAGCCTCTCCGTTCCATTCAAGGTGTTTCTGTTCGGTGGTTGTCAATGCATATGGAGGTTTAACAAGCAGTCCATAATTGTAAATCCATAATCAACACCACCCAGTCATTCCCAAAAAAGTCCTCAATTCTTTTACTGTCTGGGGTCTCTGGGTCTGGCAGATTGCCTCCTTACGAGCCTGTCCCAGAGTCCTTTGTCTGGCACTGATCTCATAGCCCAAATAAATCACTTGGCACTGTATTATTTGGGCCTTTTTCTTAGATACTCGATACCCCTGGAGCCCCAGAAAATTTAAGAGACTCACCGTCCAGGTCTTGCAATCATCTTCTGTCTTAGTGGCAATTAAAATGTCGTCCACATACTGCAGTATTCTTCCTTCCTCAGACGGGGGTTCCCAGGATTCTAAGTCCTTTGCCAGTTGGTTGCCAAAAATGGTAGGGCTGTTTTTAAATCCTTGTGGCAACACAGTCCAAGTGAGCTGAGTTTTGCGTCCGCTTTTGGGATTTTCCCATTCAAATGCGAACAATTTCTGGCTGGCTTCATGGAGGGGGAGGCAAAAGAAAGCATCCTTTAGATTTAAAACAGCAAACCAAGCTAATTCGGGTGTTAATACGATTAGCAAAGTGTACGGATTCGCTACCACTGGATGGAGGTCCTCAGTTATTTTGTTTATTGCTCTCAAGTCCTGAACTACCCGATATGACCTGTCAGGTTTACGAACGTGCAATATAGAGGTGTTAAAGTTAGACTCATATTTCTTTAATGATCCCAACTGTAAAAATTTTTCTATGACTGGCCGAATTCCTTCCCTGTCTTCCTTTTTCAAGGGATATTGTTTAATTCTTACCGGCTTTCTACCCTCTTTAAGTCTAACTTCAACAGGTGGAGCATTTTTCGCTTTTCCGGGTACATCAGTAGCCCAAACCCCGGGATATACTTGGTCCAGAATTTCCTTGGCAATCCTTCCCTCTGTGGGAAAACTAATTAAAAATAGACTCAGTATCTGGATATACTGTTGGTCCTTTACCTCCAGAGTAATTTCCCCATTTTCAAATGTAATTTTCGCACCCAACTGCTCCAATAAATCCCTTCCCAAAAGGGCCTTTGGTGAGTTAGGCATATACAAGAATTTGTGTATGCCCCATTGCTTTCCCAATTTATACTTCAATGGTTTGCAAAAATATGCCTTTTCACTTTGGCCAGCTGCCCCTGTTACCATAATATAATCATTTCCCAGAGGTATCAATGCTTGATTTAAAACCGAATATGTTGCCCCTGTGTCAACCAAAAATTCTACATCCTGTTGTTCATTCCCTAGCTTCATTATAACCAGTGGATCCGCTAGAGTAGATTCCCCAGGTTCCTGTCAATCTTCTTTTACATGGGCTATTATTCTTTCTCCCTGACAGTTCTGTCCTTTTCCTTTATTCTTTGGACATTCCTTCTTCCAGTGACCAGTTTTCTTACACAGTGCACACTGGTCCTTGCCCAAGTGGGGCGGCTCTCTTCCCTAACAAGTGCTGCTATCTTCCTCTGTCCTCCTCTGTGTTCCTCTTCTCAATTACTAAATATTCTCCATGCTTCATCTAACAGTACATCTAAATTCCGGTTTTCTGTAGGGGGCAACTTCTGAAGTTTGCACTTAAAATCTCTAGTGGCTTGTCCTAAAAATAAGGAAACCAACTGTTGTATCCCAGTCTCTGATCCAGGGTCCAATGGTGTGCTGCGGCGCATTACATCCCTCAGTCAATCCAGGAATTCAGATGGGGACTCGGAAGGACCCTGTTTCACTTCATATAAGGCTGACCAGTTTATAGTTTTGGGAACTGCCCTTTAAAATCCATTCCTGATAAATCTGCAGCCTTTCCATGTGAGCAGACCTATTCGGATCCCATTTTGGGTCTTGGAGGGGGAAATGTTCTTTAACGTCGTCTCCTGCCGTTGTTTTATAATGGTCTTCAGCCAGATCTCCTGCCGTTTTTAAAATCAGTTGCTTCTCTGTCTCGGTCACATATTCTAGCAATAACTGTATATCGTTCCAATCAGGGTTATGCTGTTTCACTATAAACTGAAAGTGTTTAGATGCCATCACTGGGTCGTTCCTGTAACCCTTAGCAAACCTTTTCGATTCTCCTAAATCAGTAGTGGAAAAAGGCACTTTAATTAACATTGTCCCACCATCAGCCCTTACTGCCTCTCGGAGGGGCGCCTGTAAGATTACTAAGGAGCGTTTCTGTCTAGTAGGGGAGGCTACAGGACTGTCCGGGGTGGGGTAGGAGTGGTATCTGAGTCCACATCTTGTTCCTGTGGTCGAAGAGGGGGTATTAAAAAATCTGTTAAGTCTTGTTCTGAGGTTTGATGCACTTCATCTGTTCTAATGCATCTCTGGCCAATACTTCACACCGAGCAACACCGCTTCAATCCGGCTTTAGGATCTCTATTATTTTCCTTTTCTAATGCAAGCATCAAGGGGTCCTGAGGTGGGCCCATCCCACAGTCCCTCTGCCACTCTGGATGATTTCGGAGAGCAAAAACATATCCGCATATGAAACCTCATCCCATTTCCCTTCTCTCCACAAAAACAGCATCAGCTGTAAAAGATTGTTATATTCTAAAGATCTGTTAAGAGGCCACTTGGCATAATTTTCCAGTTTATAAAGTGGCCACCACTGATTACAATATTTAATAAGAGGCTTTTTACTCTCTGTGCCCCCTGTCCCATTAATGCCCTTCCAATGTGCTAATACGCAGCCTAAGGGGCTTCTCTTCACAATTTCTGACACGCGGAATAAAGACTCTATAACCCAGAAGATTATAAAGTAGATATGTTTTTATCAGCACTGGGTGCACGGGGGATTTTATTGCAAAAACATGCATGCCTGAACCATGCAGCTACCTTGGTTATATGCAGTGAAAGTTACATATTCATTAGACGCCTATACATATTCATGAGCTATCCCAAAAAAGGCACTCAGTTCCGGGGAGTCAGCAGCTCCTCCTCTTGACGCTTGTGCGGTGCCTCCGGGTGGTCTTGGGCAGGGGTCTTCAGGGATGAAGGCTGTATATCTTCCTCATGATGAACTTTTTACCCTCGTCCCAAAACTAGTTGTTCTCAGCACTTTTCACAAGGACTTTTTGTTATCAAATTACACAAGGGGGTTCCTCACCAGATGGTCCTTGTTAGTTGCCCTTATCACTAGTATCCTTGTCAATTTGTCTTTGTTTTATGTTCTTTTACAACGGTACTGAAAAAGCTCATCCTAACGGCCTTGGAAGGTTGCTTCCCACCAGATGCTATTTCCCCTATCAATCCCCCCTTTTCTAGGAAATTAGTAAATTCTTATACTACAACTTAAAACTCTTTTAATTTTGTTAGTAACAACTTGTAGCCAATAAAATGACTCCCTGTCTAATATCTACTCAAAATACTTATTTGATTCTAACTTCTGCCTCAGCTGGTATTTCTTCTAGGTGCTATAGGTATCCCCGGTACTCTGACAGCACCAGAGGAAACAATAATTACAAAAACTGGAAAAAAACCCCAGTACTCCCATAAAATAGGTCAGAAGGATTTTCCTTGGCTCTAGGTTTCACATGTATTCTAAGCAGTGCAATAGGTAGTGCTCAATACCAACATAGGTTTGCTTGTTGACACATTTTGGCTATCTGCTTTTTCACCATATGATTCATTTTTTTCCTCCTGCCCACTGGCTTACGGCCTATAGGGCGAATGTAACTGTCAATCAATTCCTAATAGTTTAGTAACCCGTTGCAGTACTTGCTCACAAAAATGGGTACCCCTATCTGATGAGATGACCATAGGTACCCCAAACTGAGGTATTATCTCACACAGAATCACAGAACATTAGGGATTGGAAGGGACCTCGAAAGATCATCAAGTCCAATCCCCCTGCCAGAGCAGGAATGCCTAGATAATGCTACATAGGAACGTGTCCAGGCGGGTCTTGAATGTCTCCAGAGAAGGAGACTCCACAACCTCCCTGGGCAGCCTGTGCCAGTGCTCCATCATCCTCACTGAGAAGAAGTTTCTTCTCAAGTTTAAACGGAACCTCTTATGTTCCAGTTTGTACCCATTACCCCTTGTCCTATCAGTGGTTGCCACCGAGATGAGCCTGGCTCCATCCTCGTGACACTCACCCTTGATATATTTGTAAACATTAATGAGGTCACCCCTCAGTCTCCTCTTCTCCAAACTAAAGAGCCCCAGCTCCCTCAGCCTTTCCTCATAAGGGAGATGCTCCACTCCCTTAATCATCCTAGTTGCCCTGTGCTGGACTCTCTCCAGCAGTTCCCTGTCTTTCTTGAACTGAGGGGCCCAGAACTGGACACAATATTCCAGATGGGGTTCTCACTACGGCAGAGTAGAGGGGAAGTAGAATCATAGAATGGCCTGGGCTGGAAGGGATCTTAGAGATCATTTAATCCAACCTCCCTGTTGTGGGCAGGGATGCCACCTCTCGACTAGTTCAGGCAACACGTGAGGACCGAACGGGAATCGAACCCGCGACCTTTGGTGTTTCAAGCACCACGCTCAACCCACTGAGCTAAACCGGCCCTTAAGGAGAACCTCTCTCATTTAATAATACCTTAATTACTTCTTTTGCTTTGTTTGTTCTACAAGGATATGCCTCTGGTCATCCAGAAAAGCTCTCCATAAGTACCAATAAGTACCTATACCCCCCTTTTCTTGGAAGTTCAGAAAAATGATTTTGACTGTGGTCCCCTGATATATTTCCTTTCCCAATACTTCCTAATTACACCCAGTTACCTTTCCCATTGCTGAGTCACCTGTTGAATTGTTGTACATAAATTTATCCCTACTAATTTCTGATTTAAAAAAATTATACAGAGAGTCCGCCCTGCAATGTGTCTTATTGTGCTCTTTGACAGTTCCCCATACCTGTTTGTCAGGAATTAT
This sequence comes from Trogon surrucura, assembly GCA_020746105.1. NCBI lineage: Eukaryota > Metazoa > Chordata > Aves > Trogoniformes > Trogonidae > Trogon > Trogon surrucura. The sequence continues at coordinate 1,929,587 of CM036657.1, forward strand.
AATTCTGCCATCACTCAGGCGTGCCCATCCTTTGGAGAGAATCTGCCCTCCCATTTGTTCCATTAATTCTTTATCAGCTCTAGAGTATTCAATATTTTTCCTCATCCAGACTCCTGCCCCTATTATCTGGAATTAGTGTTAAAATCTTTTGTGTTCTTTCTGCTATGAAATGTGGGACCCATATCTAAAGATAGTCCTATAGGCACCCCAAACCTTGGTACTATTTCTCTAAGTAATACTTTCCATATCTCTCTAACTTGATTGGTGCGATAAGGAAAAGCCTCTGGCCAGCCTGAAAAAGTATCTATCATTACCAAAAGGTACGATATCCATTTTGTCGCAATAGTTCAGAAAAGTCTGTTTGCCAATAGTAGCAATTTTGTCTTGTGACAGCTCCAGGGCTCTTAGAAATAAGTTCTGTTTTCTGATCCGATGTGTTAGGTGGTACAGCTTTAGCCCTGATTACTCCTTTTACAGTTTTCATATTCCACCTCTTATAAAGCTGCTGCCATTCACAAGCAGGTCCCAGTCCGCATCTTCTGTGGGCACATCTTTCAGGTCAGCTCTGCTGGAGTACACCTGCTCCATCGCCTGCAAGCAATCCTGAGTTAGCTCAGGGTCAGCAGTTAGGAAAGTCGCTGGATTCGGGATCGCAGTCACTCTCAGTTCTACATCGTCTTGCTCCAAAAGAACAGCTTGGGATTTCAGCATCCGGCTTGGTGACAGCCACTGTCCTCCTTTTTGCTCTAGGACAGCTGTAACTGCATGGGATACAAAGACAGTCAGTTTCTGTCCAAGTGTTAACTTCTGCACCTCCTGGATCAATAGCGCTGTTGCTGCCACTGCTCAGGGACATGCTGTCCCCCCTTTGATGACATTATCTAGTTGTTTTGAAAAGTATCTTCTAATTTAACTGGCTACTGCTTTCACCTTACCGGTCTAGCACCTGGCTTCAGTTGGGTGGTTATCGGTTCAGCTGCTCGAGATCTTCCTGTGTTTCTGAGGCCCAAACCAGAAGCATTGTGGTGTTTTTGACTTCCTCTGGTACCTCCTGTGACACGGCTTCTGTCTGTAACGTAAGAACTTGGACATCCAGATCTTTATTTTCAATAATATGAACTTGAATTTTTCCTTTTTCCAGAAGTAATTCGCACGTTTGGTTTCCTCAATAGCGACACAGGGTAGTCTGGTACATATAGAAATTGATGGGGTAACACCCTTTGCCAATTCTAAACTTCAAAGGCTAAAGAAAGATGGCTGGCTTTCTCTTTGCCCTGTGGCACCAATAATTGACTCAGTCTGCTTACTAGAATTACCCTTACATGTATTTAATACTAAATAAGTAGCTCCTGTATCTACCAGAAAATTCATTTTCTCATTCCCCAACCTTATTATAACCAGGGGCTCTGTTGGGGAGGGTTCCAGTTCATTCCCCTCAGTTTCCCTCAGTCTGAACCCACCATCATCACATAAGCTGTTTGCCCTGGAATTCCTTCAAATCCCTGTTGATTCAATCGTGGGCATTCTCTTTTCCAGTGCCCCTTCTCTTTGCAAAAGGCACACTGATCTTTTTCTAACGGCATTCTGGCCCTTGGCATTCCACCAATATCTTGCCTGCCTCTCGGAGCCTGATAACACTCTCCTCCAGCCCTGTTATTTTCCTGGGCTAGAGCCACTGCCAGGGGCTTGTTATCTCTGAGGTGTTTTTTTTTCTCTGCTTTCCTCCTCCACTTTCTCTCTGTTGTTATACACTTTACAAGCATGCTTCAGTATTTTGTTTAACAAGCTGGCATTTCCCCCTCTAACTTCTGTAATATCTTTTTCATGTTTAAATTGAACTGTTCCACAAAAATGCAGACTAGCGAGAGAGTGTCCGCTTCATTTTCCAGATTCAAATCAGTATATTTTCTCGCTGTTTCCATCGGTCTCTCAGGGAAAGAAGAGGGTCCCTCATTCTTTCTCTCAATGACTTGATACAATTTGGACCAATTCTTTACTTTTGGAGCTGCATTCTGAATGCCATGCAAAATCAGTCTCTGATATTCGGTTAATAATTGTCTGTAAACACAGTTGTTAAAATTCCAATTAGAATTGTTAGTCACAAAATGATCTTATAATTTCCCTGCCTGTATGTGTGTCCCACACATACAGCTCTCTCCACCTGCTCTTTAGCTTTAGCCAAAACAGCTCTTCTCTCTTCATAAAACATTAGATTACTTAAGATCCCATCCCCTGCAAATTTCTCCAGTCGGGATCACAACGTTAAATTAAAGTTTCTGTGATTTTTGCTACCCATTCCTATACACCCTCACCATCTCTTTCCAAGCTTTGAAATCTGACACTGAGACCCAAACAGGTTACCCGTCCAGTCCTGTCATCCCCCAGAGCTTTCCTCCGTCTAGTCCTGCCTGTCACCAGACTGAAACTTCCTCCTTCATCACTGCTCTCTTGCTCTCTGTCCCCATCTCTCCGAACTTCTCCCCTCACTCTGTCTCTTCACATCCATCCAATCAATATATCAACACCCTTTTCCCCGTATTTCATTTTACATTTCTTACATCGCTTACCAATGCCACGTGCCAAACCCTTATTAATTCTGTATCTCCTTTATCTTTCCAAGATGACCACGTCCCAAAACTTTCTCAATTAATATCCCACTTGAATACTACTCATGTGGTACGATTACAGATAAAACAATTTACAGTAAAAACTGGCTTGCATTCATTTTCAAGGTGAAATATACAGATCTCCAGATTTCTAATTTATCTTTTAAATATCAACTGAAGAGGGTTACTTCTCTTTGCGTCCGCCCCTTTTCTTTTGTTCTGCTTGCCGTTTCATCTGTCAAGAGACCTTGAAAGGATTCTTCCTAGGTGGGAGTCAGGGAGTTCTCCCTCGGCGTTATAAGATTTCTCAGACTCTAAAATCGCTTTGTTCGTCTCCGGCCACACCCCTCGCGGGATAACGGAAACGCAGATCAGAACTCCACACTCGCTTCGCAGTCAGACTGCATCTCACTCAGTCGCACACTCTCACGCAATGAATGGACATTTACATTTACAAAGTATTAAGCAAATAATTATTACACCAGGTGTTATCCCTCTAGCAGCTGCTATCAAAATCCAGTTAGTCACATGACAAGATTACAAGATTCCGCTTACCCTTCTCCTGCTTCTTAAACAGTCATTAGCAGATCTGTCCTGGCTCCCGTCTGGGATGCAGCGGCAATCTTTAGGACTACTCGATCTACCCTCAAGATCACCAGAAGCCACCTCCTGTGGTCAATAGCCCCCCTTCACCACATACCAGGGTACCCTTATCTCTCATGGAGACTTTCCCATACGCCAGACGTCTCTGCACAAATTACTGGTGGCTCCAGCCAAGCGTATCCTTATGACTTACTGACTTGTCCCTTTCTCGTAAAACATACCATTTACCTCCACTACTATTATAGATGGTCGTTGTCTGCCGCAGCAGTGAACGGCTGAGGGCAAAGTTCCTCCAAGAGCTTGGCTCGGGATGCCTAGGATGTTCACTCCTCAGTCGGTCCTGCAATCAAGCAAGACAAGTCCCATCTGGGTCACCAAATTGACACGCGGAATAAAGACTCTATAACCCAGAAGATTATAAAGTAGGCATGTTTTTATCAGCGCTGGGTGCACGGGGGATTTTATTCCAAAAACGTGCACCCAGCGCTGATAAAAACATACCTACTTTATAATCTTCTGGGTTATAGAGTCTTTATTCTGCGTGTCATTTCTCCTTGAGTATTACCCATCTTGTAATATCTTTATAAATCTACAACTATTTGTTTTTCTACCTTTTCTCAAGCTTCCACACAAACTGTTCCTTACAAGTTTTTACAACTTTTTCCAAATCTTCCTCCCACACATTCCAAAGGCCAGGGGTCAAATTCTCTCTCCCACACACTAATTAAATTATCTCAAATTCCTAACACACCTGTTCCAAATTATAAAAACGAGAGATTTGGGGAAGGCACTTTCAAGTCCAAGCCACCTGATAAATGATTCCCCCCCTGCCAGCCTTAAAAACTCATATTACAATAACAAGGATAAAATTTCATATACTTCGTTCGTCTCCAGCCGCTCTCCTCCCGGAGAATACGGAACCGCGGATCAGAACTCCGTACTCGCTTCGTAGTCAGACTACGTCTCAATCACTCATCCTTTCACACAATCATACAAATCAAAATTATCAGCAGCAAGGTTAAAATTAACAAAATCACATGAGGTAGCAAATTTAAGAATAATAAAATCACAAGAGGTCCGCTTACCCTTCACCTGCTTCTTATACAATCATTAGCAGGTCTGTCCTGGCTTCCACTACTGGAATACAGCGGCAACCTCGAATTTGCTCAGTCAGCCCTTAAAACCGGTCTCGGGCAGCCTGCCAATGAGCAAATTCCCTTCCCTCAGGGTACCCTCCCTTATGGGGACTGTGCTGTATGCCAGATGTCTCTGCGTGATTTACCAGCTGCCCCAGCCACGCGTATGACTTACAGGCTTCCTATATTAATTAAACACACCATTTTGTTCCGTGGGCTCAGGAGGTTCTTGTCTACTCCCGCAGTGAGCAGCTGGCAGCAGAGACTCCTCCGAGGAAGTTCTCGGGGCGCACCTAGGGGTGTCCGCTCCGCAATCGATCCTGCGGCTGAGCAAAAAACTGCGGCTCGCCAAAACTGACTTGCGGAAAGCAGACTCCACAATCAATTAGATTGTAAAGTAGGTATGTTTATTCAGCGCTGGGCAGCAGGTACGGGTAACTTCATCAAAGCCGTGAGTGCCCCAACGCGGCACTTGCCTTAACTATATACATTAAAGTGTTACATATTCATAAAGTTTTGCAATATGCCTATACATATGGATAACCTGTCCTGCTTTGTATTAAAATGAGTCATTTCCATAATCTTCTCCTGTCTGCACTTGCACAGTGCTTCCTGGTGGTGGTCATTGAGGGTCTTCTGGAGGAAGGCTCGTAGTCTTCCTCACTATGCACTTTTCACCTTTAGCTCCTTGTGCAGACTCAGTCATCTTTCGGCTTTCATCCAAACTGCAGAACTGGTATCAACTGGTCTTGAACTGCTCCAGTGGGTTTCTATAATGCTCAACTACTATCAAAGAATACCTTAACAATCCATGTAATTAATTAGTATCTTTGCCTTTGCTTAAATACAACCATCTGCTAATTTTCCTATTATCCTCCCTTCACCCGGAGTCTCCCTTGGGGAGAATGTTGAGGTTTTGGGATAGCCTGCACATTCCCCTAAAAGTAACCAAGGATATAATGGTAAAGTTTTGCTTTTTTTCCTGGCCAGACTATACTCTAGAGAGAGGATATAGATGGCCCCCTCTTGGGCTAGAGGGAAAGGGAATAAATGAGGGTTGGAGTTCAGGAAGGGAGAAGGGGGGGGATAACGAGAATGCAGAGGCTGCATTCCAATACCTCCTCTCCTCCTTATCCCCGAGCTCCTCCAGCTCCCCCAGGGGATGTAAGATCTTTCTATCCCCAACTCCTGGATCAGGGACACCAAGGAGGAACTGCCCCTACGGCCCCCTTGGGAGAGGGGGACAGTAAAGGGGAGGAAGGGCAGAATACTGTGTCCCCTTCTACGACTAGAAGGGGGATGCAGTCTGCGTCAGGTCCCATTGGACAGGAAGGGTGGAGGCTTTGGGTTTGTAATTGTGCCACTTTACCACTCAGGATGTAAAAGGAAAATGGGGAAAAAGTGGGTTGGAGGACCCCCTTACTTGAAATTTTTGTTATTTTTCTGGGCTGGAAAATAATTTAAACAATGGAAAAGTTTGGTTATTTTTCTTGGCCAGAATAACAATGGGAAAAGTGGGGAGGGAGGACCCTCTCACCTGGAAACAGTTTACAGAATATTGTAATAACTGGTGGCCAATGTATATTCTTGAACATCAGGGAAATTGTTGAAATAATGCAATATTGCAATTAATGATATTTTGCTGGTGGGAAGGAAAATGGGATGAAATACTGTCTGTAGATCTTTTCTTTACACTCAGAAATGATTATAAATCCAGGAAGGACTGTGGGGTAATGGTTCAAGATAGCAATGTTTTGGCATTAAAGGCAGAAAATAAGATGGTGTTGTTCGTCATGTTGCATCAGTAGGCAATGCAATAAATGTAAAAAGAAATGTGAGGAAGAAGGAGAAGAGGATGTTGATCTGTTGGCTGGACTGAGGAGAAATGAGCAGGAAGCGGCTGCATGGGATGAAAGGGGGGGCGAGCGGAGGATAGAGAGAAAGAAGGAGCAGTGATATGGAGAGTTCTGGTGAGGGAGAAAGTTTACAAGCCCCTCTCAGACAGGCGGTAAGAGGGTTTGGGGACTGGTTTGGGTAAAGGTGCTGTTTTTGGTATCAGATTTAAAGGCTTGGAAAGATAGCAGGCATACATAGGGAGGACCCTAAAAGGGTAGTGAGGGTTATGGAATGTCTGGAATGAGAATATTGATTGAGATAGCATATAAAGTTTATAGTAACAGGAAGGAGGTTGAAAAGAAGAAAAGTAAAAAGAAGAAACAAAAACAAAGAAACAAACAAATATGCAGCAATACTGGCAGCTGCAATAGCCCGGAAAGTGATAAGCTCAGAGGACAGGGCTATTAGGCCCCAGGGGTGGGGTGGGGAGGCGACTTCCCAGGAGAACATCAAGGGTCAGAATACCATTGAGAAAAAGATCAATGTGCTTTTTGTAAAAAGCAGTACTGGAGGAGAGAATGCTCACAGTTCAGTCGGTGGGGGTTTGAGAGAATACCGAAGCAGGCAGCTCGTATGATGACGTTAGATACAGACTGTGGGAGACAAGAGGGTGAATCGGAACCCTCCTCAACAGAACCCCTGGTAATAGCAAGATTGGGGAATGAGCAGCACTTGACTTAAAGGATTCTTTCTGGGGATGCCCACTTATAGAGGATAGTAAACAATATTTTGCCTTTGAATGGGAACAAGAGGAAAAAGGGAGAACAGTAAACCAACAATTGACATGAACTGTCCTTTCGTAGGGATACACAGAGACCTGTCTGGGCAAGCTTTGCAAGAGAACACTAATTTACTCTGCCCCCAGGGATTAGGTTACTGCAGTCTGTGGATGAGGGGAAGCACAGCTTTAGCGTGTTAAAAAGCAGGTTAACCAAAGCTCTGGCTCTAGCCCTTCCAGACCAGGAAAAAGAATATGAATTATATGTGGATGTTAAACAGGGCCATGCTAAAGGAATTCTAGTGCAAGAACACGGGGGTAATTGAAGAACAGTGGCCAATTTTTTTTTTCCCCAAAATGTTAGATGTAGTGGTGGATCTAACATTTAGAGATTAGAGGGTGGCCACATTGTCTGCATAACTGTGCAGCCAAAGCTTTAATGGTAACAGAGGCTGACAGAGGAAATAGCATCTAGTGGGAAGCAACCTTCCAAGGCCGTTAGGATGAGCTTTTTCAGTACCGTTGTAAAAGAACATAAAACAAAGACAAATTGACAAGGATACTAGTGATAAGGGCAACTAACAAGGACCATCTGGTGAGGAACCCCCTTGTGTAATTTGATAACAAAAAGTCCTTGTGAAAAGTGCTGAGAACAACTAGTTTTGGGACGAGGGTAAAAAGTTCATCGTGAGGAAGATATACAGCCTTCATCCCTGAAGACCCCTGCCCAAGACCACCCGGAGGCACCGCACAAGCGTCAAGAGGAGGAGCTGCTGACTCCCCGGAACTGAGTGCCTTTTTTGGGATAGCTCATGAATATGTATAGGCGTCTAATGAATATGTAACTTTCACTGCATATAACCAAGGTAGCTGCATGGTTCAGGCATGCATGTTTTTGCAATAAAATCCCCCGTGCACCCAGTGCTGATAAAAACATATCTACTTTATAATCTTCTGGGTTATAGAGTCTTTATTCCGCGTGTCAAGGCCAGAAAATTGACAGCAGGGAGATCTCTAATTGTTAAAGTTACACATCAAATTAGGACTTTGTTGGCTGAGAGAACTTCTAAATGGATGACCATTGCTAGGTTATGTTTTGGTTTGGCCTGGCCAGATTTTGGCGGCGGGGGGGAGCTGCAGGGCGGCTTCTGTAAGAAGCTGCTAGAAGCTCCCCAAGTTTGATAGAGCCAATGCCTTCCGGCTCCAAAGAGGGACCCGCCGCTGGCCAAGGCTGAGCCTATCAGTAAGGTGATAGCAGAGGAACGCCTCTGTGAAAAACATATTTAAGAACGGGGAAAAGAACTGCGCCATAACAGCTGGCACAGAGAGGGAGGAGTGAGAATCTGTGCAGACACCAAGGTCAGTGAAGAAGGAGGGGGGGGAGGATGAGCTCCAGGCGCCGGAGCAGAGAGTCCTCCGGGTCTGTGGTGAAGACCATGGTGAAGCGGGTTGTCCCCCTGCAGCCCATGGGCGAGGTGCAGATGTCCACCGTGAGGATCACTACGTAGATGTCCACCAAGGACTCCACGCCGTGTGGGTGGATCCCTGAAAGGGGACTGTAGCCCGTGGGAAGCCTGCATCAGAGCAAGTCGCTGCCGGAACCTGTAGCCCGTGGAAGAGGGAATGCCCACGCTGGAGCAGGTTGGCCGGTGGGACTTTTGGGACGCTGCGGGTGGCTCACGCTGGAGCAGTTTCCCCTGAAGGACTGCACCTCAGACTCACGAGGGGTGGGCTGCCCCTCGTGAGGTGTCTCCCGTTGGGCAGTTTGTGATGAATTGCCCTTGGTGGGACGACTCACGCAGAGAAGAGAGCGTGAAGCTTGTCTCCCGTGAGAGGGACCCCACAATGGCCCTGGGGAAGAGTGAAGAGTCCTCCCCCAGAATGAAGAAGCGGTGAAACCAATGTCGGATGAACTGACCGCAGCCCCCATTCCCTGTCCCCCTGCGCCGCTCGGGGGGAGGAGGTGGAGAAACCGGGATTGGTGTTAAGCCCGGGAAGAAGGGAGGGATGGGGGGAAGGTGTTCTGTTTAAGATCTGTTTGCTCTTTCTCACTTCTCACTACTCCTCTCTGATTAGTTCTCTTAATAAATGTACCTAATTTCCCCAAAACTGAGTCTGTTTTGCCTGGGACGGTAAATGAGAGTGATCTCCCTGTCCTTATCTCAAACCCTGAACCCTTGGAAATATTTTCTCCGCCTGTTTAGCAGTGAAGGGGGAGAGAGAGAGTGGCTGTGTGGGTACCTGGCGGCTGGCCAGGGTCAACCCACGACAGGTTATTACAATGTGAAACTTGTTTAATAGAACAGGAGGATTTAGAATTAAGAAACAGGGAAGGACTTAACCCAGCCTCCTGTTTAATTGGTCATGGTTGTATTCAAGTAATAGATCTTCAGACCCGAGCCAGGGAAGGATTAAGGGATACTTCTTGGCCAAATGGGGAGAATGTGTTTATTGATGGATCCTCCAGAATAACAGAAGGAAAATGAGTTACAGGATATGCTGTAGTAAAAGAAAATGAACTGCAAGAGAGAGGGAAGTTACCCTCCACATGGTCAGCACAGATGGCAGAATTGTATCTGTTAGTAAGAGCCTGTGAATTGTATCAAGGAAAGGTAGTAAACATATTCACAGATTCAAAATATGCATGTGGGGTGGCTCATGCATTTGGAAAATGGTGGGAAGAAAGAGTGTTATTCACCTGGAGAGGAAAACATATGCTCACAAGAATTTAATTATTCCTCTATTGGAGGTGGTAAATTTACCAGAGAAGGTGATCAGTCATTAAAGCGGTTTCTGGAACAAATAATTCCAAGATATGGAATAGTGGAGGCTATAGACTCAGACAGAGGAGCACATTTTAGAGGAAAAATTCTTCAAGGAGTTATGGTGATTTTAGGAATACAATAGAAATATATACCCAGCATCCACAGAGTTCAGGCGGATAGAGAAAATGAATGGGGAAATCAAGAAACATCTTTTGAAATTAGTTTTAGAAAACAAAATGCCATGGATACAACTCCTAACACTGGCTCTGGCTAGAATATGGGCCAGACCTGGAGGAGATATTCAGCTATTCCCTTTGAATTGATGTTTGGAATCCCTTACCCTGCTAACTCTCAACCCAGTGGGGAGGTGCAGATAAGTGATGTGTTCTTAAACCAGTGTGTGGCCAGAATACTGTCTCTTGTAAAATCTCTTTGATGGGAAGCTCAGCTGGCACAGACCCTGCCTTTGGACTTTGCTGTCCATAGCATTCAGCCCGGAGACTGGGTTCTAATTAAAGAGTGGAAAGAACCGCCATTGGTGGCAAAGTGGCATGGGGTAGGAACAACCCCAGGTTCCAGTATAAGTTGGGGAATGACTTATTAGAGAGCAGTGTAGGGGAAAGGGACCTGGGAGTCTTGGTGGACAGCAGGATGACCATGAGCCAGCACTGTGACCTTGTGGCCAGGAAGGCCAATGACATCACAGAATCATAGAATCATAGAATGTTAGGGATTGGAAGGGACCTCGAGAGATCATCAAGTCCAATCCCCCTGCCAGAGCAGGAATGCCTAGATTATGCTACATAGGAACGTGTCCAGGCAGGTCTTGAATGTCTCCAGAGAAGGAGACTCCACAACCTCTCTGGGCAGCCTGTTCCAGGGCTCCGTCACCCTCACTGAGAAGAAGTTTCTTCTCGAGTTTAAGCGGAACCTCTTATGTTCCAGTTTCAGCCCATTACCCCTTGTCCTATCAGTGGTTGTCACCGAGAAGAGCCTGGCTCCATCCTCGTGACACTCACCCTTGATATATTTGTAAACAATAATGAGGTCACCCCTCAGCCTCCTCTTCTCCAAACTAAAGAGCCCCAGCTCCTTCAGTCTTTTCTCATAAGGGAGATGCTCCACTCCCTTCATCATCCTAGTTGCCCTGTGCTGGACTCTCTCCAGCAGTTCCCTGTCTTTCTTGAACTGAGGGGCCCAGAACTGGACACAGTATTCCAGATGGGGTCTCACCAGGGCAGAGTAGAGGGGAAGGAGAACCTCTCTCGACCTACTAACCACCCCCCTTCTAATACACCCCAGGATGCCATTGGCCTTCCTGGCCACAAGGGCACAGTGCTGGCTCATGGTCATCCTGCTGTCCACCAAGACTCCCAGGTCCCTTTCCCCTACACTACTCTCTAATAAGTCATTCCCCAACTTATACTGGAACCTGGGGTTGTTCCTACCCAGATGCAAGACCCTACATTTACCCTTGTTATATTTCATTAAATTTTTCCCCGCCCAACGCTCCAGCCTGTCCAGGTCTCGCTGGATGGCAGCACAGCCTTCTGGTGTGTCAGCCACTCCTCCCAGCTTGGTGTCATCAGCAAATTTGCTGATAGTACTCTCTAGTCCCTCATCCAAGTCATCGATGAATATATTGAATAATACTGGTCCCAGTACCGACCCTTGAGGCACTCCACTGGATACAGGTATCCAACCAGACTCTGCCCCATTGACCAAAACTCTTTGGCTTCTTCCCCTCAGCCAGTTCACAGTCCACCTCACTACCCGAGAGTCTAGACCACACTTCTGCAGTTTAGCAGCAAGGATCCTGTGGGAGACTGTGTCAAATGCTTTACTGAAGTCAAGGTAGACCACATCCACCGCTCGACCATCATCTATCCACCTTGTTATATCCTCATAAAAGGCTATGAGGTTAGTCAAGCACGACTTCCCTTTGGTGAAGCCATGCAAGGGGCAACAGGTGCAAGCTGGAACATAGGATGTTCCACAGAAACATTAGGAAAACTTTTTTACTGTGAGGGTGCCAGAGCACTGGCACAGGCTGCCCAGGGAGGCTGTGGAGTCTCCTTGTCTGGAGACTGTGAGGAGTGCTCCCATTCTCAGTCAAATCCACAAGCGTAATTAAATTGGATTTATTATGAAATGAAAAGCTCCAAGTTTACAAGTTCCAGTATCGGTTGAGAAGAGCAGCTACTACACTAAACCCAACCCTTAAACTAAGAATAACGATCCAGAATGTATTATACACTCACCCGTACAAAGATGAGGACTCTCAGCCTCGAGGAGTCACCTTGGTCGGCGTCCTAGACCAAGGGGGAGACTGTGCCCAACTGCAGGACCTGCTGCTCTGAAGAAACTTGCTCCAATACACCCCAGCAGGACCCCGTTTTAAAGTTCAGTCACATCTGAGCCGTGGTCAATCAAAGCCATCTCGGCCTTCCATTGGCTACCAGCCAACTTCTTGGGTGTACACCCAGGCTGGTGGGCTAGACCCAAACTAGCCAGAAACTTCTAGCATTTTCTCTGAAATCTGCCTGACAACTGCTATGAGGAGAGGCATCCCAGACTAGGGGGATGCACCTGCCATAGAGACATTCAAATCCTGCCTGGACGCATTCCTGTGTGACCTACTGTAGGTGATCCTGCTCTGGCAGGGTAGTTGGAGTAGATGATCTTTTGAGATCCTTTCCAACCCCTCACATTCTGTGATTCTGTGATGCTGTGATGCTGTGATGCTGTGATTCTGTGAAGTGAGAGAAAAAAAGAGATTAAAATATAGGCCATGTGAGGAGTAGCATCAGGACCCTGATGTTTAGGAGAGCAAATATTCAGTTAAGGAACTAGTGTATGGGACCCCCTGTGAAACTGCCCTCAGGGACAAAGGAGCTGAATAGAGCTGTCAGCTTTTCAAGGACATCATTCTTAGAGTGCAAGAGCTATCGATCTCACATATAAGAAATCAGGTAAGGAAGGCAGGAGACCAGCATGTCTCAGTAAGGGCATCCTGATTAGAGACAGGAGTAATCAGAGTGATTAGAGACAGCAAACATGGCTTCACCAAGGACAAATCATGTCTGACTAATCTAGTGGTCTTTTATGATGCAGCAACTGCATCAGTGGAAAAGAGCTGTGGATGTCATCTACCTGGACATCTGTAAGAAGTTTGTCATGGTGCCCCACAACATTCTTGCTGCTAAATTGGAGAGAGATGAGTTTGATTGATGGACTGTTAGATAGATGAAGAACTGGATGGATGGCCCTATCCAAAGCACTACAGTCAACAGCTCAGTACCCAAGTGGAAACCAGTAATGAGTGGTGTCTCAAGTATGTACTGGGACCAATAGGATTTCAGATCTTCATCAATGACAGACAGGGGGATTGCATGCACTCTCAGAAGGTTTGCAGACAACACCAATTTGAATGATGCAGTTGATTCACTCGAAGGAAAGGATGGCATCCAGAGGGACCTTGAGAGGCTTGAGGAGTGGGCCTGTCTGAACCTCATGAAATTCATTAAGGCCAAGTGCAAGTTCCTGCACTTGGGTCAGGGCAATCCCCAATATCAGTACAGACTGAGGGCTGAATGGATTGAGAGCAGCCCTGGGGAGATGGACTTGGGGATATTGGTGGCTGAAATATTGGACATGAGCCAGCAACATGCCCTTGCAGCCCAGAAAGCCAATCACATCCTGGGTTATATATAATGAAACATGGACAGCAGGATGAGTCAGATCACGTATTTTTTCAAATACGTGGCAGATAAAACTAACACCAGAGGCAATGTAGGCCCACTGATGAATGAGGTGGGTGCCTTGGTGACAGAAGATACAGAGAAGGCAGAGTTACTGAATGCCTTCTTTGCCTCTGTCTACTCTGCCGGAGGCTGTCCTGAGGAGCCCCATTCCCCTGAGGCCCCAGAGGAAGTCAGGGCAGTGGAGGAGTATGCTTTAGTCGATGAGGACTGGATTAGGGACCAATTAAGCAATCTGGACATCCATAAATCCATGGGTCCAGACGGGATGCATCCACGGGTGCTGAGGGAGCTGGCTGATGTCATTGTTAGACCACTCTCCATCATCTTTGCCAAGTCTTGGGAGACGGGAGAGGTGCCTGAGGACTGGAGGGAAGCAAATGTCACTCCAGTCTTCAAAAAGGGCAAGAAGGAGGACCCGGGTAACTATAGACCGGTCAGCCTCACCTCCATCCCTGGGAAAGTGATGGAACGACTTATCCTTGGTGCCATCTCAAGGCATATCAGGGATAAGAGGGTCATTAGAGACAGTCAGCATGGCTTCACCAAAGGGAAGTCGTGCTTGACTAACCTCATAGCCTTTTACGAGGATATAACAAGGTGGATAGATGATGGCAGAGCGGTGGATGTGGTCTACCTTGACTTCAGTAAAGCATTTGACACAGTCTCCCACAGCATCCTTGCTGCTAAACTGCAGAAGTGTGGTCTAGACTCTCGGGTAGTGAGGTGGACTGTGAACTGGCTGAGGGGAAGAAGCCAAAGAGTTTTGGTCAATGGGGCAGAGTCTGGTTGGAGACCTGTATCCAGTGGAGTGCCTCAAGGGTCGGTACTGGGACCAGTATTATTCAATATATTCATCGATGACTTGGATGAGGGACTAGAGAGTACTATCAGCAAGTTTGCTGATGACACCAAGCTGGGAGGAGTGGCTGACACACCAGAAGGCTGTGCTGCCATCCAGCGAGACCTGGACAGGCTGGAGCGTTGGGCGGGGAAAAATTTAATGAAATATAACAAGGGTAAATGTAGGGTCTTGCATCTGGGTAGGAACAACCCCAGGTTCCAGTATAAGTTGGGGAATGACTTATTAGAGAGTAGTGTAGGGGAAAGGGACCTGGGAGTCTTGGTGGACAGCAGGATGACCATGAGCCAGCAGTGTGCCCTTGTGGCCAGGAAGGCCAATGGCATCCTGGGGTGTATTAGAAGGGGGGTGGTTAGTAGGTCAAGAGAGGTTCTCCTTCCCCTCTACTCTGCCCTGGTGAGACCCCATCTGGAATACTGTGTCCAGTTCTGGGCCCCTCAGTTCAAGAAAGACAGGGAACTGCTGGAGAGAGTCCAGCACAGGGCAACTAGGATGATGAAGGGAGTGGAGCATCTCCCTTATGAGAAAAGACTGAAGGAGTTGGGGCTCTTTAGTTTGGAGAAGAGGAGGCTGAGGGGTGACCTCATTATTGTTTACAAATATATCAAGGGTGAGTGTCACGAGGATGGAGTCAGGCTCTTCTCGGTGACAACCACTGATAGGACAAGGGGTAATGGGCTGAAACTGGAACATAAGAGGTTCCGCTTAAACTCGAGAAGAAACTTCTTCTCAGTGAGGGTGACGGAGCCCTGGAACAGGCTGCCCAGAGAGGCTGTGGAGTCTCCTTCTCTGGAGACATTCAAGACCTGCCTGGACACGTTCCTGTGTGGCATAGTCTAGGCATTCCTGCTCTGGCAGGGGGATTGGACTTGATGATCTTCCGAGGTCCCTTCCAATCCCTAACATTCTATGATTCTATGATTCTATGATTCTTCCCCTCTACTCGACTCTTGTGAGACTCCACCTGGAGTACTGCATCCATCTCTGCAGTCCCCAGCACAAGAAAGATATGGACCTGTTAGAGCAGGTCCAGAGGATGGCTACAAAAATAATGAGAAGACTAGAACACTGTCGTGGTTTGAGTCGTCTGCCTGGGCCGGCAACAAAGAACCACGCAGTCACTTGCTCACTCCTCCCCCCACCCCATTTCTCAGAGAGATGGAGAAAATTCAACAAAAAAGGCTCAAGGATTGTGATTAGGACTGGGAAGATTCATTCACCACTTATGGTCACGGGCAAAAAACAGAGTAGACTTGGGGAGAAAAGATAAATTTATCACCACCAGTTATCAACTAGATCAGAGTAGGATAGTGAGAGGAATACATAAATAAATGCAACCTGATCTTAAGTACACTTCCTCCCCCACCCCTCCCATCTTCTAAGATACCTCCTTCCCCCACGTCTGCACAAGGGGGACAGGGGATGGGGTCTGTCTGGCCATTACTTGTGATCCATGGCAATCCTTTCTTCTTGGGAAAGAGAGCTCCTCACAGTCTTCCCCTGATGCCAGATGGTGTCCATCTCATGGGAGGCAAACCTCTCCCTCCACATGAGTTCATTCCACCAGTATGGAACCAACCTTGGGGCTGCGGGTTGCTTCAGGTGTATCCTCTGCTCTCGGGTGGCCTTTCATTCCCCCCTGGCATGGGGTCCTCCACATGCCGCTGCATCCTGGATGTTCTCACCACCGTCAATCCCCTCAGTTCACAGGCAATCATTTCCCTGCCATCTCACTCACCACAGAACTCTGGGGAAATGCTCTTCTGGCACCTTTCTCCCCTGTTCTCCTTATCAACTTCCCTCTCATCTCCCCTTCCTTCAAACAGAAAAACTCCCAGCACTAAGACAGGAGAGAAAGACAGAGATAATGAGAGAACACAAAATGAGAAAGTGGCCAATAGGTGTCCCCTTTTAAATACATTGATTGCAAAGGCATTGATTGGCCTGATCTTGGCCAGAGGTGGGTCTGATTTTTTAACCTGGGGCTGGAGGAGGCTCTGGGAGTTTTGAAAGAATCAGCCCTTCCCCCACTACCAAAAAACTCCGCCAGACTCGAACACATGACAAACACAAATCCTATGAGGACAGATTGTGAGAGTTGTGGTTGTTCAGCCTAGAGAAAAGATGACTTACAAGAAAGATGGAGAGAGACTTTTTTACCATGCTTGTAGTGACAGAATACGGGGCAAATTTTATTCCATTTGTGTCTATCCACCGTCTTTGTTTCTCCCTGCTTCCCCTTCCCCTTAAAAGTCCCTTCAACAGTATGTATAGCTATCTCAATTTTCCTGTTCCTCCCAGATTGGTGTATGGGATCCCCCATGTCCTGGTTTGAGATAAACAAAAACTGTTCTGTTCAGTGATTTTACTTTTCAGCTAAGTCTCTCTTAAGAGACTACACTTTCTGAAATCAACAGCATGTTTTTTCAGACAATTTCTACTACTAGAAGTATAATGCCTGAAAGGCTCTTGCTTATACTTGCTCCTATAGTAACCAAGACCACTGCTAAATCCTGTGTACCATGTTGGGGGTGCCAGGAAGTAAAAGGAAATTTAAAAGGTATAAAGAATCAATAAGAGTTGTACAAGATAACGTTATTGTTACATGGGCGGGAATATAAAGTATAGTGCTGAGTCCCCTTGGCAGGGAGCCCGAACGAGCACCTGCCCGCTTTATCATCAGTGTTGTTTGCTTGCTCGCACTAAGTGTTTGGGTGTTAGGTTATTTCTTTCAACAGGAGACAAGAGTTTCATCTCAATAGTTGTCTTGAATGTAGGTGCATTCATTATGGCACGGGTATGCCTTTGCACCTTTTGTAATCAGTGGTGGCCCCTTTATAACTTAGACGAAGGGGAGAAGTGGCCACTTAATGGAACTTTGCAATATAACACCATGTTACAACTAATGTTGTTTCAAGGAGGGAAAGTAAATGGAATACAGTTATGTATGCTGATATGTTTTTTTTTTTTACTCTAAGAAACCACTCGGAGTGGCAGAGGGACTGTAGAATTAATATCCTGCCATAGGATCCTTCAGTTTTAGCTTTAGGAAAAAAAAAAAAAAAGGCAAAAGCAGGCAAAGATGTTTGAAACTGCTTAGGGAAAGGGAGAAGGAGTTAGAAGAGAGGCTGGAGGATTATCTCTCACCCCTGGAAGGAATGAGGGCTGCCCTACTCCCGTGCAGGAGGACAGTCGTTAATTGTTACATGAAGTTCAAAGGAATGACTCGTGGAACAGTGGGAATTCCCACAGCTCAGAATGATTATGGTGTTGTGTGGAACAAAAGTGTTGTTCTCAGTGTCAGATTTCAAAGCTTGAAAAGAGATGGTTGGAGTGTATAGGAACGGGTAGCAAAAATCGTGGAAACCTTAATTTAACATTGTGATCCTGACTGGAGAAATTTGCAGGGGATGGGATCTTAAGTGACACGCGGAAACTAACTCTACAACTCACAGGGAGTTATAAAGCAGATATATTTATTCAGCGCTGGGTGCAAGGGGATCTCTTGCCTCAAAGCTTGCACACCGTTTTGACAAACAGATATTTATTACATAAAAGCATACATATTCATGAGGGTAGGCTGGATTAGTTCTAAGATAAGCGTGCTGGACCTCCTCCTCTTGCCGCATGCGCAGTGCCATCTAGTGGTCGTGGGCCGGGGTCTTCTGGAGGAAGGCTCGTAGTCCTCCTCCTCCTCATCATCACCGTGTTCTTTTGGGGAACCATAGCCTGTACTCCCTTGTTCTTGCTGACAAGCAAGGGCTGCAGTCTGAGGCACCCTGTGCCTGTTTATCTCACAGTAGCCTTGCATTCCGTTCTCAGAGATAAGTCCCGCTCAAAGTATCACCATGAGCGTACGGACCCATCTCACAATGCAACTGTTACATAGTTCATTGCTGCTGCTTGTTAGAAGGCTTTTAGCTAGGAAATTTCCATCAGGCCCTTACAGACAATAAATTTCCCATTATCATGTCTATATGTGCACTAGCAGCTCCTGTTATCTGAGTTCTCTTGCGACAGAAGGTTCTAAACTACTTGCAGTGTTAGTGGGCTTGACTGTATGTTTACATTTTGCTAAATTCTTCACTGTATTGGTGATGTCTGACTAAATGTTTTTACTTCTCTGTATCAGGAGGATTACAGAAATGCTGCCAGAGTATGTAGAGACTCAACAAGAAAGGCCAAGGGTCTCTTGGAACTTCGTCTGGCTAAGGAGGTGAAAAAAAAAAACAAGGAGAGCTTCTTCAGATACATCAGTGAGAAAAGGAAGAGGAGGGAAAAAGTGGGTACACTGATAAATGAGGTGGGAGATACAGTAACAGGATGAAGGGGCATCAGAATTGATGAATGCCGCCTTTGCCTCAGTCTTTACTCTTAAGATCGGCCCTCAGGAATCCCAGTCACTGGAAGTAAGGGAGCAAACTGGAGCGATGAAGACTCTCCACTGCTCAGTGAGGATTTGGTTGGAGATCTCATGGGGAAACCGAAAACGCACAAATCCCTGGACCCCGATGGGATGCATCGACGTGTGCTGAGAGAGCTGGCTGACATTGTTGCTGATCCCCTTTCCATCATTTCTGAAAAATCATAGAGAACAGGAGAGCTGCCCAAGGATTGGAAGAAAGCCAGTGTCACTCCAGTCTTCAAAAAGGGCAAGAAGGAGCACCCTGGCAACTACAGGCTGGTCAGCCTCACCTCCATCCTTGGGAAGATGATGGAGCAGCTCATTCTAAAGGCCATTTCTAATCAATTAGAAGAAAAGAAGGTTATCAGGAGTAGCCAGCATGGATTTACCAAGGGATACCTGACTAATCTGATATTCTTTTACAAAGGTGTGACCAAATGAGTGAGTGAAGGGAGAGCAGTGGATGTCATATACCTCGACTTCAGTAAGGCTTTTGACACTGTCTCCCATAACATCCTTGTAGGAAACTCAAGAAATGTGAGATAGATGATTGGACTGTGAGGTGGATTGTGAACTGGCTCAGCAACAGTCAAGAGGGTTGTGATCAGCAGCACAGAGTCAAGTTGGAGGCCTGTGGCCAGTGGTGTTCCCCAGGGATCAGTGCTGGGTCCAGTTTTGTTCAACATCTTCATCAACAACCTGGATGAGGGGATAGAGTGCACCCTCAGCAAGTTCGCTGATTATATGAAACTGAGAGGGGTGGCTGACACACCAGAAGGCTGTGCTGCCATCCAATGAGATCTGGACAGGTTGGAGGGCTGGGCAAAGGGGAACCTCATGAAGTTCAATAAGGACACGTGTAGAGTCCTGCATCTGGGGAGGTGTTTTGGTTTGGCCTGGCCAGATTTCAGCGGCGGGGGGGGAGCTGCAGGGTGGCTTCTGTAAGAAGCTGCTAGAAGCTCCCCAAGATTGATAGAGCCAATGCCAGCCAGCTACAAAGAGGGACCCGCCGCTGGCCAAGGCTGAGCCTATCAGTAAGGTGATAGCAGAGGAACGCCTCTGTGAAAAACATATTTAAGAATGGGAAAAAGAACTGTGCCATAACAGCTGGCACAGAGATGGAGGAGTGAGAATCTGTGCAGACACCAAGGTCAGTGAAGAAGGAGGCGGGGGAGGATGAGCTCCAGGCGCCGGAGCAGAAGGAGTCCCCTGGGTCCGTGGTGAAGACCATGGTGAAGCGGGTTGTCCCCCTGCAGCCCATGGGCGAGGTGCAGATGTCCACCGTGAGGATCACTGCGTAGACGTCCATCGAGGACTCCACGCTGTGTGGGTGGATGCCTGAAAGGGGACTGTAGCCCGTGGGAAGCCTGCATCAGAGCAAGTCGCTGCCGGAACCTGTAGCCCGTGGAAGAGTGATCTCCCTGTCCTTATCTCAAACCCTGAACCCTTGGAAATATTTTCTCCCCCTGTTCAGCAGTGAAGGGGGGAGTGAGTGAGCGGCTGTGTGGGTACCTGGCGGCTGGCCAGGGTCAACCCACGACAGGAGGAATAACACCAGGCACCAGTACAGATTAGGGGTTGCCCTGCTGGAAAGCAGCCCCGTGGAAAAAGACCCTGGAGTCCTAGTGGACAGTGAGTTATCCATGGGACAGCAATGGGGCCTTGTGGCCAAGAGGGCCAATGGGATCCTGGGAGCATTAAGAAAAGTGTGTCCAGCAGGTCTAGGGAGGTTCTCCTCCCCCTCTACTCTGCCCTGGTGAGACCACACCTGGAATCCTGTGTCCAGTTTTGGGCTCCCCAGTTCAAGAGAGACAGGGACCTACTGGAGAGAGTCCAACGGAGAGCTATGAGGATGATCAAGGGACTTGAACATCTCTCCTATGAAGAGAGACTGAGAGAACTGAGGCTGTTTAGCCTTGAGAAGACTGAGAGGGGATCTTATTAACGTATATAAATATCTGAGGGGTGCGTGTCAAGAAGAAGGGACCAGTCTCTTTTTGGTAGTGCCCAGTAACAAGAATAAGAATAAAGGGTACAAGCTAGATCACAGGAAGTTCCACCTCAACATGAGGAGAAACTTCTTTACTGTGACGGTGATGGAGCACTGGAACAGGCTGCCCAGAGAGACTGTGGAGTCTCCTTCTCTGGAGACTTTCAAAACCCGCTTGGATGCGTTCCTGTGTGGCCTGCCCTAGGTGATCCTACTCTGGCAGGGGAGTTGGACTAGATGATCTCTAGCGGTCCCTTCCAACTCCTGACATTCTGTGATTCCATGATCTCTCATACTGCACAGTCTGATGATTTCTTCCTGCACCTCCTTGGCAACAGAGATCCTGTACCACTGCACACCTTCTGCAGGCAAGGAAACTGTCTCCCTCTGCCTCAGTCTCAGTGAGAGATCCTAACAGAAATAAGAATGAAATAATAAAAAATATACAAATATATACAAATATATATATATAAAAGTTCAATATCAAACCCAACTTCCCCCTGATAGCAGTCTCCACTGGTCCTTCTCATTGTCTGGTAACTGATTATATGGTGGAGCTTCTTCAGCCCGTGTCACCACCTCCTTAGGGGGCATTGCAAGGTCTTTACCTTGTGGTCAGTCTGTGATCTCTTCTAAAACTCCTGGATGATTGAGACAATCAACTCAAGCTCTCTGTGCTATTAGGGCAGTCCATTTACTCCATGTAGCATCGGTGGCATGATGTGTGGAAGGAACTTTGCTCTTGAACATCCAGTTTAGGACTGATATTCATGGTACTAGGAGAAGCTGTGCCTCAGTACCAATCACTTCCGAAGGAGGTCTAACTCCTTCATATGCGGACCATATTTCTATTTCAGTTGCAGTATAGTTGGCCTCGGAGCCTTTGTATTTCTGCCCCCAAATCGTAGGGGTGAACCTCGAGTTTCTCCTGGTGCCTTCTGCTGGAGGCTCCAGGCAGGACCATTATCCCCAGCTGAGGTGTAGAGCAGATTTTTATTATCCTGTCCTGTTTGGATTGGTCCAAGAGCTACTGCCTGTACAATCTCTTGTTTGATTTGTTCAAAGGCCTGTTGTTCTTGTTTCGGGCCCCATTTAAAGATGTTTTTCTTTCGAGTCACTTCAAAGAGAGATTTTACAATCTGACTATAACCAGGAATGTGCATGTGGGGATCCATGCGAGGACTGACGACATGACACCAATATAATGTTCCAATAATCACCGCTTTATTGCAAAAGTAACACACATTTATACTCTTCTTACTTTCCTTAGCACGCATCATGTATATTGTGATTGGCTACAGGCTTGTCCTGGGTTTAGCTAAAAACCCAGTCCTGTTTAGTGATTTTTACTTTTCAGTTTAGTGTCTTCTCAAAGGCTGCACGTTCTGAAGTCAGCAGCATATTTTTGCAGACAGCGTGTGCTACTGGCAGTGATAACACCTGATGTTTACAGTTGTTTTGGTTTGGCCTGGCCAGATTTCGGCGACGGAGGGGGAGTTGCAGGGTGGCTTCTGTAAGAAGCTGCTAGAAGCTCCCCAAGATTGATAGAGCCAATGCCAGCCGGCTACAAAGAGGGACCCGCCGCTGGCCAAGGCTGAGCCTATCAGTAAGGTGATAGCAGAGGAACGCCTCTGTGAAAAACATATTTAAGAACGGGGAAAAGAACTGTGCCGTAACAGCTGGCACAGAGATGGAGGAGTGAGAATCTGTGCAGACACCAAGGTCAGTGAAGAAGGAGGGGGGGGAGGATGAGCTCCAGGGGCCGGAGCAGAAGGAGTCTCCTGGGTCCGTGGTGAAGACCATGGTGAAGCGGGTTGTCCCCCTGCAGCCCATGGGCGAGGTGCAGATGTCCACCGTGAGGATCACCGCGTAGATGTCCACCAAGGACTCCACGCCGTGTGGGTGGATGCCTGAAAGGGGACTGTAGCCCGTGGGAAGCCTGCATCAGAGCAAGTCGCTGCCGGAACCTGTAGCCCGTGGAAGAGGGAATGCCCACGCTGGAGCAGGTTGGCCGGTGGGACTTTTGGGACGCTGCGGGTGGCTCACGCTGGAGCAGTTTCCCCCGAAGGACTGCGCCTCAGACTCACGAGGGGTGGGCTGCCCCTCGTGAGGTGTCTCACGTTGGGCAGTTTGTGACGAATTGCCCTTCGTGGGACGACTCACGCGGAGAAGAGAGGGTGAAGCTTGTCTCCCGTGAGAGGGACCCCACAATGGCCCTGGGGAAGAGTGAAGAGTCCTCCCCCGGAATGAAGAAGCGGTGGAACCAACGTCGGATGAATTGACCGCAGCCCCCATTCCCTGTCCCCCTGCGCCACTCGGGGGGAGGAGGTGGAGAAACCGGGATTGATGTTAAGCCCGGGAAGAAGGGAGGGATGGGGGGAAGGTGTTCTGTTTAAGATTTGTTTGCTCTTTCTCACTTCTCACTACTCCTCTCTGATTAGTTCTTTTAATAAATGTACCTAATTTCCCCAAAACTGAGTCTGTTTTGCCCGGGACGGTAAATGAGAGTGATCTCCCTGTCCTTATCTCAAACCCTGAACCCTCGGAAATATTTTCTCCCCCTGTTCAGCAGTGAAGGGGGGAGTGAGTGAGCGGCTGTGTGGGTACCTGGCGGCCGGCCAGGGTCAACCCACGACAACAGTCACTGCCTGGGACTGGTATGTAGAAAGGCTCTTGCTTATACTTATTCCTATAGTGCCCAAGGCCACTGCTGGCTCTGGTGTGCCACGCTGGGGGTGCTGGGTAGTAAGAGGGGGGCACAAGGAAGTAAAAGGTTGCACCTCCGGGGAGTAATAGACAGGACAGGTGACCAACGAGAGTATTCCATCCCATATACGTCATATTTAGTATAAATTGAGTGATCACGAGAGTTTCTTTTTCGGCCCCTTTTGCCCTTTTTTCGGCTTTTTCACCCTTCTTTTCTGGTATGGCCGGTGTCCAGAGAGGACTCCATCTGACCTCCTGATTTTGATCCGGATCCTGAGTTCCCGAATCCAGCTCCCTGTACCCAGCTCCCGCCACCGCTGAGCCTGGGGCTTCCCCAGTGCCTCCTGCTCTCCAGCACCAGCGGTGATTTCTATCGGGGGAGGGAGTCGGGTTTGATATCGGGCTACTATCTATAGTTGTATATAGTTCTTTACTTTTATCTTTTTACCATTATTCCTATTATTTTCATTAAAGCTGTTCTAGTTTTTTTTCTCCTCTAACACGTAAGTCTCTCTACCTCATTCCCTTTTCTCTTCCCTTTTGCGGGGGGAAGAGGGGGTTAGAGAGCGTCTGTCCGCGTTAGTGGCCGGCCCAGCCCTAACCCGCGACAAGGCTGCCCAGCACGAGCTGTTCACACGCCACTCTGACTCCATTGATTGGTAACTGCCTAACAAGCATGCATATTCTGTGTTTCGTACAACTGCCTCCTTAAAGTTGATAATTTTGCAGTTTCAAGGTCTTGCCGTATCAACGCGGTGTCCTTTGCATGACTCCTCCTTACTGACTTGTTTAGTTCTTTACTATTCAAATAGCAGGACACAACATGTGCATTCGCCAGAAACCCACAGTACCTGAGAAGGATTGTGTTTCCTTTTTGTTAGTTGGTGGCAACATAGCTGATATTGTGCCAAACACGTCTATTGGGATCTGGCGACGTCCATCTTGCCATTTCACTCCCAAATACTGGATCTCTCGTGCAGGTCCCTTGACCTTACTTCTCTTTATGGCAAAACCAGAGTCCAAAAGAATTTCAATTATTTTCTTACCTTTCGTGAAAACTTCTTCTGCTGTGTTACCCCATACGATGATGTCAACAATGCATTGCAGATGTTCCGGAGCTTCACCCTTCTCCAGGGCAGTATGGATCAGTCCATGGCAGATGGTAGGGCTGTGCTTCCACCCCTGGGGCAGTCGATTCCAGGTGTACTGGATACCCCTCCAGGTGAAAGCAAACTGTAACCTGCACTCTGCTGCTATAGGAACAGAGAAAAACGCATTAGCAATGTCAATTGTGGCATACCACTGAGCTGCCTTGGACTCCAGCTCATACTGAAGGTCTAACATGTCCAGCACGGCAGCACTCATTGGTGGTGTAACCTCATTTAGGCCACGATAGTCTACAGTCAATCTCCATTCTCCATCAGACTTTCGCACAGGCCAGATAGGACTGTTAAATGGTGAGTGAGCTTTGCTGATCACTCCTTGGCTCTCTAGTTGACGAATCAGCTTATGGATGGGAGCTACAGAGTCTCAGTTGGTATGATATTTTAGTTGATGCACTGTTTTAGTGGCAATTGGTACCTGTTGGTGTAGTGCTAGGGCCTGAATCATAGGCCCTGAACTGAAGTTGACCTATAGATGAACCTCACAACCTCATACTATACAGCATTAATTACATATGCATTGATAATCCATTTTAGCATATATATATATATTCCAATGCCAATCTGTGAGAGCTTTTCTGCAAGACTAAATGTGAGGTTGGAGCAGCAGGGTGATCTTTCTTTAGCTAAAGGTCAGGTGCAAGGCTGGGAAACTGGCTGCCTCTTGCTTTGTTAGAAGTATGTTACAAGACCATTAGACCAGAGGCCTGGTTTGGGTGAGAAATATGTGATTAAGGGCCAAAATAGATAGGGAGACTCCCTTGTATTCTTCCTTTAGTCCTGGCCAGGCTGTGGGAGGAATCCAACAGACAACACCAGGTGTTCCCGCATTTGAAGTTATGTAAGGTTGTTTGTTTAATAGTGTAAAAGCTGGACCCTCTTGCAGCAAGTTGAGAGACCTCACCTTGTAACACTTGGAAATAGACAGTAAAATAAGCCGAGATTGCTAAATAGAATAGTATGTACCAGAAGTTTTATGTCATTCTGAATTTTAGATTATAAACACTAACTAAAATCAGGCTGCCCAGGGAGCTTGTGGAATCTCCTTCTTTAGAGACATTCAAAACCCGCCTGGACGTGTTCCTGTGTGCTCTGCTGTAGGTGGTCCTGCTCTGGCAGGGGGGTTGGACTAGATGATCTTTGAGGTCCCTTCCAACCTCTAACATTCTGTGATTCTGTGACCCTTCTGTTGGTGCCTGTGTCCTTTTCTGCAGGAGAACCCCACCCTGGGCCAATTAGCAAAACAACCACTTTGTAGGCAAGATTTTTTTTGTTGTTGTTTTCTTTTTTTAATACTGTTAGGCTCATCCAGCTATATTACAGCACTGTGGGGAGGTTGAAATAAACTTCCAACTCTCTTGCGCCCCTTTACCTTCCAGTTCCCTGTCCCATGGGGTTTCCCCTAGCAACTGCTTGAAAAGGCCAAAGTTGGCCCTTCTGAAGTCCAGAGTCATGATCCTGCTTGGTATTCTGTTCCTACTGCACAAGATCCTGAACTATACCATCTCATGGTCACTGCAGCCAAGGTTGCCCTCAACCTTCACTGCTTCAAGCAGACCTTCCTTGTTGGTGAGCACAAGGTCCAGCAGCGCTCCCCTCCTGGTCGGTTCATCCACCATTTGCATCAAGAAATTACCACCGATGCACTGGAGGAACCACCTGGACTGAGGATGGCTGGCTGTGTGGGACTTCCAGCAAATATCTGAGGAGTTGAAATACCCCATGAGAACCAGGGCCTGGGATTGAGAGGCTGCTGTCAGCTGCCTGGAGAAGACCTCATCAGCTTCCTCCTCCTGATCAGGTGCTCTGTAACAGACACCCACCACAGGATCACCTAAGGTAGCCTGCCCCTTCATTCTTACCCACTTGCTCCTCATCTGTCCCTGGACAGATCTCAATACACTCCAGTTGCTCACTCACATAAAGAGCAACTCCACCCCCTTGCCTTGCTGGCCTGTCTTTCCTTAAAAGGACAGAGCCATCAAGGCCCACATTCCAGTTGTCCCACCAGGTCTCTGTAATTGCAATGAGATCGTAGCTCTCCAACCGAACACAGATCTCTAATTCCCCCTGCTTATTCCCCATGCTTCTTGCATTGGTATGCAGACACTTAAGAGACTTAATGGAGAAGCATCTGTTACCATTGTTTGTGCCATCCATGTTGGAGTGAGTGCACTTGATCTGGGTCATTGTTTTCACCCCTAACCCTGGGATACTTCCCCCTTCCATTTATTATTAAGTTATTTTAATTAATATTAAAAATAAAAGAGGGTGAATATTGAACATTCTTTCCGGTAACACTGTCACTGAAAAAGAATCTAATAATATGACCAAATACTGTCAGTCAGAATGAAAGAAGATATCTTTTACAGCTTCTTTTCTACCAGATTGTCAAGGGTTCTGTTTAGCTCAAACCAGGACACAGATGTGTGTCCTCAGGATGTCAAGATTTATAGTCTTGTCTGGTAGGATTCATTGCAGGAGCCAGTTTTCACAATTTTACTAAAGCAAAAAATTGTAGTAGTAGGCTTTGGTGGTCATACATTAACAGCAATGAAGTTCAGATGCCAAAGTCTTTTTGCTCTTAACAACCCTATTTGAGCTAACTAAATTTACAAAGGAAAATTATTCTTTATATTTAAATGAACATATATTTTGCAGTTATTGGAAGCATGAATGTAATAGAGGCTGCACAATATTTGTTCATGAAAGCTACCTGATAAGGAAGTGATAAATCTCATGGAATGCTAGGGAGTGATGAATCTTGTGGAATGCTAGGGAGTGATAGACCTTGTGGAATGCTATTTTGTGGGAGGGTGCGAACCGCAGTCTCTGGCCAAAGAACTTATCCAAATAAGGGGGAGGGAAGGGGAATTTTACAACTACAAGAATTAATCAGCAGGCCACCTGATGAAGATGATGAGCCTTCCTCTTCAACGACCACCAGGAGGAAGAAAAAGACCCCCTAGCAACAACAGAAGCATGCGCAGACTACCAGTAACGACGTGGTACCCGGAAATACCACCCGGAGCTTATAGACTATAAAAATCGCGGTCTCGTTGCTAACGGTTGCGAGCCGTTGGAGGAACTGAGGCTCCCCGGTCACCCAGCGCTGTTTTGCTTATCGCTGCTTGCTGATTATCTTAATTGGCAATAAAAACTTTGACTATTGTCTCAACCCGGAGTTTGAGTCTCGTTAATTTATAACAATGAACAGCTATTTAATCAAGTTGATACCTCAAATAATCATAGAATCATAGAATGTTAGGGACTGGAAGGGACCTCGAAAGATCATCAAGTCCAATCCCCCTGCCAGAGCAGGAATGCCTAGACTATGCCACACAGGAACGTGTCCAGGCAGGTCTTGAATGTCTCCAGAGAAGGAGACTCCACAGCCTCTCTGGGCAGCCTGTTCCAGGGCTCCGTCACCCTCACTGAGAAGAAGTTTCTTCTCGAGTTTAAGCGGAACCTCTTATGTTCCAGCTTCAGCCCATTACCCCTTGTCCTATCAGTGGTTGTCACCGAGAAGGACCTGGCTCCATCCTCATGACACTCACCCTTGATATATTTGTAAACATTAATGAGGTCACCCCTCAGCCTCCTCTTCTCCAAACTAAAGAGCCCCAGCTCCTTCAGTCTTTTCTCATAAGGGAGATGCTCCACTCCCTTCATCATCCTAGTTGCCCTGTGCTGGACTCTCTCCAGCAGTTCCCTGTCCTTCTTGAACTGAGGGGCCCAGAACTGGACACAGTATTCCAGATGGGGTCTCACCAGGGCAGAGTAGAGGGGAAGGAGAACCTCTCTCGACCTACTAACCACCCCCCTTCTAATACACCCCAGGATGCCATTGGCCTTCCTGGCCACAAGGGCACAGTGCTGGCTCATGGTCATCCTGCTGTCCACCAAGACTCCCAGGTCCCTTTCCCCTACACTACTCTCTAATAAGTCATTCCCCAACTTATAGTGGAACCTGGGGTTGTTCCTACCCAGATGCAAGACCCTACGTTTACCCTTGTTGTATTTCATTAAATTTTTCCCCGTCCAACCCTCCAGCCTGTCCAGGTCTCGCTGGATGGCAGCACAGCCTTCTGGTGTGTCAGCCACTCCTCCCAGCTTGGTGTCATCAGCAAACTTGCTGATAGTACTCTCTAGTCACTCATCCAAGTCATCGATGAATATATTGAATAATACTGGTCCCAGTACCGACCCTTGAGGCACTCCACTGGATACAGGCCTCCAACCAGACTCCGCCCCATTGACCACAACTCTTTGGCTTCTTCCCCTTAGCCAGTTCACAGTCCACCTCACTACCCGAGAGTCTAGACCACACTTCCTCAGTTTAGCAGCAAGGATGCTGTGGGAGACTGTGTCAAATGCTTTACTGAAGTCAAGGTAGACCACATCCACCGCTCTGCCATCATCTATCCACCTTGTTATATCCTCATAAAAGGCTATGAGGTTAGTCAAGCACGACTTCCCTTTGGTGAAGCCATGTTGACTGTCTCTAATGACCCTCTTATCCCTGATATGCCTTGAGATGGCACCAAGGATAAGTCGTTCCATCACTTTCCCAGGGATGGAGGTGAGGCTGACCGGTCTATAGTTACCCGGGTCCTCCTTCTTGCCCTTTTTGAAGACTGGAGTGACATTTGCTTCCCTCCAGTCCTCAGGCACCTCTCCCGTCTCCCAAGACTTGGCAAAGATGATGGAGAGTGGTCTAGCAATGACATCAGCCAGCTCCCTCAGCACCCGTGGATGCATCCCGTCTGGACCCATGGATTTATGGATGTCCAGATTGCTTAATTGGTCCCTAACCCAGTCCTCATTGACTAAAGCAAACTCCTCCACTGCCCTGACTTCCTCTGGGGCCTCAGGGGAACGGGGCTCCTCAGGACAGCCTCCGGCAGAGTAGACAGAGACATCTGTCACCAAGGCACCCACCTCATTCATCAGTGGGCCTACATTGCTTCTGGTGTTAGTTTTATCTGCCACGTATTTGAAAAAGCTCTTCCTGTTGTCCTTGACCCCTCTCGCCAGGTTCAATTCTAGGGAGGCCTTTGCTTTCCTAGTTGCCTCCCTACATCCTCGGACAACAGCCTTATATTCTTCCCAAGTGGCCAGCCCTGCCTTCCAAGATCTGTAAATTCTCCTCTTGCCCTTGAGCTTACCCAGCAGATCCCTGTTTAGCCACGCAGGTCTCCTGTCTCCCTTCCTTGACTTCCTACGTGTCGGGATGCTCTGATCTTGAGCAAGGTAGAAGCAGTCCCGGAACGCTAACCAACTATCTTGGGCCCCTTTACCTTCAAACAGCCTTGCCCATGGGATTTTCTCTAGTAATTGCTTGAAAAATCCAAAGTTTGCCTTGGCAAAGTCCAGGGTTGCAATTCTGCTTGCTATTTTGTTTCTGCTACATGAGATCCTGAACTCCACCATTTCATGGTCACTGCAGCCAAGGCAGCCCTCAACCTTTACTGCTTCAACCAGATCCTCCTTGTTAACGAGGATGAGGTCCAGCAGTGCTCCTCTCCTAGTCGGCTCCTCCACCATTTGCAACAGAAAATTATCATCGATGCACTGGAGGAACCTCCTGGACTGTGGCTGGCTGGCTGAATTGTCCTTCCAGGAAATATCAGGGAAGTTAAAATCCCCCACGACAACCAGGGCCTGTGATTGTGAGACCGCTCCTAGCTGCCTGTAGAAGGCCTCATCAACTTCCTCACCCTGATCTGGTGGCCTGTAATAGACACCCACAACATTATAATCTCTTTTGCAGTCTGAGAAACACTCAGTGTTAGCTTTTTTACTCCTAGTACTGCTACGTAAGTATTAACGGTCTAATTTAAAAGGCAGAAGTTGAAATATTTTTTCTTTCAAAATCAATGGCATTACAATCTAACATCTTTAATTATATAAACTCCAAAACAATTCAAATGTCAAATGTTTGTAACAGGAAAACAAATTTATTTATTTCAGAGGACCATACACAATTTTGTTTTGAAAAACACAAGAAAACTAGCCTGAGTTTATGTCTGAAATATTCAGAAAAAACCTACTGTCTTTAGTATGTTCCAGTCTTAATTTTTAAACAACACACTAAAAGTTAATATATATTTGTATAATTATAAAAGTTTTCTAGTTATTGTACAGTACACAGTACAAATTGCCCACAAATGATTATTTATCTCTTTCCAATTTTGAGAGGACATGAGATACTAAAAGGTTTAGCATTTCTCACACACACACAAAAAAATCACATCAGGAGATACTTATTTACAAAATCAAATACAGTATACAAAACCCCTCAAATTATTTTCTAAAGATGTTTTCTTTAATAATTAAAAAGTGTGTTCAACTAATTCAAAAACTGCAAAACAACATAACATTGTCACATGTACAATCTACAAAAAAGATGCTTTCTTAATTTACATAATGTATGCAGTAAATAGGAAAACAAAAGTTCAATTTCTCCTAGTGTTATTACATTTCTGTGCCAGTGGAACTGAATAATATAATCTGCCACTTACTAAGTGAAATTTAAATGATGGCACTTTAAAAAAAAATTGTTAGAAAGTAAATGGAACCATGTAAGTTTCCTAGAAGGTAAGAAAGCCCTGAGTGATGATAGAATTCTTGATTGGCAGGCTCTAGAATTAACCTAATTACACTTTACCACCTGAGGCAAGATTTCCTGTGTGTTTCAAAGGCACTCAAAGTTTATGCAATAGCCTCATTGATTATTATTGTAAATCCAAATTTCCATTGAAGATGAGAAATTTGCTTTGGTACAAAATTATATTTTTCTGACATTTTAAATTGTTTTATTGAGTTACTGTAATATGATATTTAATGTTTAAATACAAAGCAATCACTTCAACAATGTATTTGGGAACTCTTTAGTATTCTTTGTGTAAAAAGGAAAAAAACTAAAACAAAAGAAACAAACTTTTGTTGATAACAGCCAGTCAAAAGATACTGGATTAAGTCCCTGATAAACACCAATCAAGGTGAGGTTATCCCTTCATAGTATTAATTCTTTAAAAATATTTACTATTTTATAGTTAAGTTCACTCAATGCTAAAAATTCTTACAAGACATTTCCACCACAACCAAGCAAGCACTTAAGAGCATTTTCCTGATTCAGATTTAAGTGAGGGTCAATTTGATGCTCATAGTCTTGTTATGGACTTTCTTCTCTATAATGAACAATTCCAGCCAAGTGTTTAATTACTCAGGGCTTCCAATCCCAGCATTTTAATTGCTGGGTTTCTTTTTTTAAATGAAGAAAAAAATCAGAACAAACCAAGAGAGTTTAAATGATGACACTAAGGCATATTTTCGTCAAACAAAAACTAGGCAGTCACTTTGTAAGTGGCTTTTACTGTTTCTTAGGTAAAATAGGTAAAATAAACTCAGGTCTGCTGGAATATAAAATTGCTAGCAGCAATGTTCAAGGCATGCAAACTGGGAATCATTTACAATAAATTATGAATAAAATATTGTTAAATTAAAACCCTTTGAGTATTGCATTTGCAAGAATTTGCATTAACTGACTAAAAATCTTTACAACTTACTTGCACTATACTATTGATGTAATTCCACTAAACAATGTAATAAGACTTTTTTTCACTCAGCTAGATTTGAATAAATACATCTGCACCTAGTATTGCTGATTGCTCCTGCAAAGAACAAGCAGAGAAGTTCAGTAAGGTCATGTTTTTATCTATCATTTTCAACAATTCTTTGCTCGCTTCTGAAATTGTTCCCTTGTACTGGTGAATACTACTTGTAAGTACCAAGGATTTTTCCACACAGCAGAAGGTAGGTGGAATTTTTCTTTCTAAATTCTGACATTCAATAAGAGTCATCCAAGCTGCATCCCTGTAGAGGAAGTTGAATCTAGTACCTCTGTCTTTTCATTAGTTCATATCACCGTGCCTGAATGTTAAAACTAATATGAATACAACAGTGTCTTTTTTGTCTATTTATCAGATACACTGCAGAAAACTTGATTGCAAACATACCAGGGGTTCTGTAAAATTTGTTCTGTTGTTAACCAAGCAGTTTTGGTTTTAAAGATTTTCATTTACAGTATTAAAGTATTTCAATATTATCCTAAAGAGATTTTCAAAATAGTACAAATATATTTTTTTTTCTTAAACCTCCATCTTCTAAAGGCATCCTAAAGCAAACAACTTATGTCTGTAGAGTCAAATATTTGATTTTTCTAGATATTTATGCAATTATGAAAACAAAATAACAGAAGTAGTGTTTTGCACCAGGCAGCACATGTTGGTAGCAGTGAATAATTTAGATTGATTATACTGAGCCTTCTGTAACAAAATAATTTTTGTCTAGTATGCAAGTATTTAATTTAAAAATTAAAAAAAAAATAAAATTCTTCAAGACAGTTACTTAAATGTATATCATATTTTTCAATGGTCTAATTAATTTATCTAAATAGTTTATCTTTACAATCCTCAAAGGGTTAATGCAAGGCATTACATTAAATTAATTTTCTGAGGTTAAAACTAATCACTTTTTTATGTTTCTGTTCTTGTTTTCTTCTTCTTTTTATCACCAAAGTATCAAAGATAGTAGAATGCCATTTGTTGACCTGTTTTTAAACTACAGACATGATAGTTTTCCTGTTCTACAGACACAAGGATGCAGTTTTCAGAAATTTATACTGATCTCTCAAATGAATGTTTTACACTCTGAAATCACTGTCACATGAAGTACCAAAAATACTTAGATTGTTAAAAAAATTAAATTTTCACCATTTTTTTCATGACTATAAAAGGTTCTTTTATTTTGTAAAGCCATTCTATAAATTAAGTTAGATTGCAATGTAGCTCTAACTAATATAAATGTTTTTTTTAAACAATGCTGATATTTTGAACAGAAGCGGTGTTTCAGACATTTAAAAATACTTCAGTTTTTAAATTAAATATTTTATAGACCTATACATTCCTCAGTGAGAGTACACTAGCACATTATTTTACACATTTGTCAGCTAAAGGCAAAAACGCTGTACATAATCTTTTTTTAAAATAAACAATTTAAACAATATTCTCCAAATTTTAAAATGGAACATTTAAAAAAAAGGTGCACAAAACATGCTACAGTACAATATTAAAACACAGAAACAGCTGAAAAAAAGGTGTGTTTTTTTTTTTTTTTAAAAAAAAAAAGATTTACAGTGAGGAATATGAAAGTGTACCAAGAACTTTTCACAAGTATAAAACTTGTGAAAATCAGACTGTGTTTTGAAAAAGTAATTCAATATCCATTTCATCATAGTGTTCATTAAGCTATTTGTGGTAATAGGGGAAGTGTCTGTAATTATTTTGAATTTCACCTTAAGATTGGATAAAATCCATAAATCATATGAGCCCTTATAATGTTTAGGCAGTAGATGCTTGCTACAGCTCTTTTTAGCTCTAAAAGAGTTAAGCAGGCTTCAGAGTGACAATTCAGCCATATGCTACACACTACATAATTTGGACTGAGATATCCTTTTTTTTTGTTCCTAAAACATTAACAATACCCATCTATTAACAACATCAAAAGTATGTAAATTGTTTCTTATGTGTATGTTTGATCAAAATTGCAGTGAATTTAAAAGCAAAGCACAAAAATTTACAACCTGGAAGCATACACAACAGCTTACAGCAACTTAATTCTTTTAAGTGTTTGTTAAAGTGGGGAAAATATTACTTAAGAAGTTGAGAGAATAGTTAGTTGGTAAGCATAGAAACACAAACTCCATTCAGTTATCTAAATCAGGAATAGTTCTAATTAGTTTTGATTACTGCTATTAGAATCCATGATATACATTCTATCTTTGTATCCATATATTTTGTTTTCTTTTTTCATGAACAATGATCAGGTGTTCAAAATATCAATCAAAAGATATTCAGGTCCCACCTCTTCTTAGCAATCTAGATTTACACATTACAACCATACTTTTCTCTCAGCAATAAGAAATCCGACATTCTACCAATAAAGGACAATGATAAGAAAACATTTAAGGTTTGTCAACACAAAATTTGAAACCAAGCGATACAGACCATCAGTACAGCATAGAATGTCGTGTGTTAAAAAATAAAAATGCTGAAGAATTCATTTTATTTTACTTGTTAAAATCTTAAAATTCAAAATACAAGGGAGAAAATATTTACCATAGGTTAGTTTTCAGGATTTTTGGTGAAAGGTGCCGATTTCTAAGGGGGGGAAAAAAAATAGGATGCAGTGACATTTGGGAGAACAAAACCCATGAGGATACAGTGCACAGGTGAATTGAGAGATAAATTAATGTAAACCTAATTTGCACTTTTTGCCGAGACAAAAATAATCTATGGATATCAGTAGGAACTGTGCCTATGTAGAATGGAGCAGGATGGGCCTCCAAATTCTGCTAAGCAATTTACAAATAATTTTGTCCCCTAAATTGTTAGGACATCTTAGTTGATCTATAACCCTTCTTGGAGCATATGAAAGCTCTAGAAATAAATTTCTTTGCAAAAAATATGCTGTTTATTTCACATGCTGTTCATCCGTTTGGTATATATGACTTGAAAAAAAAAATCCATCCACTATCACACTAGATAAAACAAGACTCAAATTTTTTATACAGTCCTTTCTATAAAATTGATTTTTCAATTCTCTCCTTCACTTTTTTGCTTTTATTTATTTTTACTATTTTAACTTAGCAAATCTAAAAATAATGAAAATGCTTAAAATAATCAGAAAAAATCAGAGATGTTTAATGTCAATTAATATGGACTGTATAAACTATCACTATAAGATGTCATCATTAAAACATAGCATCAGGCTGATACTGTACCACATGTATAAATTGAAAATATGCACTGTAATATAACTGGTCATTTATTTAGTCTGACTTTTTAGAATTAAAATCTGGCAAAGATTTAAAAATATATAACCATGCTTACGACTAGGGTCCATTTGTTTTATTAACAGATTTTGAAGTTGATATTAAAGCTAGTTTTGCTTTTCAAGTTCCCTAGCAAATTTTATTTTAAATAAAAATTCAGCTAGAAACAAGAAAAAAGTTTTATTATCAATTTTAAAAGGGATATTGAAATTGCTTAATAATAAACCTCCCTTTTATTTCTTTGAAGACTATTTAACCTGCTCTTAATACTCAGGAAATTTGAAAGTGACAGGCACACCTTGTTGAATAAATTTTAAGAGTTATTAACACTAACAAAAAATACTAAATCTTATCTTGAGTTGTATTTAAGGCACCATGTAATAGCCGAGGTACAATGATCCCTGATGTACATTCTTAAATGGCAATGGTCCATCTAGCCACCTATTCAAATTCAATGAAATTAGAAAAAAGTGAGGTGTGCCAGTTAAACTACCTTATTAAATTTCTGTAAAAATTTAAATTCACTTTAATAATACAGAAATATATTTTGAAAAGAAAATTATGCAGGTTGCTACATCCCTTACATTCTATTAATTATCATTTATGAAATCAGCAGATTGAACTACTAGTACGAAAAGACCTGGAACAGAAGGAAGTCCTCCAAAAGGAATGTTTTCCTTTATGTCCAGTTCATCAAGTCTCTTCTTTTCTGGTTCAGTTTCTATCAACTATAGTACCACTCAACAATCAAAACCATCTGTGCAGTGGTCTCAAATATAGAATCAGTAGTCTACAAAACCAGAGGAACTGGCATGTAAATAAAATCTAGAGCTGTTGATTTTAAAGGAAGCTTTTATTGTTTACATTGTGATCAGATAATTAGGTATGCTTACAGTGTACACATTACCACTTTGTTACAATTCTGTCACTCATTCTGCATTTGTAAATGCAGCAAAACCACTTCTTCCTTACAAAAAGAAAACAGTAGATCTTCCCAACCCTCCAACAGTATGATAACAATACCCCCTGGATGCTCACAATTTCATCAGAATAGTCATCTAGTTCTGTTCAATGAAAAGCACCTTTTATAGCAAATTTGATCATCTGCTGTCAAATGAGTATTCCTCCAGTATAAGTCAAAGAGAGTATTTCTTTTAATATTTCACAGAAGTGCATCTAATTAAAAACCTACGTATATGAAATCATTATGACAAATAATTAACATTAAAATATTTTTAAACTATAAATAAGCTATTTTAATTTTAAGTGGACAAAAGCATTAACATTAAAAGCTTGGCAAAAATCTTCCTTGACACTTGAAACTAGGAAAACTCATAATATCGAGTAACCAATGTAAAATTACTTTGCTTACAAATTTTTTAAAAACATCTGGCAAAATGCATACACTCATTTAATTTCACAACTCCAATAAAAGGTAATGTTCAGCATAGCTAAAATTTGATAAGTCGACTTTCAGACCTATTCTTTCTCTTCCCCCCCCAGGTTAAGCCCAACATCAACAAGGGCTAAGGTAGTTGGGAGGGTGCTTCAATATTAGACTGCAGTATATGTATTTCCAGTAGCACTGCATTGTCTGATAGTCTGAGTATTTGTAGCAATGTGCTCATTATGAAGTGGGTTCAGGAGGCTCTGCTCTACTCCACTCTCAAGCACTGGCTGCTGTATGCAGCCCACCTGAAATGCCTGGTTTAGTTCTGGTTTCTCCCTCTTAGCTTGTGGCTCTCCATTTTCATCCAGCTCTTCTGTTTCGCTTTCAACTTCGCTGCCCTCATCTGCACAAAACAAAAAACAACCAAGAAAAAATAGCACAAAGAGGGAAAATCTAAATATAAGGGCCTTTATTTTGGAAATAACATGAAATATGAAAACACAGGGAAGTGTAGCAAACTGATCAAGTAGAAACTGAAAGCTCAACATTTTACTGGGACAAGTCAAGAAATGCTACAGATAAATAGGGTAATGAACTCTGTAATGTTAGCTCATTTTACTGATAAGGAAACAGAACTGAAGAGAGGTTGACTTGCTCCAAATCATACAGCTAGTGTAAGAATGGAGAACAAACTAAACCTTCAATCTCCAAAGAGGACATAAACTCATTCCTTACTATATCCTTCAGTAACAATTAACAAGTTATTTGGCAAGTGCTTGGACTCAATTTCACCATCTTCACTTATCAAACCCATCATTCGCTACAAATTTAGATATATGCACATGCTCATCATATCTTCTTTTTTTCCAACTGTCCATTCCCTTCAACTCTCTCACCAGGATATACAGCTAAATTCTGGGTAAAATCTTGGAAATTTCATGTGTAAATAATAAACATTAAAAAAAATTTTCCTTTTAAAAACCTAGAGTATTCTAGTCATTAATATATAATATATATAATTTATAGCATTATATGTATTTTATTTTATACTATATATAATTTATATCTACATATTTATTATATGTAGATACAATATACATTATATATATTACTATTATGTATATATAATATATTATACATATAATTTATAATATAGCTTTAGATTCCACTTTACTATATTTTCAAAAAATAAGAACTTGTTTTACTCCAAGAGACACATTGATTCTATATAAAATTATACATCTGAGAGATTTGACTGCCTACCTTTATCCATATTTCCAGGAGATATAGCATTTAAATCACCAAACTGCAAAATAAACAACAAAAAATGTGTGGACAGTCTTGCACAACATGACCTTAGATTACCTATAATGAAGCCAGTACTATGCTTCAATGGCTTGTGACTAGTATGAAAGTGCATGCATGTGACTGCAGTCATGTCCATAATATACCTGTTCATTTTCCATTCCATCATATTTGCATTCATATTAAGGATTTTTTATTTGAATATTAATTTTCTTAGCAATTAAAACAATGTAATATAAACTTAAGCATATGTCTATTCTTTTTTTAGTGTGATATGTCAAGGCCTTTGTTGCTTTGAGTGAGATATTTATAATGTAGAATGATGGAAGATATGACT
This sequence comes from Trogon surrucura, assembly GCA_020746105.1. Taxonomy (NCBI): domain Eukaryota; kingdom Metazoa; phylum Chordata; class Aves; order Trogoniformes; family Trogonidae; genus Trogon; species Trogon surrucura. The sequence continues at coordinate 1,968,127 of CM036657.1, forward strand.
CATTCGTTTTTAAACTGCAATATTTTAACCAAAAACTCTTTTAAAAGTTCCCCTGAGAAAGTATGTCACTAAAGGCAATGTTACAAAACTATATGTAAGGTAAATAAATGGCACTGCTGAAAATAGAGTTTATGTTTATTACAGTGTATTCTGCTAATTAGTTTACTTATACAAAAAACAAAGTGAAAAGTTGCTCACAAGTAAAAAATACAACCTTCCTTCCTCCCTTTCCTTGTCTGAATTATCTACCCTTGTCTTAAATCAGAAGCAGCAGAGCACAATTTGATGAGTCAGTCTCAAATGAAAGGAGTACAGCATTTAGATAAATCTATTTCTAACCATACCTGATTCAGTCCTTTTCAGAAATATAGAAAGGTAAAACTTCAGTGAACACTAAACCAGCATAAGCAGTGGTAGCCCTATCCTTCCAGGTTCCCTCACACATACTCCCTCCTCACCTCTCCATACCCATTCTTTCATCTTAAGTGTTCACATGACCATGCAAAGAACCACATGACAGAACTGAGCCAGGAAAACCCACAATTTTAACAGGTTTATTTTGCACAGGATGAATTCTCTGATGCAGTTAACCACAGGACTGCCTGAGTACTTGTGCCAGCATCCATGTCCAAAACTAAGGGGATGGGAGAGGAAGAATCTGTTTTTCTCAACTACAAAGCCAGTTTATAGTTGTCGTGGTGTGACCCTGGCTGGCCGCCAGGTACCCACACAGCCGCTCTCTCACTCCCCCTTCACTGCTAGACAGGGGGAGAAAATATTTCCAAGGGCTCAGGGTTTGAGATAAGGACAGGGAGATCACTTTCATTTACATTCTGGGTAAAACAGACTTGATTTTGGGGAAATTAATTATATTTATTAAGAGAACCAATCAGAGAGAAGTAGTGAGAAATAAGGAAAGCAAACAGATCTTAACAAACAGAACACCTTCCCCCCATCCTTCCCTTCTTCCCGGTCTTAACCTCAATCCCGGTTTCTCCACCTCCTCCCCCCAAGTGGCACAGGGGGACGGAATGGGAGTTATGGTCAGTTCATCCAACATTGGTTCCACCGCTGCTTCTTCACTCCGAAGGAGGACTCTTCACTCTTCCCCAGGCCACTGTGGGGTCCCTCTCACGGGAGACAAGCTTCACGCTCTCTTCTCCACATGAGTCATCTCACAAAGGGCAATTCATCACAAACTGCCCAACGGGAGACACCTCACGAGGGGCAGCCCACCCCTCGTGAGTCTGAGGCGCAGTCCTTCAGGGGAAACTGCTTCAGTGTGAGTCCCCTGCAGCGTCACAGAAGTCCCACCAGGCAACCCGCTCCAGTGTGGGCATTCCTCTCTTCCACGGGCTACAGGTTCCGGCAGCGACTTGCTCTGATGCGGGCTTCCCACGGGCTACAGCCCCCTTCAGGCATCCACCCACATGGCGTGGGGTCCTCTACACGGTGGACATCTATGTGGTGATCCTCACGGTGGACATCTACACCTCGCCCATGGGCTGCAGGGGGACAACCTGCTTCACCATGGTCTTCACCACAACCTGGGGGACTCTGCTCTGGCGCCTGGAGCACATCCTCCCCCCCTCCTTCTTCACTGACCTTGGTGTCTTCACAGATTCTCACTCCTCCATCTCTGTGCCAGCTGTTGTGGCGCAGTTCTTTTTCCCCATTCTTAAATATATTTTTCCCAGAGGCGTTCCTCTCCTATCACCTTACTGATAGGCTCAGCCTTGGCCAGCGGTGGGTCCCTCTTTGGAGCCGGCTGGCATTGGCTCTATCAAACTCTGGAAGCTTCTAGCAGCTTCTTGCAGAAACCACCCTGCAGCTCCCCCGCCCTGCCACCAAAATCCAGCCAGGCCAACCCAATATAATAGTGCCCTCAAGTGTTTGTCAAACTATGCTTAGTCTTTCCTGGTTTATTTCAACCACAGTCAGTACGTGCAGAAAAACACAGCAAGACATACATTTAATGAATATTTACATCTTCCCTGTTCTCCTCTCACCTCTAAAGCTTTAGATTACATATTTTCTCTCTAAGATCACATCAATCTTAAGCTTAACAAAATATTATAGGAAATCCCCCAGTACACCAAAACCATTACTTTTAACACTGAATCATAGAATTGTTTAGGTTGGAAAAGACCTTTGAGATCATCAAGTCCAACCGTTAACCTAGCAATGCTAAGTTCACTACTAAACCATGTCCCTAAGCACCACGTCTACACGTCTTTTAAATACCTCCAGGGATGGTGACTCCACCACTTCCCTGGACAGTCTGTTCCAATGCTTGACAACCTTTTCAGTGAAGAAATTTTTCCTAATGTCCATTCTTAATTGCTCCTAGCACAACTTGAGGCCATTTCCTCTTGTCCTTTTGCTTGTTACATGGGAGAAGAGGCTGACCCCCACCTCGCTACAACCTCCTTTCAGGTAGTTGTAGAGAGTGATAAGGTCTTCCCTGAGCCTCGTTTTCTCCAAAAACAGCCTCAGTTCCCCCAGCTGTTCCTCCTAAGAATTGTTCTTAAGTCCCTTCACCAGCTTTGTAGCCCTTTGGACACACTCCAGAACCTCAGTGTCTTTTAGCATATACCATGTCTGTCAAGAAAACAAGAATGTAGCAATACTACACCTTTGCAGTACTTTGCTCTAAATGTAATGACAGAGTTTGATTAAATACCTAATCAGAAAGAAACAGTAATTTATTTTTTTAAATGTCATATCAAACTACAAATTAAACCAAGATTCCCCATCTCTTTGAAAAAGTATATATTTTATAATGTTTAATGTTACTATATAATATATCCTAAAGGAAGAATGATATATCAAGTCATGCAAAATGACTTACAACTTATAAGATAAAACATGATATAATGATCACCAAGTATAAAAACATTAGGCTTCAGTCTGGTGAACCATCTCTTGTATGTCCACATCTAGCCATTTTCTAGTGCTTTAAAAGTACAATTACTTGATGATAACTATTAAGATAATGTGAATTCTTAAGCAACTCACACAAAAGTAATGGTTAGGTGAGCTACTGAAAAAGATCTGAGGTAATCTTCAGTTTGCAAATATGATGGACACATATAAGACAGTGGTTCTGAATTGAGACTTATGCTCTGTTTATTTAAAAAAAATACATTGAAATATAGACATAAAAATATGCCATGTCCCAATCCTGCAAGTACTTCTGTGCTACTTTCATTTCATGCATGTTGTTGTTATTTGACCCTGGTTAATAGTCAAGCACTTATCCAGCCATTTGCTTACATCCCCACCCCCCTGTCCAGAGGGATGTGGGAGAAAATAGGAAGAACTAGTGTGAGAAAGCTCATGGATGAACATAAAAACAGGGAGATCACTTGCCAGTTACTGTCACGGGCAAACCAGAATCGACTTGGGGAATTTAACTTAATTTATTGCAAATTAAAATAAATATTTAATTACTGATCTTTCAAGGTTCCTTCCAACCCCTGACATTCTGTGGTTCTGTGATTCTGTGATTTGAGCAATGGGAAGCAAAAGAGAACAAAACATTTAAACACTTAAGCAAAACATCTTTCTTCCCCCTTTCCCAGGCTCAGCTTCACCCCAAGCACCTCTCTTCTCCCGCGTTATTGTCACAAGTCGCACTCGATCCTTTCAGTGAAGCACGGGGTGGTGCAGGGGGGCTTGTGGTCAGTACATAGTGTTTTTTTCTCTGCTATTTCTTCCTTCTCACACTTTTCCTCTGGTCCGATGTGTGTTCTCCACAAGCTGCAGTTCCTTTGGAAATATTCTTCTGTTCTCGAGGTTCTCCACAGGTTGCAGGAAATATGTGCTCCACCATGGAGCATCTCCTACTGTTCTGACCTTGGTGTTCCCTCTGCTGTTTCTCCCTCTCTTTTATTCCCTCCTCCTGTGCCTGTCTGGTGTTTTCTGCCTTTTCTTAAATAAGTTTTCAGAGACACCCAAAACTTTGCTGACTGGCTCAGCTTTGGCCTGTGGTGGGTCCATTGCCAAGACAGATAGAACTGGCTGTTTTCCGGTACAGGGCAGTCCCTTACCTCTTCTCACAGAGGCCACCCCTGCAGCCCCTGCCCTGCAGCTCCTCTTCCCTGTCCCCCCTCGAAGCCTTGCCACATACAATCAATACACATGAACAGTACCACTGAAGCAAAATTAACTTCTGCCCATGAACCACCCTTCTGAAGTCAATGGGACTACTCGTTTGTGTAAAATATTTGTATTGGATTTTTAAAGTCGATTGATCTGCTTTTTTTTTGTTTTTGAGCAAAACTGTTTGCAGAGAATCAATGTTAAAATTCATTGTGTTTTTAGTATTCTGAAAAGCAATCAGCCAAGAAAACACAGATTAAGGTATATAACCCAAATTTGAGGATGCCAATGTATTTGCAACTCAATCTGCAACAGTTATATTACAAAATATCCCATAGCTCCATGTAAACATTAAAAAAAAAGTCAGTGCATATCCAAATTGATCAGTAAATTCACCAATCCATTGTCTTTTATATTATCTTACCTCTCCCATAACTGCGATAGGTGTCTCTCCTGTTGCCTGAGCAACACGATGTTCTACTAAGTAAAACATGTACTCATCATAAAGCAAGCGGATCAGATGAAAAGAGCCAAAGCTAGCAGCACTGCGTAAGGTTAAATCTCGAATCACCATTGAGCTATTTAAATATGGGGGAAAAAAATAGAAAAACATATCACAGTTCTTAATGTATTAATATGGAATATGCACTTCAAGGATAATATTTTTCAAAGTAATGCTATCAACAAAGTTGATTTATGGTGTCTTCAGAAAGAAATGTCTGGGAAAGACAATTATTTGCCTCTCCCCTTTTTCTGAAAGCACAGCTGGAGACCACATTACACAACTAGAAGCTAAATTTTCCAAAAGACAAAAAGATTTTGTTTTGGTATATGCACGAGTATGTGAGTTCAGGTAAAATCTGACCTTGGTGGAAGGAAGTTCTTTGTTAAATTTTTAAATAATAAAATTGTGTTAAGATTATTTAATTTTAAACAAAGTAGTCCTTCAAAATACTGTCTGCTGTGCTCACATTCCTAATTCAAAGGTTTTAATTGGTATGATTTTTAAACTTGTGAAATATAAATAAATGTGTGTATACTTCTTAATAGAAAAAAAGCAGACTGTGGATGAAAACATCCATATTATACCCTCAGAAAGTAGATGCTACAATGCACCACTATGAAAAAAAACAATTAGCTTTACTATGATAACTGATATAGTAGCAGATGACATGGAATATTTGTCTTGATGTTCTTTTTACACATTAAAAAGCATTTTGTCATCCCTATATAATAAAAATAGAAGCCACAGTATTTTAACAAATAGTATTAAGTACATTGGCTTTAAAACTGTATAGCTATTCAATCCAAAATGTTTCATAGCATGTTTCTAAATGAAGATAAAATTCTAATTTCATTAAACAAGGCATTTAAAATAATATATATGGATCTGTTAATCCACTGCTGAGTTGCACATAGCCCTGTGTTTAATGCTAGCAACACTAATCTTTTGGGGGGGGGGGAGGAGGCTCTTCAGTTTTTGGGAATGATTATCTGATATTAATTTTGTCAACATTATTACAGCATACAATTCAGCAAATAATAAAATAATTAAAATAATTTAGAAAACTATTAAGAACTACCTGTAGAAAGACCATTTTAAAAGAAATTGCCGTGCTGCTTTAGGAAAGCTGGGTCTTCCTTCATATGGTTTCAATGCTTGCATCATTACATTATCAAGCCATGCAGCCCACTGCTCCAGAGTGCTCTGCTGCTGAAGAGTCATCTTGAAATCTGTTTCTAGTCTTTGAACTATATTGTCATCACACTGACACACCCAGGAAGCCTGTTCCTGTTACAACACATGGCAAAAATGAAAGCAAAACACAAAATGTAAATTATTCTTAAAGATTCAACAATTAAATTAAAAGGATGAAATACAATTATTAGGTAAACAAGTATTTTTATTTTCATGTATCTTTCAATTTTGTTGGAAGAAAATCACAGAATCATAGAATGGCCTAGGCTGGAAGGGACCTTAGAGATCATGTAATCCAACCTCCCTGTCATGGGCAGGGATGCCTCTCAACTAGACCAGGTTACTCAAGGCCTCATCCAACCTGGCCTTGAACACCTCCAGGGAGGGGGCATCCACAGCTTCTCTGGGCAATTTATTCCAGAGTCTTGCCACCCTCATACTGAAGAATTTCTTCCTCAGATCCAATCTAAACCTATTCTCCGTCCATTTAAATCCATTTCCCTTTGTCCTATCAGTGGACAATCTTGTAAAAAGTCCCTCCCCAGCCTTCCTGTAGTTTCCCTTCAGGTACTGGAAGGCAGTTACAAGGTCCACCTGGAGTCTTCTCCAGGCTGAACAATTCCAGCTCCCTCAGCCTGTCCTCGTAGCAGAGGTGCTCCAGCCCCTGGATCATCTTTGTGGCCCCCCTCTGGACTCGTTCCAACAGATCCATATCCCTCTTATGGTGGGGACAACAGAACTGGACGCAGTATTCGAGGTGGGGTCTCACAAGAGCAGAGTGAAGGGGGAGAATCCCCTCTCTTGACCTGCTGGCCACACTCTTCTGGATGCATCCCAGGATGCGGTTGGCCTTCTGGGCTGCATGAGTGCCCTTCTGGCTCATGTTGAGCTTCTCGTCTGTCAGCATCCCCAAGTCCTTCTCTTCAGGGCTACTGTCAACCCACTCTGTGCCCAGTTTGTATGTGCCTGGGATTGGCCCGACCCGAGTGAAGGACCTTGCATTTTGACTTGTTGAAGCTCATGCAGTTTGCACTGGTCCATTTCTCAAGCCTGTCAAGGTCCCTCTGGATGGCATCCCTGCCCCCAGGCGAGCCCATCGCACCACACAGCTTGGTGTCATTGGCAAACTTGCCAAGGGTGCACTCGATGCCACTTTCCATGTCATTGACAAAGATGTTAAACAGCACTGGACCCAGAACAGACCCCTGAGGATCAACGCTTGTCACTGGTCTCCACGTGGACACTGAGCCGTTGACCACAACTCTTTGAGTGTGACCCTCTAATCAGTTCCTTATCCACCGAGTGGTCCATCCGTCAAGTCTCCATCTTAGAGACAAGGATGTCATGTGGGACAGTGTCAAACACCTTGCACAAGTCCAGGAAAATGACATCAGTCGTTTTTCCCATGTCAACCACTGCTGTAGCTTTGTCATAGAAGGCCACTAAATTTGTCAGGCACGACTTGCCCCTAGTGAAGCCATGTTGGCTGTCACTGATCACCTCGCTATTTTTCATGTGCGTTAGTACAGCTACCAGGAGGATCTGCTCCATGATTTTACCTGGCTCAGAGATGAAGCTGACTGGTCTGTAGTTCCCTGGGTTTTCTTTACTTCCCTTTTTAAAAATGGGGGTTATGTTTCCCCTTTTCCAATCTGTGGGAACTTTGCCAGACTGCCACGACTTCTCGAATATGATGGCTAGTGGCCTAGCAACTTGAGCCACCAGTTCCTTCAGGACCCGTGGATGTATCTCATCAGGTCCCGTGGAGTTGTGCAGGTCCCGTGGAGTTGTGCCTGCCTCGGGGAGGGGGCTGCTGTGGCTGTTTGCAGCTCATTGGGCAGGATCCAAGGTGCTGCACTTTAATCAAGGAGTGATGGTGGCTACTCAGAGGAGGAAAAATGTGCTCCCAACACCCACACAGACGGATATTGGTGCCCAGGCCACAGGCTGTGAGGAATGTCAGAGCTTTTCACTGGCAATTGGGAGCGATGCTGACTATGGCTGCGTGCAGTGTGAGCAGGTTGATGACCTGCTTAGCCAGGTGGCACAGCTCCAATATGAAGTGTTAGAGCTTAGGGAAGAGGTGAGTAGATTAAAAAACATCAGGGAGAGCAAGAGGGAAATTGACTATTTCCACAAACTAGTCGTGGCAGAGCTAAAAGAAGAAGTGGAGAGGTTAAAGGAGTATGAGGGAGTATGAAAGGGAGATAGATTAGTGGAGCCACTCTCTGATCCATAGGCAGCCAGCTCCACAAGAAATGAGAGATCCCCTCCCCTCTGGCCTTCAGGCCAAAGGAGGGGACCTAAAAGATGGGCAAGGATTGGAAACAGGTCCCTGACAGAAAGGCAGGCAAATCCCCCCCTGGCCTCCCTCACCTGCCCACTTGCCCCTATGGAACAAGTATGGGGCTCTGGAACACGAATGATGATTCCATCATCTTTGCCAAGTCTTGGGAGACGGGAGAGGTGCCTGAGGATTGGAGGGAAGCAAATGTCACTCCAGTCTTCCAAAAGGGCAAGAAGGAGGACCCGGGTAACTATAGACCGGTCAGCCTCACCTCCATCCCTGGGAAAGTGATGGAACGACTTATCCTTGGTGCCATCTCAAGGCATATCAAGGATAAGAGGGTCATTAGAGACAGTCAACATGGCTTCACCAAGGGGAAGTCGTGTTTGACTAACCTCATAGCCTTTTACGAGGATATAACAAGGTGGATAGATGATGGCAGAGCGGTGGATGTGGTCTACCTTGACTTCAGTAAAGCATTTGACACAGTCTCCCACAGCATCCTTGCTGCTAAACTGAGGAAGTGTGGTCTAGACTCTCGGGTAGTGAGGTGGACTGTGAACTGGCTAAGGGGAAGAAGCCAAAGAGTCGTGGTCAATGGGGCGGAGTCTGGTTGGAGGCCTGTATCCAGTGGAGTCCCTCAAGGGTCAGTACTGGGACCAGTATTATTCAATATATTCATCGATGACTTGGATGAGTGACTAGAGAGTACTATCAGCAAGTTTGCTGATGACACCAAGCTGGGAGGAGTGGCTGACACACCAGAAGGCTGTGCTGCCATCCAGCGAGACCTGGACAGGCTGGAGTGTTGGGCGGGGAAAAATTTAATGAAATATAACAAGGGTAAATGTAGAGTCTTGCATCTGGGTAGGAACAACCCCGGGTTCCAGTATAAGTTGGGGAATGACTTATTAGAGAGCAGTGTAGGGGAAAGGGACCTGGGAGTCTTGGTGGACAGCAGGATGACCATGAGCCAGCACTGTGCCCTTGTGGCCAGGAAGGCCAATGGCATCCTGGGGTGTATTAGAAGGGGGGTGGTTAGTAGGTCGAGAGAGGTTCTCCTTCCCCTCTACTCTGCCCTGGTGAGACCCCATCTGGAATATTGTGTCCAGTTCTGGGCCCCTCAGTTTAAGAAAGACAGAGAACTGCTGGAGAGAGTCCAGCACAGGGCAACTAGGATGATTAAGGGAGTGGAGCATCTCCCTTATGAGGAAAGGCTGAGGGAGCTGGGGCTCTTTAGTTTGGAGAAGAGGAGACTGAGGGGTGACCTCATTAATGTTTACAAATATATCAAGGGTGAGTGTCACGAGGATGGAGCCAGGCTCTTCTCGGTGACAACCACTGATAGGACAAGGGGTAATGGGCTGAAACTGGAACATAAGAGGTTCCGCTTAAACTCGAGAAGAAACTTCTTCTCAGTGAGGGTGACGGAACACTGGAACAGGCTGCCCAGGGAGGTTGTGGAGTCTCCTTCTCTGGAGACATTCAAGACCTGCCTGGACACGTTCCTATGTAGCATTATCTAGGCGTTCCTGCTCTGGCAGGGGGATTGGACTTGATGATCTTTCGAGGTCCCTTCCAATCCCTAACATTCTATGATTCTATGATTCTATGAGACAGATGGAGGTGCACCCATGGGGCTGTCTAAGGTGAGTGAGTCAACACCATGCATTAGGACTACTCCAACTAAGAAAAGGAGGGTAACTGTTGTCAGAGATTCCATTCTGAGGCGAACAGAGGGTCCTGTCTGCCACCCAGATCCAGCCTGCAGGGAAGTCTGTTGTCTCCCTGGAGCCTGGGTTAGGGATATCACCAGGAAACTCCCTGGCCTGGTGTGACCCAGTGATTATTACTTGCTGCTGGTTGTTCAAGCTGGCAGCGATCAGATTGAGCAAAGGAGTGTAAAGAGCATTAAAAGGGACTTTATGATACTAGGGTGACTGGCTGAAAGATTGGGGGCACAAGTAATGTTTTCTTCAATCCCTTCAGTAGCAGGCAAGAATACTGGAAGGGACAGGAAAGTCCTCCTTCCCCTCTACTCTGCCCTGGTGAGACCCCATCTGGAATATTGTGTCCAGTTCTGGGCCCCTCAGTTCAAGAAGGACAGGGAACTGCTGGAGAGAGTTCAGTGCAGGACAACTAAGATGATTAAGGGAGTGGAGCATCTCCCTTATGAGGAAAGACTGAGGGAGTTGGGTCTCTTTAGCTTGGAGAAGAGGAGACTGAGGGGTGACCTCATTAATGTTTACAAATATATCAAGGGTGAGTGTCACGAGGATGGAGCCAGGCTCTTCTCGGTGACAACCAATGATAGGACAAGGGGTAATGGAATCAAACTGGAACACAAGAGATTCCACTTAAATTTGAGAAGAAACTTCTTCTCAGCGAGGGTGACAGAACACTGGAACAGGCTACCCAGGGAGATTGTGGAGTCTCCTTATCTGGAGACATTCAAGACCTGCCTGGACGCCTTCCTGTGTAACATCATCTAGGTGTTCCTGCTTTGGCAGGGGGATTGGACCAGATGATCTTTTGATGTCCCTTCCAATCCCTAGCATACTGTGATACTGTAACACATGGCTCAAAGGCTGGTGCTGCCAGCAACATTTTGGGTTTTTTTATCACGAGGAAGTTTACATGGCACCAGGTATGAGAACAACAGATGGAGTGGGGCTGTCCCCAAGAGGGAAAAGAATTCTTGCTTTTGAGCTGATGGGACCCACTGAAAGGGCTTTAAACTAGATTTGAAGGGGGAAGGGGATAAAACCTGAGCCAGGGGGAAGTATTCCAGGGTTAGGGGTGAAAACAATGGCCCAGCTCCAGTGATTTCACACAAACACATATGGCATGAACAAAGGTAACAGATGCTCCTCAATTAAGTCTCTAAAATGTCTCTATATCAATGCAAGAAGCATGGGGAATAAGCAGGGGGAATTAGAACTCTGCGTGTTTGGAGAACTACGATCTCATTGCAATTACAGAGATGTGGTGATACAACTCACATGACTGGAATGTGGGCCTTGACAGCTATGTGCTTTTTAGGAAAGACAGGCCAACAAGGCAAGGTGGTGGAGTTGCTCTATACGTGAGGGAAGAACTGGAATGTGTGGATATCTATCGGGGGCGGATGAGGAGCAAGTTGAGAGTTTGTGGGTGAGAATGAAGGGGCAGGCTAGCTTAAGTGATACTGTGGTGGGTGTCTATTACAGGCTACCTGATCAAGATGAGGAAGCTGATGAGGCCTTTTACAGGCAGCTGACAGCAACCTCTCAATCCCAGGCCCTGGTTCTCATGGGGGATTTCAACTCCCCAGATATTTGCTGGAAGTCTCACACAGCCAGCCATCCTCAGTCCAGGGGGTTCCTCCAGTGCATCGATGATAACTTCTTGATGCAAATGGTGGATGAGCCGACCAGGAGAGGAGTGCTGCTGGACCTTGTGCTCACCAACAAGGAAGGTCTGCTTGAAGCAGTGAAGGTTGAGGGCAACCTTGGCTGCAGCGACCATGAGATAGTGGAGTTCAGGATCTTGTGCAGTAGGAACAGAATACCAAGCAGGATCGCGACTCTGGACTTCAGCAGGGCCAACTTAGGCCTTTTCGAGCAATTGCTAGGGGAAGCCTCATAGGACAGGGTACTAGAAGGTAAAGGGGCCCAAGAGAATTGGTCATTATTCAAGGACCACTTCTTCCAGGCTCAGGATCAGTGCATCCCATCAGGTAGGAAATCAAGAAAGAGATCCAGAAGACCTGCATGTTTAACCAGGGATCTGCTGGGCAGACTCAGGTGGAAGATGAGAGTCTATAGATCATGGAAGGAGGGGCTGGCCACTTGGATGGAGTATAGGACTGCTGTCAGAGAATGTAGGGAGGCAATTAGAAAAGCTAAGGCCTCCTTGGAATTAAAACTTGCAAGGGAGGTCAAAGACAACAGAAAGGGCTTCTTCAAATACATTGCCGACAAAACTAACACTAGAGGCAATGTAGGCCCTCTGGTGAATGAGGTGGGTGCCCTGGAGACAGAGGACAGAAAGAAGGCAGAGTTGCTGAATGCCTTCTTTGCCTCTGTCTACACTGTTGGAGACTGTCCTCAGGAGCCTCAGTCCCCTGAGGAAGTCAGGATAAAGGAGGAGTTTGCCCTGGTTGAGGAGGACTGGGTTAGGGATCAGTTTGAACACTTGAACGTCCATAAATCCATGGGCCCTGATGGGATGCACCCACGGGTGCTGAGGGAGCTGGCTGTAGTCATTTCTAGGCCACTTTCCATCATCTTTGGTAAGTCATGGGCAACAGGTGAGGTGCCTGAAGACTGGAGGAAAGCGAATGTCACTCCACTCTTCAAGAAGGGCAGGAAGGAGGACCCGGATAACTACAGACCGGTCAGCCTCACCTCCATTCCTGTAAAGGTGATGGAACATCTTATCCTTGGCGCTGTCTCTGGGCATATCAAGGATAAGAAGGTTATTAGGAGCAGTCAGCATGGCTTTGCCAAGGGGAAGTCATGTCTGACCAACCTGAGAGCCTTTTATGAAGACATAACCAGGTGGATGGATGGTGGTCGTGCAGTGGATGTGGTCTACCTTGACTTCAGTAAAGCATTTGACACCTTCTCCCACAGCATCCTCATAGGTAAACTGAGGAAGTGTGGTCTGGATGACCGAGTAGTGAGGTGGGTCACTAACTGGTTGAAGGGAAGAAGCCAGAGAGTTGTGGTCAATGGGGCTGAGTCTGGCTGGATGCCTGTGTCTAGTGGGGTCCCTCAGGGGTCAGTGCTGGGACCAGTGCTTTTCAATATATTCATCAATGACCTGGATGAGGGATTAAAGAGCACTGTCAGCAAGTTTGCTGATGACACAAAACTGGGAGGACTGGTTGACACATCAGAAGGCTGTGCTGCCATTCAGAGAGACCTGGACAGGCTGGAGGGCTGGGCAGGGATAAATCTTATGAAGTTCAACAAGGGCAAATGTAGAGCTTTGCACCTGGGAAAGAATAACCCCAAGTACCAGTATAGGTTGGAAACTGACCTTTTGGAGAGCAGTGTAGGAGAAAGGGACCTGGGGATTCTAGTGGACAGCAGGATGCCCATGAGCCAGCAATGTGCCCTCTTGGCCAAGAAGGTCAGTGGCATCCTGGGGTGTATTAGAAGGGGGGTAGCTAGTAGGTCGAGAGAGGTTCTCCTGCTCCTCTACTCTGCTCTGGTGAGGCCACATCTGGAATACTGTGTCCAGTTTGTGGGGGACAGCAGCTGGATTGCTGATAACTGAAACTAAAACAATAGGAAGAAACGTGGAGATAGTGTCCACTCGGGCAAAAGTGGTAATCTCTGCTAAAAATGATGCAGCAACCCAGACAATGCTGCCACAAAGCCATGCAGCTGTCTGTGGGGGATGGCAGCTGGACTGCTGAGAACCTGGCATGGGTTGAAGCCATTGAACTTGACAAATTCCCAGTGTACCCTTGAGATGGGAAGTCATGTACACTGAGCTTGGACACGTTTGCAGAACTTTCTCCCTCAACATCCGGAGGGGTGAGCCCAGCCGGAAACTGCTAAGTGTTAACCAGTTAGAACTTGAACAATGTAGAGGAATTTCTTGTGGAGCAGAGGTGCGGTATAACTTTAAAAGTGTGGACAACCCAGCTTAGGCCTAAACAAAGGCTCTGTCCTTGAAGCTGCCTTGGAACACAGGGAGGAGGAGGTTTTATCTGTTTTGTGAAGAGCCTTGCCAGGGGGAGAAAGGGGGGGGTGAGAGCCGCTTGCATAGTGGAATGGCACTACCCAATAAAATGCTGGCGCGTGTGAACCTGTAACTGACCAACTCTGTGAAGGGGCAGGCGCGTGGACACTGTTTAAGTGTATATATTGAGCTGTCTGGAGCAATAAAGGGGAACTACTTGTAGCCATATCGGTGGGATTTGTCGTTGTCTTGACCGGCTCTCCGACAGGACCCTCTTCATCTGGCACCCGAACAGGCTGAAAATGGGGAATTGCTTAAATGCGGATTGCTTGAATATGGAAAGACTCCGAAGCATCGGACGTGAGCCAATTAGGGAGCTGGAGAGCCGGAGGCAGGAGAATTCCAGGTGTGACCAAAAGGGCACCGGAGACCAGACTTTGAGTGGCCGATCAAGCCCCTGCCAAGGTAAGACCGCGATGGAAACTGACACGGCAACTCGCCTCCTTGTTGATATACTCTCTAAGAGAGGAGAATAAGTGAAGGAGCGAGATGTATTGGCCCTGATCCAATGGGCTCGGAAGTGGGAGAAAATGAACGACCCGTCATTAATCTTTAGCTCAACGGAATGGCGTGAAGTAGGAAATCTATTGTGGGACTGTACTTTAGAGGGAGGAAAAGAAGGAAAAGAAGCGAAAGGACTAGGAACTGTTTGGAAAACCGTAATACGCACTCTAGAAACCATGCAAACAGAAAATAAAGTTGCCGCGGCGGCGATCGAAGCGTTGGGGGGAGAGCAGGAAAGGAAAAAGGCAAAGGAAGAAAGCCCCTGCTCGTCCCGACTGGCGACATTTTTTCGGCTAGGACAGACACGCCCCATGAAGGGTACAGCGGCCCCGGTGTGCTCCTCTCTAAAAGACTTGTTACAGAAGCCGGTTGTAACTGAGCCAAACCCCGAAGCGGCGCTGCCGCGGGATTCGAGAGGCGCGGCCCAGCAGAAAGAGGAGGCACAGGGCGGAGCCGACTGTCGCCCGAAAATTAACCCTTTGATACCCTTTTCCGACGAGGATTCTGAATCGGAACTGAGTCCTGACCAATCTGTCAGAGGTAATGATCAAGTTATGCAGCGAACGGAGAGGCCTCGGACCAAGAAAGAGGAAGATCTGAATGAACCTCTAAAAGAGATCCTGAACAAGCTCGCTGAATTATCAATTAGACAGCAAGAAATAGAGAAAACCCTTAAACCAGTTTCATCGTCACTTTGGAGGCAACCAGAAACCATATCTAAGGTCCCGCGAGAGATTCAACCATTATCCCATACAGTACCACCAGTTGAACCCTCAGCTCCCCCACTACCACCAGCTCCCTCATTCAAGCCTGACTTTCAGACTCGAACCATAAAGGATCCTTTGCAACAGCGATGGAGTGGTGTCATCAGAGATGCTATAATAGAGGGAGATTGGGAAGCAGCCACTTCGATTGCGTGTCCCGTTACCATTAATAACGGACAAGGGACCTGGGAACCTCATGATTGGAAGATCTTACAGCAAGCGAAACAGACTGTCACCACACATGGCATCCGATCAGAAGCTGCACGAAGTATTATACAATTCATTTTTACAGCAGACGTATTGTGCCCAAATGACTGCACTAATATTGCTTCGTTATTATTAAGCCCGTCACAATATTTACTGTGGGAGAGAGAATGGAAAAGATTGACTCTGGAAGAGGCCAACAAACACCGTGAAATTAACGATCCTTTATATGGGTTACAAGCAGATATGTTGACTGGTAGCGGAAATTATGCCACCACTGCAACCCAACTGACGTATCCGACAATCATACATCAGGTTTCTCAGACTCTGGCTCATCGAGTGCTGTTATCAGTCCCAGAAAAGAAAAAATCACCCCCGTATGCAACGGTATGACAAGGGATGACCGAGCCATTTAATCAATTTGTTGATCGATTGTCTGCTGCCATAAAGGACGCTACCGAGTTAACCGAGCCGCTGCAAGAACACTTGTTTCGTCCACTTGCTTTTGAAAATTCCAATTCAAGTACTAAAGCCATTTTGGCCACCTTACCACAGGGCGTGGGAGTGGACGAAATGTTATTACGAGCATGACGAGCAGAACAAAGCAGCCAAGCTGCAGCCTTTACCGCGGCCATGCAAGGTGCCATTGAAAGGCAAGGACACGTGATAGCAGCTGCTTTATCTGGAAGAAAAAACAGCTGGTTTGGTAATCCAAAGAAAAAAGCAGCCAATGGGCCAGCAGCGGGACTGTGCTTTCGCTGCGGAGAATCCGGACACTGGAGAAGAACATGCCAAAAGACTGTATGGTGTCACATATGTAACAGTGACGCCCATGCTACTGCGGCATGCAGGAAGTCAGAAAACTACAAGCGCAGCGCGCAGGGGCCGCGCGCCAAGACACAAATCAGTGCCCAACCTCAACCGAAGCCACAGACGGTTTCCTACAACGAAACAAACCCGCTACCTGGGGAAGCCTCGGCGTGGATGTGGCAACCGCAGTAGAAGTTACACTGCAAGACAAACAAGTAGCGTTGATCCCGACAAATGCATTTGGCCCATTATTTTCAACTGACTCTTTTGTTGGAGGGCTACTGCTGGGACGGTCATCTACCAGCAAACAAGGAGTTGTAGTATTACCGGGAGTTATTGATGCCGACTATACAGGTCAAATAAAGATTACGGCTTATGCATTACAACCACCTGTCACCATCCCAAAAGGAAGCAAGATTGCCCAGATCGTTGCCCTTGAAGCAGCCCATCCCCATCAGCCACATCCAAAAGAGGGACAAAAGCAAAGAGGAGATGAAGGCTTTGGGTCATCAGGATTTGACGTCTTCTTGACACTAGACATGAATTCCCGGCCACAGAGAAGAGTCACCCTACAACGGGGGGAAAGTCAAGTTCAGTTAAGACCAATGCTCGACACTGGGGCGGATGTCACCATCATTAATCAAACGTACTGGCCACCCACATGGCCCTTGCAGGCTCCCATGACACAAATTGTGGGAGTGGGAGGAATGAAAGCTCCTCAATCCAGTAGAGACCCTGTGACTATAGTTTTTGAAGATGGACAACAAATAGTCTTTTGGCCATATGTCATGCAGTTACCTTCAACTCTTCAAGGCCTGATAGGCAGAGACTTGCTGTCTCAACTCGGAATGGTATTAACCACTGATCAGCATTTATCATGACGGCCACTGCCGAACAGCCGCCCATACAAAAGATTACCTGTATGGGTGGAGCAGTGGCCGATGACTAAAGACAGGCTGTGAATAGCAGAACAAACAAAAGTGCTTGAACAAGTAACTGCTAAATTACAAACAGGATGGAGTGCATGCCGTCTTGAGAATCACCCCCTGTCATTGCTTATCATCAATACAGATTCCAACCCTCTTGCCATTGTGCTTCAATGGCAAAAGAAAAAGGGGGAAGAATCCCCTGGAGAGTCAGCAAGAGTAATAGAATGGGTATTCTTACCAGTGCAACCTAAATTTCGCCTAATGAAAAGAACAGAAGCCATCGCTGCGTTGATCCGAAAGGGCCGATCTCGAATAATGGAAATAGATGGGTTGGAGCTGGCAGACATTAGTATTCCCATTAGAAATGAAGACTTGGAATGGCAACTGCGGCACTCCATCGAAATCCAGGAAGCATCGCTGGGCTACTCTGGTCTGGTTCACAACAAGCATCCTAAGGGCCCACTATGGCAAGTAATTGAGCAACACAAATGGCTAGAAAAACCCCTGTGCTCAAAGCAACCAGTGGATGGAAGGACGGTCTTCAAAGACGCAGGGCGGAAGACGAGAAGCGCAGCATGTGTATGGCAACAACAGGGAGCGTGGAAGCAACATACAATCCAGGGTGACATTGCAGATAGCTTACAAGTACTCGAACTGAAAGCTGTATGTTGGACTTTCCAGAATCGGAGCAAAGAGCCTCTCAATGTGATTTCTGATTCCTTATATGTTGTTAGGGTTGATGGTAATAACCAACAAAGTGAGCTTTCTTTGGCTAAAAGCAAGGTGGGGGAAACCAGCTACCTTTTGCTTCGTTAGAAGTGTGTGATTAAGGACCAAAATAGGTAGGGAGACTCCCTTGTATTCTTCCTTCAGCCCTGGCCAAGCTGTGGGAAGAATTCAACGGGGCAAACAACACCAGATGTTCCCGCATTCAACGTTATGTAAGGTTGTTTATTTAATAGTATAAGTGCTGGACCCTCTTGCAGCGACTTCAGAAACCTCACCTACGAGTGGACGCACTGCATAGGACTTCCCAATTGTCGGGAGGGTTCTCCAGAAACCTCACTGCAACAGGGGCTCCCCAGCGACTGCGGGTCTGGATGATTTAGGGTGATGGGTGTGAGAACTTTGACAGGATGAGTTAAGAGTTTAGTTAAGGCATTTTTGGTTATTGCAGTTTTAATTGTTATAGGCTTAGTTATGTTTAGTTGTTTGAGAAATATAATCAAGAAAATGATAAGCAAGCTAGCGGATGAAGCCTGGGTTGTCCAAAAAGAAAAAGGGGGATATGTAGAGGAATTTCTTGTGGAGCAGAGGTGCGGTATAACTTTAAAAGTGTGAACAACCCAGCTTAGACCTAAACAAAGGCTCTGTCCTTGAAGCTGCCTTGGAACACAGGGAGGAGGAGGTTTTATCTGTTTTGTGAAGAGCCTTGCCAGGGGGAGAAAGGGGGGGGTGAGAGCCGCTTGCATAGTGGAATGGCACTACCCAATAAAATGCTGGCGCGTGTGAACCTGTAACTGACCAACTCTGTGAAGGGGCAGGCGCGTGGACACTGTTTAAGTGTATATATTGAGCTGTCTGGAGCAATAAAGGGGAACTACTTGTAGCCATATCGGTGGGATTTGTCGTTGTCTTGACCGGCTCTCCAACAGGACCCTCTTCATAACAACAAGTGTTTAACCTATAAGCAAAGGCCACGCTACCTTCTACTACCTTAGACTATGTATAAAAGGCACATCTTTTGTATAGTAAAGCAGTCATTTTTGAGCCACATTGATCACCACTCAGATGTGTCGTGTCCGTCTCAACAATGACATCTGGTGACCCCGACATGTCGACGTGTCGACATTCTAAGAAAAACGACGTGATAACACCAAAAAAAGGCGAAAAAACGGTGTTTTGGGCTGCAGGTCGTCATGCATCGGAGACGGAGCCCGGCATAGCTGAGAGCAGTGGGAGTCTGCTTTGGTCCGGACCTGAGAGTTAAGACACCTGACACCTATTTTGTGCCTCTGGAAAGCTCTTCTTGCTAAAAGAGGAGTCAAGTATAGTGATTTTGCACTACGGTGTATGTTACTGTGGAGTAAAAAGCAGGAATTTGAGGTGTCTGTGTCTGTCGCTTTCAGTGTTTCTGTTTGGCATGTGGTGGGGCAGAAGTTATGGGACACAGTTTCTTTATGATCAAAGGACACTTTTGAGTTAGCTACTACCTGGTGGTTATTGAGTGAGACTCTGAAAGAAATGAGAGCGGAGTGAGAGTTAAAAGAAAAAGAATTACAGGAGATTTCGGGGAAGGCGGCTAGGGGGATCCCCCGTGAGAAAAAAATGGAGGAGGTTGAAGGAAGGATGGAGGCTTTGCAGCTCCCTCCTCCCTCGGACTCACACAAAAAAATCAGATTCGACCTCTCCAACACAGAAATTGTCAGAGAGCAAATGGCTTTCCCTGCAGTACTTTTTAGACAATAAACCAAGTTACAAGACACCTGCACAGCAATTAGCAGAGTTAACATCTGAAGGCAGCTGTGTTGGAACCCTGCCAGCCCCTTTTGATGTGAAAGAACGCGGTTTTTCAACTCAGCCATCCGCTGCTGCCTCTCAGTACTCCCCCTTGCCAGACAGTGAAAACAGTGAAGATGAAGGGAGGAGAGTCCCCCTTCGATCGTGTACACAGGAGGGTGGCCCTGCCTGTCGCCCAGAAAAGCGAACAGGAAAGGCAACCACCAGGGCGTTACCCCCAGCTACTGTGACTGTTATCACAGAATCACAGAATGTTAGGAATTGGAACCTCGTAATCCCATGCGATTTTGGCAGCAAGTTCAGGAAAAAGCTGCTGAAGTAGGAAATTGGAACTTGGTAGAGAAACTTAACCTTCCGCAAGAAATGTGCCCTGATCTGAAACCCCCTGACCTTGAAACTATGGCATGTACTGTGTTTAAAGCGGCACTGAACACAGGGCAGCGCGATGAGCACTCTCCCATTGCTTGGAAAGTAGTCCAAGATCTGCAGGCAAAGGCAGCAAAATTTGGCATTAATTCTCCAGAGGTGATGCAGCTTATACAAGTAATCAATACAGATTTGTTGTGTCCATATGATATTGTGCATTTAGCACAAGTACTGTTTCAGCCAATTGAGTATTTGTTTTTTTTACTCTACCTGGAGGCAATTGGCACAAAAAACATCTCTAGAAAATATGCAGCTGCCTCAGGGAGATCCAAGACAAGGAGCAGAGTTGATGCATTAATGGGAACTAATGCTTT